>CAWUFW010001839.1:0-600000 GCA_963921515.1 Calotriton arnoldi
GAACTGCAATGGACCGATCGGTGCCCCGGCCGGCCCATTGCATTCAATGTGTGCGGGTACGCGTTGTACCCCTGTACGTGTTGTACCGCAATGGACCGATCGGTGCGCACCCATTGACAATGGGCTTGCCTGGCAACGGACGCGTTTTGAATTTCGAACGAGTCGGTTGCTGTAAATTCAGTTGGTCACCCACAACAATGTTGCAAAATCATGTATGTCATGAAGTTGAAGATTTGAAGGATGCTGTGGGCGTGTTTTGGTGCTGCTATTCCATGGATTGGCCAGATTCAGAAGATGCAAACGACTTGGACCTATCACTTTGGACACAAGGGACAGTATCTGCCTCTCCAGCACATATATATTGCTGGCTGTTCCCCTGAGAGCTCACTTGCCTGCACTACATGCTCCAGGACGACATCTGCCACTGTACTGCTGCTGTCTCTGCCCCTCTGGACCCTGCAATGGCACGTACTGTGGAGAGAGCCTCAGCCTTCAGCCTTGAAGAGAACCAGGCCCTGCTGGACAGCCTACTTCCACAGTACAGCAAGCTGTATGGGACACCAGGGGAGCAGGTGAGTGTTCTGTGCACTGCCTTTCTGAATGTGCATATTGTCTGACTAGCAAGGCTGAAAGTCTGCACGCCACTGGCTAGCAGGCTCACTGAGTAGTTGTCACCCCCATAGTGTGTAGTGACATGCACTGGACAGGTATGGTGCAGTGACAGTGCATTTGAACAAGGTTTTACTTCCCATGCAATGATACCATGTAGTGACGTCTGGCAAACTGTCCATGGGCAGCTTTGCACTGCCTGTGTACATCATGTGCCCCTGTGATTGAGACATGTATATGCAACTGTGTCATGCACGGATATGTTGCATGTGTAGTAATGGCCTTTTCACTTTGTCATCCTGACAGGTTAATGCCCATCGGAAGCAGGATATCTGGAAGGACATCGTCCGGGCCGACCGGTCCGTGGGGGTCTACAAGCGCCGGATCCGCAACTGCCAGAAGAGGTGGCAGGACCTTCGGGGCTGGACCCGGAGGATTGCACGGGTCCAGCTGAAGCTGTCGCCTCCTCGCAGGAGGGGCGGAACATGGACCCTGACCCCCACATGCTCCAGATCCTGGTGGTGGTGTTTCCAGACCTGGATGGGCAGCTGAAGGCCAGACAGCAGCAAGGAGGGGTGAGTCAAAGACTGCACTGTGAACTCTGTATTACATGCTTTGTGCCCTCCTCTGGCCTGGTTCAACTGCCACAGTGCAGCAGTCATGTTGTCCAGGAGCCATGTCCCTCTAGTGTGCACTGCCCACTGCTCATCTGATACCCAGGTGTGGCCCTTACATTCAGGGAATTGTGTCACTTGGGACTGTGTCCTTGCAGTTTGCTTCACTAAAGGTGGGGGACAGCATCTGTTTCCCTAACTCTGTTGTGGGCATCATGGGTGGGTCCATTGTTCACACAACGCCTGTGTTCGGACATGTAATCTGCGTGTTGCTTTGATATGCGGTCCACTTGCTGAGCTGAGCCACCACATGTGCCTGGGGTATGTGGCACACGCCCATGCAGCGGGTGGGAACAATGTTTGGGCACCAGGAGTGTGCAGATTACGTGTGTCACACATACATAGCCAGCTATCCACTGTCCAGGGCTCATCCCTCATTCATGTGGAGCAGGACAGTCATGCCTACTCCAGGCCATGCAATGCACTCTGTACTCCCACTCCCGTGTATCAGCTGACACATTGTGCGCAGTGATTTGACCCCTCAGGTGTCTGCCTCTGTGTCAGTGTGCTGTGGATTACTTGCCAGGACTGCTGGGGTGTTTCTTGGTAGGGGCTCAGCATGCCCCTGGAGATGTGACCATAGGAGACGATACTTGTGTGTCACATAGGTGTTTGATCAGCTGCCCGTGCAGACTGGGGTATGCGAATGTGAAGTTCAGGCAGCTGTTCCCCATTCACAGCAGATTGTGAGGGGCTCAGGTTCAGAGGGTAGTGTCACAGGTCTCCCATATGTCCAATAGGTATGACCTGGACAGATGAGGGTTAAGATGATGTGTTGTGTGGGGGATGTACATGTGCACTTGTGCAGCTCCAGGACTTGCATTCCCCATGACCTACTATTGTGACACAGTGCATAGTGTTGTTGTCTGGCTGCCAAGTCATACATCACTGAGACAGTGATGTATGACTTAGCAGTCATGCCTCTGTCATGGCATGTGTCAACTTATTGGTGGTCCTGCAGGGGAGTGACATGTGCTACATGCACACCATTGTGGCGATGGCTATCAGGACATGGGTGCATCATGGTGTCTGTCGCTGGTACGCATCACATGCATTTCCTATTTGACTCTGGGCATCCCTTTCATCCGGAAACATGTACTGACTCAGTGGCAAGAGCTGTGATGTGTGCATGTCCACATGCCACACCGTGTCCTCTGCACTGTCCAACTACTGTGTACTTGGTGCATGTGTCCACACTGGGGTGTTGCAATCCAACAGACACCAGACAGATGGGTGCAAGGCCATGTGGGAGGTGAGTGCCATGCTTGGCATCAGACTGACAATTGGCTTCTCCTGTTCAGTTAGGGCACTTTTAGCAATGTACAACTAATGATGCCAGGGCTTGCTCTGTAATGTGCTGTGCTCACAGTGGTGTGTGCGTTTGGTGCAGGTGACTGATGTCTGTCTGTTTCCCCATTGTTTGCAGATACATCCACGGCCACGGAAGGGGACAGCTCCACGGACCAGGAGGAGCCAGAGAGCCAGACTGGGTCAGCAGCCGAGGAGTGGTCGGAGGGACCCAGTGGCACGGAGGGCGAGGGAGCCACACCGAGGAGTCCTCAGCACCATCCACCTCAGCTGAGGACCAGAGCAACTCGGAGGATGACTCCCTTATGGAGGCGGGTGTCAGCAGCCACCACACCCCAGCTAGTGTTGCTGTCCCCGCCACCACCAGCACCACCACCGCCCTCCCATCGGCTCCCATTCCCCAGGTCCGTGGAGGCTCCCATGTTCGGGAGCGTGTCTCCTTTGGGCCAGGCACCGCACCCCCTGCCCCTGTGTCCCCTGCTGCCCTGAGTGAGGAGTCTGTGTACCTCCTTCGCCAGCTCCATGTAGGGCAGACAGCCATGCTGAGTGTCCTCCATGCGCACACCGCTCTGTTGACTCAGCTGGTGTCGTTCATGGAGGGCATCTCATCGGGCATGTCTGACCTACAGAGGGGCAATAGGTCCATGGACTCCTCCCTGACGGCAGCAGTGTCCCTCCTCAGACAGTCCCTCACCCCTCCTGCCTCTGCTCCATCCACACTCCCCAGCACCTTACCCGTCCCAAGCACACACACACTGGCACAGGCACACACCAGCACACACACGTCCAGCACACAGACACACACGCCACAAACAAAACGCACACGCACGCACAGTCAGGGGACTGAAACCAGACTCACAGGGGATGGGGCCCTGGTACACACACACGCATCCACGGGCACTGCGCAGTCCTCAGTTGCCTCTCCCTCCAAAACACCCTCCCTTGCCTCACCTGCAACCCCAAAGACCCAGCGCCTCTTCCTCAGTGACCTCGGCCTCTTCCCCTCCGATCCAGCTGCTCCAGCATCCAGGGGGAAGAGGAAGCCCCCACACGGAGCAGAGTGCCCCTTGCCCCCGGACACCCTCCCCCAGGCGCAGACAGACTGAGGCCCCCACCCGCAAGTCCCCCGGAGTGGTAAGAGCAAGACCCCGCCACCGCCCTGCAGCTCAAGCACCAGGTCTCCTTCCTCCATCCCTCAGGCCCCCACTCCACAGGTGCCCCCACCACACCCTGCCCCAGGTTCCCCCACCCACAGATATACCATCCCCAAGAGGCTCCGGCCTTCTCCCCCTGGCACTTGCTCTCCACTCTGCGCTTGTCTGTGCCACTGATGTGGTGAGGGTGTCCTCCCCCTCTGTCCAGCCCACCTTGCCTGTTCCCCATTCTCCTCCCCTGGTGGTAGGCACTGCAGTGGAGTCCACTACCACCCTGTCTGACTTGGGCACTGCAGTGGCGGACCTGTCCACTCCATCTGCAGGGTCCACTGCAGTCGTGCCGGCACCCACAACATCTGAGCCATGCACCCCAGTTGTGCCGGCACACACCATGTCAGACACCTCCACTGCAGTTGTCAGTGGCTCTCCAGCACCCACCACCCCTTCCCTGCTTCCTCCTGGTGAGCCCTGATCCTGTCCCTGCGGTGCCTGGCCTACTCCCCGGTTGCCCCTCCTAGTGGATTGTCCCTGGTTTTGTGCAGGCATGTGTAGGGTGGCATCTGCCACTGTCACCCACTTGTGACTTTGTTGATGGACTGGCCATTGGCCTTTGTTTATTTTCTACCGGACTTCTACTTTTAATGCCACATATGCTGAATAAAGCAACTTTCTGTTCTCTAGTGCTTTTGCTTCTGATGTACATGATGTTGATGATGCTAACCATGCCCTTGCTGCAGTGATGGTGATATTTGGTCTCATGATAATGAAGTGTTACTGTGCAGGAACCCATGTGGTCCAGGGGGAATGTGTCCTATCCTGTGGTGTATCCATGTCATCCATAGCAGCATCTGAGGGTGTCATGTGTTCAGTATTTGGCAATGGGATTTCCTACTTAGATTGCCTATTTCACATCTGTGGCTTCCACCCCTGCACATCTGTTGTGCCTGCCATTGTTCAATTCGTCTACTTCCCTGACCGTGTGGCCATCTCCACTGGACATGCAGGTTTGGGCATCAATGGGGAAGGACTCATCTGTGTTGTCAGTGCAACATTGCTATACAAGTGTGTTGGATCTGTGCTGATGATTCCGTTGGCACTTCCATGACCAGGCTGATGTTACGGGAGCCCTCATTTGGTGCTAATTGTTGATTGTGTGACCAAGTGCTCAGCTGACATGATGGGGCCCTACTGAGGCAACATATGGCACAGCTCTCCTCACACAGGAGTGGAGTCCCCTCATGGCAGTGTGTACTCCTGTGACATTGCCTGCGCCCAAGGTGTGTGTTGTATGTGCATGTCTGTGTGTTCACTTCCGTTTAGCTGTGCATGCTGTGATCCCTAGTGTTGTACCTGTTTGTGATGCTAGCTGAGTTGACCTATGTTCCCCCAAAGTCTTCGCCCTGGGTTCTCTGTGATGTGGGTGCATGGCACATTACTGTTCATCAGGGTGTCACCCATATGTGTGTTTGCTGTCAGGGCTGAGTTTGTGTGCTGACGCAGATGGGTCACAGTCAGGTTTCCCCTTGGCACTTGTTGTTTGCCCCTGTCATGTGATTTCCAGTTTGTGTTATCTTTCAGTGATTGTGACACGTTGTGTGTGTGACTGCTGGCACTCCTCAGGGTCCGGGCTGCAATGTTGGTTGTTGTCTATGTGTGTTCTTTGTGGGTGACCTTGGCTTCTTCATTGGTGTGTGACTGTGGCTGGGATCCCATTGGTTGGTGTGGTATTGCCGTCATGTCCATGTACAGCGTAGAGTGCAGTGTGTCAGACATTCAGGAGTCTTGTTCAGTGGCCATGTGTGATGTGTTTCTGCACCTTGGTTCCCACCCACCACCCTGGAATAGTCATGGGTGCATGTGCAATGTCACCAGTGCATGTGTGCTTCACTGCTGCACATTGTTGGAGGTCGAGGGTGTGGTGTTGAGTGTGTGCAGATGTGAGTTGTTGCCCGGCTAGGCCCCTGCCTCCATGTTGGCCTTGGCTTACTGGCCATGCTGTTTGATTTGTGCTTGTGTAGGTGTGATGGTAGTTAGTTGCTCAGGACACATGACTGTGGTTCACAGTGTGAACGACATTTAGCTTTGTCATCACAGTGGGATTGTAATGCAGCCCAGGGTCACCACATTGTGGGGGCCCTGGGGGTGGTG
Source organism: Calotriton arnoldi (assembly GCA_963921515.1). Lineage (NCBI taxonomy): Eukaryota > Metazoa > Chordata > Amphibia > Caudata > Salamandridae > Calotriton > Calotriton arnoldi. The sequence continues at coordinate 5,894 of CAWUFW010001839.1, forward strand.
CTGTGGTGTGTCTGTGTCTTGCTGTGTCAGTTGCTGTCCCTACGTGCCTGTGTGACATGTGTGATTTGTGCTCCCTCTCATCTGACAATGCCTGCTTGCCCACATAGGGGATTTGGATCCATGAGTTACCTTTGTGTGGCACTGTATGCACATCTGTATGATTGGTATTCAGGTCTCCTCATGTGTTGTGTGGTTGCCTGGGGACACTGGCACCCCCTCACCTGTTGTGTATGATGTGCAGTGTGGGTCCGCCTGTTTGTGTTTGTGCATCTGCACCACTGCATTGGCATATCTTGGGTGTGCCATTGGCTGTATGTAGTTTGGTGGGTTTCCCCTGCTGTCCCTGGGACTCCTAGGTCATCGGTCAGCACAATGATCATGGTTTGTGTGTCCCATTGCTGCCATGGTATGGTATCTGTTCACCTCACATCTGCAGTCTCCACAGGGTATATGCAAGTGTGTGCCCATTGGTGCAAATATGTGGGTCTGCATTCTGATGGTCACTTCTGTCATTGTGTCATTGATGATTGTTGACGGTGTCAGCCCCCATGGGTGTTGTTTGTCTGCACATGGCCAAAGGTATGTCTTATTTGCACTGCAGTATTTGGCTCCCCAATTTATGTTGCAATGGGACACATACACTACTTTGCCACTGATGTGTTTGTTGTTCTGTGACCAGGAATCATCCATGCAGTTTGGCAGTTGCACCTCTTTCTTTGTCAACACTTACCTATTGGTCACTGTGATGATGGGGGTTTAGACCCCATTGCCACAATGTTCAAAATGTGCTTCAGCTATGGACCCCACACTTACATTTTGGTCACTGTGATGATGGGGGTTTAGACCCTATTGCCACAATGTTCAAAATGTGCTTCAGCTATGGACCCCACACTTACATTTTGGTCACTGTGATGATGGGGGTTTAGACCCCATTGCCACAATGTTCAAAGTGTGCTTCAGCTATGGACCCCACACATACATTTTGGTCACTGTGATGATGGGGGTTTGGACCCCATTGCCACAATGTTCAAAATGTGCTTCAGCTATGGCCCCACACTTACCTTTTGGTCACTGTGATGATGGGGGTTTGGACCCCATTGCCACAATGGTTATGGCCTGCTTGCATTGTGGGTGCCACACACATATATGTGTGGCACATGTGCTAGGGGGTCACATTGTATGTTCAAAGTCATGTTTGGTGTTGTAGGCATTTGACACAGTCTACACATGCTTGTCATGGTGTTGGGGGGATGTCTTCTTCTTGCATTCCCTAGGTTGTGGTGTGCTGGTTGTGTCATGCATTGTCCATCCTGTGAGTGGGGTGGTAGTAGTGGTAGGCATCCAGCCCCCTGGCTAAGGGTGGTGGTAGGCATCCAGCCCCCCCTGGGTAGGGGTGGTAGTAGTGGTAGGCATCCAGCCCCCCCTGGGTGAGGGTGGTAGTAGTGGTAGGCATCCAGCCCCCTGGGTGAGGGTGGTAGTAGTGGTAGGCATCCAGCCCCCTGGCTAAGGGTGGTAGTAGTGGTAGGCATCCAGCCCCCTGGGTGAGGGTGGTAGTAGTGGTAGGCATCCAGCCCCCCTGGGTAGGGGTGGTAGTAGTGGTAGGCATCCAGCCCCCTGGGTGAGGGTGGTAGTAGTGGTAGGCATCCAGCCCCCTGGGTGAGGGTGGTGGTAGGCATCCAGCCCCCTGGGTGAGGGTGGTAGTAGTGGTAGGCATCCAGCCCCCTGGGTAGGGGTGGTAGTAGTGGTAGGCATCCAGCCCCCCTGGGTGAGGGTGGTAGTAGTGGTAGGCATCCAGCACCCCTGGGTGAGGGTGGTAGTAGTGGTAGGCATCCAGCCCCCCTGGCTAAGGGTGGTAGTAGTGGTAGGCATCCAGCCCCCCTGGGTGAGGGTGGTAGTAGTGGTAGGCATCCAGCCCCCTGGCTAAGGGTGGTGGTAGGCATCCAGCCCCCCTGGGTGAGGGTGGTAGTAGTGGTAGGCATCCAGCCCCCTGGGTAGGGGTGGTAGTAGTGGTAGGGCATCCAGCCCCCCTGGGTGAGGGTGGTAGTAGTGGTAGGCATCCAGCACCCCTGGGTGAGGGTGGTAGTAGTGGTAGGCATCCAGCCCCCTGGCTAAGGGTGGTAGTAGTGGTAGGCATCCAGCCCCCTGGGTGAGGGTGGTAGTAGTGGTAGGCATCCAGCCCCCCTGGCTAAGGGTGGTGGTAGGCATCCAGCCCCCCTGGGTGAGGGTGGTAGTAGTGGTAGGCATCCAGCCCCCCCTGGGTAGGGTTGGTGGTGCGCATTCAGGCCCCTGTGTGCATATGTGGCATTGGTGATGGGCATCCCGCCCCTATGGCGCTGCTGTTGCTGGTGTAAGTATATTCTGCATCCCTCTGTGTGTGTGTGATGTGTCGTGTACGTGTTGTATGTGTTTTGTGGTTGGTGTCTGGCTTACCTTCTGCGCCGTACGCGTCCGTGCCTGTTCCGGTAGTAAATGTAGAATATTGGTATGATCGGGACGAAGGGATTCATGGTTGGTTCGTGTCGTTCGTCCTTCTCGTTGCTTCGCGTCGTCCTCATCGCTTCGCCTCGTCCTCGCCGCTCGCCTCGTCCTCGTCGCTGGCGTGTTCGTCTCGGAGCCGTGGATCGTGTTGTGGCTCGATTCGGAGCTTATGTGCGCCTCTCCCGGATGCTTTGACGTGCCGTGCGTGAGCGACGGGTTCGGCGCGTACGGAAAGCGCATCGTACTCGTTCGGCCGGACGGAGCAGCATTTTTCCTTCCGTGCGACTCGATTCGGCGTTTCCGGATTCGCCTCGGTCGGGGAACAGGACCTGGTTTGGGGTGAGTACGGCTCGGCCGGATTCTTTGCTGTTGTGCGCATCGTACTTACTCGTTCGGTGTGCTGTACGGATCGGTCGGGAAACAGGCTTTCGCATGGCTTTTTTCCCGACCGAATGCTATTGGGTGCGCCTCCGACCGAGATCGGAATCGGCCCCAGAATATATTTGAGTGCTGACTACACATTAATATGATGCACCCCTACAGTATCTCAGATGGGATCAAGATTACACTTCTCCAATTACATAATATATATATAACTTTGAGGAAATTACACTTATTATGACATATCATGTGATTTCCGTTTTGCCCACTGGTTGCGCCTGTTTCCATTTGTTGCAAGGATTCCACGCAAAGCCATGTCACACTAATCAGACTTCGGTTGATCTGGCTTTGCCTAGGTGGTCCTTGGGGTGCTTGTGTTGTCATCACTTGTTAACATTGGCATTGCTAGCGGGGGAGGGAGGGGCTGTCCGCCCTGGGCGGCACTGTTTATGGGGGGCGGCTGGTGTCATGTCTGTCGACTACCACCATACCACCATCACCCCGGTCCCGAGAACAAGTCGTCCATCGGCCACCCCCCCCCAACAAGTCGGCCACCCCCCAAAACTTCCCCTGCTCTTGCCCCTGCACACGGGCGGCAGTGCGTCTAGCTACGCCACTACTTGTTAACCCACTTTGCATTGATTTTTAGGGATTTTGCTCTATGCAAAGCAAATCTTTGGGAGAAAGTCCTTTTACTGTCAGAAGTTGATCGGTACTTCACTTGCTCTACTTTACTTTGCTTATCCTCCTTTTCATAACACAGATGCCTGCACTAAAGTTTAGTAAATCTCAGTCAAACTATCAAACCTCCCTTTGCTTGGGGTGGGTGCTGACATAACATCAGGGTGAAGGAGCGGCAATAGGTTTAGGCCTCATCAAGAAGTCCTGGCAGCTGAGTTCGCCTAGCTGCAGGCCTTCCTCAAACTTATGCCAACATATTATGAGAAACCAAGGTAAAGGGCATGTCTATGAAGTGCCTAATGCTGCTAACAATCAAATTGTGGGTCCTTTGAAAACATGTTGGAAATAGAGAGACCTGGAAACCAACATGGTATCACAGCTCTTTCGTTTAAAAAGCTTGCCCATCCAAGGAGTTTAGTCCAAGGAATAATGGAAAATAGCCCCGAGAAGGCCAAGCGTAAGCAGTGGCCCATAGGCGGATTTTCTGATTCCTACAACAGAAGCAGCATGGAATAGCTTACTAATGTCACAGCGGCCATCTTGTGCAAATTTTTCTGTGAGCAAAATTGCTGAAGCGTTTCAAGAATGGCCGTTTCCTAACGAGATAGGGCCGGCCTGCATTATCTCTCGAAACCCATAAGGTATTGCAAGTACTATACATTGAAGAGAGGGTGAATAAACCGTTGTTTCAGTTTGCTTTGCGGTCAGATTCACTTTTCAAACGCATTACTGCTTTCCTAAAATGGCGCTCTCATCTCTGGCTTTGTTCTCTCTTAATACTAATTCACACAGGTGTTTGGCCGTGCTCCATGATGTCACTGGCAGAAGACACACGCTGACTCAGGCTGCGCATCCAATTTTTATTTTACACCTTACAGAACGTGTTAAGATTAAGAAACGATGACTAACGCTCGAGCCTTTAAAATTGGAATTTGTTTGTCCTTTTCTCTGTTTATTCCTTTTCTCGATGAAAGATTTTTAACATACCCACAGAAGGGAAATATAAATTAATCGCTGCCCGGATTAGAACTAAATACCAAGCCATATACTGTAGTCAAAAATACATACTCCCTGGCAGAAAGAGGAAAAAGATTCACAAACGCGCATTGGCAAATGCAATTGTTCTGGATAACTATCAGTAAAAGCGATTATTCATTAATTGTTCCGTTTGTATGTTTGGTTAACAATGTAAGGCAAGCTGAGAAAAAGTAATTTGCTCATGGTCACACAAGTTTAGGAATTAGAAGCCAGGATTAGGACCCAGTTCTTCAGGGTGGAAGTTCAGCAATTAAGCCACGGCACAGACACATGCCCCATGACATATACACAGGAGAATGTGAAAATAACCATGGGTCTAACATATAGATAGGCGTGGGAAAAATGACATATAGCACTGCAGGAAAACGGATTGTTGAAATGTATTGCAGACATGATAAGAACAGACGTGATGGATAACACATGCTTATTAGTTGCTACACTATAACTAATGATGTATACTATGGAATATTGAGACTGCACCTGTATGAGTATTATTATGATAAATGCCATTAAAAACATGTTACAAAAAAATTAGAAGCTAAGGGCCAGATGTACGACCCTTTCATTTAGCGCCTCGCAATTTGCGACTCATTGCGAGTCGCAAATTGCAAGCCGCTAAATGAAATGTACAACAGTGTTATTACACTGTTTTGCGATTCCCTATGGGGTCGCAAATTGCGAGGCTCATGAATATTAATGAGCCTCTCGCAATTTGCGAGCCGATTGGAAATGACAGGCCCTCCCATGGATGGTGGCCTGCTGGGCTCATCAGACCACCATGTCTGGGATTGCTTTTAAATAAAGCAGCCTTTTTTTTTTAAATGCAGCCCGTTTTCCTTAAAGGAAAACGGGATGCATTTAAAAAAAAAAAATGAAACGTTTTCGTTTCATTTTTTATGGGCAGGCAGTGGTCCCTAGGACCACTGCCTGCCCTTAAAAAATAATTTTGCATGCATTTGCAAAGGGGAAGGGGTCCCCTGGGGACCCCTTCCCATTTGCAAATGCATTACCACCTACTTGAAGTAGGTGGTAATTTGCGAGTGTTTTGCGACCACAATTGCGGTCGCAAAACATTTGTACTAAGCTTTGCGGTCGCTATTAGGAAGGGAACGCCCCTTCCTAATAGCGAGTCGCAAAACAGTATTTTGCGAGTCGCAATTTATTTGCGAGTCGCAAAATTCTGTTTGTACATGGGCCCATGCATTTTAGCATGTGCAAACGGGTCTAAGACCCGTTTGCGCACGCTAAAATGTGTCGTACATCTGGCCCTAAGCCACGAGATCATTTTTCTCTCTTACTATATGCTATATTATGCACTTGGTTGCAGCGGCACTTTGATCTACGGTTTTTGTCACCCTCTCAGTCTTTAGTCATGTCTGTGCAGCAGGTACACAAACCTACTGTACTATCAAACCACTAATAGACATTCAGCTGCTGATTAGGAGTCTGTATAACTTGATGTTTATGTCTTGATATTTACATCTTGAATGATTGGTTTTCTGGCTCACTGACTACATGTAAATAGCACAGACAGCCAGGGAAGATCTGATCACACTATTTGGGTGACTGGAATATAGGGAGGGAGAATGTCAGTCACACAGTGCTTACAAAACGCAGCACACATAAGGAGCTCCAAAATAGAAAACAAATTAGTGGCTGTCTTTTAATAAGAGGTTAGGAAAAGTCTGAGACACCATTTTAAGGATACTTAACAACAGGATCGCTCACAACAAATATTTTGTTACAGAAAGGCAGGCTCAGCCTACGAGTGACTCCCACCACAAGAACCACTAAAGGGCAAAATTGTAAAACACCGAAAAACATTCCCGGTGGCACCCCCTATTGCCAACATTGTGGCGGGCGGTGTTCACAGCACCGCCCGCCACAATGCTGGGAATGCACGTCGTGCATTGGCATGCACAAGGTGACAGGCACCGCGCGGAGCCTGCCACCTTGTCCATGCCAATGCAGGGGGGTACCATAGGTACCCCCCATGTGCACCTCCTGTTGTATTCCGCTTTAGGTGTCCGTATATAGGTTTTCCTGAAACATGTCCTTCTATAGGCACAATTTGCATTGCCCTTATATAGGCATAAAATCCCAGTCCTTATTTAGGCATTAGCCGTGCACTCCAAATACAGGCATGGTCACCGACATCCGTCCACCCTAACGTCACAACGAGTTCTTAGAAACCAGACCCTTAAGCTCTTGGGAATTCCCCTAGCACAGGATTATTGATTTCTCCAAGAACTCATCTATTATGCATGAACCGCTATACCTTAAGGGTTCATTCCTGACGTCTTCCTCTGTCCGACTTCACGTCAATGCTAACATTCCAAAGTACCTACCAGGTATAAATATACCTTCCCTTGCCCAAGCAAGTTAGAGGAGACCTCGATTTCAGAGGAGCCCGTATCCCGGCCTGACGCACTGAGAAGACGCTGTCATCCCTGCTCGCAGAGAATCCAGCTTCCAGTGATCTGACTCCCTTCGCGGGGTGTTAGAGTTCGAGTCCGGAAAGAGATTCCCACCTCTCTCATTCTCAAGGTATGGAGCTGAGTAGAACCTAGAGGGACTCTTGGCATACTAGACTTAACATACTCTTAGTATACCATACTAGAGAATACTTCGCCTACTTCTTACCTTTCCCTACACCTAGACTAGGTTAGGTACATTGGGGTAGAACTAGCTTAGAGATGCATCATATGAGTACTCGCATTTTTAGCTCATGTTATTTATGTATGTGAATATATGCTAAAAGATAATGCTAGCGCAGTATTATTTATTTCTACTGCTTACGCTGTACATAAAATATCTTGCATACTGTCTTGTGATCATAACAACGCATATCTCTTACACGAGAAACAAGACTGTTCAATAAAACCTTTTATTGAAACGCCCGTCTATTCTTTCTGTGTAACTCTGAGGAAACTAAGCATGCACGATTAGCTGAGTGAAACTGTTATCTATTGTTTCCACGATTCTGAGACGTGTTCCGATTCTAAAAGGGAAACAAAGTGGTCATGTTTATGCGGTTGCCAGAAACTACTCCCTTCTTGTTTTCAAGGAGTTTCTATTGGCCTCTGAGCTAGCTGGCACAAAGTAATTAAGTTTAATATACTCGATAGGGACATACCGACCTCAGTCCTATGTCAAGCCTATAGGGTATATTATTCCAATGCACTGAGCCTATTAGGGAAATAGGAACTACACTACATGGCGCCCAACCGTTTGGTAAGGCAGTAATTTAACGCTAGATACTGAGTAACTCAGTCGTGCTTTTCTCTCAGAGACCCCTACTCACATACTCCATAAGACGTCTGGAGTGGGTAGGGTTAAATATCCGCCAAAGCTAAATAGGACAAAAACCCTATATATTAGCTATTTTGGTTTGTTCAACGTTGAAGGATACAGTGTTCCAAAATATTGTGCACCTTATCTTTTGTTTCCTTGAAACTTGTTCTACATTTTTCAAAAAACAAATGTCCAAACACGGGGACAATGACACCGGGAACGGTGTAGCTGCGGCTCAACCAGTCGTAACAGCTTTTAACTTAACCGGTTTAAATGAAACCGAGGAGGGTGTTATAGACATCCATCCAAACTTAAGAAGAGCCATCACTCAAAAAACTTATAAAACACGGCCTACCACCAAGAGGCGGTAGAGCAGTTTTCGTGATAGAGGCACACGAATCCTTTCAGACAGAGGTATTCTATTCATGGATAGTATTCCCAGAATCAAATCCAGTAACAAGACTGTTTCACTTCTACAAAGAAGATGAACCACCAGAGGAATATATTCCTTTCGAGGATATTGAAATTCCACTAACATACCAGGAGCATCAGCTCTGGTTTAAAGGCGCCCTAAAACATCACAAAAACATTAACAGGCTCGGTCCACTAGGTAGACCAGGAGCAACATGGCCGATTCTAGCCGGCTACACTCTTCATCCTGACCTCGATATAATGTCAGACGAGGAATTACTTACTCAAGTTACAGAGTTAATAAAAATTTACAGACAATTGGTCCAATATGTGATGCAGACTTTCACAGTCCAACCACCATTGACCATTCCGAATCAAACCCCTCAACAGGGGAATACACAAAAAATTACACCACAGACTTTATACGCAGTCATGGGTAAAATGCCCACAAAACGTGAGCAAATTCCATTCTGGATAGCTCAAAAAATTACTCAAATCGAAGCAGTATTTCCAAATACTAGCCCTTATGAGAAACACAGAATCCTAACAATCTGTTTACCAATGGGGATCACACCACAACTGGAAGACTGCACCACTTGGGGCTCAGTCTTTGCTGCCATCTATACTAAAACACATGATGTTCCGTCAATTGCAGTAATACCAGATGTCCTGAAACAAATTCAAAACAAATACGGGGCAGAGCCTGCCCTAAATTTAGGTATGAAACTATTGAAAAATTTCGACCAGGTCTCAACAATAATATTAATATTATTTAATATTAAAGGGGAGGCAGCATCAGTGGCGATCCGCCAACGATTAAGGGAATTTGATGTAACAGAACATCAGACAGAACTACCCAGAATAATAGAACAATCATATGCAGAATTAGGCAGAGATAGTTTGGGTGGAAGACCATTGAAGCCAAAACTATCCGAGAATCCTGAAAAGGACTCTATTAAACAAACTCCTACATCTTCAAAAAAGAAGTGGGAAACTAATAAACAAAACTCAAACGAGAAACGTTCTCAATCCCGAGGTAGGTCTCCTCAAAAGGAGCCCTCTGAAAGGAGGTATAACCTCAGGAATAGGGATAATTTAAGAAAACCTGACAGGTATCAAGACACTGATACACGTTCCTCTCGTACCTTTCAGATATCGTCACAGACATCGGAAAGAAGAGGACGGTCAGAACATAGAGAAGAACGCGTGAAATCCAAAGACGACAAACACGTTCAGAAAAATAAATCAAAACCTCAATTCTCAAAAAGAAGGTAGCAGGTCTGAAGATCAGACATGCCGAGGATACTGAGAACACAACTCAAGAACGGAGAATGGGCTCAGACAATGCTGGACAGTGCGGCAGAAGTCACAATAGCTCGCCAGAACCTGAAGGAACTTCTGGAGATAGTGGACTTGAATGAGTACATCACAGTAGAGACTGTAGACACCAGGGTTAGTACTCCACAAAAGTTATATGAAATAACACTCCGAATGGAGGGAGACATACCAAGAAAGGTGAAAACACTCTTTTGGGAGAAACTTTCAAGGGGTTATGATATACTTCTAGCAGAAAAAGACTGGCCACCACAATTTGTCAGGGAGTGCCCACATGGTGAGGACATTATTATGCCTGCCTTCTCCAACCATATTTCAATTCACCTAAAATATACTTATGCCAGGAAATGGGCAGTTGCGCAGGCCCCAGCATTATATAAAAATCATGTAGGATGGGATGAGGACTCACCTCACCATAAAATACAGTTAAAAAATGAACCTACTGCACAAAGGCAGTACCCAATAAAGCAAGAAGCTAAAAAACAGGTCAGGGAGATCTTAGATCAACTTGAATACCAAGGGGTGATTGAAACATGCACCTCCTCAATGAACAATCCTTTGTTTCCTGTATCCAAACCAGACCATACATATCGTCTAGTTTTGGATTACAGACACATAAACACTTGTTCAAAAACATTTGCAGTGCAAAATGCACATAGTACAGCGTTAATGAATAACATTGTGCGCAAAAAATATAAAACCACATTGGATATCTCAAATGGTTTCTTTTGTCAAAACATAGCACCTGAAAGCAGGTACTTAACGGATTTCTCAATAATGGGGACCCAGCGTCAATTTTGTCGACTCCCACAAGGGTTCAAAAACAGCCCAGGGTTATTCTCAGTGAGGGTAACAGAGTTACTACAAATTTATGATAATGAGGCATTGTCATATGTCGATGACATCTATCTGACAGACGATGACCTGGATAGGCACTTGAACAGGGTGAATACCATTATATTGGGCTTCGCCTCTGAGGGCTACAAATTCAACTTTAAAAATCCAGAATTGCCCATCTCAATGTCCTTTTCCTAGGATATGAGCTTTCAAGTGAAGGCAAGAGCTTGGCAGCCAACTTTTTAGAAAAGTGTGCACTGCTCCAACCTCCAAAAACGCAGAAAAATTTACAATCAATCCTGGGTTTCCTAAATTTTGGAAGAACGTACATTCTAAATTACGCAGAGAGGGTTAAACCTCTCTACGCATTAATCAAACCTGATTTTCAATCAAAAATTGGACACAAGAACACACAGAAATCTTGCGTTCACTCCAAGCTAACATGTTAGCAACAAATCACTTACAAACACGCGTAAGTCCACGCAACTTGGTGATCCGAATAATTTCGGGTCAATGCGGATTCACCTACAGCAGTTCAAACCGCTGTAGCAAAAGAAAGAGCCCTAGCTCAAGGGAAATGCATTATTGTTGTAACCCCAGTACCAGCCTTAGAAGCGGTCACAAAAGCGAGCATTTCAAATGCTAAAGCATTACATCCTAGATGGATACAATGGGTTAATTCTCTTGCTGCAACAGATGTTGAATATGTTTTTGATCCTGATTTAAAAACACAAGCGTTCCTGCAATATGAACATGAATGTCCTCTGCCCAGTGAAATTCTGCCTCTCGATCAGTACGAATTTATAATTTACACTGACGGATCAGCACAACCCGCTACAGGGAGTAAGCAAGCTTACAGTGCAGCGTGCGCAATCGTTAAAGGTGGCATGCAAGATGGTAACTTCAGACCAATGGTCACTAAAACTCAATCTCTAGGAGATTGTACAGCTCAGAGAGCTGAACTACAAGCATTCAAACTGGCACTTGAAAGTACAGATCGCGAATTCCCCACACTGATAGTGTGCGATTCTTTTTACTGTGTTCAGTCGTATAATGAATATATACAAAATTGGCTTGAAAATGGGTTCAAAGATGCAAAAGGTGGCACAATAAAGCATAAAACGCTTTGGGAACAAGTAGTTCAGTTATAAAACGAACTACCATAAGCTCACGTGATACACACGCTGAGTCATCAACGTGATGGCGTTCACGTTGCAGGGAATTCATTGGCTGACGAAGCCGCAAAGGGGGCTGTTCAAACGGCTTCCGTAGCTGCGATCACTCGTTCAAAAACGAGAATAGACAGTGAGATATTGTTGGCTGTCAATGCTACAAGCAAAGGCAGTGGTGCAGCGTTACCAAAAAAGTTTCCACGCAAGTACTCTTATGTAATTGATGCGAACAACGTTCCTTTTGCTCGAATCCCTGGAGTGGGGGATAGGGTAATTCCAAACATGGAACGTAGAGAAGCTTTGATTTAAAAAGCAAATCTGGGTGAGGGTCTGTCACATCAAGGGATCTCTCAAACAATATTAACATTAAAGAGATGTACTGGTGGCCTGGAATGAATACACATATTCACATCTTCATCAATGACTGCATAGACTGTAAGGTACCACGTGATGCAGAACGCCACCAGACACCATGCTACGAAGTAGCCTGCCCAGTACAGACACCATTGTTAGATAGCATTAGACTATCTACGCGCAGGTGTCCCTGTGTACAAATGCAATCCCACAAATACTAAGTCAAGGTTCCTATGGATATGGCCTCAGCGCTCGGCTGACGCTCGAACTGTTATAAAAGATTTGCGAGTCTTTATCGGCACATACGCAATAGGTACGCTACATTCTGACAAGGGCCCTGCGTTTAGCTCTCGGGCTTTCAAAGAAGCCATGGCCAGTTTGGGCGTTGCATTGCGGTACTCCTCTCCGTTTCATCCTCAGGGAAATTCTGTTGTGGAAAGGAAAAACCGGGACATAATGCAATCTATAACAGCTAGAGTATTAGGTTCGGGTGATGGGTGGGTCAAACATCTTTATGGGGTCCAACGCTCATTAAATAATTTGCCAAGAAGTTCTCTAGGGGGGTCACTCCATATGAGGTCCTATTTGGGACAAGAATGTGGGTTCCTGATCTCGAATGTAAAGGCACAGAGGTGGAAAATAAACCCTTTGATATCAAAGATCGTTTGGCTGTTTTACAGGATCTAAATGAACTAAGATCGAAACAAAGCAACGTATTCCTGAAGCCAACCACCACTGGGGAGAAACCGGCAGTCCCAGCAAGGCCTGTCTGGATCCCAAAAGTTGGGGATCTAGTCAGAGAGAAGATTGCGGACAAGAAGGAATTTGGACCTTCTTACAGACAACCAGTACCTGTCCTAGCCGTTCAAGGAACAAGAACAGTACTTTTGCCGCCCCTTGCTGGAAAAAAGGAGAAAAGATTTGTGTCAATCGACCTCATCAAACCACAGTATGTGGCCAATACTAAATAGTAGGCCTCGTGGACTCCGACCTAGTAGCAGACGCACTCCTCTCGCTACTATCCAAGAGGTTCAGACTGAAAGACTGATAACCATGGAGAATTCAGCAGTAACAGATGAAGGACTAAGCAACAATGCTATGGAACTCATCCCTCTTGAAACTCAAGTAACAGTTCGTCCAAATACACCTGTCTACACCAATGTAACAAGTGATCACCTGCTTCCAGCGATTTCAACAAATTCTGATGCAATTCCAACAATTGACAGAACTGCTTCTGGCTATTTCATTAACTTTGATACGTTTTCTGAGGATCCGAGTGAGCCTGAAGCGATGCCAGCATCAAAAACTTTCAAACAACAAGTACAAGACTTTTTTCATTTTCTGAAAAAGACTTATCTGGTTTCACCATGGATTGAACTATGGATTATTTCTGGAATATTTTTCTTTCTGCTTTGGCTAGCTTTGGTTATGACTATCAGCGTGCTTATAAATGGCAGATACATCCGTTTGGATATTGAAAGTAAAAATGTGAACTTACTTTTGAAACCACACAAATCATCCCACCGTGAAACAAGAGACTTGTCAGCAGTGAACATCACAGCCGTTCCTATACAGGATGGTATAGTGTGGGACAAAACTGATTTCGATATCTTCGGTCCTACGGAACTTTTGAACATTCCACATTTATTTAAAATTTCATTAAGTGATTTTATTTCGTCCAGTACCTATTCTGATTGGGACTTTGAGACTGTAAATGATATGATGTTTGATCTAGAAAGGTCTGCTGCATTTTCTAACAATGAATATTTAGAGGGTTCATCAGACTATGAACAGCTGTATTGCTATAACCACTATGGTCATCATTTTTTGCATAAATCTGCAACACCTAGAAATGTGTTTATGTTTAACCAATGGGAGCATTGTCCTACACCACCAAAAGGTAGTTCAAAAACGTTTGCTAAAAAGTTTCCCTATTTGTCAGGGTACAATACATCTGATCCGGAAACATTTTACTATAAAAATGTAAACAAAACAGGACAGAAAATTATTTTAACAAATACAAAACAGATTTACTCTGCAGCATTTATTGCCCAACTGTCTAGACATGGATTCAACTTGTGGAAAGACACAATAGACACAAAATCTGTCTGGGGTTCTAAAGATTGGCAAGTGCAGGGGATAGAAGCTTTGTTTAGAGCATGTATCATCCCTCAGCAAATAATGTTTTTGAATGACACTGTGCAACAAACGTCTTGCCTTGGTTTAGCCAAGATCAAAGACATGAAAACACCTTCTGTACCAACACCTGCCAGTAATAACAATACACAGGCAGCGGTTACAGTTGACTCAATACTACAAATCAACAGAACAAATCCTGATTGGAGAAAATGGTTGATCTGGCCCACAGACACAAACATCTGTCAAGAAAGATTCCTGAATAAAACACAGGGCTTTACTATTCATAGGCCAGGCCCACGATACGTCCAAAGACAACATCCGGGGGTAGTAACAACATACAGTGTAGGAAAATTGTGCCTCGACTGGCTACAAAAATCTATACTTGAGGACGTGAAACAACACTTATCTTTACTTAAAGACGACGCAGACCTTAAGGAATTCTTGCTAGGACCGAGAAAACCGTGTCAAAAACATTTCATATATGCCGGCATCTATGCTGCTTATAATGAAGCATGGAAGGTTTCACAGGAAGAGGCCACAGAACGAATACGTGAACTTGATCGTATTAACTTAGAGAAAACTCTCTCTGTGGTCGACAATGGGTTAACAACTTTGTCATCCAGAATTTATTCATTGGACAACATTGTATCCTCTGCTATTGACATACTGGAACAAGATTTAGCCATGTTACAACAAGGCCAATCTCAGTTACGTTCTATTATGTTATTAGGCTGGACGCTGCAATCTTTGCGAGCGGGCTATGTGCCTTGGCGTTTTATCAACACGTCGGCTCTGTTTGCAGAATACAATCTGACTGATAAACAGATCGAACTGGCACAAAGGGGAGCAAAGTATACAGTGCTGAGCATTGAAAAACTGGAGAAATTACCATTCACTGTGGCAGAAAAACCGCTACAGCATGGCTGATTCATGGCAAAATCACTCTGCCTGTCACTACTTTTAAGTTTCAGTATTGCCTCAAACAAATGCAAGCGGGCAAATATGAAAGGTTGGGTAAAGAATACATTAAGACATCCTGGGATTTACCATACGAATACAGATGTTGGAGTGGGGATCGTGAAGTGTTTCTTAGCGGTACACACTGTGAAAATGCACTAACCGGTTCACTCATATGTCAGGACATTTCTTTACACGGGGCTTGTAATGGTTCTGTGGCAAATTTGTCCTGCCACCAGCAAGGTACACCAGCTGCTGTGATTAATCCAGCGTTTGGCCAACTTTCTAATGGGAGTTACCTCATGTTGAATGATCAGAGTTGCTGTGGCATGTTGCCAGGCATCCCATATCTAGTAACGGTAGACTCCAGGGTCACTTGCTGTATGCAAGTATTGTTCCCCCCAATAGACACAGTCAGGGAGTCGCCTTTATGGCCTTCATTGAATGTTTCTTATTACGATTTGATTCTTTAAGCAGAATGAAAGCCATGCTTTTGCAACAAACCGTGCCTTTGACCTCGGCCAAAGAAATCTATGATTTACAAATTGCAAGGACTTCGGCTGAGATACAGGCTTTAATTCGTACAAACTGCCCTATACATTTCGCAGAAATGATGGGACATATCTTTAACATGTCTGATACAAGCGGAATTGTACATGTATTTAAAACCATCTGCTCGGGACTGTTAGCGCCTTTTCAAGCAGTCCTCGGAATCATCCCAAACTTCGCACATTCAGTGTTTGGTGGTGTGCCATTAATTCTAGCACTTGTTGCAGGAATCCTATTTCTATTCCTACTATTACGCTATGGCAAGCCTATCCGCCGACATCACTCCGAGCGATGTGGAGAAAGCTCTCCTAGAACGGAAGTGCCGTGAGCGCATAGTACAACCTTTGGGCATACCTCGTCTACGGGAACTTAATACAACATGGTTCCTGTCATTCAGACCAATCTGGCAAGATTGCATCTTATCTGTTCTACGCTGCCTGCTTTGCGGTGAACAATGCGTGCTAGACACCTGTCTAACACTCCCATCAGTCATGCCAACGGATATCGATACTCTGCTGGACCCGGTAACGGCCCATGCTCTGTGTTGTTCCCAGAGGCTACCAATCCTGATGACGGCATTCATTGAGATCTCACAGACGCTTCCTGCTACTGCTGAGGTACGAGATGGATCAACACGCACACATTTAACAACGGACGCGAACATTGCTGCGGCATCTTATGCTGAGGGCGATGCTTCTCATCTCTGTGCAGTTAATCTCCTACACGAGGTGTTCCAAATGTCACCAACATCGGTTGACGATATTTTGTCTACGGAAATAGATGATTTCATGTTTACACCAGACCCATACACTGACTTTGATTCGGCTCACAGTGTACCAGGGACGCAATGAATTTGGCCTTCATATTTTCAAAAACTTGGAACCCTTCCAAAAATTGAACTTTTTTTTAGAAACTACATGGCAAATCAATCTGCTTACAGTAGAACTATTCTTATAAAACGGACTTCTTTGAAAAACACTTTGTCTAAAATTTCATTTACTTCCATGATATGAAATGGCTTTGATTTTTGAAATACTTATCAAACATTTCGTCATATGTATATATTACTGTTTATTCATTCATGTTGCATTTATTTCCAATATATGCTTAGCATGAAAACATTGCTTTAAAATGTACAGTACCTATTGCATTCAACAGTTTATTTTTAAACTTCTTTTAATATGCTTTTAGAAATGTTTTTAGCAATATGTGGTACTCAAATTTATGCTTAGCATTTAGTATTATCGTTCATTCGAAAGTGGAGTGGGTGTTGTATTCCGCTTTAGGTGTCCGTATATAGGTTTTCCTGAAACATGTCCTTATATAGGCACAATTCGCATTGCCCTTATATAGGCATAGAATCCCAGTCCTTATTTAGGCATTAGCCTTGCACTCCAAATACAGGCATGGTCACCGACATCCGTCCACCCTAACGTCACAACGAGTTCTTAGAAACCAGACCCTTAAGTTCTTGGGAGTTCCCCTAGCACAGAATTATTGATTTCTCCAAGAACTCATCGATTATGCATGAACCGCTATACCTTAAGGGTTCATTCCTGACGTCTTCCTCTGTCCGACTTCACGTCAATGCTAACATTCCAAAGTACCTTCCAGGTATAAATATACCTTCCCTTGCCCAAGCAAGTTAGAGGAGACCCCGACTTCAGAGGAGCCTGTATCCCGGCCTGACGCACTGAGAAGACGCTGTCATCCCTGCTCGCAGAGAATCCAGCTTCCAGTGATCTGACTCCCTTCGCGGGGTGTTAGAGTTCGAGTCTGGAAAGAGATTCCCACCTCTCTCATTCTCAAGGTATGGAGCTGAGTAGAACCTAGAGGGACTCTTGGCATACTAGACTTAACATACTCTTAGTATACCATACTAGCGAATACTTCGCCTACTTCTTAACTTTCCCTACACCTAGACTAGGTTAGGTACATTGGGGTAGAACTAGCTTAGAGATGCATCATATGAGTACTCGCATTTTTAGCTCATGTTATTTATGTATGTGAATATATGCTAAAAGATAATGCTAGCGCAGTATTATTTATTTCTACTGCTTACGCTGTACATAATATATCT
The DNA here is from genome assembly GCA_963921515.1 of Calotriton arnoldi. Taxonomy (NCBI): domain Eukaryota; kingdom Metazoa; phylum Chordata; class Amphibia; order Caudata; family Salamandridae; genus Calotriton; species Calotriton arnoldi. The sequence continues at coordinate 23,600 of CAWUFW010001839.1, forward strand.
TGCATACTGTCTTGTGATCATAACAGCGCATATCTCTTACATGAGAAACAAGACTGTTCAATAAAACCTTTTTATTGAAATGCCCGTCTATTCTTTCTGTGTAACTCTGAGGAAACTAAGCATGCACGATTAGCTGAGTGAAACTGTTATCTATTGTTTCCACGATTCTGAGACGTGTTCCGATTCTAAAAGGGAAACAAAGTGGTCATGTTTATGCGATTGCCAGAAACTACTCCCTTCCTGTTTTCAAGGAGTTTCTAGTGGCCTCTGAGCTAGCTGGCACAAAGTAATTAAGTTTAATATACTCGGAAGGGACATACCGACCTCAGTCCTATGTCAAGCCTATAGGGTATATTATTCCAATGTGCAGAGCCTATTAGGGAAATAGGAACTACACTACACCCCCACCCCCCCAACACTCTGGGGGCCCGCAACGGGCCCCCAATAGCGAAGACCGTATGCCTTTCCATGGCGGCGTTGCCGCCATGGAAATGCTTCTCTCCACCACCATCCTAATATGGATGGCGGTGTCTTGCAGACACCGCCACCATATTATTGCCCTTTTCCACCCGGTCCCCTGTTGGACCGGCGGAAAACCGGCGGACGGTCTTTCCGTCCGCCGGGCTCCCCCCCGCCATCATAATATGGCGGGGGGAATTGGCATGCGGGCGGGGGAATATGCCGGGCGGATCGCCACCGCCATACGGGCCGTGGTGATCCACCCGTCATCGTAATGACCTCCCAAGTTTTGATACTTAATGTGCTTATCAATAGGTTTTTATGTTATGGACATGGGCCAGGATTTATACCATCTGAATGGGTAAGAGGTATCTGTAAAGAATGCTAGCTTCAGAATATAAAATATAATCCTATCGCCTTCTACCTCTAACATTGTACAGGTTGGTAATAGTGACATGGTGAAGAAATATTGAAATGAGATATTGCCCCCAGGTTGAAAAATCTTTGCATTAAGATAAGGTATTCTAATGATGTTTCATTCAATAAAGTATAGAAACAATATTAACATTTTCAAATCTGGTGAAATGTTTTCAAGTAGTTAAACAGAATTCCAATAACAATTTTCCAAGACTTCTGTAATAGATGGCATTACTTAGCATTTTAAAATTGTTTTCTGAAATTGTGGAAGCATCAGCCTTTGTTTGTAGAGTTAGTGGTTGATAACACAGCATTTCCACAGCTTTCACATAGATAGGCTTTTTACGTTAGTGTGTAAAATTAACATGTATGTAATAATTTGGAGGCTTATGATGTGGTCAACAAAGCTCAAAGACAAATATTTGGTACATCATTGCAATCCAATAGTGGATAAGCTCACGTTTCAATCCCCAAGTAGATAAAATATTGAAGGCTTCATCAAGATTTAGATGTCAATTATATTCTGGTGTAGCATTGCTAATACTAGATGGTAAGAGGAATAGGAAAATAAATTTCTATTCAAAGGCAACCTAAGGGAATATTGAGGGATCACTTAGACATTGAGGCCTCATAATAGAATAATCAAAAGTACCCAAATGGCCAATACAGTTAACAGCATTTTTCTGTCAACATTTACGAATTAAATACCACATTAAGAGATATATGTGTTGCGCAATCTAGGATTACCTGGGATGCTTTAGAAGAAAGGTAATGAAGTATACAATAGAGTGATGGATGGAATGCTTAAATTAACCTTTGCCACTGGTAATTATTCTGGGCCGTATCTCAGTCCATAGTTACTTTGCACTCCATGCCACCTAAGTTTGGACACAGGCATATGCATATCAGTCTTGAGCCTATCCAATAGGTAGAGTCAAGCCTGAACTGCGAGGCCAGGTCCTCCCTAAAGCAGAACACAAGCAACCCAAGACTGGTTTCACTCTGATTGGGGCTCGTCAATGAGGTGCAGCTTGGTTCCATTGGCACAGTGAGCATGGGACCCATGTCTGGGTTACCCGTCGCACTTATGCATCACAGTGAAGTATACAAATAAGTGACGGATGGAATGCTTGAGTTAATTTTATCCACTGGTAATTACTTGGGCTGCATCCCAGTCCATCGTTATTTTGCACACCATGCCACCTCAGGGGCTCAATGCTACTGGACCCAAGCTGCATTCGAAGGATGAGCCCTGCTAGTTTGGGCTGGACTCTTCCTATTGGAGCAGGGCCGAGACTGATTTGCATATGACTGGGTCCAAACTGAGGTGGCATGGTGGGCAAAAGGACAATGGGTTGGAATGCTACTCCGAGCGATTTAATTAATTATACTTATTGCAAGTATTCCTCCCATCTCCTTTTGTGTGTTAGGCAAAGAGTATGAACATTTACTTCACCCCTGCTTTACATATCTGTTTTCTGTGCAGCTGGTCAGCTGGTCAGGGGATCTATACATAGACAGCTGTCTAACCAGAGTGACAGGTATGGCAAGCTAGAAAAAAATACTTACCCTTTAAAAATAGCGTTTTTTGCTGTGCCTGTTTAGCATGCTGCAGTCCCTGTCTAGGTCAAAATTCCAGAGGAAAAAAATGGACCGCACACAGCAAAAAGATGGATTTTATTTTAGTTTTCATCTGATGTTTTAGGGACAAATCAAACTCAATTTTGAAACCTATCTCTTTGCCTTTATGGCATTAACCTCTTCCGTGCTCATGACGGCCGGGAGCCGTCATGAGTCACGGTGGGCGTGTGCTCGGGACGCGTGGGGCCGTCCGAGACACACCCAGTCTTTAGAACGCCCAGCACCTGGGCGGAATCGGCCGCGCACCGAAGCGGTTAATTTCACAATTTTATGATGTACTGGGTCACAAATGCTATACAAATACAACGCTGTTACCATTTTTAGACATTAATGGTGACAGCAACAAAACTTAGTAATAATTATACTGAATTTATCATTTGTTTACAGTGGTCATCTAGGCTAAAAATTCTTCAAAATATTATTATTTTCTTTTTTTGCAATAACTCTATGGGGAGATAGCCTACGGCTGTGTGATGGAAAAACACATGCCTCAACAACGCATGCCTTAACCACGCAATCTAAACCCCGACCGCGTCTTTACCGCACATGCCTTTACCACGTATGCCTTTGCCACGCAATTTCATGGTAAAGACATGTTTGGTATATGGGCATGTGTGGTAAAGATCACACTCTTGCCCCTCTACCCTCTACCCTAAACCCCAAAAACACCCTAAATCTAAAAACCCTACGTCCCCCATACCCCAGCCCAACTGCCCCCTCGACCTGAAAACTGCCCCTCTCCTGTCCCCTACCCTGAGCCCTACAACTCAGCCCCCTAAAAACTACTCTGATCCCAGCCCCTTCCCAGAGCCCTAAAACAAGCCTCCTCCCCCTAAAACCTAACCCCACCTACCCCCGCCCCAGCCCAACTGCCCCTTCAGCCTTAAAACTGCCCCTTTCCTGTCCCCTGCCCTGAGCCCTAAAGCTCCCGACCCCCCAGCCCTGAAAACTACCCCGAACCTGTCCCCTGCCCTGAGCCCTACAACTCAATCCCCTAAAAACTATTCTGACCCCAGCCCCCTCCCTGAGTCCTAAAACAAGCCCCCACCCCCTAAAACCTAACCCCACCTACCCCGGCCCCAGCCCAACTGCCCCTCTGCCTTAAAACTGCCCCTTTCCTGTTCCCTGCCCTGAGCCCTAAAACTCCTGGCTCCCCAGCCCTGAAAACTACCCCGACCCCCACCCCAAAACTACCCCCAACCCAAATAATCTACCCCCATCTCCGTCCCCTGCCCCTGAGCCCTAAAACTCCTGACCCCCTGTCATCCCTGTAAACTACCCTGACCCCCTCCCAGCCCTGAAAATGACCCCACAACCCCTACAAACTACCCCCACCCCCTCAAAACCCGACTTACCTCTCTGCCTCATCCCGATCCTTCCTCTTCCTCCTTCCTGCTCTTCCGCCCGGCAGCAGCAGCAACTAAACCGCGCATATGCCTTAACCACGCATATGCGTGGTTAAGGCATATTCATGGTCTAGACGTGCGTGGTACCACCTGCGTGGTTCAGCCCCACATAGTTCACACTGCATGGTTAAGGCTGTTTCCCATAGTCTAAATAATAATTGTTTTAAAGTTGTATGATACAGAAGGAAATAATTTCTGTGAGAAACTGGGTTATTGGTTGAGAGGGATGTCAACCTATATCCAGCAACAACCACAATGCTTGTCAGGGTGAACCACAAAACTCACAAAATTAACCTGTGTTTAACCCTCTGCTAGCTTGGCACAAAAGCAGTCAGGCTTAACTTAGAAGCATTGTGTTAAGTAATTATACAGCACACAAACAGTAATAAAGCAAAAACAGAACACAAGAAATATCACACACCAAATAGAAAAATAGGGTAATATTTAAAAGCGGCAAAAATCCAATTAGTAGAACCAGACGTTATGGATTTTAAAGATTAGGGTAAGAATAGCACCTAACTGCACAAAGCACCACTCGCGGTCATCTGCTCATGCTAGACAGGGACAAAGTCATAATTTCAGGGAGACAGCAATAGAGCATGGGCCAGTTACAGAGACCAGGTTAATCCCACTGAAAAAGTTACAGTTTTCAAGTCCTGCGCAAAGAGGTGGAGAAGGCCATGAGGAGCAAGAAAAGCATCACACATGGTCATCGCTGTAGTGCGCAAGCAGGCCTGGCATTACAGACGGTCGTAACTGTAGCACAAAGCTCCGGTCTGGCATCATGGACAGCTGTTGCCGGAGCTTCACGTCACTGCAGGGCTGCAGCTGCTGTAGACCAAAGTGCAGATCTCGGTTGCTGGTCGTCACTTGCAATCTCTGTAGTGCGAAGGTTGAGGTTCATCGGAGTTTCAAATTGGCAGTCGCCACGGGTGCCAGGATCTCGGTGTAAACTCACCCATTCGTGGAAACAAAGAGGCCAAAACTTCAGGAATTCTCTCTTTCATGTCAGAGTGATGCACTCTAATGCTAACCAAGGGTCCAGGATCTGGGGAGGCACCTCTTGGGGATCAGCGACTCTAGCAGAGGGCAGAAGGGCTCAGGCACGGCCAGTTCCAGGTCCAGGCAGGTCCAGTTGCAGCAGGTCATCTGGGCAGTTGTAGGGGGTCTTTAGAGCTGGATGTGTCCCTGTAGTTCAGAACAAGTGGTCTACCAACTGGATCTTGAAGTCACTCTGGGAGTCCTGGGATCAAGAAGATGGTTCTCTCTCCTTCACGCAACAAGGCAGGCCTCAAGCAACAAAGCAGTCTTCTGAAGAACAAGGCAGGCCTCAAGCAGCAGGGCAATCCTCTGGCAGTAGCAGGACAGTCATCCGAGAAGCATGCCAGGCCTCAAGCAGCAGGGCAATCCTCAGAGGAACAAGGCAAGCCTCTGAAGTGCAAGGCAGTCCTTCAGAATTCTTCCATAGGTCCAGGAGTGTACTGAAGAGTGGGTTTGAATGTCCCATATTTATAGCTGGTGCCAGCCTTTGAAGTGGTAGAAACTTCTGGACTTCCCACCACATCTGGTTCTGGTAATTTTCTTCCTTTACCTGCGCATGGCCAAGAAGTCTAGGGTGACAAAAGGCTAGTGTTAAGCTCTTTGTGAATGTGCTGGAGGCAGTCCCTTTAAAATGAAAGTGGGGAAGGAAACAGCTCTGCCCCTCCCATCCTGCCAACAACTACTCCCCCTTTGTCTCACTGTCTGGGAGGAATACACAAAGATCAACTGCCACGCTATTCAAAGACATATGCCCCATGACACAGGCTGCACAAGGCACAAATTGCTAGGACAAGAAAATGCCAACTTTATAAAAGTGCCATTTTCAGAAATGTGACTTAATATCCAGCATCCGACATGACATTTCTACCTATTCCCAAACAACATTTATTACTTATTAAATTTAATAAGGTAACCTAATGTTATCCAATGGGAGAGGAATGCCTCACAATAGTGAAAAATTAATTTGGGAGTTTATCACTACAGCACATGTAAAAATGTAAAGTACATGTCCTACTTTTTACAAACACTCCACCTTACCCTATGGGATGTTTAGGGCCTACCTATTCCCAAACAACATTTATCACTTATTACATTTAATAAGGTAGCCTAATGTTATCCAATGGGAGAGGAATGGCTCACAATAGTGAAAAAGGAATTAGGGAGCTTTTTACTACCAGGACATGTAACAATGTAAAGTACATGTCCTACTATTTAAATACACTGCGCCCTACCCTATGGGCTGTTTAAGGCCTACCTTAGGGGTGACTTATATGTATCAAAAAGGAAGGTTTAGGACTGGCAAAAGATTTGTTTTGCCAAGTCGAATTGGCAGTTTAAAATTGCACACAGGCTGCAATGTCATGCCTGAGGCATGTTTAAAGGGCTACTTTAGTGGGTGGCACAATGAGTACTGCAGGCTCACCTGTAGCATTTGATTTACAGGCCCTGGGTACATGTAGTGCCACATGACATAGGACGTATAAGTACATTAAATGTGCCAATTGTGTGTAAGCCATATTTACAATGTTTAAAGGAGAGATCACACGCACTTTAGCACTAGTTAGCAGTTGTAAAGTGCACAAAGTCCTAAAAGCCAACAAAACAAGTTCAGAAAACATGAGAGTTGAATGCAAAAGGTTTGGGGTGCCCCTGCAGAGAGAGCCAAGTCCAACAATTACTTTAGAAGTGCTTTACATCACATTTAGAGATTTAGAGATTCCTCCCAGATTTGACCAAACAAGTCTTTCCTGTCCATTAGCTTGAAGTACAACATTTCTGGCACCTCATAAATTGAAATTGGATTTCCATTTCCTGAGCAGGAGTCGTTTGGCTATCAGGAGGCCCCACTGAATCCTTGGGATTTGCTAAAATCTTTGGGTTCAATGAACAATTAACATAATTTTTCCAACAGACAGATTAAACAATATGTCCATTAATATATCATTATTTCACTTCTTTTTTAAAACAGCCTTTTGATGTGGATCACCACTAATTTAATAACAATTCTTTTAAAGTGCAATTGAATTTGTCTAAAACTGTTTACCAGAAATGCTTTAAATTCTCACTGGAGGCTGCTTCTCTTCACCATCGCCACAGAAAAAAAAATTGCTTGTCGCACCAGGGCCTAATTGGTTTAAGGCTTAGAGGCTTTTATTGCTACTCTGCTATGCAACCTGCAATGAAACGTGGGCCTGAGTTTGGCAGAAGGGTCCTCCATGAGAAACGTGATGGGTATCCTGCCCGCCTTAATGCAAGTGCATTATGATATCCGTCATGCTTGTGATGGAATACGAATACCTGTCTGCCAACCTCTAAATCAAACCCTTAGTTGTACCTGATTCATACACAGAAGACCCTTCATGTTTGTTGTGCAAAATAGTCTCTTTGGGGCTCTCCAGACCTTTGAAATCTGTCTCTGCTGTGTTGTGTAAGGCCTATGTTGACATGGCAACTTATGTATAGAAAGGGAGGTCTGCCTTCTCACACAATAAAACATTTGAAGCACTTTGGTTTCAGTACTGGAAGACCGTGGGTGCTGCATGATTGACATGCATTGAACAACTATGGGGCAAAGATCAAAATGCAGGTAGTCAATGAACCACAGTAAACAATCTACTATTCCAAAGGCCAGCGGAATTGGGGCCTACCTCTGCCACCTTTCAGTGATTAAATAAACTCAGGAAGAGTTTCAAATCTGAGCGCTCAATTGCTCCCCATATTACAACAGTTGTTAAGAACACCAATCACCAATTAATGATACTCAGGAAGTCCCTTCCACTCCCACAGATAAGCTACTCCATCATACTTACTATGGACTTGGGGCAGTCTTGTATCCATCACTTCAACATAATCTGTGCAGTCAAGCCTAAGAAATTCACCCACAAAATCCAGAGAAGCCCAAACAAAGCAACCAGGGTGCATATGAACAATGCTTATAAAGACGCATACAACTATATTCAGAACCATACACTATTTTCAAAGCACATGGGGGTCACGGCCATGCAGAAGTTTACACCTCAATACATTCCCATTCCTCAACCAAGGTCATGAAAGCTGAATGTATCACAATAAGTACTCCTTCGATGCGAGGATGATAACCGCGTCTTATTCGTAACAACCCTGGAAAGGTACAGATGGGAAGTCCTAGGATGAAGGGACCCACCAAGGAGTGGGGAAGGAAACAATTCCTTTTGTTTTAATTACCCTCACACACCCTAGTGGTGTCATGCTTCATCATCGGGTCACCCTGACGCCTAAAAGTCAGGGTGGGCTCGACCATTTTTCAGGGAGCTCTTAGTAATAATACGACCAGGGGAAAAATTAAAGATTAAAAAACCACCAGCAAATCCCAGTATCCCTTTAATATTGGATTCGTTAGGGTTATTAAAAAATGTAACTAGGGGTCAGAATAGGAGTCTCTATGGTCCTATTACCCTACAGCCAACATGTTTCAGTCCTACTGGGGCTATAGAGGTCCCGGACTTTCTTCAGGGCAACAATACAACCTCCCTGGATAATGCAAGAGGAAATACCCTACACTACTTTTTCTCTAAGGGCAGATAGCTGCTCCTTAGTTGACTAGAAGATATTTTATCTCCTTGATCCTGTTATCGCTCCATCCAGTCATGGGCGAGGTAACTCTACGCCGGGCGCCTCGCAGAATAAGGGGTAGCCCTGTTGTCAAACCGTCATCAAGGGTCCTGCCCCGCTCTCTCACCTACTCGGTGCGGGTCCCGCGGGCCTTCGTATCAAAGCTGAATGTCATATCCTAATTCAACAGGAAGAGTCATGGGTGTAAAACCTTTTGCCTTTTCTCTCAGAGAATTGGAAGCCCTTGAACCCCGATTGGAGGAATCATCCAAGTCTGGCAGTCTTCAAAAGAAAATTGAAATGGGATGCTTGACTACACACCTTGTTGTCAACAGGATCTCTCCCCAGGTTCGAGAAGTGATTGTGCCCGCTCTAGGAGAATAAGGACTACTCCTAAGCTTTCCACCTAATACAGACATAAGAGCGCCTACTATCCAAGTACCTCTCTCTGTGATCTGAATGTACCTCATTAAGTCATTATATAAGAGAACATATCTAACGCTAAATTTCAATTCAATTTTTACGTGATTACAATGTAATGACTCAACTTTAAACATTTTAGCGTGAGTAACTCACATTTACCTCTTTCAAATAAACCTGGGAATGGATTACCTTCTTGAGTCTGATATGGAACATATTCAGGGGCCAATGCATCAGAAGAAGTGAGGACTTTACCAGACAGGAGATGAAAGAACAAAAAAAACTTTGATGCAAGCCTTTTCCATTTAAAGAACCAGAATATGGAAAAGATCCTTCATCCCTCCAACTCCACGGTCAACGGCCCCTCTCCCCCACAGCGCTGCTCTTGCAGCTCAAAAAATATCTGAAGAGGTATCTCTTCAATGAACGTTCAGTCCAGTGATGAGGGTGATCTTTAACCTCATATCTGAAGACTAAGGTCCGCCTTCCAAACAAGGTGCGCAATCTTGAATCATCTCATCTCACAGATTTGCACCTTGATGTATCAATGTAAAGTGCTCTGTTAGGCCTAAATATATTCTATAAATCGTTACATGTCCTTCCCTTTGAGATTAAAAACAGTCCGGTCAGAAGGGCTGCTAAGCACTGAGGGCCAGATGTACGACGCATTTTACCGGTCACAAGTGGCCCACCGGGCTGTTTGCGACCGGTAAAATGTAGTTTTCTATGTACAAACCCTATTTTCCGAGCGGGTAACCTATTACTGACACGCAAAATAGGGTTGGCGAGTCGCTATTGAGAAGGGACATGCCAAGGGCATCCTTCCTAATAGCGAGTCGTAGAGGGATGTACAATTGTTTTCCGACCAGTATGTTGTCGCAAAACAATCGCTGATTACCACCTACTTCAAGTAGGTGGTAAGCCAGTCACAAATGGGAAATGGCCCCTAGGTAACCCCTTCCCCTTTATGAATGATAGCGATAACGTTTTTTAAGAGCAGGCAGTGGTCCCACAGACCACTGCCTACCCTTCAAAAACTGAAACAGAAATGTTTCATTTTTCTTTGAGAAATGCATCCAGTTTTCATTTAAGAATAACGGGCTGCATTTTTTTTTAAAAAAGTTGCTTTATTTAAAAGCAAACACACACATGGTCTGCTGTCCCCAGCAGGCCACCAACCCTGTGTTATTGCCCCTTCCCAATAAGTCGCAAATTGCGACCTGCCTCATGAATATTGATGAGGAAGGTCAATTGCGATCCCATTGGGAATCGCTGATGTGTCTGATGTGTCTGAGACACTGTTGTACATTTTGTTTTGCGAGTCTCTCATTGTGATTCGCAAAAATCACAATAAGAGACTCGCAATACGAAATAGTAGTACATCTGGCCCTGAATACTCTATTTTGCACACAACTCCGCGTAAATGGTTTTTAATCCTGTTCTTCTTAATGTTAGATCCTTGCCAAAATATGGGGAGGAAATTTATGATCTTTTCTGGATCTTGATTTAATATTTATAACTGAAACCTTGTGGTTTGATACTTCCTTTCCATGATGTGGCTCAGATGATACCTGACTCTCTCAGGATTCTGCATGCTGATTACGAAAAGTAATCAGAGTTTGGCATAGGTGTTACATTTTGCACTTTAAACTTTGCTTGCTGTGCCGCATGATCATGATCCAAGCTATACCTTACTGCCAAGGCCTAAATAGGCCAAAATCCATCTGGTGCTCCTTGTGTTCCCTTCTAGATTGTGCCTTGCCAGGCAGATTGGGGTGGACTGTTCCCATGAAGAGGAGGGTCAGTACAGATTTACATAAGGCATACCTCTGCCTGAAATGGCACATGGACAAAATATGATGATTTGGAATGCCACCCCAAGGGATTGCCAGTGGTTAGACTATTTGCAAGCTTTCCCCCATCACCTTTTGTGTACTTTAAACGATTCCAAATCCTACTCAATGGCTCTCTACAAATAGAATTTCTTGCATTTAATTTTGCCCCTCCTCTGCTGTATCCACCACTGCGTTACTTGTTTCTCGTTCCCCCTGGTCCACCCACCAACTTTTTTAAAAATGTAGTCAATTTTTTTTCTTCCAAGCTGCTTATTTTAGGTGATCTTAATTTTAAAGCTGATGAATATATTTCCTCAAGCACTGGTACTCTCAATGAATCCTGCAACTTTTAGTGTTTGAAACAAATAATTAAATTTCTTACATATACCTGCTAGACATTTTGCTGTGCTTGCTTTTGCTTCTCTTGGCCTTGTGGTTATTCTTAGTGGTCTTTCACTTTGCTTGACCAATCACTCTGTAACTGCTTCTATTATGAATACTAAATCAGATTAATCTGGGAATCTTTGCAAAGTCAAACTATTTGAGGTGACAACAGAAGTACTGTTTACCATGTCCCTCATTACCACGTTATTTGATACCACCTCTGTTCCCTCTCACTGGAAACAAGCCTTTGTTGTCATGATAAAAAAAAAAATACCCTAATCATTATCAACTTTAACCCAATTTCTCTGTTACCACTGACATCAAAAGATGCTGAAAAGAAGGTTAGCAACTGACTTTTTAAATACTAGTTGTGAGTAGGAGGATGAGTATGAGGGTTTAGTGCCCTTCACGGTACAGGCATGGCTGTGACAGACCACCTTCTCATGATGCAGAATGTTGGGGGGGGGATGCTCTCGTTTGAGACATCTGTCCTAAGCTTTTGACATCAGGGCCCAGATTTACCTAGAACTAACAAAATGCAGTGCAGCAAGCATAGTTGCCGCACTGCATTGTGTGAAAGGGAGAGAGCAGAACAACACCATAGCTACAAAGATGTGGCGCTGTTCTGCTCTGTCCCTGCGCAGGCGCACTTTTTGGCTGCAGCACACAAGCAAATAGGAAATGAAAATATTTCTCCTCTTTACACCTGCCTTTGGTGCGAATTCCTGTCTAGAGTTCTTTGTAGACAGGTATTTGTGTCAAAAACCATTGGTGGTTGGAAACAACCAACCATGAAATTCTCCTTTGATGTAGAGTTAGGCAGCGAATTGCGCTGTTTGCATTACTGTGGGTTACAATCCAGCGCAAATCATGATTTCCATTGGAGTGTAAATGCCAACCCAACACTTTGCATAGGCTCTATGTCAAAAAAAGGAATGCTAACCGGACGCATAGTCTTTGTAAATCTGGGCTCAAAACATGCTGGATTGGCTGCATGATGCAAGTGTCTGTAAAAAAGCCTTTGGCTGCTTTGAATTCTTTCTGTCAGATCATGCCCAAGTAGTAACATCCCTCCATTTAACTCCTCATTTCGAAATCTCTCCTGTGGTATCCTAATGGGTTTACCTATGAGCCCCACCTGATTTAACATTTATGTGGCCACTTTAATAATGCTGATTATACACAAATAATTCTTTGGCTCGATGGTGGCGGCCAAGTGGCAGTGGCGTAACATAGGCGCCCGCAGTCCCCGCAGTGTGGAGGAGCTCGAGCTCCAAGTCCCCTCAGCACAGTACCCTGGCCTGAGAGTTCCTGTCTGATTCCGGAGGGGAGCCCCTTCATGTACTTTGCAGGGGGAGACCCTCAAGTTTTGCTACGCCACTGTTGAGTGGTGCATCATAACTTACAGTCTTGTCTTTCTGTCATGGTTGAGTGGCATCTTTGATGAATGGAAACTCTCCACAAATACATTCTTACAAGACAGAGACTTTGATTATTGGTGGCTCACCTTACCTCTGTCTCGAGAAGGGTAGCCTTTTTCTTAGATTAAGATCTTCACCTCTGTGCCCTCAGTTTCAATTTGTGGGTTTGTTTTATGACTAGCTCAATTGCTCTGCCTATATTGCGAAGCCCGCTTCTGTCTTTTTTCTATCCAAAGCTTTTGAGCAGGATCTTGGCTCTATTGCCTTCCAATATACATTTTATGGTCATTCACACAATAGTAGTCACTTGCCTCGACTTTTGCAATGGGTTTTCAAATTTCTTTACCGAAATTCCAACTCCATAGTCTGCCGCTAATTCAGAATCTGACTCTCAGAATCTGTCTTGGTCTCCCACGTTGGGCGCCTGTTTCCAAACATCTTAGATGTCTTCAATGGCTACCTATTGACAAAAGGGTCCAATTTACGAGTCTCCACATTTGCCACAAGGCCACCTGTGACAATAGCCCAAGCTTTATATGCCGGCTTATTTCAGTGCACCAACCCTCAGGGTATCTATCTGTGCTCCACCTCCTCTTGCCTCTTTGTCGTGCCCAAGATTTGAAAACTTTGAGCTGATGACAGCTCCTTTACCTATCAGGTTTAAAAACTTTGGACTTATTTGCTGAGTCAGCTTTGTCTTAAGCTTAACCATTGCACATTTAAGAATAAACGAGTAATTTTAATGTTTTCCCTATTGTTCCTCAGTTGCTGTGTTTGGGTTACTGTATAACCACATAATATAACATAACATAACATGACATAAAATCAAATACCAATTTTATTTTATTTTTAATTGCATCTTCTAGAGGGCCCTTTCCTCAACGCCATCAGCCACGCCTGAAATGTAAGGGAATTGGTGGGGATAGGGAATTGGTCTTGAATCCTTCAGGGGCAATTCTACAACCAGATTATCCACACTACTCTGCAAAAAATTCGGGAGTCTACGGGGTGTCGGATTGATGCATCATTATGGAAAGCGTGTAATGAATGGTCCAATAACGCCATACGTGGGGATAATTTTAAACGCATAGCCCTTTTTTGTAAATGGCAACTATACTATACACCGTCCAAGCTTCACAAGATGTGCCCCGTACTGTCATCGCAATGTTTCAGATGCAGCGAACTGATAGGAGATTGAACGCATGTCTGCTTCACTTGCCCCAAGTTGTTAGACTACTGGAGTCAGATTCTTCAGTGGGTCAGTACGAAACTCTCGATAAGAGTAACCTCCAATCCCCTGGTTGCACTTTTTGGGATTTCAGATTTAAACTTATCAACTTGCTTTCATGGTAGCCAAATCCCTGATTCTACAAAATTGGAGAATGTCGGAACCACCCAGATTTGCAAATTGGGTAATAAAGATGAGCCAAGTTAAAAATAGGGAAAAACTCTAATCCTTGAGGGTGGGCGCAGTACATAAGTTTCGTCAAATCTGGGGTGAAGATGAAATCACTCAAGAATTTTAGCAATATAGGGGAATACCGGGTTTGTATCAGTAGGGTAGTGGTAAATGAGAGTCAACTATTAAAAAAAAAGATTCTACTGGGATGCCTATAACCTAGCAATATCTAACCAGAATCTTGCTGTTAAAACAAGGAAGATTGATTGTTCCAAATGCTCTTTTAACATAATAATATCAAATGTGTTGGTATCCAAAGACTTTTAGCTCTTCAATAAACTATTTGTTGTTTTGTACTGATGTTATTTATTGCTCGCAATCTTATTGATTCCTTATTCTTGTATCATGGGTATGTGATTATATTCATAAATAAAGTTTAAAAAAAAAATACATCAAATACCAAAGCAGACACAAAAAGTAACTTGGGAGCTACCCTATTTGTTGAGCAGATCTAAAGAAGGAGGCTTGTTTGAAGTGACCATCAGTGAAAAGAAAAGTTCTATCTCGCTTACCCAATCTTACCCAATTTTGCATGAACACTCACTAATAATAAGGGCTCCAGAATGTTCCTTTCTTTGATGATGTCTGCTTGGGTTGTAAAACCTGTTGTGACATCATTCACTGGACGGCGCCTTTAAGCACTACAACAACAACAAGGTTATGAATGGAATGCTTGAATTAATCTCAGCCACTGGCAAACGCTAGGGGGAGCATCCCAATCCATTCTTTTTTACCCACCATGCCACCTCAGTTTGGACCAAGCCATATGCAAATCAGTCTCCCTGCTCCAATGGGAACAGTCCAGCCAGAAGTGCCAGCCCAGGTCCTCCATGAACCGGAGCACAAGCAGCCAAGGACCAGTTTTGACCTTAATATGGGCTCTTCAGCCAGGTATAGCTTGATTCCAGTGGCACAGTGTGCACGGGACCCACGTCTGGGTATACCTGGAGCACTTAGGGCGTCAACTGCAACAACAACAAACAACAAGGACTACAGCACTGCGCAGAACGAGTGGAACTTAAAGAATGTAGCCCATATTCGTAAAGGCCATTCGCAAAGTATTGCATATTCAGAAAGCAAGGATTTGGCCTTGAGCAGCTTGAAAACCTTTGTACAAATTTCCCTGGTTTCAGATAACCTTCAACAGCGCAGGAGTTGTTTATTGTTCTCGGCTCTCTCTGGGTTTTCATTTTGCATCCCATTTCTGCTGTTAGAACATTTTGTTCCTATACCTTACTTCACTAAATGTTGTCATGTAACTTTGCACAATTGTGTAACTTTAAATGCAGTGTTCACAAAGCACTTGATGTATTCAGCTTTCTGTTTATGTGGGGCTTCTGTTCCCGTTCTGTTTACTGGAAGAGCAACTAAAACATAGAAAATACACAAAGCATGCAGAGAGACGAGGCACCATTCAGAAGAGCAGAAGAGAGACAAGCATCCACCTACAGACAGTACAGCATGAACAATCAACCACTCGTCTTTTGTAAATCTTGCCGAGATACAGAGGGAGAAGTACTTATACATTACACGACTGAATTCAATTCTTTCTGTGCTTCCATGAGCTCACGGTGGTAAACATGCCACTGTCCCTCAATTACAGAGGACCGAGTTCCAATCCAAATGCACTTACTTTTTCAGCTGTGCCACAGGCAGACATCGGAGAGCTCAACATTTATCCCTCAAAATAAAGTGGAGAAAGAAGTCTGAAATGATAGTTCGCTGAGATTTCTGTTCTGCCACTATTCCGAGTCAATGGGATTATGCAATTCTGCGGTCATGGTGTTTTCCATATAATTATTTTACTGCATTTGGCAGATAATCCAGTATTTGCTGTATAATTTGAGCAGATTCCAACAACAAAATTTCGAGCTCAAACGGATCAAAAGTTATGCCAGGTAAATGATTCAACAATGCCACATAATATGGGGCAGTGGTAAAAAATGGGAGAAAATATGGGCACCATGGCAACGACACAGAGCACCCCTGGGGGAAGAGTGATGAGTATCAGCTCAGCTGGGGTGGAGTGATAGATGGAAGGGATGCACCAGGCTTTGACATGTTTTGGGAGAATGTGTCCTGTTGTAAAAGTATGCTCTGGGAGCCATTACTGTTGTACGGTCTCTTACCTCTGTTGCATATTATTGCTATAATACTGAAACCTCACAATGTACGAACACCAGTGATTCATGTAAACAATGGTCTTTTGAGCAAAGTTAATAAAAAGATTTTTAAAAAAATATAAACATTTAAAAAAAACAATGCCACATAATTTGGTCTTCTCTTGCTGCATAATTCCTGTGGCTCAGATTACTCCTCGTTAATCAGTCTCACATTGGTAGGTAAACCTAGGACCAAGCAGACTTGCAACACAGCTCCTCAGTGCACTATCACCCCAATACAATAGTTGACTCTGCACACAATAGCAACCAGGTGAAGGACTTCTCTTGTTGCAATAACTGGCATTATGTGGCAGGCTCAAAACATGCTGCTAACCATGGAGGCTTGACAACATGACTTCACTCCTTACCCTGCCCCCTTCCAACTAAGCCCTTGCAGCTACACCTGTTCATCTGAGCTTCTCCACAATTCCACATCCTTAAATGAGGCCCAACATGCCAATTCACAACTCATAAAAATATTAGTCCCCTCAATAATGACTGTGTTAGAGAATTCAATCCATGCAGCAACCATGTAATTTTATGGAGTCAAACACAATTCACAAACTGTTCACGCCGCAGAAAAGAGTATACCCCAAAAGGGAGTTGTAGAAAATTGGAATGTTATGAGGAAAACAGATTACAGTCTTAATGTGAAGTATTACTACTCTTCCATGAGGCCCCAAAAATTCGACTTCTTAGGGCGTGATTAGGTGTAAGGCATGGCAAAATTAGCTTAAGGAAGTACATAGCTTGATTTTTTCGACAAAATCCCGTGGGACTTTGGCTATAGCAGCAGCCAAGGCTCATTCCGTAATTTCTCTGACGGGGCCCCTGGCAGAAAATACATTTCATTTCCATCTTCTACTTCTCCAACACTCCTCCTTAACCTACACCACACCCACAGGTCCGCACATACACTTACAGCCCGCTCAGAGCACATGGTAAATGTACATGGTAAAACCCCATGGAATGGTGAATTCCTTCTGGTTTTTATAAACGAAAACATTGGTTCCACATGGTAATTTCCCATTCGATGGAACTTTACTAATAATTGCATGGTACTAGTGTGAAATTACCACATGGCAACTCTAAAATTGCATAACATTTTTACCATTACTCCAGTACGCAGTATGCAACATATATCCAGGGCCTACAAGGTAAATTGGTTTCTATGAGGAATCCTTGACTCATTTCAGTGCATATATATATTTATATATTCACTGAAATATATATTTACCTTCCCTTAAAGTAGTTGGTCTCAGGAGTGGGCTCCGCGGGGCCTTTAGAGGCTCGGGGATGGGTGCCCCCCCTCCCCAGTTTGAACATTTTTGGCCCGGCAGCTAACGTCCCTCCATATAGCCAACCCCTTCTGCCGTATGCAGTGGGGGTTGGCCATAGAGCCTGGCCCTAGGGACCGATTCGCCCTGCATCTTTTTTTTATTCCATTAAAGAGGAGAGGGGCCACCCGGCCCCCCTCCCCGAGACTTGTTAGGTCCTGGGGAGCCCTCCTCCAGGACCATGTCTAAAAATAAAGGGTAGCCCCCCTCCCCAAACCTCTTTTGGCACTGGGGACCCCATCCCTAAGGGGTGTGTACTTTTAAAGGGGAGGGGGCCCCACGGCCCCCCTCCCCAAGCCATTATCAGCCCTGGGGACCCTATCCCCGAGGCCACTTATTTAAATAAAGGGAGCCCCCCTGAGCCATGTTAGGCCCTGGGAACTACACCACCCAGGGCCACGGTTTTAAATAAAGGGGATGGGTGCACGTGGCTCCCCTCACCGAGGCGATTTCAGCCCCTGGGACCCCATACCCCAGGGGTCAGCGTTCTTTTGAGGGGCAGGGGCACACAGCCTCTCTCCCTGGGCCGATTTTGGCCCCTGGGCCCTATCCCTCGGGCCCGGATTTCTTTGACGGGGAGGGGGCACACATGGCCCCCTTATTTAGGCAGTTTCCGGCTCTGGGGACCCATCCCCTGGCGCTCGGCATCATTTTTAGAGGGAGGGGGGCACACACCCTCCCTCTCTGGGCCAATTGTGGTCCTGGGGACCCCATCCTCTGGGGCTCAGCATAATTTTCATGGGGAGGGGGGCACGAGGTCCCCCTCTTCGAGCCAAATTCAGCCCCGGGGCCCCTCCCCTGGGTCCCAGCGTACATGTTAGGGGGCAGGAGGCACATGGCCCCCTCACTGGGCCAATTTAGGCACCGGGGACCCCACAATATTTTCAGTGGGCAGACGGCCCCCTCCCCAAGCCAATTTCAGCCCTGGGGACCCCATCCCCTTGGGCCGATTACGACCACAGAGACTGCAGCCCCGGGGGCCCAGCGACATTTTGTAGGGGGAGGTGAGGGCTCGCATCCCCCCTCCTTGGGCTGATTGTGGCCCCAGGGACCCCATTCCCTGGGGCCCTCAAACATAAAGGTGGGTGCCCAGGTGCCAAAGTCTCATTGGGGGCTGCGGGGGGAGCCCCTCAGCCCCAACCAGCTCCCTGCTTACAGCGGGAGCAGGCATGGCTCCCGCCCTCAGGAAGCAGTTTCTAATGCTGCTCCTTGTGGACGGGAGCAATATTTTGATCGTTTCCCCTGCCCACATCACATCACTGCAGGCAGGTAAACAGACCAAAAGTCCGCTCCAAGTGGGCGGAACATTTTTGAAGCTCTCGCCCACAGGGAGCGAACTTGGTGTTTGTTCCCTCGTGGCTTGAGTTTTGAAAAAGCTTCTGCCAAGCGAACGTAAACACAGGTTTCCTATTTTTAGCATTTTCATCCTGGGGGTAGACTCCCCGGGACCTTTAGAGGCTTGGGGAGGGGGGGCCGCAAAGCCTCCCTCCATTTTACAAAAGTTTGGCCCTGGGGTGGGCTCCCTGGGGCCTCTTGAGCTCGGGGAGGGGGCCGTGTGGCCCTCTCCCATTCTTTAATGATTTTGGCCCTGGGGGTGGACTACCAAGGGCCTCCGATGGCTTGGGAGGGGGACCGCAAGTCCCCCATACTTTAAAAAAAATGGTTTATTGGCATTTAAAGGAAGAACATCAACATGGTAATCAATCCCAGGAAGGGATGGGTAGAGGAGAAAAGAGAGAGCAGGAGACATTGACGTGACTGTCCAGTTCAAGCAGGCATGCACTCCGCAGACATCGCAGAACTCGGCTATCCTATAGGCAATTGCATGGAAGCCAAGCGTGTAAGGCACCACATCTGGTGAGAGGTCAGTCCCCCTGTCCGGCTGAGCCCCATCTGCATCCAAAGTGGTGTCATATTCTCTGTGTCTCAGGTAAGATATCATCAGTTATCAAATGTATTTTGGGAGTGAATGCAGGGGCAGAAGTTCCCAATAGTGAAAGAGCCGCTCTTGGCAGAATGCAGAATCCTTCGGCCATTCCACTAACCTTGTTGCAGGCCATCTGCCCCATTGGATGACCACCCACCTTTTAGCCAGTAGTAATAGCATCGCAGTGAAGCGTCGGGCCTCAGGGGGCTATCTTTGACATATTCCCGGAGTCCTACCAGCGGGACCTGTGATGGCGAGTGACCGGTAATCTGGGCAACAGTGCCGCAGATGTCTGTCCAATAGCTGGCCATGTGCAGACACTCCCAAGAAAGGTGTAGGAATGTGGCCTGTGGGGCAGCACATCTCAGGGAACGCGCCTTCTCAAGCAGGCCAATACGACGTAGGTGTACTGGGGTGAGGGATAGTCAGTTCAGAAAATTGAAGTAAATGAGCCGGAGCCTGTAAGTGGGTGACAGCGCTGCCATCTGACCACAGAAGTAGAGCCATTGTGAGTCTGTGACGGGGGGATTGAGGTCCAGTTCCCATGCTACGCAGGCCGCGGGGGCACATAGCAGTGCCTTGTTGCATTGTGGTGTACAGCCAAGTAACCAATTTTTGGAGGGACAGGTTCATTAATAGGTGTTCCAGTGGATGTAGTGTGGGAGGAGGTGCACAGAACGTGTTGTGGAGTGCGCTGCATATAGCACGAAACTGGTGGAAGAGGAGGGTATCTAGCCCAGAGAAGCCTCATCCGCCTGAAGTGGAGGCAGGTATTGATCATCTGGGTAGAGGTCACCATAATTTGAGAGACCGCACTGGTGGGCTCGCCTTCTGGCTCCCTTGTCCTGCAGTGGTGGAGCATGGGATTGTGTGTGAGCAGCATAGAGGGATCAAATAAGCAAGGCAGTCAGGCATGTCGGCACTGGCCATTACATTCCCAGCAAATGAATGCCACTGTATCGATCGCTGCATGCTGGGGCTTGTGGAGTTGATATTGCACCATAGCGAGTGGACAGGGAGCTGCCTGGTCTGCCTCTACCGCTGTGTGGGGCTTGAACTAGTATTTGCCCGCCCAGGCCAAGGAAATCAGATTCAAGCGCAGTCATTTCAGAAATTGTGTAGTGAGTGGGAGCAGGAGGTTGAGGAAGAGTTATAGGAATTTGGGCAGGACAACCAATTTAGCAATGGCTATCCTCCATGCCATGGAGAGGAGTAGTCTGATCCAGGCCAGAACTCGCTCCTCAAGTCAGTCCATAGTCCTACCATAATATGCCCACCAGAGTTCATCTATGTCTCGGATGAGCCAAATACCTAGGTAGCGGACTGAGTCATCAGCCCACGGCAGAGGATTTTCGAGAACAGTGATGTGCCGGATGTGTGAGGGAATACAGTGGATTTAGCCCAGTTTATATTGATACCTGAGTACCCACCAAACCTCACCACCTCGCATATTATGTGGGGCAAATTTATTTTAGGTTCCTGGACATAGAGCGTGATGTTGTCCTCATACATGGACACTAGTATCCTTCTGTCGCTAAAATTAAGGCCCCTAGGAGAATGGTGCTGTCGCAGCCTGGCAACCAGTGGCTCCATCGCTATAGCAAATGAAATGGTATAAGGGGCATCCCTGCCTAGTCCTGTGGGTAATGGTGAATAGGGCAGAGGTCATTCCGTTAAGGTGAAGATGCACCATTGGTAAGATATAGAGTAGGCGGATCAGGCGCAGAAACCAGGAGCTTATCCCGAGTTGCAAAAGGAGGTAAAATAAGTACGGCCATTCCAGGGAGTCGATTGCCTAGTAGTATCAAGCAGGGTAGCAACCGCGGCCCGCTGAGGGTCTATGGCGTGCATAAGTGCGAAGGTTATGAGCAGTGGCGCAACTCGGCATGAATCCCGACTGGTCTGGAAAACAATATCTGGCAGTACAGGAAGCAGCCTATTGGCCAGGAGTGTAGGAAGTATTTTGTTGTCAGCATTGACGGTGGTAGCACATCGGACAGCAGAGAGTCCAAATATACAGCCAGGAGTTGAGGGGCCAGAAGTGCCACATATTCCTTATAGAAGGAGGAGGTGAGTCCATCTAGCCCTGGCACCGTGTCCCCGGGGATGCTCTGAATAACCTGAGTCACCTCTTCCACCATGAAGAGGGCATCTAGGAACAGGGGATAGGCTGGGTCAAGCCAGAGCAGCTGTGTCATGTCTAGATAGGCAGCCAGGGCCGCTGCATCAGGTATTACTGTGGCTCTGTATAGGTGAGAATAAAATGTTGTCATGGTCTGTAGCAGACCATCAGGAGCCGTGTGGCTAACCTGATGATCGTCAGCAAGCTCCACCACAGGTAGCAGCCCAGGGTCTCCGGAGCATAGCTGCCAGTGTCTTTTCGGATCAATTGCCCTCGCCATATTGTTGCAAAGTCGATTACCCATGGAGGTAGCAGGTTTCCCTCTGGGCCTCCTTGTCGTAGGCCAATAATTTCTCCTTAATAGCAACTTGGGCCTGTGTGTCACAGAGAAGTCCAAATTGTGGCACGCATTTCCCTTTCCAGTGCGGCTAATTGCACTAGTATCACTTTGAGTATTCTCGATGCTTCGTGATGCAGACTCCACAGATTACAACTTTGAAGGTCTCTCACAACGTCACCGGAGAGGCAACTTGAGCCTTCATGATGGAAGTAGTAGTTGATGATTGCCATTCGGACTTCATCTCAGTAGAGGGGATCGTGGAGAGCATTAGGTGCTAAGCAACAGGTGAAGGCACGTGGGTGGCCAGCACGGGGATCATCTCTAGCAGGACAGAGGCATGGTCTGATAAGGTGTGGGGTAAGTGCTCAACATGATCCAGGTGTGGGTGTCACGGGTAAGCAGCCAGTAGTCTATTCTGAACCATGTATCACGAACAGTCATAATGTAGGTGCCCTCTGTGGTGTCAGCATGTTTCAGTCAGCCAGACATCAGACAAGTAATTGTTGCACATGAGCGTTTAGACTTGCACTGCAGTGCTGGGGTAGGGCCTTCTGGAGGCGATAGAGCAACCTGCAAAGTGATTGAGGATAACGTTGAAGTCACCCCCTCAGAGGATGGCTCCGGGGCCCATAGTGGCCACCCGGTGCCAGATCTCTGCAAAGAACTCTGGGCTGTCCGTATTGGGTCCATAGACTGAAACTAGTATGACTGGATATAAGGTGCAGACAGCTATTACATAGCACCCATCCTTATCGCTTAATGTCTGTCGTGTGCGCCAGTGCATCCCTTTGTGAATGATTATGGCTGTTCCCCGAGCATGGCTGGTTATAGGGACTCATGGGTTTTTAGCAAACCTCCCAGCACAGAGGCAGGGAGCTGTGGCTGGGGTTAAGTGAAGTTCCTGCAGGAAGCAGATGTCTGCGTGATGTCTTTTGATATATGGTGGACCAGCCTGGCTTTCCGCCTGTCATTTAGACCGCGTATGATTCAAGTCAAGCATCATATGACGGTCATGCCATGTCTAGGAGGGAGATGCATCCAAGAGAAAATATCGTTCCTAGGTAATAGAAGAACAAGATCACATTGAATGTAATAAACAATAAAAAGACAATGAGGACAGAAAGTGGCAAAATTAGATAAGAACTGTGATTATTTATTTAATTAACAAGAATAAAAAAAATATATAAAAAACAATTTATAAATGACATATACAATCATGTAGCGTAATACATTCATGGAAATGCAAATCAAATTTGATAAAATACAAAGTACATATAAAAATTCAGAGTGGCAACAAATAAATCTTCGATAGCGCGCTTCAGCGCACGTAGCGCCTTCGTCAGGAAAAGCCACAACAACTTGAGAACTGATACGACTTAATAAAGATAAACGAGGCTTGGTCACTGTTATTTTGTTATGCGATGAAACAACATCAATGAGTTAAAGCGCATGAGAACCGGTCAGGACTCTAAGATGTAAACGTACAAGACGATACTCTTAGGATATTAGTTAAGTTGTGTAGATATATATATTTTTTTTAAAAAGGAATTGAGCGGACCTTACTTTGTATCAATACTGACAATGGTCACGTCTTGTATATAAAGCGATCCTTTTACTTGCCAGTTTTGTATAAGGATGCCGCTGCGCGGAATACGTCCAGCGTTCTGTCGAGCGAGATTCGCTTCTAGGAGGGGGATGCATGCCATATTTGGGGTGGTAGGAGCATCGCATGCATGTCCATGGGGTGAGTGTAGCAATGTGGTGTCTCGCCAGGCATGGGTAGGGCAGAGAACAAATAGGAAAGAGCAAACAGTTAAACACATCTACCCCCCCCCCACTTCAACCCTGGCCCAAACCCAGTTGTAAGACCTTGTCCCATACTCCTCACCAAAACAACCCCAAACAGTAGCGAAATACATTGGAAATCATCCCATGAGACATCAGAGAGCCAGTTTAACTGCCCAGTTGAAGCCGAACTGGGTGGCCGCCAGGTAGTCTAAGGACCTCTGGGAGAGATCGGTGTGGGTACACCAATGGATGTTCCTGAGGCTGAGTCACATCACATCATGTTGTGCATTGTTCATAGGAGCAAGATTCAAATATGAAAGCCAAAGCAGGAGGGGCCAAAAAGATTATGTTGATTGACGGGGATTCCACTGGTCGGCCGCGTTGAGGCAGGCGACATCAAGGGGTCGGTCATCCTTTATCGCTCAGGTGGCCGTCAACATGTGGGGCAGGTCCTGCTCGGGGTCCAGCCTTGGAGCTACATATCTGTTAGGAGAACTTCATCGCCGCTTTGGGGTCAGTGAAATAGGGAGGTTTGCCATCATGTTGAATCCATAGTTTAGTCAGGTACAGTAATGAGTAGTTTATCTCTGCTTTCTGTAGCAGACACTTAGCAGGGATAAATTTGCACCGGGCTGCCTGTGCTATGAGCGTGAAATCAGGGTAAAATGAAAGGTCATTTCCCCTGATACTGGATGGTGCGGTGCTCACATGCAAGTTGCAGGACTGTGCTGCAATCTCCATAATGTAGGAGTCTTGCGACTGTGGGTCATGCCAGTGTGCCCAGGGGGTGTGGAGGCCCAGCGAGTAATGGGCTCGTTCCACAATAAAGACTGCCGATAGGGCATCCTCAAATAATGACTGCAGAATGCGCTCTATGTAATCTTCCATTTTGTCGATGGCTGGGGATTCCAATACCCAGATAATGCACAGATTTTTGCGCCTGGAACGCGCCTCTAGATTCTCATTCTTCTGCTTGATGACTTCAGGAGGTGCTCGCCTGAGATGGTCTTTGTGTCCTCCACGTCTGATGTACAAGTCTCTAGTCGGTCTAGGTGGTCATCATGCCTATCTACTCTCTCCTTTATGCGGTCAATGCGACTGGTTAAGAGATTTATTTAGGCATAGATGGTGTGGAGGCTATTCTTGACATCCACCAGCATCTCCTTGTTGTCTAGGTCCTGAACGTTGCGTTTTTTTTTGGTCGATTCCAGAGGGGTCACACCTCTGTCGTTTTTTGTGTGGCACATTTGGCTTTTACCATTGAATGTCAGTTTGGACTAGCTAGCTTCAAATTTCCCCTTGATGCACAGGTGGAAGAGAGGAGATGCGTGCTATAGGCGGTCGCTGCATGACTCCACACTCTAGGGGTCCCGGGGGTGCGAGTAGGAACAGCAGTTGGAGATCACACCAGAGAGGTTGGCAAGTGGGGACTTCCTCTCAGCGCAAATTTAGGCTACCACTGTGTCGTAATGGGCAGACCGATCCTTGACACCGCGCCGCTCCCTTTGAGCGCGGCAGGCCCCAGATGACACAACACTCAAGGGGAAGCCCGTCACGCAGTCAGATGGTGGTAGCCTTGGTGCGGGGAGCCGCACTAGGCTGGCATGGGGTTCTTGGATTCTTGTCCCCCTGGGTGCTGGGCCATGGCAATTCTATTGTGTCCTCCCAGCAGCAGCGCAAGGCCCCTGGGAATGAAGGGCCCAAAGCACTCCCCGATCTTGCCACTGCATGGGGGAGGGGCTGTAGCGGCACTCAATGCCGCGATGCAGGCCGCGGCCAGCTGTGGTGATTTACAGGCTCCTGCAGCAGCTACCGTTGAAATTATGGCATCACCCACTGCTGCTTCTGTTGGGGCATAACAGCAAGTCAGTTTTGTACTGTTTGACGCTGTGTAACTGCAGATTTGTGCCAGATAATTAGGTCGCCGGCAGAGCCGAGCTATGCGGCGGCCATCTTGCTGCCGGGCTCTCTACCCGCAAACTTAATATGTTCAGTCCCTGGTGGTGGGCTCCCCGGGGCATCTGGAGGCTCGGAGAGGAGGGCCATGCATCCCCCTGCCCCCTTTATGTACATAGCCATGGGGTTGGGCTCCCCAGGGCTTATAGTATATAAACGTTGCCTAGTCACCATTTCTCTTTTCTCGATCTCACAGAGTCTTGTGGGATCGCTGCATTTTTTGCCTTTTGTTTTCTTTTTTGGCCAACTCCTTTTTACAAAAAAACGACCCTGGGGATGTGGTCCCCTGGATGAGGCCCAATGGCCAATTCCCCACTGTGCATGGTCCAAAGGTTGTCTTTATGCCCTTGCCTCCCAGACATCAATAAGGGTCTTACTATCCTTTACAAATTGGAAAATCTGTATCTTTCCCAAGTTGAGATTTGGGAAATTGTTTAGAACATAGGCATACAAAACATCTAAGCAGTGCCTGAATCCCATTTGCGTATGGTCACACATTGCCACATTATCAGTGTAGTAAAGAGCTTGATCTGTCTTTTATTTCAATTTTGTGGCTTACTGCTAATCTCTCCCAGAACCTGTTCCAAATCTCTGATATACATTTTTGAACTGTATGGGGACAGACCACACCCACCACAATTTATCCTATCAGACATTCTTATAGGCCCCAGCAGCATCACCTGAGCCCCTTTGCACTGTAAAGATTGCTAAGGATGTTAATAAGCTAGTCTGGTGCACCGCAGTGAAGCACCGTATTCTAGAGCAGCAAGCACTTTAAGAAGCCAGGGAAGTTGGCGGAGGGACGATTGAGGAGTACCACACCCACCTTGAGTGTGGATGTTGCCATAATGACCAGTACGATTGCATTGTGTAATGTGCACACCCCTTTCATAAATTTGCATTGAGAAACCATGAACAAATCAGCTTTGGTCCTGCTCCAATAGGAACAGTTCAGCCCTAACTGCCAGGCCATACCCATTCTGAACAAAAAGACAAGCAATGCCAGAGGCAAAAAAAAAAACATGGACTGAATTGTGTCCTGAGCAATTGACAGTGGCTGCGACTTTTTAAAGCATTTCTCAATCACCTGTTGTTTTAAAAGAAGTAAGCCATGTCTTACTTTTTTGAGTCTTTACTTGGAATATTTTTATAATAGATCAGCCTTTGCATTAACATACGGTCTTCAAATTTCCAAACTTAGTGACCATGCTCCTCTCCAGTACAAATTTCCCCATACACAGAGTTAGTCTTAAGTAAACAGACTTCTGCTATAACTTTAGAACACTAAAGTTCAGTGTGACCACAATGCCATACATTTCCATACAGGAAAAAGAAGTGACAGAGCATTCATAGCTGTGTTTGTATCAGTTGCAGTCATGGCTTGGGAGAGGAGGTCAGAGCTCTAGCCCAGGTAACACCCCACAATTGAGAGGCTCTCACACTCTTGTGTAAGAGAGGTGATCTCATTAACAGCCCCATCTGTCCAACATTTCTTAACAACTATCCCTTGCGATCCTCCTGACACGAGTAAATGAAAACTAGGGTCTTCAGTTTGAAATAAGGACCAGATATACTAAACTTTTTAACTTTCGTAAATACCCTGACAAAATGAGAGTGTTTGTAGTACTTAAAAGATATTTTGGATATACTGAGCCCATTTAAGGGGTCAACTAAGTTTTACCGACTCCTAAAATGGGTTTATGGATAGATAATAATTTCAATTTAGAATGAGGGTGTTGTGGGTATCCCTTCCAAATTGTGATTTGGATCCGTAAGTATTACTGGTTTGAAATTGGAATTTGTAAGTTAACAACTCCCAAGATGGGATTGGAACTCATTTGAAAATAGGAGGGGGTCCCCTTTTGATCCCCTTCCCTTTGTGATTTGTGATAGCAGCTTCAGGGTGAGAAGGCAGTGGTCCAGAGGACCAGTGCCAACCCTCAATGAAGTTTTTCAAAAATTGAAAGCTTTTTTTTAAGCAAATCCTTCTCTAAGGAAATCAGGCTGCTCTAAAAAAATGAAAAAGTTTTCATGTTTGAAAAGTAATCACACCGATGGTGGTCTGCTGGCCCGTATAGGCCACCATCATAGTGATTATAGCTGGAGAAGCACAATTTAGGCTCCAACTTTACAACTCACAGAAGCACAACATTTATGTGCACTCCCCTCGCACCATATACTCTGTGTGCCCTAACTTTATTGATGTTGAGTGAAGCATGCAAATGTACTTCTGAAGTGTAGCAACTGTAGAAACCCATGAACGTCTGCATATTGTTTAGTTTAATCACGAAAATATGTAGTTCTTACACATATTTTACACTCATGTTTTACGTCATATTGTATTATTTGAAAGTGCATTGCATATGTAACCATGAACGCTTTTATTTTTGTTGCATTTATTTTGAAGTTATATGTGCACATATAGTCATGTATTCAAGTGCACATTGCAAAGGTTTAATTAAAGATAGCATGACTAGGCCTTTATTTTCCAACATGAAATGTATTTTATTTGCTCTGTGTGTTCTCTCCTCTGCAGTTGGGTTCTCAAGATTTCGTAGCCAGGACAGTGCGGCTCTTCCGCTAATGCGGAGGAGTATCCCCCCACTGCTTTTCAGCACTGCAAAAAAAGGAAAAATAAAATGATAATAATGCGATGTTATTATCATTTTATTTTTTCATACTAATGCAGTTTTGCAGGGCTGGGCAGGGCAGGGGGGCAGGAGTGGTGGCACTCTCTAAGTGCGCATAACTATTTGGCCGGCCGTCTTGGGCCGGCCAAACTGTCATGCGCACTTTGCATGTTCTCCACCGGCTGTATTGTACAGCCTGGGTGGAGAGCATGCCCAGGCTCCCAGTCCCTGTCTGAGCACCAAACCATGGTGCTCAGACCAAATCAAGATGCTGCTGTCATGGTGACAGCACTGTCGTGATTGGTTAAGGGGAGCCTGGGTGCTTCCTGCTTCCTGTTCACACAGGAAGAAGAGGGCGGAGAGGACAAAGGAGGGTGGCAGGTAAGCAATCTTTTTTTTTTTTTTTAACCTACCCCCCTCCTCCCGGCCCCACTACTGCTGCTCGGGAGCAGCCACCACTGTTGCTAGAGGAAGGAGTATTATTGTATTAGAGATAGTGAGGCCTGAGAAGAGAAATCTTGGCAAGAATGGGACGATTTAATGAGCAGAAGAAGCCTCCTATTCATCGCGTATCTGGAACGGAGGAAAACTCAAGGTTGCTGAGGGTATCCAAATTCTGTGGGATGGGAAAGTCTGGAGATGTTGCAATTGTATTTGTGGAGTTGAACACAACTGGTGCTTGAAGGGGTGGTGCGAGATAAGGCTGATGATAATGGTCCTTGGAGGGGTGGTGCGAGCTATGGCTGATGATGAGGAATCTGTGGGCCATATTATCAAGAACGGCGATAACATTATTGCCGCTTTAGCGGCAGGAAATTGCCGCTAAAGCGGTGATAAGGGGCTTGATAATATGCCCTATAGAATTCCAATAGAAGCCCAGGTTTGATGTCCTTCACACCAGAACCTGGGCTTCTATTGGAATACTATAGGACACATTATCAAGCCCCTTATCGCCGCTTTAGCGGCGCGGCGATAATGTGATCACCGTTCTTGATAATATGGCCCTGTGTGTTTTACTTAGTGCTCACACTGTTAGACATTAGGAGAGATCCCTTTGGACTTTGAAAAGCACAGACCTCTCTGCTTCTCTTTTAGTCTTGCATGAGTGTGGCTTTACACTAACACTTGTTTCCCTGTTTAGAAGACTTCTACTGAAGTTTTCACTATGCTGTCAACTTCCTGCATTTCTAAATTTCCCTGAGACCTTTTGTTCCAAACCATCCTTTTTTAGACTTAGAGCTAGATTATATGATTTTAGAATCTATTAAAGTTTAGGAAGGAGAAGTGGAGTTTCTTGAAAGTACTCCAATTACAAATTCTTGGCATCTGTATTTTTCTGACTGTCATTATTTATGCTTTGTCCTATAGAGTTAGGATTTGCTTCAACATCTTAATTTGCTTGTTGTGATTCTGTACATTTATAACATGTTCTCGATTTTTACATTTACTGGAGTGATTATTAACTTGGAATAAACCCACTTAACTTTAGTTACAGATTACTGGTCCTTATTGTGTGGCCAAATGGGTCACACAAACTTCAACATGTTTATTTGAGTGTCCACACCCTTTTGCCTCTCAGTCAACCAGAAAGATCTATCAGGTGAGAAATAGTAACCACATCCTGCGCACTCCAATAGCCAATGGTAGCAGACAGCAAATTGCGACTTACCTAATTAATATTCATTAGGTAGATTGGTCTGCAACCTGCCACGATTCAGTATTTTGCAAGCCAACCTATTAGTAAATAGGTTGGTTTGCAAAAAGATTCTGGTAGCAAAAATAAGAGTTGCAACTTGATATCACTTTTTGACACCAGTATCATAGTACATCTGGGGGCATATTCTCAAGGAGCTACCGCCGAGTTATCGGCACTTTATCGCAGCCAAAGTCGCGCTAAATTTACCGCCCCATTTACAAGCTGGTGCTAACAGCCCATAACACCAGTTTTCCTGCTAAAGCACTCGCAAAAAACATCGCCACAGATGACCCCGGCAACTAACGCTAATGAGATGCAGAGTATGCGTTCCCGAGCAAAAACCCGCGACAACACCACACCTCAACATTCTCAATGACCAGCCACATCGGCGATAAGACCACAAAACAGGCGATAAGGCGCGTTAGCAGCAGGAAACTAACACCTGCTCTGACCTGGTGTAAAGTCGGACGACAAGCTGCACCATCAAAGGGAGCCCAGCCCAGAGCGACACAGGAAGAACAACAGATGCCATGGAGCCACTCACCATGCACCCCGGTGCCCAGAGGGGGCAACAACACCCACCGCCACCACCCCCAGGACCGCCACCGCCCCAACGGACCCACCCCGCCCCCCCCGGACCACCACAGAGGCAGCACAGACAAAGACAGCGGACATACAGGAAATGCACCAGCCCTACAGACCTAACACAGACAATGCCAATGCCCACTACAGGCCCAAAAGGACAACCATCCTCCGCATCCTGAACATTATTGCCCACAGGCTGATGGTACCAACACAGCGGACAACCAACATCCCTCCGCAGACAAAGCTGCTGGCTGTGCTGCACCTGTTGGCCTCTGATATCCTCCCAAACAACAACCGCCCGAGTCCGAGGAGTCTCACAGCCAGCCCCATCCAAGTTCCTTACACCTGGCCTGGATGCCCTCACCAGCTAGGGACCCCAGCACCCATACGTCCCCCACAATGCGCAGGAACAGCTGGAGACCAAGCAACGACTATACGCCATAGCTGGATCCCGCACATGTCGGGGGCAATCGACTGCACACTTGTCCCACTTGTGCCCCCTGCCAACACCGCACACAATACCCCAACAGAAAGCACACGCATCCCATCAACGTGCAGGCAATAGTGGACCACAGGGGACTCCTCACCAATGTCATAGCCAACTACCCAGGCAGTGTGCATGATCCCTTCATCTTCCGACAGTCCAACATCAACCAGCGCTTACAGGATAGCACCTATGGAAATGCACTGCACGTTGGCAAGTACCAAATGAACACACCACACACCTCAACTCCACAATCATGCAACTCACAACTCAGGCACTGCCCACGTCACAAAATCACATACAACATGCCAAACAACATGCCCCCCCATCAGACACGACAGCACAACTTACTGTGGCAACCTTGGTTAGCCATGTACATGAGCCATCAACGGCATGGCTCCTCAGCCACACAATGCCGGAATGTGGGGAGAGGTGGGAACCAGGCATGTGCAAAGGAGGTAAGTGACCCATGAATGAGAATGCCAAGTGTTGCGGAGATGTGCTGGACAGACTGCAGTATGCAGACCACAGACATAGCCATGTCTACATGCACTGCTGGTGTTTGGAGTGTAGTGGACGTGGACGCAACCATGTTACCCCAGCCAGTGGGGAAGATCGCGGAAATGTAGCTTGTGACGTCCCCCCCTGTAAGCGTGTGCGGAGTGGGCTGGCCCGGAGGACGCCAGGCCAGCGTAGGGGTGTGAATAAAAAGCACGTAGCCCTGGGCATGGTTCTCTTCCGGAATGCCCAACCTGCCTGCCAGGGTGGCGCCTCCCACCCCGCCACGAGGCCGACACCATCGCCGTGAGCGGTGTGGCCTGCGATCCTGTGCACCTGCTGCACCCCAGGCCGCTGGTCCCCGAACCCATCATGCCCGCCCCTGCGCAGCCAGGCCTCATTGCTCACCTGCCGACACCGGCGTGTGTCGAAGAGGGCCCACCACGTGCCGGCGCAAGCTCCAAGCTTGAAGCCCGCAACCTTGGCAGCCTCCTCAGACCATCACGGCCTCCGCGACACAGGCCCGCATTACTCCTTTCTCGTTGACGTACTCCATCGCTGCCTCCGGCCTACACTACGGTCAAGTAGGTCACACATTTGGAACTGAGTCTTGATTATGCAATGGCAGAGTACACACCTTATGGCTGAGTTTAACTCACTATACTCCCTTCGATGTGGTGACACAAAGTATGTGCTGGGCATCCCAACCACACGTGTCTGTGGGGCCTTGATGTCTACGCCTTCGGACTACACTGCGGTCCTGCAGGCCCCACACAAATCCATGCCAGTCCGTACCAGGCAGGATATGGCATCGTCGCTGGCTAAACACCCGCTCAACTCTGTCGCTACTGCCTCGGTCAACCACGAGTCATCCCCACATGCCATTTCAACGCCGTGTGTCACTGTTCCAGGAGGAGCTGGCTGTACAGGGGTTGGCCTGCGCTGGCAGCTGCCTCCGGACTACACATCGGTCGAGTAGGGCACACATTGGGAACTCAGTCATGATTCATTTATGGCAGACCTGATATCATTGTACTGGCCTTGTCGCAGACCGCATCCCCTTCCAGCTCCGGGGCCACTAAGTCTGTTCCCCTTCAACCATGGACACTTTCTTCTTGAGATTTGTTGGCGACTGAGTCCATGGACTGGGGGTTGTCTTCATCATCATGTTGGTGATACTGACTATGTGGCCAAAACGAGGCAGTAGCATTCCACTTCTCCATTTGCCGCTTCCGGCCGGCTCCTGCCCTCTGCATCATGCCCTGGAGGACACCTTCCACTGTCCCCCGCAAACCTCCGCTACATTCACCTTTGACATCAATGAGGACCCGCCCACCTCGCGTAGCCCTAGCTCACTGCACCGCAAGTCACCGTCCCGTGGCGGTGTGACTGTGCCGGCTGCAGTGCATCCGGGGCCACTAACTCTGTGCAGCTCAAATCATGGCCCCAGTCTGGTGGCATGTTGGATGGCCTCTGGGTAGATGGCCTGGGGGTCATCAATGCCATGTCTCTGTGGCCCTGCGCTGTCCGCTGCTTCCGCCCTCAACTGCGGTCCCCCTGGGCTCACACATCAAATCGAGTCCTGACCTGCCTGGACGTCGCATCACTGCAGGATGCACGCGCCACCACCGCCAGGACCAACTCCAGACAACAGGTGCCAGAGTCGGAAGTGTCTTACTGCGAGACTGTCAGAGTAGCTCACACCAGTCGTAGGTGCCATCATCAGCTTGATACCCTGCTCAGCTCCTCAGGTGCCACTAACTCAGTGCACCACAAATCAAGGACCATTCTGCTTGCATGTAGGGTGAACACTGTACTCTCTCTGGCAACCACCATGATGCTTCACAGTTCTTTCTGTTATGCTGATGTTTTATGTTTCTGCTTCAATTGTGATCACTGTTCAAGTTGTTGCCAGCACCAACGACTCCCTGCGGGCTGGCTTACACTCACCCCACACACATCCAGCACATGCGTCACTGTACATGTGACCATGCCAATAAAGGTGTCGGGCGCACGTGCTCGTGGCCAGTTCAACGAACTATCTGAGTGTGTCCGTGTGCTCATGATGTATGCATTAGGGCCTCAGCCCCACAACCTTACATTGTGCCGTGTGCAGAGGACGCAGCCATGTCACCGCAGGCAGAGGATGGGACATTGCACATGTAGCTTTGTCGTCCCCCACCCAATACGTAGGAGGAGTGAACTTGGCCGGCGTACGCCAGTCCGGCGTGCGGGTGTGGGTGATTATCACGTGGCTCTGGGTGTGGTTCAGTACTGGAAATGTGCAAAGGCATGTGTCCCTGTCGCAGTGTGGGTCTCCGTTGGGGTGTGTAGGTGGTCCATGATGGGACTTTGACACCCATGTATGGGATCTAGTTCATCTCCCATGAGGTAGTACCCCACCCGCACATGTTCGGCCAGCCCCTTCTGGCAGTGTGACAGCTGGCCTTGTAATGGGATGTGTGCTTAGGTGGGCTGCTGTGAGCCAGCAGGGGTGGTGGGTGCGTCCAGCTGTGTTGTCCGTGCAGGGGGTGGTGTGTCCTCAGTGCAGCGGGGCTGCCCTGCTCCTGGAGCTCTATTGCCTGAGATGTCCATGGACTGTTGTAGGGCGTCGGTGTCGGAAGTGTGGAGGTCCTCTTCAGCATCACTGATGGGTTGTCTGGTCTGGTCTGCTGGAGGTGTTGTTTGTCCCTCTGCAATGTGAAGGGGAGATGCTTGTTGACATTGTGTTGGCATGTATGTTGACGCATTGTTCGGGTTTACATACAGACTGCATGACAATGTACATTGTGACTGTTTTGGATTGGCGGACTATTTGATGCGGGGTAGTGGACAATTGGACTACATGACGTAGGTGATGTTGTACACATACATTTTTATCTCACAGTTTCCAGCTATGTCAGATGTGATTGGCCATTTTCTACGCACAGGCGGAGCCAGTTGTGTCCTCTGTTCTGCAGTGTAAGTGTTGCACTGTGTCCCACATTGCCGTCCATGTGGATGTGCTGTGATTGCTATGTGTGTGTGCTGCATTGTGTGAGAGCCGCACCTGCTGCTGTGATTTTGCTGCCCCTTATCCCTTTGAGGCGGTGTGCCTTTGGCTTTTTTGCTTTTGGGGTGCTGTGATGTTGGCGACTGGGGTCATTTGTGCTCCTGGATGGCTTTTGTTCTCTTGTGCATTGTTTGTCTGCAGATGTATTGTTGATGTCAGTGGTTGTTTGTGCATGTGGCTGTGTCAGGGTGTGACCTGCTCCTTCCGGATGTAGTCCACACTCAGCCACCTCAGTCTCGTGGCGTGCACAGTGTCATGGTGATTGTACTCCGGCCATGCTTCTTGTCATGTGGTGTCACTTGCATTGTCAGTGTGGCTCTCGCATACGCATCTTTGCTGTGTTTTGCACTGGTGCATGTGTGTGTAGTGGAATTGGTGTTGTGTGGGGTGGGATCCCTTCGGGCACATGGTGGACGGGGGCCTACTTGGTGTTTGTATGTGTGCTGCAGTGTGCCACGGGGATCAGGGACATGACCCAGGGTTGTTGTGGGTGTGCGGTGTGCTACACGTCATTGTGCATGTGTGCCATTGTGCCCATCCCCCCAGTCCCTGTTAGTTACTCACCCTGTTGATGTTTTGTCAAGTCATGTCGAGCAGTGTCCGGACTCCAGACTCCTTGCACCGTCTCCACACTCATGACTGTGTCGACCATTTGCTCCAGCTCCTCCTGTGGCGCAGGACTCCCACCTCCATTCGCCGTTGCTGCCTTCCGGGTGGCAGCGGGTTTCTGCTTGGTTTGGCTTTTGACTTCGTGCCAGCGCATCTTGGCCTCCTCGGCAGTCCGACTGCATTCACGATGGAATGCCATTTTTCCGTCTGTGTTGCCAATGACACGGTGGAAGAGACGGACAATTGTTGTTAGTGCTCTGTCACCTCCGTGACGACGATCAGGTTGTCATGCGGACTGTACCCCGTCTTCCTCTTCCTCTTCTCCTTGGCCTTCCCCGACCCCGAGGTTTCTTGCTGGTGGTCTGTGGGGATTGTGGGGTTCGTGTTGACCTGGGCACTCGTTCTGGGTGCGTCCATGTTGCAACGCATTTTATTTTGTTTATGTTGTGTTTTTCTTGTTCTGCTTTTAAGGTGCATTTTCCCACCAGGCCCGTGGGAATTGCAGGCCTGTTGCTGGTTATCGCTGTTTTGTTTTTTTTGAGGTTGGCCTCATCGCAACTTTATTCGCGTTGGTGTTTCGCATTTTTTGGGCGTCGCGTTGTTTTTTACACGGTCATTTGGTGCGTTATCATGGGACTATCGCATGGTGCAGCACAGGTTGAGAATGCTACGTTAACACGGCGTTGTCTTCCCGCGATGGACTGCGATGTGAGAAGTTGCGTTAAGCTAAACTTGCGGTGGTTATCACACATTCTTGAGAATATGCCCCTTGGTCTTATGTCCTTAATGAAGCAGTTCAAGAAATCCCTTAATTAAATCATGCAGGTAGATTATTTGAAGCTGCTAATTGCTGAGCAGCTAATCACACTCACCCTCCTGCACTGTTTAATGCAAACACACTACTGAAAACAAAAGAAAAGACAACAGGTTTTTACCTTTCATTAAGATCTAAAGGTATGTGCAGTAGATTTGTGACCAAAAAGTAATATTGTCTGTTCAGTTGAACTTAATGAAGTTCATATTTTGAACCCTCCCCCTCATCCCGGCCATGGCCCCCCTCCTTGCCTCCTTCCCCCTCTCCACCCTCCAGTTGACAGCCTAGGTGACCCATTCCTGCAAAAAAGCAACGTTTTCATTTCCAAATGGTTTCTGCCAGCATTGTGTGAAAAATCTCATTTCCCTAGCTGTTTTTCTCTTTTTCTGTCTCTCTACTGGTAAAGATGTGTGAAGGTTCTAATTTTTTATTCTTAGGCCCTGGGTTTCCTTTCGAGCTCAGTATTAGTTCAAAATCCTCCAATTTCTTCATCAAACTCTACTTACGGTGCAGCTGATCAGAAGCCACTGCTTGGATTTCCACCATTATTCTACGCCCTCGATGGAGGATGGTAGATCCCGGTAATTACACTGCATACAATCCAGCAATTGGAGGATCTTTGTTTATCACCAAATGCGCTAAATTCGTCCCATAGTCATCAGATTCAGCTCAATATTTTGATATTCGAGATACATTCTGAATCTCTAAACAACCTCTGAACCTATATTTGTGAGCAGTCTCAAAATCAATAGCAATTAGCCGGAACAGATTTTCAATTTACTGTAATATGATTGTCCACACTGTCTATCCAGGGCATTTTAGACAGCTTGCATGACCTTGAATAAGAGTGCTGCAAAGACAAGGTGACTTTAACAAGGCAGAGCAAATCGTTCAAATATGATATTTGTGTGTTTCCCTTATCAGCAGCTATTGGCATAGACTTGAACGAGTCATGCAAGGACCTCTGATTTACAAATAATAACTAAGAAGCAATGAACATGGCCAGTGGTCGCCATCGGATGGGAATCTTTAGTTCTGTAAATTAGCCATTGGCCGCTGAAGGTCCGTGTAATCACCAGGTCATAAGTTTGAAAACTGATCAGCCACACTCACATTTTCATCTTACAAGGGTCAATTAATTGAGTACCACTTGGTTGGACAATAGTAAATCCTGTTATTAATAGCACAGGAAACGGCAAAACATAGGATAACACTAGTTTAGTAAGTATGGCCATTAAATTTCATTTTTTTCATCTTTTTATCTAGATTTCTCCACAAAAAGGGATATGCCGTTGGTAGGCATGCATAAGAGTGTAACATACGAGACACCACCAGAAGAGGGAGAGGTGTAAAGTAAAAAAACTAGAAATAATATATATTAATAAGGAAAGATTTGTACAGCAAAGTATACAAAACCATGCATTTAACTCTGAAAATAATGCCAAGTTGTATTCTATTGTTAAAGAAAAGTCCTTTTTAGGTTTCGCCTGAGCCAGCGCGCATGCGCTGCTCTGGCAAGACTTTTAGTAAGCGGGTTTTGGAAGTGCAAACAGTGGCTTTTGCTGCGGACTAGCCTGCGTTCACGCCGAGCGTGCACGCGCGATCAGGCGCCATATGGCTTCCTCGCCATCTGGACGCTCGCGTGAACGCAAGCTGGTCGCCAGCAAAAGCCACTGTCTGCACTTCCAAAACCCGCCACTTCACTTTCACGGCCGCGCGGCCGTGTCAGTTTCACGGCCGCGCGGCCATTGCTTGGTTTACATGGATTTTCTAACCAATCTTATGGGTTCCAGAAGGGGCGTGTTGGAATGAAACAAGTTCCACTAATAATAACCAGCATTGCGTCGTGAAGGGAGGGTGTAATACTACTGTGCAGTAATAGCAATTGCATCTATGTAGGCTGTAGCGCTTGCAGCCCCTGACGAGACGTTGAAGCGCATTCCATACATTTACTCCAGTGTCTTTGTGATGAAGTAAATTAGTAAAAGTTACGAGTGACCTTTAGTGGTGTACGCTATCTAAGTAAAGTGGGGGCAGTCTCGAAATGCTGACACCCTTTATCGCCCTTGTCTATCTTAACGCTGTTCATTGTATCGACCTCCGAAGGATAAACGGCCGAGTTGTGCCCGTTGAAAAGAAAACCAAAGCATCGGTCAGGAAACTGCCTGGAAAGGACAGTAAGCAAAATTAGTATTTTTGTGCGCCGCTTTCTGTAACCCAAACTTTAATACTGAGTTTTTGGTTGGATGTGGTAATAAAGATCGTATTGGAATATGTAGTGGCCTGGACTGTGATGGCCTTTGCAGCTCGGGTAGTAATCTATCGACATTTGCTTAACATTTTTTTAATTCAAAATAAAGACCGAACAAATCTTGCCCCAGCAGGAGCGACCCGCTTAATATTATTTTGAATGTTACTACAGACCTATGGCAGTGGTCGTGTTGCTCGTTGTCGTTTTGAATTTTAGGAAGGCGGCGCTGCTGTTTCTCCGGCCACAGGCAGGTAGAGGGCTCTGAGTAGGTGGGGTGGAGATGGGGTGGTCAGGGCAGGGCCCCGCAGGGCTCTGCGGGGACTTAAATAGGAAGTAGTGAGTGATGCTTTGTGTCTGGGATGTGATTAATGGCTGAGCTCAAGGGGGGAGGGAGTCGAGGGGCCATTATCACACCAAGTACGTCTACAGAGGGGTCCAAGATCACTCCAGCAGCTGGGGCAATGTGTGTGTAACTTGCAGCCCCTCAGCGGAGCGGGGGGAGGGGTCGCATTGCTGGCATTTCGACGAGAGGTTATTGCATCTCTTGACCAAAACAAAAACATTTGCCTTAAGGCCCCGCCTCGTAGGAAGACTGCAGAATGGAGGCGAATGCTGCCTGTCTGCGTGCGTCCCCGCCTCACCCCATATCATTTGACTCCGTTGAACGTAGCCGGAGAATATACCTACATAGCACTGTCCGGCCTTCTGAAGTCTGGTTTCGCTTGACTCCTTGGGGGTAACGCGAGCACTTTTTCGGCCATCTTGTTTGTATCTTGTTCTTTTCATATCTTCTTAGAAGTCCGGTTTCCCTGTTTTTTTTAAAGATTGAAAGGCGATAGGAAGTCCCGGTGACCATGATCACATTAATCTTCTGTGTTTATTTTCATTTACATGATCGAATTATTCTGGAGGAGCCCAACCTGAGACTGGTGGTGTTTACTGTTGACTACTTTACACAGGGGCCTGCTGCTCGCTGTCCGCGATCTCTCCTACATCCCATCAGAACTGGAAAGCATTTTGGCAGCATCTTCTGTTGGCTGTGTGTAGGGTAACCCGATGACTCCTTGTCACCGTGGCACCATCCCTTTTAGGTGAACATCTCAGATCTGATCTTCAGCAGATAGAGAACTTATAGGTAGGCATTTAAGTACCTGCAGGGTGCACACAGCCTCAGGCCTGAGTGGGAAATTTACATTATTGGACCCCCCAGATTGCATTTCAGTGGTGTAATTCGGGAAGGTTGGCTGAAATGAGCTTCTCCTTCCAGGGTTTGAAAATGGTGCGAAAAGTTTGAACTATTGGCCACCGGAAGCCAGTGCATTTCTTTGAGGGCTGGTGTGATATGAGATCATTTCTTTAAGTTGGGAGAGAGTCGAGCCCATTTATCCAGCATTGCACTAGTTATGTCTCAGTAACTCGAAGGCTCTTTCTAGTTCAGTGCCCAAGGCAGCTGAAGCTCTAGGATCCTTCTCAGCAAAGATATGGGAGATGATCTTTTTACTTGCATGACCAAATGGAAGATCATACTTTCAACCGAAGTGAGCGTAAGCATTGGCATCGCCAATAGGTCTCGCCTTTAGGACCTTATAAGTGTTTAGCCATGCAACAGTTAATGTTGTTGCACCACGGATATTGTGCTGCATAACTAAATACTTATAAGGTCCCAAAGGCGAGACCTATTGGCTATGCCAATGCTTGTTATTAAACATGATCATGTTCTAGTGATGTCAGTGTACCTAGTTTCTATATTATGAGGCTCATTTTGAGTTTGGTGGAGCGAGAACCCCACTGTAATTCATTGTGCCTCGGAAACCTACAGTTACCATGCCCTATTAAGCGGGGGTGAGTTGGTATGTGAGGTAACGGAAGAAGTGTATTGTCTGATAGCAGTTTGTATTATATCTGACAAGTGATTGTACTGGGTTCACATGGGACATTGGAGATTGTATGAGGTAGATAACTCATTGAATGAAATAAAAGAAGCTGAGTGGAATAGTTGTGAAATGAGGAGTATGCTTTTGTTCATCCATACTTTCCATCGTGCAGGCTTCCCATTTTTCTTAAGTCATTTATTTTGTCAAATGGAAAAATTTATGAACTTGGTGGAGGGAGTGAAAGTAAAAATGAGAGATGGCTTCAATAAGGTGCAAGTATGAAAGACAGTTACAGGCAACCAAAACGTTTGAGGACTGGGCATGGAAAGAATATGTTGGTGTGTGAAAGGAGATATCAGTGCACCTTCCAGAGTGAACCATAATTTATGAGGATTGTTGGTATATCGGGACAGATAACACTGTATGTGCTTAATGACAAAAGCTGTATGATAAGTAATGAAGTCAGGGACATTAACACCACTAAAAACTTTGGAAAGTTTTAATTTCTGCAAAAAACTCCAAGGTGATTTACCATTCCATAAAAATGTTGATAACTGTTTATCAATAGAGCCAAAAATTCCCTTTGTGATCTTAATAGGTAACATTATTAGAAAGAAATTAATAATGGGGAGGGGCATCATTTTAATAGTGTCTAAGTGACTCCACCATGAAAGGTATAATGGAGACCATTTCTGAGAAAAATGGAGGAGTTTAGATAGAAAGGCTTCTGCATTTGCTTTAAGAGGATCCTTGAGAGTATTGGGATAGAATTTTCGTAAGCATTTCATTTTAGTGGAGTTCCAGGAAAGTCGCACATCAAGAAAGGGTTGTTTTATACAATATGTATGTAATGGCATTACATCAGATTTATGTATGTTTTATTTGTAATCCAAAGCATCGGAACAAAGATTAAGTTAATGGAAACATACAGGGAGAAGGCGCTCGGGTGAAACATAAATAGAAGGATGTCATCTGCAGAAGCAGTAAATTTAATGTGAATGTCAATAATTTTAAAACTGAAAATGTTGTCTGAATGCCTTAACTGACAAAGGTTCCACAACTAATACCAAAAGCAAAGGAGACAAGGTACAACTCTGTCTAGATCTTCTGTTGAAAGGGACATAATGGAATTGTATTCCACTAACGGATGAGTGTGGTGAGGAATTCAACAAAGAAGTAAGTTTTAGAAAGTGAGGGCCAATTCCAATCTACTGTTAAGCTTTCAATAACAATTGCCAGTAGACCCTATCAAAAGCTTTTTCTTCATCCAGAGAGCGTGCTGCAAAGAGGCCTTCATTTTATGGGCCTTGTTGATAATATTCAAAAAGGTACAACAATTGTCTGCAACTTTCCTGTTAGGGATAAAACCAGACTGCTCAGGAGCAATTAAATCAGGCATCAAGGGAAGTAATCGTAAAGCCAATGCCTTGCGAAATTTTGGACATTCAGTATTGATTGAAGAGATGGGTCTCTAGTTCTTTCTACGGGGCAAATCATGATCTTTCTTAGGAATTAAGCATATTGTTGCCTCAGAATGGAACCAGAAGAATTGTTCATAGGAGAAAAGTAGTTAAGTAATTTGAAAAGCTGGGGAAAAGAAGTTTTGAAAAATGGAGGTCACACTCAACAGTGAAACCCTCTGGGCCTGGTACTTTGCCCTTAGGAAGATGCTTAACTGCCAAATAGAATTCCTCGATGTGTAACCATTGTTCCAGATTAGAGAAATCAAGCATAGGTGAAGATTTGGGTTTGAGCTTGGAAAACAAAGTAGTTAGAAATTCCTCTGATGGTGAGGTTTCAGGGGAGTATGAAACTTTGTAATATTAGCAAAACATGCTGCAATATCAGTGTCACAAAAAAGTTTAGCACCAGAGTTGTTAATAATGGATTTAATAGTGGACTTTTCCTTTCTACATTTTAAGTAACATGCCAAAAGAGAACCAGCTCTATTGTTTCCACCATAGTATCTAGCATTGAGTTTAAGAAGCGTACCACATGCCTGCTCCTTGGTATATTTGTCAAATTAAATCTTAGCCTCCACAGGAGCATCCACGTCCGATTTATTGTTTTTTGAAGTGTAGTAGTTATGTTCAATTGCTTCATGTGTGCCAAGATAGAGGCGGACTTCTTTTCTGCATTTTTCTTTTTAGTCATTGATTGTAAAATAAATATTGACAAACGCTGTGTAGGAGGTGAAAAAAGATGTGTCCAAGAGCAATGAGTTATTAAATCTCCAACGGGATTTATTGGGACTAACAACAATAATTTCCACATCTGTCCACAGGGGGGCATGATCCAAAATTAAAGGTGAACCAATCCCCAATTTAACCAAGTTTTGCAATAAACTTTTGCTCAGGAATATGTAATCAATGCAAGGTTGAGAGTGGTGAGTAGCTGAATAAAAAGATTGTTCATGCAGGTCCTGGTTGCAGAGTCTCCAAGAATAGAGAGTGAGTGTTGAGAGATGGTGTTTTTGAAGGTTTTACGGGAAGCATGAGGAACAAATCTGGATGTAGATTTCATATCCATCAATGGGTTTAAAAAATGTGATTGAAGCCTCCTCCCACTATAAGATTACCTTTGGCGTGTTCATAGATGGTGCGGGAGAGATTGTGCCAGAAACTTGGGCCAGGATGAAAATAACATAAACATTTATTATGGTGAGTGTAGTATAATCGATGTTGAGTGTAACTAGTATTCAACAACTTTCTGGGTCATGATGTTGCGATAGTAATGCAATGTTGAGAGTCTTATGGCAGAGAATAATCATACCATTTTTACTGAGATGGAATCAGAGAGAAAAAGATTTTACTAACCCATTGTTTTTTCAACTAATCAACATGTCTCAGTAAGATGTGTCTTCTGTGATAAGGGTATTTGACATTTCATTTGGGGTAAATGTGACAACACACGCTGAAGCTTAATTGGGTTTTTCAACCCCTTGACATTCCACGTTACATCTATAGTTGGTCTGTGAATTATTGTAGGGATTACTTTTTGCAAAAAAGCAGTCATATTTTAGCCCCCCAAACCTTGTGGAAATCAAAGAATCTGAGGTTGTTCCTTCCATCCTATTTTCAAAGTCTTCCATCAATCGCTTAAGCTGATCTATGTCCTTAACCAGTTGGGTAACATCGGGAGTGGAATCTTCCGCATTGATCACCCATAGCTCAAGCATAGAAATCCACTGGTCATAGGAGAACTATTTGTCCTCAGTTCGTTGTGAAGAGGCATTAGTATCAACTGTTTATTTCATAACATCCTCCAAGGCCAGAGGAGGAGGTGATTTAGAAGGGGAGTCCAGGACATTTAACAGTCGTGGAATTAGTAGACTTTCTTGAAATCGCCCCAAAGCATGCAAAGAGGCCAAGTACTCCCTTCCAAGTTCTGAAACACCCTCCATGAGTTTTGAG
Source organism: Calotriton arnoldi (assembly GCA_963921515.1). Taxonomy (NCBI): domain Eukaryota; kingdom Metazoa; phylum Chordata; class Amphibia; order Caudata; family Salamandridae; genus Calotriton; species Calotriton arnoldi. The sequence goes on from CAWUFW010001839.1 coordinate 67,212, forward strand.
AAGAAGGCAATAGTAGCAATTGTCTGAGACCTTTGAAGGTGTATATTATTCACAGATTGGAGAGGGGAGGGAGATTTTTTGAAAGCATGTGCTTTCCGAGACCTTCCATACCAAGCCTCAAATGTATATGATATTTTAAAGAGAGAACAAACAGCTCAACCATGGCCTGGGTGGTATGGCATTAAATTCGGTAAAATGTGTCAAAAGGAAATCCTGGGGGGGAGGCAGCAAAATATTCAGTAGGCATAAGACGCGTGCCCTGGGTGAAGAATTGTAAAATGAGGCATTCATATATTTAGTCAGCGACTGCTGACTGATAAAAGAGTAATATGAAATATTTAATATGTCTTCAAACAGTGTCCAAACATACAGGAAGCTGAATATTAGGTAAATATGTATTAAGTTGAAGTTCCCATGTGGAAAAGAAAAGATCCAGGAAACCAAGAAGAGGGCATGGCAAGATACCGCATGCGAGGAAGATGGCGGCTATCCAGATGTGTGCCAATGCAAGACCCTATACTGATGATAAAAACAGTGACCCAAAGGGAGACAGGCACCTACCCGTGTGTTGCCTGAGTTCCAACAGCCCCCATTCTGAAAATTTCACACAGCGCAAGGTGGAAAGTGCATTTTCCCACCACAAGTTGTCAGAGAGCACTGGAGCTCTAAGGAACAGCAGCCATCTTGCATTGCATCCAGTGACACCACCATTAAGTGGGGTAAGAGATGACTGTGCTTTGACAGAGAACTATCTTGGCATTGGCCCTTCTGCCACAAGGTTCCCACATATAGTACATCTCGAGTGTAGTGAAGAGGCCTTTGTGGGTGGCAATAGGTCTGACTCAACAACTGCCTGGTTGGCGCTGACTAAATGGGACATCTCACACTAAATGATTACCAATTTTTTACTTCCACACATGTGCATACAGGCCCCTTTCAATGTCTTCATTGGGCCGACCCCGACCCTCTGATGCATGCCTCACTGTCATCGTCCTACCAAGCCAGGTGGGACACTAAATCAAGGTCTACCTTATTTCAGTCAGTCATCCCAGTACAGATTTACCATGTTTGGCATGGCAGATCAATGCATGGAAAAATCAACAATAGCCTCCATGTGCAGGAAGAAAACTCCTTGTGTGCTATGGTCATTTGTAGGTCTAGTGCTAGCCAAGACCTTTTCATTTTTCTAAAATTATATGTATGATATACTTATTTAAAGGGCTTTCAGCCAACTCTCTTCATACAATAGTCTGTTGTTGTGTTATTCACATTTTGCTTCTGCCCACTATAGCATTCAGCATGGGCCAATGGGTCAGCCTACTTAAGCCACTGGTTAACTTCACTTTGAGTGATCTAACAATGAGCATATCCGCACTCAAGGTAGTTCCCATCAGTGCCAGTGTTTTTGTCTTTACTTTAAGAATACTTTAGTGTTGTTTTTATGTTTAGAGATGTATGCACAGCCCACATTCCACGCTCTATCAGTTCCTGTCTTCTGTCAATGCTGTTGTAAAAATGTCTTTTGGATTGTCCTTTGTTTATCTTACTGGTATTTCACATGGTCTATTTCAAACTGCATTAAATTATCCTCTTTTACAATGCATACATTGATTGTTTAATAAACTTTGCCCAGGAAGAAAACTTGCCTTTATCATATTTAATTTACAGCACTTGTAACACTTTATGTTATTTATTCCTTCTTTCCTTCCTTCTTTCCTTCTTCCTTTTTTCCTTGTTTCTTCCTTTCTTGCTGTCATTCTCTCTTGGCTTCTTTAGTATCTTCTTGCCTTCTTTTCATTTTTATTCTTTATTTCTTTGTTTCTTTTATTTTCCTTTCTCTTTCTATCTTTCATGTGCTTTTCTTTCTTTCCTTGCTTCTTGTTTTCTCTTCTTTTTTCTTTCATTTTTTTCTTTCCTTCATTCTTTTCTTCTTTCTTTCTTTTCCCCTTCTTTCCTCCATTATTTCCTTTTATCCTTTCCTTCTTTTTCCCTTATTCCTTTAGTCTTTCTTTCATTTACCCCTTCCTTCTTTCCTACCTCCTTTCCTTTGTCCTTCTTTCCTTCATTCCTTCTTTTTCCCTTCTTTTTCTTTCTGTCTTTTTTTCCTTCGTTCCTTCCTTTTTGCCTTCTTTATTTACTTTTTTCTTTCCTTCTTTTGTGCTTTCTTTCTTTCCTTACCTCTTTCCTGCTTTCTTTCTCTCTTTCTTTCTTTTTTCTTTTTTTCTTTCTTTCTTTCCTTCATGCCGTCTTTCTTTTCCTTCTTTCTTTCTTTCTTTCTTAACCCCTTCGCTGCTAGGCCTTTCCCCCCCCTGTGCTAAGCCTTTTTTTGGCTATTTGGGGTAGTTCGTGCTTAGGCCCCTGTAACTTTTTGACCACATAAGATATCAAAGCCAAATTTGCGTCCTTTTTTTCCAACATCATGGGGATTCTAAAGGTACCCAGGGTTTGTGGATTCCCCTGGATGGGACCCAGAAATTAGCCAAAATAGAGGTAAATGTTTTTATTTATTTTTTTAAATGGGAAAAAAGGGCTACAGATGAAAGCGTCTGTTTTTTTCCCTGCAAATGGTATCAATGGTATCTTCCCAGCTTTTAGGGACAAGCAGACTTTTGTCAGAAAACCCAAAAATTTTACACAGTTTTGGCATTTTTCTGGGACATAGCCTATTTTTGCTAGTTTTTGTGCTTTCAACCTCTTTCCAGTTAATGGTAGAAATGGGTATGAAAGCAATAATGGATCCTGGAAAGCTATACATTTTCAAAAAGTAGACAAAATTCTGAATTTAGCAAGGGGTCATTTGTGTAGATCCTTCAAGGTTTCTTTATAGAAACTAACCGTTGAATATAGGAAAAATTTTAAATTAGTTGAAAAAACAGCCATTTGTGTCAACGTTTTCACCTGTCACTTCTTCTAATTATGGCAGCTGTTTGACAGCAATATACCGTTACATCTGCTGGACCTTTCTGGTTGTGGCGATATATAGGACTTGTAGGTTCACCAAGAACCCAAGGAACCCATAGCCAATAACTGAGCAGCGTTTTGCAATGGTTTTTTACTATGTACCGGGTATATACCAATTAATTTGGGAAAATATATACATGGAAAAATCGGTATGAAAGACACCTATGTATTTCTGAAATTAGAACAAAATATAGAGTTTCGAAATAGTAGATATTTGCACATTTCCAAAATTGTGAGTACCCATACAAGCATGAGAATTATAGGTCATTTTTCAAACTGACTTCTTTTTTATACATTGTCTTTCATTTGGAAGGCAGAAATGCATTGAAAGTCAATAGGTAATAACAGTTACTCTACAATTCTGTGTTACCCTAAGTTTCCCGATAAAAATGGTACCTCACTTGTGTGGGTAGGCCTAGTGCCTGCGACAGGAAACGGCCCAAAACGCAACGTGGACACACCACATTTTCACAGTGAAAACAGACCCTTTTTTTGCAAAGTGCCTAGCTGTAGATTTTGAACCCTAGCTCTGCCAGTACATAGGGAAACCTAGCAAACCTATACATTTTTGAAAACTAGACACCCAGGGGAATCCAGGATGGGGTGACTTGACTGGCTCTCACCAGGTTCTATTACCCAGAATCCCTTGCAAACCTAAACATTTGTCAAAAAAACAAATTTTCCTCAAATTTCTGTGGTGGAAAGTTCTGGAATCTGCGTGGATCCACAAAATTCCCCCCACCCCGCGTTCTCCAAAGTCTTCCAAGAAAAATGGTACCTCACTTGTGTGGTTAGGCCTAGTGCCCGCGACAGGAAACGGCCCAAAACGTAACGTGGACACACCACATTTTCACAGTGAAAACGGACCCTTTTTTTGCAAAGTGCCTATCTCTCGATTTTGAACCCTAACTCTGCCAGCACCTAGGGAAACGTAGCAAACCTATACATTTTTGAAAACTAGACACCCAGGGGAATCTAGGATGGGGTGACTTGACTGGCTCTCACAAGGTTCTGTTACCCAGAATCCCTTGCAAACCTAAATATTTGTCCAAAAAAACACATTTTCCTCACATTTCTGTGGTGGAAAGTTCTGGAATCTGCGTGGATCCACAAAACTCCCCCCAGCTCGCGTTCCCCAAAGTCTTTCGAGAAAAATGGTACCTCACTTGTGTGGGTAGGCCTAGTGCCCATGACAGGAAACGGCCCAAAACACAATGTGGACACACCACATTTTCACAGTGAAAACTGACCCTTTTTTGCAAAGTGCCTAGCTGTAGATTTTGAACCCTAGCTCTGCCGGCACTTAGAGAAACCTAGCAAACCTATACATTTTTGAAAACTAGACACCCAGGGAAATCCAGGATGCGGTGACTTGTCTGGCTCTCACTAGGTTCTGTTACCCAGAATCCCTTGCAAACTTCAAAATTTATTTTTAAAAAACACATTTTCCTCGCATTTCTGTGGTGGAAAGTTCTGGAATCTGCGTGGATCCACAAAATTCCACCCACCTCGCATTTCCCAAAGTCTTCCGAGAAAAATGGTACCTCACTTGTGTGGGTAGGCCTAATGCCCGTGACAGGAAACGGCCCGAAACTCAACATGCACACACCACATTTTCACAGTGAAAAGGACCCTTTTTTGCAAAGTGCCTACCTATAGATTTTAAACCCTAGCTCTGCCGGCACCTAGGGAAACCTAGCAAATCTATACATTTTTGAAAACTAGACACCCAGGGGAATCCAGGATGGGGTGACTTGTCTGGCTCTCACCAGGTTCTGTTACCCAGAATCCCTTGCAAACCTAACAATTTGTCAGAAAAAACACATTTTCCTCACATTTCTGTGGTGCAAAGTTCTGGAATCTGCGTGGATCCACAAAATTCTCCCCACCCCGCGTTCCCTAAAGTCTTCCAAGAAAAATGGTACCTCATTTGTGTGGGTAGGCCTAGTGCCCGCGACAGGAAACGGCCCAAAACGTAACGTGGACACACCACATTTTCACAGTGAAAACGGACCCTTTTTTTGCAAAGTGCCTAGCTGTAGATTTTGAACCCTAGCTCTGCCGGCACCTAGGGAAACCTAGAAAATCTATACATTTTTAAAAACTAGACACCCAGGGGAATCCAGGATGGGGTGACTTGACTGGCTCTCACCAGGTTCTGTTACCCAGAATCCCTTGCACACCTAAACATTTGTCCAAAAAAACACATTTTCCTCACATTTCTGTGGTGGAAAGTTCTGGAATCTGCGTGGATCCACAAAATTCCACCCACCCCGCGTTCCCCAAAGTCTTCCGAGAAAAATGGTACCTCACTTGTGTGGGTAGGCCTAGGAGCCCGCGACAGGAAACGGCCCAAAACGCAACGTGGACACACCACATTTATACAGTGAAAACGGACCCTTTTTTTGCAAAGTGCCTATCTCTCGATTTTGAACCCTAACTCTGCCAGCACCTAGGGAAACGTAGCAAACCTATACATTTTTGAAAACTAGACACCCAGGGAATCTAGGATGGGGTGACTTGACTGGCTCTCACCAGGTTCTGTTACCCAGAATCCCTTGCAAACCTAAATATTTGTAAAAAAAAACACATTTTCCTCACATTTCTGTGGTGGAAAGTTCTGGAATCTGCGTGGATCCACAAAACTCCCCCCAGCTCGCGTTCCCCAAAGCCTTTCGAGAAAAATGGTACCTCACTTGTGTGGGTAGGCCTAGTGCCCACGACAGGAAACGGCCCAAAACACAATGTGGACACACCACATTTTCACAGTGAAAACTGAACCTTTTTTGCAAAGTGCCTAGCTGTAGATTTTGAACCCTAGCTCTGCCGGCACTTAGAGAAACCTAGCAAACCTATACATTTTTGAAAACTAGACACCCAGGGAAATCCAGGATGGGGTGACTTGTCTGGCTCTCACTAGGTTCTGTTACCCAGAATCCCTTGCAAACCGCAAAATTTATTTTAAAAAAACAAATTTTCCTCGCATTTCTGTGGTGGAAAGTTCTGGAATCTGCGTGGATCCACAAAATTCCACCCACCTCGCATTTCCCAAAGTCTTCCAAGAAAAATGGTACCTCACTTGTGTGGGTAGGCCTAATGCCCGCGACAGGAAACGGCCCGAAACTCAACATGCACACACCACATTTTCACAGTGAAAAGGACCCTTTTTTTGCAAAGTACCTACCTATAGATTTTAAACCCTAGCTCTGCCGGCAACTAGGGAAACCTAGCAAATCTATACATTTTTGAAAACTAGACACCCAGGGGAATCCAGGATGGGGTGACTTGTCTGGCTCTCACCAGGTTCTGTTACCCAGAATCCCTTGCAAACCTAAAAATTTGTCCGAAAAACACATTTTCCTCACATTTCTGTGGTGCAAAGTTCTGGAATCTGCGTGGATCCACAAAATTCCCCCACCCCGCGTTCCCCAAAGTCTTCCAAGAAAAATGGTACCTCACTTGTGTGGGTAGGCCTAGTGCCCGCGACAGGAAACGGCCCAAAACGTAACGTGGACACACCACATTTTCACAGTGAAAACGGACCCTTTTTTGCAAAGTGCCTAGCTGTAGATTTTGAACCCTAGCTCTGCCGGCACCTAGGGAAACCTAGAAAATCTATACATTTTTAAAAACTAGACACCCAGGGGAATCCAGGATGGGGTGACTTGACTGGCTCTCACCAGGTTCTGTTACCCAGAATCCCTTGCACACTTAAACATTTGTCCAAAAAAACACATTTTCCTCACATTTCTGTGGTGGAAAGTTCTGGAATCTGCGTGGATCCACAAAATTCCACCCACCCCGCGTTCCCCAAAGTCTTCCGAGAAAAATGGTACCTCACTTGTGTGGGTAGGCCTAGGGCCCGCGACAGGAAACGGCCCAAAACGCAACGTGGACACACCACATTTTCACAGTGAAAACGGACCCTTTTTTTGCAAAGTGCCTATCTCTCGATTTTGAACCCTAACTCTGCCAGCACCTAGGGAAACGTAGCAAACCTATACATTTTTGAAAACTAGACACCCAGGGGAATCTAGGATGGGGTGACTTGACTGGCTCTCACCAGGTTCTGTTACCCAGAATCCCTTGCAAACCTAAATATTTGTCAAAAAAAACACATTTTCCTCACATTTCTGTGGTGGAAAGTTCTGGAATCTGCGTGGATCCACAAAACTCCCCCAGCTCGCGTTCCCAAAGTCTTTCGAGAAAAATGGTACCTCACTTGTGTGGGTAGGCCTGGTGCCCATGACAGGAAACGGCCCAAAACACAATGTGGACACACCACATTTTCACAGTGAAAACTGACCCTTTTTTGCAAAGTGCCTAGCTGTAGATTTTGAACCCTAGCTCTGCCGGCACTTAGAGAAACCTAGCAAACCTATACATTTTTGAAAACTAGACACCCAGGGAAATCCAGGATGAGGTGACTTGTCTGGCTCTCACTAGGTTCTGTTACCCAGAATCCCTTGCAAACCTCAAAATTTATTTTAAAAAAACACATTTTCCTCGCATTTCTGTGGTGGAAAGTTCTGGAATCTGCGTGGATCCACAAAATTCCACCCACCTCGCATTTCCCAAAGTCTTCCGAGAAAAATGGTACCTCACTTGTGTGGGTAGGCCTAATGCCCGTGACAGGAAACGGCCCGAAACTCAACATGCACACACCACATTTTCACAGTGAAAAGGACCCTTTTTTGCAAAGTGCCTACCTATAGATTTTAAACCCTAGCTCTGCCGGCACCTAGGGAAACCTAGCAAATCTATACATTTTTGAAAACTAGACACCCAGGGGAATCCAGGATGGGGTGACTTGTCTGGCTCTCACCAGGTTCTGTTACCCAGAATCCCTTGCAAACCTAACAATTTGTCCGAAAAACACATTTTCCTCACATTTCTGTGGTGCAAAGTTCTGGAATCTGCGTGGATCCACAAAATTCCCCCACCCCGCGTTCCCTAAAGTCTTCCAAGAAAAATGGTACCTAACTTGTGTGGGTAGGCCTAGTGCCCGCGACAGGAAACGGCCCAAAACGTAACGTGGACACACCACATTTTCACAGTGAAAACGGACCCTTTTTTGCAAAGTGCCTAGCTGTAGATTTTGAACCCTAGCTCTGCCGGCACCTAGGGAAACCTAGAAAATCTATACATTTTTAAAAACTAGACACCCAGGGGAATCCAGGATGGGGTGACTTGATTGGCTCTCACCAGGTTCTGTTACCCAGAATCCCTTGCACACCTAAACATTTGTCCAAAAAAACACATTTTCCTCACATTTCTGTGGTGGAAAGTTCTGGAATCTGCGTGGATCCACAAAATTCCACCCACCCCGCGTTCCCCAAAGTCTTCCGAGAAAAATGGTACCTCACTTGTGTGGGTAGGCCTAGGGCCCGCGACAGGAAACGGCCCAAAACGCAACGTGGACACACCACATTTATACAGTGAAAACGGACCCTTTTTTTGCAAAGTGCCTATCTCTCGATTTTGAACCCTAACTCTGCCAGCACCTAGGGAAACGTAGCAAACCTATACATTTTTGAAAACTAGACACCCAGGGGAATCTAGGATGGGGTGACTTGACTGGCTCTCACCAGGTTCTGTTACCCAGAATCCCTTGCAAACCTAAATATTTGTCAAAAAAAACACATTTTCCTCACATTTCTGTGGTGGAAAGTTCTGGAATCTGCGTGGATCCACAAAACTCCCCCCAGCTCGCGTTCCCCAAAGTCTTTCGAGAAAAATGGTACCTCACTTGTGTGGGTAGGCCTAGTGCCCACGACAGGAAACGGCCCAAAACACAATGTGGACACACCACATTTTCACAGTGAAAACTGACCCTTTTTTGCAAAGTGCCTAGCTGTAGATTTTGAACCCTAGCTCTGCCGGCACTTAGAGAAACCTAGCAAACCTATACATTTTTGAAAACTAGACACCCAGGAAATCCAGGATGGGGTGACTTGTCTGGCTCTCACTAGGTTCTGTTACCCAGAATCCCTTGCAAACCTCAAAATTTATTTTAAAAAACAAATTTTCCTCGCATTTCTGTGGTGGAAAGTTCTGGAATCTGCGTGGATCCACAAAATTCCACCCACCTCGCATTTCCCAAAGTCTTCCGAGAAAAATGGTACCTCACTTGTGTGGGTAGGCCTAATGCCCGCGACAGGAAACGGCCCGAAACTCAACATGCACACACCACATTTTCACAGTGAAAAGGACCCTTTTTTTGCAAAGTGCCTACCTATAGATTTTAAACCCTAGCTCTGCCGGCACCTAGGGAAACATAGCAAATCTATACATTTTTGAAAACTAGACACCCAGGGGAATCCAGGATGGGGTGACTTGTCTGGCTCTCACCAGGTTCTGTTACCCAGAATCCCTTGCAAACCTAAAAATTTGTCCAAAAAAACACATTTTCCTCACATTTCTGTGGTGCAAAGTTCTGGAATCTGCGTGGATCCACAAAATTCCCCCCACCCCGCGTTCCCCAAAGTCTTCCAAGAAAAATGGTACCTCACTTGTGTGGGTAGGCCTAGTGCCCGCGACAGGAAACGGCCCAAAACGTAACGTGGACACACCACATTTTCACAGTGAAAACGGACCCTTTTTTTGCAAAGTGCCTAGCTGTAGATTTTGAACCCTAGCTCTGCCGGCACCTAGGGAAACCTAGAAAATCTATACATTTTTAAAAACTAGACACCCAGGGGAATCCAGGATGGGGTGACTTGACTGGCTCTCACCAGGTTCTGTTACCCAGAATCCCTTGCACACTTAAACATTTGTCCAAAAAACACATTTTCCTCACATTTCTGTGGTGGAAAGTTCTGGAATCTGCGTGGATCCACAAAATTCCACCCACCCCGCGTTCCCCAAAGTCTTCCGAGAAAAATGGTACCTCACTTGTGTGGGTAGGCCTAGGGCCCGCGACAGGAAACGGCCCAAAACGCAACGTGGACACACCACATTTTCACAGTGAAAACGGACCCTTTTTTGCAAAGTGCCTATCTCTCGATTTTGAACCCTAACTCTGCCAGCACCTAGGGAAACGTAGCAAACCTATACATTTTTGAAAACTAGACACCCAGGGGAATCTAGGATGGGGTGACTTGACTGGCTCTCACCAGGTTCTGTTACCCAGAATCCCTTGCAAACCTAAATATTTGTAAAAAAACACATTTTCCTCACATTTCTGTGGTGGAAAGTTCTGGAATCTGCGTGGATCCACAAAACTCCCCCAGCTCGCGTTCCCCAAAGTCTTTCGAGAAAAATGGTACCTCACTTGTGTGGGTAGGCCTAGTGCCCATGACAGGAAACGGCCCAAAACACAATGTGGACACACCACATTTTCACAGTGAAAACTGACCCTTTTTTGCAAAGTGCCTAGCTGTAGATTTTGAACCCTAGCTCTGCCGGCACTTAGAGAAACCTAGCAAACCTATACATTTTTGAAAACTAGACACCCAGGGAAATCCAGGATGAGGTGACTTGTCTGGCTCTCACTAGGTTCTGTTACCCAGAATCCCTTGCAAACCTCAAAATTTATTTTTTAAAAACACATTTTCCTCGCATTTCTGTGGTGGAAAGTTCTGGAATCTGCGTGGATCCACAAAATTCCACCCACCTCGCATTTCCCAAAGTCTTCCGAGAAAAATGGTACCTCACTTGTGTGGGTAGGCCTAATGCCCGTGACAGGAAACGGCCCGAAACTCAACATGCACACACCACATTTTCACAGTGAAAAGGACCCTTTTTTTGCAAAGTGCCTACCTATAGATTTTAAACCCTAGCTCTGCCGGCACCTAGGGAAACCTAGCAAATCTATACATTTTTGAAAACTAGACACCCAGGGGAATCCAGGATGGGGTGACTTGTCTGGCTCTCACCAGGTTCTGTTACCCAGAATCCCTTGCAAACCTAACAATTTGTCCGAAAAAACACATTTTCCTCACATTTCTGTGGTGCAAAGTTCTGGAATCTGCGTGGATCCACAAAATTCCCCCCACCCCGCGTTCCCTAAAGTCTTCCAAGAAAAATGGTACCTAACTTGTGTGGGTAGGCCTAGTGCCCGCGACAGGAAACGGCCCAAAACGTAACGTGGACACACCACATTTTCACAGTGAAAACGGACCCTTTTTTTGCAAAGTGCCTAGCTGTAGATTTTGAACCCTAGCTCTGCCGGCACCTAGGGAAACCTAGAAAATCTATACATTTTTAAAAACTAGACACCCAGGGGAATCCAGGATGGGGTGACTTGACTGGCTCTCACCAGGTTCTGTTACCCAGAATCCCTTGCACACCTAAACATTTGTCCAAAAACACATTTTCCTCACATTTCTGTGGTGGAAAGTTCTGGAATCTGCGTGGATCCACAAAATTCCACCCACCCCGCGTTCCCCAAAGTCTTCCGAGAAAAATGGTACCTCACTTGTGTGGGTAGGCCTAGGGCCCGCAACAGGAAACGGCCCAAAACGCAACGTGGACACACCACATTTATACAGTGAAAACGGACCCTTTTTTTGCAAAGTGCCTATCTCTCGATTTTGAACCCTAACTCTGCCAGCACCTAGGGAAATGTAGCAAACCTATACATTTTTGAAAACTAGACACCCAGGGGAATCTAGGATGGGGTGACTTGACTGGCTCTCACCAGGTTCTGTTACCCAGAATCCCTTGCAAACCTAAATATTTGTCAAACAAAACACATTTTCCTCACATTTCTGTGGTGGAAAGTTCTGGAATCTGCGTGGATCCACAAAACTCCCCCCAGCTCGCGTTCCCCAAAGTCTTTCAAGAAAAATGGTACCTCACTTGTGTGGGTAGGCCTAGTGCCCACGACAGGAAACGGCCCAAAACACAATGTGGACACACCACATTTTCACAGTGAAAACTGACCCTTTTTTGCAAAGTGCCTAGCTGTAGGTTTTGAACCCTAGCTCTGCCGGCACTTAGAGAAACCTAGCAAACCTATACATTTTTGAAAACTAGACACCCAGGGAAATCCAGGATGGGGTGACTTGTCTGGCTCTCACTAGGTTCTGTTACCCAGAATCCCTTGCAAACCTCAAAATTTATTTAAAAAAAACACATTTTCCTCGCATTTCTGTGGTGGAAAGTTCTGGAATCTGCGTGGATCCACAAAATTCCACCCACCTCGCATTTCCCAAAGTCTTCCGAGAAAAATGGTACCTCACTTGTGTGGGTAGGCCTAATAACCGCGACAGGAAACGGCCTGAAACTCAACATGCACACACCACATTTTCACAGTGAAAAGGACCCTTTTTTTGCAAAGTGCCTACCTATAGATTTTAAACCCTAGCTCTGCCGGCACCTAGGGAAACCTAGCAAATCTATACATTTTTGAATACTAGACACCCAGGGGAATCCAGGATGGGGTGACTTGTCTGGCTCTCACCAGGTTCTGTTACCCAGAATCCCTTGCAAACCTAAAAATTTGTCCGAAAAAACACATTTTCCTCACATTTCTGTGGTGCAAAGTTCTGGAATCTGCGTGGATCCACAAAATTCCCCCCACCCCGCGTTCCCCAAAGTCTTCCAAGAAAAATGGTACCTCACTTGTGTGGGTAGGCCTAGTGCCCGCGACAGGAAACGGCCCAAAACGTAACGTGGACACACCACATTTTCACAGTGAAAACTGACCCTTTTTTTGCAAAGTGCCTAGCTGTAGATTTTGAACCCTAGCTCTGCCGGCACCTAGGGAAACCTAAAAAATCTATACATTTTTAAAAACTAGACACCCAGGGGAATCCAGGATGGGGTGACTTGACTGGCTCTCACCAGGTTCTGTTACCCAGAATCCCTTGCACACCTAAACATTTGTCCAAAAAACACATTTTCCTCACATTTCTGTGGTGGAAAGTTCTGGAATCTGCGTGGATCCACAAAATTCCACCCACCCCGCGTTCCCCAAAGTCTTCCGAGAAAAATGGTACCTCACTTGTGTGGGTAGGCCTAGGGCCCGCGACAGGAAACGGCCCAAAACGCAACGTGGACACACCACATTTTCACAGTGAAAACGGACCCTTTTTTGCAAAGTGCCTATCTCTCGATTTTGAACCCTAACTCTGCCAGCACCTAGGGAAACGTAGCAAACCTATACATTTTTGAAAACTAGACACCCAGGGAATCTAGGATGGGGTGACTTGACTGGCTCTCACCAGGTTCTGTTACCCAGAATCCCTTGCAAACCTAAATATTTGTAAAAAAACACATTTTCCTCACATTTCTGTGGTGGAAAGTTCTGGAATCTGCGTGGATCCACAAAACTCCCCCAGCTCGCGTTCCCCAAAGTCTTTCGAGAAAAATGGTACCTCACTTGTGTGGGTAGGCCTAGTGCCCATGACAGGAAACGGCCCAAAACACAATGTGGACACACCACATTTTCACAGTGAAAACTGACCCTTTTTGCAAAGTGCCTAGCTGTAGATTTTGAACCCTAGCTCTGCCGGCACTTAGAGAAACCTAGCAAACCTATACATTTTTGAAAACTAGACACCCAGGGAAATCCAGGATGGGGTGACTTGTCTGGCTCTCACTAGGTTCTGTTACCCAGAATCCCTTGCAAACCTCAAAATTTATTTTTAAAAAACACATTTTCCTCGCATTTCTGTGGTGGAAAGTTCTGGAATCTGCGTGGATCCACAAAATTCCACCCACCTCGCATTTCCCAAAGTCTTCCGAGAAAAATGGTACCTCACTTGTGTGGGTAGGCCTAATGCCCGTGACAGGAAACGGCCCGAAACTCAACATGCACACACCACATTTTCACAGTGAAAAGGACCCTTTTTTTGCAAAGTGCCTACCTATAGATTTTAAACCCTAGCTCTGCCGGCACCTAGGGAAACCTAGCAAATCTATACATTTTTGAAAACTAGACACCCAGGGGAATCCAGGATGGGGTGACTTGTCTGGCTCTCACCAGGTTCTGTTACCCAGAATCCCTTGCACACTTAAACATTTGTCCAAAAAAACACATTTTCCTCACATTTCTGTGGTGGAAAGTTCTGGAATCTGCGTGGATCCACAAAATTCCCCCCACCCCGCGTTCCCTAAAGTCTTCCGAGAAAAATGGTACCTCACTTGTGTGGGTAGGCCTAGGGCCCGCGACAGGAAACGGCCCAAAACGCAACGTGGACACACCACATTTTCACAGTGAAAACGGACCCTTTTTTTGCAAAGTGCCTATCTCTCGATTTTGAACCCTAACTCTGCCAGCACCTAGGGAAACGTAGCAAACCTATACATTTTTGAAAACTAGACACCCAGGGGAATCTAGGATGGGGTGACTTGACTGGCTCTCACCAGGTTCTGTTACCCAGAATCCCTTGCAAACCTAAATATTTGTCCAAAAAAACACATTTTCCTCACATTTCTGTGGTGGAAAGTTCTGGAATCTGCGTGGATCCACAAAACTCCCCCCAGCTCGCGTTCCCCAAAGTCTTTCGAGAAAAATGGTACCTCACTTGTGTGGGTAGGCCTAGTGCCCATGACAGGAAACGGCCCAAAACACAATGTGGACACACCACATTTTCACAGTGAAAACTGACCCTTTTTTGCAAAGTGCCTAGCTGTAGATTTTGAACCCTAGCTCTGCCGGCACTTAGAGAAACCTAGCAAACCTATACATTTTTGAAAACTAGACACCCAGGGAAATCCAGGATGGGGTGACTTGTCTGGCTCTGACTAGGTTCTGTTACCCAGAATCCCTTGCAAACCTCAAACTTTATTTTTTTTAAACACATTTTCCTCGCATTTCTGTGGTGGAAAGTTCTGGAATCTGCGTGGATCCACAAAATTCCACCCACCTCGCATTTCCCAAAGTCTTCCGAGAAAAATGGTACCTCACTTGTGTGGGTAGGCCTAATGCCCGTGACAGGAAACGGCCCGAAACTCAACATGCACACACCACATTTTCACAGTGAAAAGGACCCTTTTTTTGCAAAGTGCCTACCTATAGATTTTAAACCCTAGCTCTGCCGGCACCTAGGGAAACCTAGCAAATCTATACATTTTTGAAAACTAGACACCCAGGGGAATCCAGGATGGGGTGACTTGACTGGCTCTCACCAGGTTCTGTTACCCAGAATCCCTAGCAAACCTCAAAATGTGTAAAAAAAAAACACATTTTCCTCACATTTCTGTGGTGGCAAGTTCTGGAATCAGCGTGGATCCACAAAATTCCACCCATCCGGCATTCCCCAAAGTCTTCTGAGAAAAATGGTACCTCACTTGTGTGGGTAGGCCTAGTGCCCGCGACAGGAAGCAGCGCAAAACGCAACGTGGACACAACACATTTTCACAGTGAAAACTGACCCTTTTTTTGCAAAGTGCCTAGCTGTAGATTTTGAACCCTACCTCTGCCGGCATCTAGGGAAACCTAGAAAACCTATACATTTTTGAAAACTAGACACCCAGGGGAATCCAGGATGGGGTGACTTGTCTGGCTCTCCCCAGGTTCTGTTACCCAGAATCCCTTGCAAACCTCAAAATTTGTCAAAAAAACACATTTTCGTCACATTTCTGTGGTGGAAAGTTCTGGAATCTGTGTGGATCCACAAAATTTCACCCAGCCCGCATTCCCCAAAGTCTTCCAAGAAAAATGGTACCTAACTTGTGTGGATGGGTCAAGTACCCGCGACAGGCAAGGGCCCACAACCTATTGAGGCGACTTCAAAATTACCTATCACAAAACAACCTGGTTTTGCAAGGGGGGGGTCCCTTGAGTTTTTGGCCCCGGGCTCGGCGGCCATCTAGGGAAACCTACCAAACCGACACATTTCTGAAAACTAGACACCCTGGGGAGTCCATCAAGGTATGGCTTGCCTGGGTTCCCCAGCATTTCCCTACCGAGAATCCACTGCAAACCTCAAATTTAGCTGAAAAAATCACTTTTTTCTCAAATTTCTGTGTGGGAAAGTTCTGGAATCTGCGTGGATCCACAAATTTCCTTCTGCACAGCATTCCCCCAGGTCTCCCGATAAAAATGGTACCTCACTCGCGTAGGTGGGTCAAGTACCCGCGACAGGCAAGGGCCCAAAACCTATTGAGGCGACATCAAAATTACCTATCACAAAACAACATGGTTTTGCAAGGGGGGTCCCATGAGTTTTTGGCCCCGGGCTTGGTGGCCACCTAGGGAAACCTGCCAAACCCACACATTTCTGAAAACTAGACACCCAGGGGAGTCCAGCAAGGTATGGCTTGCGTGGGTCCCCCAACATTTCCCTACCCAGAATCCCCTGCAAACCTCAAATTCTGTTGAAAAAATCTATTTTTTCTCACATTTCTGTGTGGGAAAGTTGTAGGCTTACCGGACTGACACAAACTTCCTACCACCAGCATTCCCACAGGTCTCCGGATAAAAATGGTACCTCACTTGTGTGGGTAGGCAAAGTGGCTGCAACAGGAAATGGCCCAAATCGTACTGTGGAGACTTCAAAATTACCTGCCATTTATCCTGACGGCTTTCTCTCCTTCGTTTGCGGGTTTTGGAAGGGGTTTAGAGAAAGGGATCGGGGCTCTTACTGTCTGCGCTTTGAAGTCTACGGATCTATGATAAGCACAGGCTAGCTCTATGGCTGACTGTTGTGTTAAACCTGGATGTTGTTTTACCAAGGCTCTAGTGTTACTGGGTAGGGATTCCAGGTATTGTTCTAGGAATACTTTCTCAGTAACCTCCTCCACTGAAGAAGTGAGGGGCTGAAGCCATCGAGTTCCTAAATCCCTAATCCGGTAGAAAAGAGCCCGGGGGTTGTCTCCGGATCCCCATTTCTCTTTGCGAAAGCGTGCTCTGTAATATTCCTGATCACACCCCAGTCTTTCTAGAATGGCCTTTTTTATGTCCTGATAGGGCGTAACTCCAGCAGGGTTGGCGGCTTGATTTGCGGCCTGCAGCTCTCCGGATAATAACGGGGCTATGTACTGACCCCATCTTTCAGGGGGCCAAGTGGCTGTGGTGGCAACTCTCTCAAAGTTAGTGAAGAAATAATCTGGATCCTCCCCCTCCTAGAACTTCTGAAGTACACTCCCAGGGACATTCGGATGGACCCTAGCACTGGAAATGGCGTCCGTGAGGCGTAGAATAGCCGTGTCCTGCATCTGTTGATTATTTGTTAGTATGACCGCCTGTTCTTTCAGGGCTGTATGGAAAGATTCCCTTTCCTTCTGTGCGTTCTGGTTCTGTTGCTCCAGGACTAACTGCAAATGTCTCTGCCCTTCGGCTAACTGAGTGATCATGTCCTGTAGGGTCACGGGTTGCGTCATCTTCAAGCCTCAGATGAATTATCCCACCTCTGACACCACTGTGATGAATACCCCTCCCAGGACCAGTAACAGAAAGCTACTCTACACGTGTCTGTGTAAAAAGGTGTTAAAACACCTTTCAGGATTTATTGAAAGTAAAAGTCATGTAAGGCTTTAGCCTTAAGGAAACTGGAGCAATGTATGATTATGACCAGAACAACACAGAACAGTTCAGCCTTCCAATCCCTGGGGCCTCCTTGCTTCTTCAGGCAGCTTCCTTTCAACTCCTTGTCGGTTCCCCAGAGGCTCGGTGTCCCCAGAAGAAAACAAAAGACACAAAACAACCACCAGTCAGTCCTGTAGAACACTGTGCTCAGTGTAGTGTGCTGACCCTTCACCTTTACATTATATCACCACGGTCTGTGAGGGAATAGGGGTGTTTGACGGTACGGTCCTAGACGGTGCCCAATATTCATGCACAATCCCCTGTCTTTCCCCTCCCAGCCCACCTCCTCCAGAACTGTAGAAATGGCACTTGCCTGGAGCTACGGTCCTCCTGGACCGTAGCGTAGGGTATCTCGGTGTCCTGTTTCTCCTGGGGACATCCGGATACGTGCGCAGTTGGCTTTGGGGAAACCTCCCTCTTCGGTTCCTTTTCTCCTCCGGTCTGTTCTTCCCAGGTCCTCTAAATCAGGTCCTCAGCCGTGTTGCCGGTCCTCTCTCCTTCGCCATGTCTCTGCCTCCTCTCCTCAGGATTTCCCGCCGCTCTCTCACACACCGGGGCCGACTTATCCTCCTCTGTTGCCGATGACGTCAATCCTGCACCGCCCGTTGTGGCTGCCCCGCTGCCTTCCTTCTTCTCAGGTTCCTGCTTGGGCACCATCTTGGAGTGCACGGAGGTTTCGTCCTCCGATGTGTCCCTATTACAGCACTACTCTTTCTCTCTCACTCAAGTCCCACAGGCACACTCATGAGCTCACAAATTTGTGCAAATGGAAAAATATGTAGCTTATGTAATGGGCTTTCACTCCACTACTGACTCCAAACTGACCATCACCAAATGGTGTTGCAACAGCCTCAAGGAAGCTCCTGGAAGAAGCAGAAGTAACCCCTCTTTGCTAATTACCTTCAACCACTGGCTGCCGCTTCAGGCCAGGATCAAATTCAAAGCACTATGCATAGCACACAGGGCCTTGAATGGCAAAGGACCAGCTCCACTCAGGGCACTGATCAAACCTTACAAACCGGAAAGAGCCCTAAGATCCTCTTCAGATCGCCTTGCCAAAACCACAAGGATCAGGCAGTCCAGATGGGGAGGAAGATCATTCTCGCATTTGGTGCCAAAACTATGGAACTCCATGCCCTTAGAACTAAGACTTCTCATGGATGAGACTGCCTTCAGGAAAAAACTGAAGACATGGTTGTTTCCAGGTTGAGTCTACGGTAACCGATCTCTCCTGCTCCGCAGCACTGGGAAGCCCTTGGACAGCTGTGCGCTCTTCAAAACTCATAAACATAAGACACACCTGACAAAGTTCTTCTTAAATGCATCCGATAGATAAATCAAATCTGTATAATGGTCTTACATTTCTTTGCACCTCTTGTATATTCCCATAGACTAATGTCAAACTCTTTTTTTCCAGACTTATTGTTCACCTCTCCCATTTGGCCAGTAGCAGGCATACTGAGCAGCACATGCATGTTACTGCCATCGCTTTGACCTCTCACAGTCAGAGCAATAACAGATCATTTTCCAATGTCTCTGCTCTTACCCTTGGCTTGCAGCGGCGGCCCATGCAGGTAAGAGCGGTGAGCCGGGTGGGGGTGGGGAGGATTTCAACAGACGACGAGGGAAAATGTATTATTTATTTAATTTTCCCTCATCATCGTCTATCGAAATCCCCCCCCCCCACTCAGCCCCACCGCTCTCACCTGCACGGGCCGCGGCTGCTTGGCTGTTTATTATGTAGATGTGCCCCCTGGCTAACATAATCTAGCAATGCCCTTCAAACGTAAACAGATGATGCGCAGATTATGGTCCACATAGGCCAAAGTCAGAGAAAACACCAAGCTATTAGTATCTGCCTAGTCCAGTGGTCTTTTAATCTGTGGGCTTTGCATCCCCTGGGTGGTGTAAACCATATCCGGGTGACATTACAAAAAAAAAAACTCTGCATGATGGATGGCCCTTCTTCAGTGTTATGGGATGTGGGATTCTGCTGCAAAGCATGGCGTAGATTACAGAAGCTTTTACTGAATATCAATCCACTTATTGAGACACACTCTGAGAGCTGCCTGTAAAGTCCATTTTTTAGGATTTTTATGGATTTTACTCAGACTCAACTATGAAAAGGATTCCTCAAATCTGAACCAAGTTTAAAAGCTGATTTTACAAATTGAAAAAAATAAGCTACAGCTGCCCATTACTCTCATTCAGAAACAGAGGGGTATCTATGCAGAGCAATAAAATTATGCTTAAATGTGTGATATTCTGGTTTACCAGCCAATGCGATCGCCATATTCCAAATGGTGCAAAATGCTTCCGTAGATTATCGGTGTGAGGAAACAGGATCATGTTTTAGTGCATAAACTCGCCATACTGGAGCTAGGCAAATTCTTTTTTTTCATTCACCGGTAGGCAGGAGCAGATCACGGTGCAAATCCGCACATTTCTGCAGATCGGTTTCTACCTGCCATCACTGAAAAACTAGGTGGTAGAGAGTCATAGAGCGTCCCAGAAACAGCTTCTCACACTACCAGTCCATGTACCATTTCAAAAGTTTGGCGTTCATGTGGCTTGGGTGGGTCTCTCAGCAAGAATCACAAAACGCATCAAACACCAAAAACAGTGGTTCTCCTGTGAAGAAAAGGTGGGCGTTTTTGCTCTGCAGGCAGATTGACAAAAAGTATAGCTGATCACACCATTTTTCCACCTACCCCTACTCCTTACACTGGCTCCCCCTAAATTAGTATATTCTTTTTACACGCTGATGTCTAGCCATTAAGTGCCTTCACAACCTGGCCCTGGCTTATTTAACTAATGCAATCTGATCACTGTCTAGAGACTCACAGATATATGGCAATATATAAATAGTGTTAGTAGCAGTAGGCCTCAATGGACTAAACATGGTGGTGCTACAATATTGCAAGGTCAGGCATGACCAGCTTCCAACTCAATGGCCTCCATCACTGAGTAACTAAGCAGACATAGACGCATGGTGGTCCCATTTGATTAATTGTTGACTTTCATTCTTCTAGTTCATTTTGTAACGAAGAAGGTACATCTCTAACTAAATACTTCCTGGCAAGTTTGTTCCCGTGAGCAGCTTCTGTGACAAAGTCAAAATAGCCCACCTAAGCAAAGACAATAGACAGAGGCCCATATGCACAAAGCTTCCCATTTGCATTTCTTAAATAGCGACTCAGTAGGAATCGCTATTTAAGAAATGCAAAAGGATATGTGCTAAATTTATGATTCCCTAATAGCGAGAATCGCTATTAGGGAATCGCAGATAGGAAATACCATTGAATTCCTGCCTATGGGCAAAATAGGAAATGGTTTGCATTAGGAAATCGCAATTTAAGAAATGCAAAGTCAAGGGTGACCCCCCTGAAGGCACCCCGAATTTCCTAGTGCACATGTAAGTGCACATATGCCCTAGGGGCATATGTGCCCTTCATGTCACATTAAAAAATGCATTTTTTAATTTTGCACATGGTTACCATTGACTTCAAGTTGATGGTAATAGCATTTCCTAAATGCTCGATTTTAGGAAATGCAACGTACATGTGCTTTAGAAATCGCAAACAGGTAATCCCTATTTACAATTCCTAAATCACAATCGCAATTTGCGATGTCTACTGAGTAGAAAATACAAATTGCGACTGGTTTTGGCCCTTTGTACATCTGAAAAAGCCATTTAGCATTTCTTAACGGGCTGAAATAGTGATTCGGCCCGTTAAGAAATGCTAAATAGCTTCGTACATCTGCGTCAGTATTACTTCTTGCTGTCAAAGTGGCAAAACCAGTCTGAGGTTTAAAACGGACAGAACACACAGCAATCCCATTTCTGTCCTTATACTGGCTGCCTGTCGAGTCAAGGTTGACCTTCCAGTTGTCGTGCAAACCTCTAGTGTTTTCTGGTTGTGAGCTCTCAAGTACCTGGGTAAATTGGCAGATTACAAACTGACCCACAATCTGAGATCCACAGCAGAGAACTAAGGGCCAGATGTACGACCCATTTTTGCATGCGCAAACGGGTTTGCAAACCCGTTTGCGCATGCAAAAACCTATTGGGCCATGTACATAGCCTATTTAGCGAGTTGCAAATTTTTTGCGACTCGCTAAATAGGTTTTGCAACTCGCTATTTGGAAGGGGCGTTGCCTTCCAAATAGCGAGTCTCAAAACCATGTACAAATGTTTTGCGACCGCAATTGCGGTCGCAAAATACTCGCAAATACTACCTACTTCAAGTAGGTGGTAATGCATTCGCAAATGGGAAGGGGTCCCCAGGGGACCCCTTTCCCTTTGCAAATGCAGGCGAATATTATTTAAGGGCAGGCAGTGGTCCCAGGGACCACTGCCTGCCCTTAAAAAATGAAACGAAAACGTTTCTTTTTTTTTTTTTATGCATCCCGTTTTCCTTCAAGGAAAACGGGCTGCATTAATAAAAAAAAAACTGCTTTATTTAAAAGCAGTCCCAGACATGGTGGTCTGCTGAGCCCAGCAGGCCACCATCCCTGGGAGGGCTGGCATTCCCAAAGGGCTCGCAAATTACGAGAGGCTCATTAATATTAATGAGCCTCGCAATTTGCGACCCCATTGGGAATCGCAAAAAGTGTTAAACACACTGTTGTACATTTCATTTAGCACCTCGCAATTTGAGACTCGCAATGTGTCGCAAATTGCGAGGCGCTAAATGAAATGGTCGTACATCTGGCCTAAATCACTCACCATCCTTCAACCAAAAACTGCAGAGGCAAGACCCTGAGTAGACCAGCAACAGAACAATAGCAGAACCTCTACAGATGCAGAGAGGAACGGAAAATCATCCTCTTTCTTCAAATATTGGAGCTTAACTAACAGAAACTAGAACACCAATTGTATTTATTACCTCTGCAATTAAGGCTTAATTGGTTTAAAAAAAAAAAAAGCACAGGAGATCAAGATTTTCTTTACTAGCCCGTCGCTGATGAAGGTGGATGCTGGGTTGCTGAATACCAAAGCTGCAAGTCTTGATTCTATGTCATGTCTATTTCTTCCACCACCCTACACTTCCTGTCTTGCTTTATCTCATTTTTGCTGGTTCTTTTCTCATCTGTGATTTCTCCCCTGATGCTGTTTTGCTGTCCTTGACTTTTTTCTTCCTTTCTGCCATTGTCTTTCTTGCTATGGGTCAAAATCTGGTGATGAAAAAATATGCCCCGGTCCCCAAAAATGAGTGCTGGTGCCCGCCAAATACTGGCACAAATTGAACACGGGGAGACAGTATGGCCCAGATTTATCAAAGGATTGTGTTGCCCTTGCGTCACGCAAGTTGACACAAGGACAACAAGATCCTTAAGCCAGATTTGCCAAGCATTCTGCAGCACACAACTCTAAGGATTTTTATTGTGCAGGAAGGTGTCCCTTCTGGGTCAAATAATGATAGATCTAGACCTATATTTTTATCTCATTGACATAAGCTCCTTCGTCCTTGTTAACCTTCAGTCCCACTACTGGTGCTCTGAAGCAACTAAAAACAAATGTTAGGTGCATATAAAGTCATCAATAAATAAATTAGTCATTTAATAGCCTTTTCTACAATGGGATAAAAATGCGAAAAGTAACATCTGAAATTGTATGACATGTTCCTGGGATTCAGTTAATGGCCAACTGGAGGTCATTGCTTGAAGGTCACCTGATATGATTAAATGTAAAAAGATCAGGCACCTGGACAGATGACTTTAATTAGCCTGATAGGGATGCTGTGGAAAATCCCTTTGAAGCTGTCATGTTAGCAGCGTTTCTTCATGTTTTTTGGGAGCCTGCATGGGATTTTCGAAATATAAATTACAATAGAGATTTTTAACCGCATATCGCTAAAGAGTATTACACGTTTCCAGTCTGTAGTACTCTCTGGGGCATATTCTCAAGGACTTATCGACGATTTATCGGCACTTTAGCGCCGCAAAAGTGGCGATAGATTTATCGCCCTATTCTCAAGCTGGTGCAAACTGCCGATATCGCCAGTTTTCCAGCGATAGCTGCCGCAAAAAACATCGCCACGGATGAGAGCGACAACTAACGCTAATGATATGCAGAGTAGGCGTTCCCGTGCAAAAACACACGAAAACACCACTTCGCGATATTCTCAACGACCAGCCAGATCGGCGAAGCGATCCAAAAACAGGCTATAAGGTGCATTAGCAGCAGGCATTTAACACCTGCCTTCTACTGGTGTTAAGCAGGACGACAACCTGCAGTATAAAAGGGAGCCCAACCCAGAGCCACATCTGAAGACCAACACATGTCATGGAGCTACTGATCAGGCAGCTCGGAGACCCAAGAGGGCCACAACACCCACCGCCACCACCCCAGGCCCCCTCCCCCTGGACCACCCCCCTCCGGACTACCACAGAGGCAGCGCAGAACAAGACAGCGGACCTTCCGAAAACGCACCAGCCTCACAGACTTAACGCCAGAGGATGTCATTGCCCACTACAGGCTCAAAAGGACAACCATCCTCCGCATCCTGACCCACATTGCCCACAGGCTGACGGTACCAACACAGCGGACAACCAATATCCCTCCGCAGACAAAGCTGCTGGCTGTGCTGTACCTGTTGGCCTCTGGTACCTTCCAACCAACAACTGCCAGAGTCGGAGGAGTCTCACAGCCAGCCCTATCAAAGTCCCTCACACCTGTCTTGGATGCCATCATCAGCTTGGTACCCCAGCACCTTCACTTCCCCCACACTGCGCAGGAACAGCTGGAGACCAAGCAAGGCTTCTACGCCATAGCTGGCTTCCCGCACGTGTTGGGGGCAATTGACTGCACACATGTCCTACTTGTGCCCCCTGCCAATACTGCACACAATTACCGCAACAGAAAGCCCACGCATTCCATCAATGTGCAGGCAATAGTGGACCACCGGGGACTCTTCACCAACGTCGTCGCCAACTACCCAGGCAGTGTGCATGATTCCTACATCTTCCGACAGTCCATCATCAACCAGCGCTTCCAGGATGGCACCTATGGAAATGCACTGCTCGTTGGTAAGTACCAAATGAACACACCACACACCTCAACTCCACAATCATGCAACTCACAACTGTGGGAATGCACATGTTACAAAATCACATACAACATGCCAAACAACATGCCCACCTACCAGACACGACAACACAAGTAACTGTGGTAACTGTGGCCAGCCATGTAGACAAACCATCCATGTCATGGCACCTCTGCCACACAATTGCAGAATGTGGGGAGAGGTTGGGACCAAGTCTGTGCGAAGGAGGCAAGTGACCCATGAATAAGAATGTACACAATGCCAAGTGTGGCGGTGATGTGCTGGACAGACTTCAGTATGCAGAGCACAGACATGTCCATGTGGATATATACTGCTGGTGTTTGTAGTGTTGTGGACAGTGGACGCAACCATGTCACCTCAGGCAGTGGGGAAGACCTTGGACATGTAGCTATGTCGTCCCCCCCTGTAAGCGTAAGCGGAGTGGGCTGGGCCAGCGTATGCCAGTCCAGCGTAGGAGTGGGAATAAATAGCCCGGGGCTCTGGGCGTGGTTCACTTCTGGGATGGCCACCAAAGTAAATACTGTATGTGTCTCTGTGTCCGCCATATCCTGCCCATAGGCCTACACACACGTGGCCCACCACCTTCAACGGCCAACATCACAGTGTCGTTGTCAGGCTTGTGGACATGCGCACACAGTCATGTCAATGGTGTGTCTTAGGAGTGCAAGTGATGCAACCGCGCAGCGCACACAAGTAAATAGGCTCGGGGGAGTGAGGAGCAGCTGTGAGGCAACGTAATACACATGGATGCCGCTCATTTGCCACAAGCAATACATATCAAACATGAATCCCAAAGTCGCACACATCACACACCACTAAACTAATAAGCCTGCCAACACAGAATGCAGAACCACCGATTGACACATATCTCTCTCCCCTGTCACAGGTGATTAAGGATATGCACTCTGCCCGTGGATGATGACACCCCTCTGAGACACAAACACCCACCCCAGTGGCAGTACAATGCGGCCCACAAACGCACCAGGGGCATTGTGGAGCGCTCATTTGGCGTGTTAAAGTCACGTTTCAGGTGCCTGGACATCACAGGTGGAAGACTCCTGTACAGCCCGGAAATAGTGTGCAAGATGATCATTGCATGTTGTGTGTTGCACAACATGTGTGTACGCACCAATGCCCCATGGATCCAAGTGCCAGATGCACCGGACGATGATGATGAAGATGAGGCAGGTGGACCACACCCCAGTGAAGCTGCAGCAGGATTAGCCCGAAGGAACACAATCATTAACAATTTTTTCACATGAGCACATCACATTGTGACTGTCCTTAGCAATCATGGGACAGGACAAAATGACCACAGGCAGAGCATGTGCAAATACATTCATTCCAACACACATTCCCTGTGTGCATGTCACTCTTCTGCATAAGCACATCACTCTGACAAGTGTAAGTGCAACATTTAGTGCTAACAATCTCACAAATGGCAATTAGATGGTGGGTGTGTCACCTCTGTACAGAGAGGCTGTTTAGGGTTGCACGTATTCAAAATGCCATTTCAGGGTGTCAAAGATAGTATGTAATCCCACTCAGCAGCGTATCACATGTGTCCAAATTCATGACATAAAGGCTGTCATTTGTGACCAAGAAAAGACAACAGGGCGTCTTTTGGGGTCAAATATGTACCACCAAGATGCAGAGAGTTGCACCCTGTGACTCAAGTCCTACAACATTAGCAACATGGACGTGAGGGGGAATCACTGCCCCTACATTCATCCATACTTTCATACTTTTGAACATAGACATGACACATCTGTGTGAATTAGAATGTTTTATCCACATTCGGTGGAGTGTTGAAGCTGGAGCAGTACAGGGCCATGCAAACCCCACTTTACATTGTTGCCCCATGGAGGGCCAGCCAGAGTCCTTTAGGGATTGACAAGTTCATCGGTAGAGGAAGAGTTCAGTCCGCAGTCTGATTGCTGTGTCATTGGTAACCAAACAGAATATGGCAGTTCATGTCGAGGTCCAAGGTGAGTGTCTCAGAGTGTATCGGGGGACAGTGGAAGGTGTTGATGCAGAGGGCAGAACCAAGCAGAAATAGGACATATGGCGGAGATTAATGCTACCGCTTCCTTCTTACCACTGAGGCAGAATCATCTGCATCTTCGTCCTCTGATGTCTCATGTGCCTCACATGTGGGTGGTGGGGTTTTGTCTGCAGCACTGTGTGGCACTGACACATCATGGGCCGGAGGTGGATTGTCTGCCGCACTGTGAGGCACTGACACTTCAGGGGGCAGAGATGTGGATGGAGTAGTAGCAGCAGCATTCATCCGCGCCAGGCCTTGTGGCAGCAATGCCATGATGTGGGTCTGCAGGGCATGGAAGAACCCAGCTACATCTCGCTGGTGTGCAGCCGTGGCAGCTATTCTTTCCGCCTGCATCCGCTCCATGTTCTCCATGATCCTCTGCATGTGTCCCAACTCCCGGCTGACATCACTGGAGCCACTCTGACGAGACAGTTGTCCTTGTCTCAGAGTCAGGACTCCAGCGATGTCAGCCATGGATCGTTGGAGAGCATGGAGCGGACTGTGGGTGTCTGTTAGGGACTGTAAGTGGTCCCTGATGGGACTTAGACACCTACGTATGGCATCTAGTTTGGCTGCCTTGAGGTCGAACCCCACCCGCACCTGATCAGCCATCTTCTCCTGGCACCCTAACACGCGGTGTTGGAAGGCCATGTGTTGTTCGTGGGGGTCCTGGGAGACAGCCATGGTGGTGGGTGCTTCCTGCTGTGTGGTTTGTGCAGGGGGTGAGGTCTCCTCGATGCAGCTGGGCTGCCTTGCTCCTGGAGGTGAGGTGCCGAAGCTGTCCATGAGCTCTTGGAGGGCGTCGGTGTTGAAGGTGTGGAGGTCCTCTTCGTCATCAGTGAAGAGATGTTCGGTCTGCTCTGCAGGAGGTGTTGACTCTCCCTCTGCAATGTGAAGGGGAGATGCAGTTTAACATTGTGTTCACATGTATGTTGATGCACTGTACAAGTTTACATACAGACTGCATGACAATGTACATTGTGACTGTTTGGGAGGAGCTGACTATTTGATGCGAGACAGTGGATATTTCGACAACATCACAGATGTGTGTTTGTACTTGTACATTATCATCTCACATTTCCCTGCTATGCCAAATGTGATTGGCCAGTTTCTACACACACGCGGCACCAGTTGTGTCCTCTGTTCTGTTGTGAACGTGTTGCAGTTTGTACCACATTGTTGTCAATGTTGATGTGCTCTGAATGTTATGTGTGTGTGCTGCATTTTGGGAGAGTCGCCCCTGCAGCTCTGATTTTGCTGCCCCTTATACCTTTCAGGCGGTGTGCCTTTGACTTCTGTGCTTATACAGTGCTGAGATGTTGCATACTTGGGTAAATTGGGCTCTTGGTGGGAGTTGGGACTCTGGGGCATGGTTTGTCCGCAGATGTGTTGTTGACGTCAGGGGTTGTTTGTGCACGTGGACGTGTCCGAGTGTGACCTGCTCCTTTACGGATGTGGTCCACACTCAGCCACCTCAGTGTCGTGGCGTGCAACATGTCATGATATATTGACTGTAGCCATGCTAATCGTCATGCAGTGTCACTTGCATTGTCAGTGTGGCTCACAGACATGCCGCTTTGCTGGGTTTGGCACATGTGCATGGGTTGGTTGTGAGATTGGTGATGTGTGGGAAGGGCCCCCTCTGGGCACATAGTCGACGGGGGCCTACTTGCTGTTTCTAGGTGTGCTGCAGTGTGCCAAGGGGATCAGGGACATGATCCAGAGTCATTGTGGGTGTGCACTGTGCTATACTTAATTGTGCATGTGTGATATTGTGCCAATCTCACCACATCCCCCAGTCCCTGGTCGTTACTCACCCTGTTGCTATTGTGTCAGGTCATGTTGAGCAGTGTCCGGTCCCTCAACTCCTGCCACCGTCTCCACACTGATGACTGTGGACACCATTTCCTCCATCTCATCCAGCTCCTCCTGTGGCGCTGGACTCCCACCTCCAGTCTGCATTGCTGCCTTCTGGTTGTTGCCGAGTTTCTGCTTGGTTTTGCGCTTCACATCATTCCAGCGCCTCTTGAGCTCTTCCATTGTCCTCCTCAGCACTCCGACTGCATTCACCTTGTCCACGATGGACTGCCATATTCCATTTTTTGTTGCCAATGACACAGTGGAGGTGATGAACAGTTGTTGATGGTGTTCTATCACCTCCGTTATCAGGATCCTGTTTTCCTGCGGACTGAACCGCATCTTCCTCTTCTTCTCCTTGCCCTTCCCTGACCACGAGGTCCCAGGCTGGTCCTCCATGGGGCTTGTGGGGTTCTGGTTGTCCTCTGTACTTGCTCCGGCTACCTCCATTGTGCTTCGCAGTTGTTTTGGTTTTGTTTGTGGGTTTTTTTCTGCTTTTATAGTGATTTTTCCCACCTGACGTGTGTGAATTGCAGGCCTGGCGCAGCTTATCACTGATTTTTTTATCGCGGTTGGGCCCATCGCCACTTTTCTCACGTTCGGCTTTAGATTTTTATCGCCGTCCCAGTAATTTTATCGCGGACATTTGACGCGTTATCGGGAAACTATCGCATGTTACCGCCGTGTTGAGTATAAGACATTAACATGGCGTTATTTTCCCGCGATAGACGGCGATATGAAAAATTGCGTTAATCTATTTTGGCGATGATTATCGCACGTTCTTGAGAATATCCCCCACTGTGTTATTCAATGACAAATAAACGAGTGCAGTTTCCACACCAAAATCTGAGTGGCCTTTCGGAAAATGAATAAAAGGGTTTTTTGCTAGTAACTCTTTTACAGAATTGGGAGATGCTGCCATTTTAAATCGTGGGGGGTAGAGAAATAAACTCTATTAATATTCATACAGTACCTGTAAAAGGAAAAACTCCTATTTTCGGGAATCCGAGATCTAAACACCTTGATGAAATATTACACGTCATTATTCTGCAAAGATATTAGGACAGTCACTGCTGAACTATGCAAATCAACCTCATAAAAAGTCCAGAAGGGGAAGTATTACAAGATTTCTTTGTACTCCAGATTAATGTCATCAAAACATGAAACAGACCAGCTAATCAGCTATAATTTAAATACAAAGACTGTTATAGAACATGATGCAATAGACTCGTCACACGCTTACTTCAAATGTATTTGCTTTAGATTTGGAACAAAAAGAACCTCGAAATTATGTGATCTATAAACAGACTTATGAATTAGATTGAAAAATACCTCCTTCGGCTCGAGGGAATAAAAGCAGAGTACAAATAAATTAGATAAAAACATATACAAAATCATTACAAAAGAATAAATCAGACATAGCATTATGACATTACAGAGGTAACATATATCGGGAAGGTTAATTTCTTTAGATATACCAAGGCAGCATGATATTGTCTACTGTTAGCACCACGCAGATGAGGTACTAAAAAACGTCTGTGCAGAACACTATAAATTGTGCAAAATAACAAAAAGTGACTCGTGCTTTGAATTTGAGGTAGATCGCAGGAGCATATAGGGAGCAAATCAAACCCCCTGCCTTGTATCAGGAAAGCAATAAAAAAGTGCAAGGCCCTGAGTGCGGCTGTTCGAACAGACTTAAGCATTCCACATATTTTTAAATGATTGTACAATCTGACATTTAAAAAAATCTCTATGAAAGAACAGCAATATGGACAACTAACAGCTGTTTCGGCAATCTCCAGTGGCTGTCTTGAGAAAGCCTTCCTCAGGACACAATATGTACATCAGCCATCTAGATCTAAAGGTCTAAGCTCTTTCATATGTGATTTTAGTCTGTGGAGTGTCAACATGCTTCTGAATGAAATTCACATTGAAACAGAATGTTGCTTTAACTCATAACAGTCAACAGACATGAAAGGGCCTGGCCCATAAGTTCTGGACCTGTACTAGAATCACAATCCGATGGTTCTTTTTAGTAGCATGCAAGCATAGAGGGGAGAAAGTCGTTATCAATGCCAATCAATTCAACAGGAATTTCTCTGGACACATAGTAACTACAGAAAACTACATTAGGTTAGTTAGTTTATTACAAAGCCATAAATAGCTGAACATAAAGACACATCAAGATGAGAGTTTAGAAATACATCGGAATCAGCATAAATCCAAATCTGCGAATAAAGTTGAGGCGGTGTAGCATAAACAAAGCAACTAATTCAAGAAACAGAATGCAGAGGATCAGATAGCCTGAGTCCAAGTTTCCCTACATCGAGGGTTGATGAAAATAAAGCATTAATCTATCCCTGCTCCAACACTACAATGACATCCTTACTTAAGCACAGTGGTTAATCTGTAAAACAAGTACAGTGCCGGGGCTCTCGTCAGGAGGCAGCTTGCACCAGCCATTTTCTCCTGTTGGCGCTGCCTAACACAGAACCAAGTACTAACCATGAAAGTTGGGAGAGTATGTGGCATAATGGCCAGGGCTGCCGACTTCAGAGCTGGAGAACCAGGCTCGAGTCTCGACATCAGCTCATTAACCTGTGATTCTGGGCAAATCATTTAATCTCCCTGTGACATGAATGTGTCCTTACCTGGTGCGCATGAAAAGCCCCGGTGTTGATGATTAGGAGCCGGTGCTGAGCACCGCAAACCACAGGCTCAAATTAAGCATCTTCCGTGACAAAGGATAAAAGGTGTCAGTCCATGGAGTTTCCCAAAGAAGTCTTGCCACAATAATGGGTCATGTCGCGTAAAGCTAACAAGACAGAACTTGTTCTAAGATGCTCTCTCTCCAAAGGCAGAGAAGAAGTGGGCACTTTCCCTACTCTCACATCACATTATTACAGATATTTTCCCAAGAGTCCTTGCAGGTCATGCCATCTGCTCTGAAAACGATCTCAAACATAATTATCCATGGGACCGTGATGTTCTTCCTCTCACCATTTCTGTCCTTGGTTCCCAAACTCTCTCCTGTGCAAAGGACAACAGCCTTCTCTTATTGTTTCAGACCAAACAATGTAAGTTTTTCTCTCCTTGCCTGACTAGTAAAACAAAGACATTATTCTACCTAACAAGAGCGCTTCTTCCACCTGCAGCACAAAACGTGAAAAAAGAACGAAATCCACAGCACACATGAAATTCAAATTGTTAATTCTAAAGTGAGAGCTTCCAGGCAAATTGCATTTCAGACCTACAAGATTCAGCTAGCATCAGAAAATAGCATGTGAGCTTTACGAAATTGCATGAGAAATTAAGGCACGTTCAGTTAACATTTCTACCTACACATAAAATGACACATTAATAAACACATTAAATAAATGAATGATTATCAGTTTCACAACACGAGTTCTTCACGTTAATGTTTTCTGCTAGTTAGATTACTTTCCTAAGTTAATTCTACATGTTACCATTCAATGGCCTAAACACATCACGTTTCACATTATTGCATTTCAAGATGCTAACACTTCATGTTAAAACGACAAAGGGTTATATGCGGGTGCGCTCTACCTGTGTGATTACAATGCACCCCTACAATTAAAACGCGGTTTTCGCTACATCAGACACAAAGCCTATGATTTTGTCAATCCCAGGTGTGTGGTTGCAAAATGCTTTATACATCAGGCCCCAGTATTCTATGTTGCAAGAAGCATCTAGCACCCATTTCACATAACATATATAAAGCCTAAACATCACTGATTACCCCAGCTGGGTACTTTGTTAATTGAAGTTGCCCATATTATAAAGGTGGACTTCACAATTCCTAGGTTTCCTTTTTAGGTAGCAGGACTAAGCATATCAGGAAGGGTGAAGTGTCGCTGATCCTCGTAATAGGAAAAGTAAAATTACGCTTCTTTCTGAGCCTTCTCGCAAAAGGAAGCCAGTGCTGTTAGAATGACTCTACTGAGCAGAATCCTATCCTAACGGAGTAATGCTGCATCCTTGTGGCTACAAACGAGAATGCAAACCCTGTTCACAAAAAGGTGTAGAATATTATAAATCCATAAAGAAAATAAGGATAATGTCAGAGCAACTGGGATTATGCGATTTTGCAGCCACAACGTTTTCCTCGTTATTATATATTTGCTCCCTTTGCCACATAATTCATCAACTGCTGCATAATCTACAGATTTGAACAAAAAAAATAGTTTCGATTTAAAACGGATCGAAAGTTACTCAAAAAGCGGCAGCACGTGTTGTTGCACATTGCAGTCCCCTTTGCACAGGTTGACTGGCCCACTTTTGTTGCTTATTTCTGTATTTTGGTGTTGGTATACCAAAATATTGAAACATTGCATGCATTAAACTGCATAATTTGCATTTTTTTTGCCTAATTTAATCAACCCAGCTGCATAATTTAGTCCTCCCTTGCTGCATTATTGCAGTGGCCCCGGATACTGTCAACTACTGAAATGTTTCAGTGCTACAATTTAAGAGACAATCCAATGAATGATGTCATGATAGGTACCAAAACCCATGCCAACATCATCAAATAAAGGACATTTCAGGACAGGGTAGGGAGAACTGCATTTCCCCTCACTGGATCAGGGGTGTCTGATATTTATGCAGGGCCTTGGTCAAAAAATAAATTTGGGACCACTTCTTCCCTTTATGCCAAATGGTAGGAGTGCCTGATTGCAAGCTTAAAAGAGTATTAATAATGTCCTCGAGGGAAAGACAAAATGGGCAGTTACAAAATCTAGCACCATTGATTGATATTCCTTGATAGCTGCCTCATCATTAATTTAAAATGGCAGTCTTGTTTTATGATCTACAAATAGATTTTGATGCTGAGGCTCAGGGCCTTACAAAATTGCAGGATTGCGCCATATTGTCCCCTCTACCCCTACATCATGGGAATGTGGGCTGCCCACAAAATAAACTTGTGTTCCCAGCAGAAATGCCATATTTCCTTTGCAAGTTCTGCTAACTGCTTTGACCTCAAAACCCCAGGCGATTGATATAAGAAACCGCTGAAACATTGTCCATACGAATTAGCGCAACACTGTTCGCTAAGTAGGTTTTGAAGCTCATCAAACCATTCAGTCTGCTATCAACTCCAAGTAATAGCTTCTCTTCTCTCGCCCATCCCCAGTCTCTAGGTGGTTCAGGTGAGCCCCCCGTCCCAAGGTGCTGGCATCTGTCTCTAAAGTAAACTCTGGCACATTCCTAAAAATAGCTTTGCCATTGCAAATCTCTAGACTGTTTAGCCACCACTCCAGATCTGTTTGAGCTTCCGGAGACAATGTCATTGAATCCGTGTTCTATAGACCTTTCCTCAAACCTGATGTCTTTATCCTCTGACAAGCCCTGTAGTGCAGGGGTCCTGGAGAGATTGCTTGGATGAAAGAGCATAGGAGACCTATAGTCCTTGCCAAGTCCCTGAATGTTACTACCTCCTTTCCTAAGATGTATCCTACTTCCTTCCTTATTTTCTATCTTTTTCCAGGGAAGAAGTAACTGGGTTCGTACAGTGTCTACCTGAAAATCCAGCTCCAGAGACTGACTTGGTACCAAGACTGACTTCTCCACTTTCATAATGAACCACATGTCTTCTAGAAATTCCCTTATCATATGTAAATGATCCATGAACTCTGTTTTTACCTGATTCATGAGCAAGAGGTTGTCTAAATACATTATTAGCCAAATTCCTCAATCTCTCAAAAGGGACACCACCGGACTAAAGACCTTGGTAAAACACCATGGAGCAGAGGATAACCAAAAAGGTAGACAATAAAACTAGTACAACACCCCTTTCCATTTGAAGCTGAGATATCTCTGTGAATCTGCCTCCATAGGAATCGTGAAATATGGGTCCTTCAAATCCACTTTTACTAACCAATCCTTTTCCTGCAAAATTCCCATGAAGATGTATTCCCTCCTTCTTGAAATGTCTGTAGGCTAAATACTTTTTTAGGGTCCTTATAATTTATCACTGGACGCCTACCTTTTTCCTTCTTTTTTACCAGGAAAATTACACTTAGAAATCCGTCCTTTGAGTCTGAAACCTTTATTATTGCACCCTTTACTAACATTTGAGTAACCTTTAAATCCACTAAATCCATTCTCTGCCTGTCGAAGACAATCTCCCGAGGTTAAGTACTCTGAATAGGAACCTTTCAAAAATCCATAGTGAAACCTCCTAAGTTTTTTTTTCTTTTTGCAGTTTTATAGACGCAAAGGTATTGGAGTGGTTTACATGAGCACAAGTTACGTTGCACAAGGACATATTAATTTTTGGTAGGTGTGGGGAGATTAAATGACTTGCCCATGATCACAGGATGTTGAGCCAATGCCGGGGCTCGAACCTGGTTCCCCAGCTCCAAAGTTGGCAGCTCCGGCCATTATGTCACATCTACGTAATGCTTGTCACTTCTACCCATTTATGTGCAAATAGTTTTAGCCTTCCAGCTACCTTTATTTGGGAAGAACCAATGCAAACCTTGGCACTCAACTTCATGTCCTGAGCCTTGAAATCTAACTTTACCCCCTCTGTGTATAGATCTTCCTCCTTGAGAGTAGAATACTGTTGAAGATTGGAAGCCTCTGCCGTATCCCCTTGTATTCTGTGAGTTTTGTTTTTTTGTATAATAGTGGGACCTTCTAACACTTCAGCCGGCAGCCAGTCCTGTCGGCCGTTCCAAAAATATGTGTACCAGACACACGTCTCATGTTGTATTGAGCCTTACTTAAGGCTTAATGAAGTTGTGATCGAATAGGAGGCCCCTGAAGTCGACTTCTTATTCTTTATTGACCAACTCAGCAAGTTTTAGGCTCATCCTCATAAGGATGGCATTTTTTCTTTCAGCTATACGGCCTGCATTGACATTATCCAACAGACAGACCGCCCTTTGTCTCCAGCCCATTAAGATCTCCACGTCTATTTCTGTGTTATTTATATGTGCCTCTTCAGCCATGTCTAATATGCATGCCAAAGGGCCCAGAATATCTAGAAGACGGTTCTGGCATTGTTTCAGGCACCACTTTAAGCTCTTTCTAGGGTCTTTACCTGATATGAATAGGAACGTTATCTGCTCTGGATCCAGATTGGGTGTATTACACCCCTTATTATCTATTACCAACCTGGGGCATTCAGCCTGCATCAGATTCCGATGATGCCTCTCTAGGGGCTTTCTCACCTATTGTTTGATCAATTTTGCCACGTGTGTCAGTGGCCACCATTCAGAGCTCCGTGGATACCTTATGGCATCTGGGCTAAACATATCATCCCCCAGAGGACCCTTGACTGGCTTTGTGGATGAAGTGCCATGTAAGTCATCGTCTAGACACTCAAAGGCATCTAAACCTTCATCAGGGTCGAATATGCACTCATCAAACCCTTTGTCATCGTTGTTGACATAAAAAATATCATCCAGGTTGAGAGAGTCCTGGTTCTCTTTTGTGATGCTGAGGTCACCTCTCCTTCTTCTGCCGCTGCAGACACCATTATCTCTTGTAGAGCTAAGGCTACCCCAGTCTTTTGTAGGGCTATGGCTACCACTCATGGAGGACAGGGGTTCTTCCCCCCTTTTCCCTGACCTTAGTATTCAGGCGTTTGTTCATATGCCTCATCCTTTTTAGGACCTTTTTACCCTGTTTTGGGTTTGTGGGTCTGTCTTCATCAGAAGCTGAGAAGTACACCTCCTCTGAGGGAGTGCTATTCTTCCTCTTGGACATAGTGGCCTCCACCGCTTCTTTGCTAGAGGTCTTCAGCCCCCTTTTCAAAGTACCTCCTAAACATTTCTTCACTTACCTCTAGCTGAGAGATTTCCCTTTCTTCAGCAATTCCACTACCGAAAACAACCAGTAATAGACTAAATCGATAAAATATTAACTAATATTGTTTTAAATTTTAAACCTAAATCTGTTAACTAGTGTAATAAATATCTAAACTATAAACATAAATTTACTAAATTTACCAAATATTGTACAATTATCTAATATACCCTTTACATTTTAATATGATACCTACCAGCTATGCTAGACACTACTGGGAGGGGTGGCACGTGAGTCCAATGATAGTGTAAAAATAGGTAATTTCACAGGGATAAATGAAGGGGTGCCACCAGCCAGCTAACAGCCAAATCAGTGTGTGAGTAATGACAGTTTGAGAACAATGTCAATCGCCTTCGAAACAATGGCATTGCCATAGCAGCCAGTTTTGCTTGCCTTGCCAAAATACAAAACTGCAGCTAAATTTAGTCTGCTTTCTATTGTTATTATTTCTTTTTTGTGTCCCTGCGTCCACACAACTGATGAAATCACCACTGCGACTGGTCTACTACATCAGTGCGATCGTGCACCTGATTTAATCACCCCCGTGACCTCCAATCACCGCGCTGGGGCCAGGCTTCGCTAAGATGACAGACGGCACATGCATGCGCTTATGTGTTCCCGCTCCCAGCCGAGTCTCTGTGCACTTTTAGTGCATCAGGAGAGACCAGTCGGGGAATTGCAAATGTGTAGGACTTGGAGCCTCCAGACTGTGATTCCTAACAACGGGGAGCACGCGAGTCAAAGAGGCTCCCAGACCGGTGCGTGTCTCACTGCCAAGGAGTCCGATCCTCACGCGAGTGACCCCCTCCCTAGCAATGCCACATTTAAATGAAGCCAAACAGCAGGTAAGTGCTTGAGCTATTAAATTGTCACATTGGAGGAACGGGTTCAGATTGAGTCGCCATTGACTCTATATCTCACTATTGACTCCTTTTTAACCCATAAGAAAGGCCCTGAAATAAGAGCTAGACTTGTAAAACCTAAGAGTTACTCCATAGATTGGAATAATTTGCTTAAATTCTAACAGCATATATATAGCACTTATCACAATTCATTCTAATAAAAGATATGCATTGATCAAATAATAAAGTACCAAGAAACAGTAGTCTACTTATCTGTGAGGGAACAGCTAATAAAAGAGGAGGATAGCTGTGTGTCATGGGCACATATACTATATTGTGATTCCAGAATGGTACTTTTTATTTTGTTATGTGCTTAAGTTCTTTAAAGGGCTGCATGTGGGGCAGCAATAACGGTTTATGCATAATGATAGCCTCCAGTCTTGTAATGAAATCAAGAGATATGTGAAGAATTGTAAGAAAAAATCGAGAGCATATAGATATCGGGGAAAGTGGAGAGGAGAGATAGGTATAAAATATCTGGATGCAGATAGATACACAGAAATAGGAGATACTGGAAGAGAGTTGGGGAGAGTGAAGAGAAGGGAGAATATGAAGGGTATAAAAGGGGACCTGAATTATGCAGGAGAAAGAAAACAGGTGGGTGGGCTGGATACAGTGCAGATAATGGAGAGAGGGGGAAATGAAGAGATGCAGATGGTAGTGGGGGGGCTGTAAAAGGTTGAAAGTAGTGAGATACAGAGGAAACTAGAGGAATGGAGAATAGAGACACACATGGAAAGATATGGTAATATGGGAGGAATAGGAAAGAGTAGTAAAGAGGTACAGAAGACAGAGTGAAAGGGACTAGAAAGATGCAGGAGAAAATGGAGACAGAGCATTGTGGGCAATTTAAACATAAGTGGAGAGCAGAGAAGGGGAGGAGAAGGGGAGAGAGATAGGTGTAGGGGGAGAGCAAACGATGAAAGGTGGACAAAGAAGAGAGGGAGGGCCTGGAGATATTCAAGGAATGATGCTGGACTACGGGGGAGTGAGGAGATATAGGAGAGCAGCAGCATAATTATCATTAGTGCAGCATGTGCAGTGGCACCAGTGCCCAGAAGAGTGCACAGCCCAATGCACCCCAATTTCAGCTGTATTTTTGAATACCTAACCACTGGGATAGCGGGCCATTTCCTTTCCTTGCATTAGGGCCCCTGCCAGTCTTCCTTGGCCGCTGCTGAATTTCTTACACATTTCATTTCTTCCACTAAAATTGCTATTTAAATGAAGAGCAAGTTCAAGTACATTTACATGCTTCAACTGCCATTTACAGACATACCCCATTTAAGCCTGTAGCCTGAAAACAAGGTCTTTGGGACCTATAGCATTGTTTTGCTAGTTTATTTAATTGCCTCATTTGAGAGATTGGGCATATCATGAAATATCTCTGTGGGGGGGCCTTATAAATGGAGAGCTCTGTCTTACTTGCATTCAACTTTATAATTTAGGAAACAACGCAGATGCATGTTTAATCTGAATTCTTCTCTATAAGCCATTGTTAAGCAAAAATCAAGGGGCCAAGACTCACAAGAGATGAATTCTCAAGAGAATGGGGCATGCTGCCTCACATCTTCCTCTACCATGGTAATAAATAGCATAACAAACTCTACACATCTGCATGTATGGTTTATGAAATCCTGTTCTTTCATGTGCACTAGCTAACACATAGGGCCCGATTAAATTCTTGGCGATAAGCATACTCCGTCGCAACGGAGTATCTTCACCGTCAGGAATGCCATCTGCTCACCATATTTAGATGCGGGCGGACCTTCAGCTTAATCACAGCGGAGTCTACTCTTTCTTCATTAACCCCCTCCGACGGCCCTTAGGAGCAAGGGCCCTCAGAGAAATGGCTGCATGTCCACCCACCCAATTTGGATGGACGGACAAATACCCATTTTTTATGATTTCTTACCGCCAGGTAAAACCTGGTAGTAAAGAACAGTAAAAGCATTTTAATGCTCACCCTGTCTTGGGAGAAGCCTCCCATGGAGCGGGGAGCATTACTGCTTTTCTTTACAAAAAGAAAATCCCATTTCGGGATTTTCTTTTTTAAATGAAAAAAAGATTACTGTTTGTTACAGGCTTGTGCCCTTCTGATGCAGCCCTGTAACAAACAGTAAAATGCATTGACAGGAACCACCATGATGGTGGTTCCTGCCAAATGCCTTTATGAATGACCGCCTGCTAGGCAGTCTTTTTTAAATTTGACAGGCAGAGTAGTCTTGGCCTGGCAGAAGTAAAGTACTTCACCAGGCCAATGGTGACTACTCTGTCTGCCAATTGTTTAATCGGGCCCATAGCTATTTAAACAAAATTAGTGCTCAGTCTCTTAGCATAAGCTCATAACATGAAGTGGTGAAGGCCTAGAGTGAGCTGTGTAAAGTGGTGGTAAGAGCATGGAATTTTATGTATGCAATGTAGTGATGAAGGTTCTCAGTTTTTTCCTGCACTTGTTCCACAAACCATGTTTTATTGGGCCATGACATAAATATATATGTTTTCTGGTGTAAATGTGTACTTATTGCTACAATTGCTGAATAATATGTGTGTATGTCGTACTAGATACACATTTACACATTTATTACTACAGTTTGAAGGTCAAATTTACACCAGTAAACAATTGTCCTACTAGTCTCCAGTTCCCCAGTTTTCCATAATGGACACATGTAACCCCTTGCATCCTTGTTTTAGTAAATACAAGAAATGCACATGAAAAATACCTTGGCATGATGAACCATATATGCAGACGCAGAGAGTGCAATGGTATATTTATTGCCATTTTTAAGTGAAGGAAAAGGCATCATAACTCAGTCAAGGCTTCTCCCCTCATTGGTCCTCGCCTCTCCATACCCCACATGCCTTCACCAAAGGATTCCTACCCATCAGCGAAGCACTAATACCCATTCTCAATGCCTCCAACGGCTCAGCCACATTACCGAACACCTGGGAACATGCTACCGTCACGCCCCTGCTCAAGAAACCATCCACTGAGACAGACACACTTGCTACCACAGACCCAACTCCCTCTTACTATACCTGGAAAAGGTCTTAGAAGAACTAATCAACCAATGGCTCACCAACCACCTCAGTAACCTCGAGCTCCTCGATGCCACGCAGTCCGGCTTTACCTAACCACAGTATAGAAACCACTCATCGACACCACAGACGACAGCCACATGCTTCTTGACAGAGTACACAGAGCATCCCTTATTCTTCTGGACCTCTCTGCAGCTTTTGACATGGTCTCACCCCTATCCTCATCAGGTGCCTGCACGAGATTGGCTTCCAAAGACCCACTCTCCATTGGATTTGCTCCTTTTTAATGGAAAGAACACAAACTGTCAGCCTGGCACCATACCCCTCAGCAGCCCAGAAACTGATCTGCTGAGTACCTCCTGTTTCATCACTCAGCTCCAACCTCTTCCTTGTACACATGATCCCCCTGGCCAACGTCATCCACGCACACAAGAGCAACATCCTCTCCTATGCCCCTGATATGAAACTCATACTCTCCCTCTTGGGCAAGACCCCCCAACACAAGAAACAAGTTCACCACCTGCATGACCAAATTTGCAAATTGGGTGAAAGCAAACCGTTTCCAGCTCAAAAGTGACAAGACAGAAGTAGTGCTCTTCAGCAAAAACATCTCAGCATGAAGCTCCATCTGTTGGCCAGCCAAACGGGGACCCATACCCAGCACCTATGCCAGGCACCTTGGAATAATCCACAGCAAACTGGATGACATGACCGCACAAGTCAACGCAGTCACTGCATCTTGCTTCCACACCATAAAGATGCTGAGGAACATCTTCAAATGGCTCCCAATCAACACTAGAAAAACTGTCACTCACCCCTAGTCACAAGCAAGCTGGATAACAGGAACACCTACTATGCCGGGATCAACAAGCAACTCACTACAAGACTACAAACTATCAGGAACTCGGCAGCCAGACTCATCCTCAACCTCTCACACAGAACATACATCACACCACACCTCAGGGAGCTCTTCTAGCTACCAATACACAAGCATGCTAATTTCAATCTCCTCACACATACATTCAAGGCACTACACAACCTAAGCCCTACCTATCTGTACAGTTGCATCTCATTCCACAATCCACCCATACACCCCTCTCTGCAGAACTCTTACTCGCACACATCGCATGCATACACTGAACCAAATCAGGAGGCAGGGCGTTCTCTTACATCGCAACTAAAGCATGGAACGGCCTCCAACTCCACATCAGAGTCAGCTCCTCTCTTCTTTGCAAGAATCTGAAGATCTGGCTTTTTAATTAACCAACCTACCATAGGCATTGCCAGGAATACACTTGCTCAGCTCCAGGATACCCTTGCGGGTGACAGTGTGCTCAGGGGC
This sequence comes from Calotriton arnoldi, assembly GCA_963921515.1. Taxonomy (NCBI): domain Eukaryota; kingdom Metazoa; phylum Chordata; class Amphibia; order Caudata; family Salamandridae; genus Calotriton; species Calotriton arnoldi. Next base: position 108,745 of record CAWUFW010001839.1, read on the forward strand.
GTAGCTTGCCCAGTAAGATTGGGCGGTGCGAGGTTCGGATTTACCAACAATCACACTGGCATATAATATTAAAAACATAATACGACAAGCAGGGTGCATGAGAGGGGCTAAAGGGGAAGTGGAAAGGGAGACAAATGATGATTGGTATGGGTGCAAAGTGAGAGAAAACACAATATTTTGTAAAATAACCAACATTTTTTAACACTTTTAGAACAGAAAGGGAGAGAGTGTGTGTGCATTTTTATCTGTGTGTATGGATCAAATACCCGACTGAAAGTACCTGGACCCAACTATTTACCAGAAAACACATTTACTAGGGGGGTGTAACACCCCAAACACCCCCCTGAAGCTACGCCCCTGAGTGTGATTTACAAATGCACATAAAATAAAATAACATGCCCATCTGCATGTATGTCGAGTGGCTGAATTGCAGACTGTGGTACTCGTAGACCTGGGCTCAAATCCTGGCTCTAATTGATCAAACTGTGTGATCCTAGGCAAATCACTGAGCTCACCATTCCTCATTTTTCTTGGCTGCCAAATTAGGAACATCTATGGATAGTTCAGCACATGAATTACACATAAACAAAATACTCACTCCTATATGGCTTAAAACACCGCAATGTTGACCCATCTATGATGGTAATATTGACTATTATGTAGCGCACATCACACACTGGTTTCTTGTGTTTTTTAGGTCGAGCCTAGACAGCGCTTGCGCTGTCTGGAAGATTTGTTGTATGTACTTTGTGGGATCTGGAGATCAGCCTTAGGGCTTGTCTGCTTCCGCCTTTGCTTAGGGACTTTTTTTTCTGTTCAACTGCCTCTATTTAACTGTCTTGATAGAAAGCGACCAGTAGAGGTCAGTAAAATACCAGAATTGCTTTCTGCTTGTTCAGCTGCCTCTAATTAACTGTCTTGATAGAAAACGACAAGCAGAGGTCAGTAAAATACCAGAATTGCTTTCTACTTAGGGACTTTCTTTTTTTATTTTTCTGGCAACTTCCTCTATTTAACTTTCTTGATAGAAAACGACCTGCAGAGGTCAGTAAAATACCAGAATCACTTTAGCATTCCCTAGATTTCAGGCCATCGAAACTTGTATTCAACAAGCACCCGTAGACAATAATATTTTTTTCAAATCTTGTATTTTCAGTGATATGACCAACGAAGTGGCTGATTTTATAATAAAAACAGAGCTTCAGACAATAAAATTTCCCGCTGAAAAGCAGTATTTCTCTCCATGTGTTCCCATACCTGGCGTGTTCCGCAGTTTGGTGCTTACTTTCCCTCCATGTTCAAGAACAGTAGATAATTCAGCACCCAGGCTAAAGTGCTGCATAGCTAAATACATATAAGGTCCCAAAGGCGAGACCGATTACATTGCAAATGCTTATTCTTCGTCCCCATCAGTTTTTTATTAAATGTCATTATCACTATTCTTGTTATCATTAAAATGTTTGTTTTTATTATTATTGCTGCTATTATGATTGAGAGAATTTTTGTTTTTATTATTATTACTGCTATTATGCTTAAGAGCTGTAGTTTTATATCAGTAGAAATTACAATGTCAACCGTATTCACATCCGTGTTTTTGATTTATGATAAAGCCATATTAACAACATCATTTGTTTCGGGTGGGTTGTCTAAACATCATCAGTTTCCCTTAAAACATGCTTTAACATCTCCTCTTCGTTCTCGTGGTAACGATATAATAAGAACCACGTTCCCTCCGTTCTCTCTTGAGTCCTATCACCTAGGTACCAGGGCACCAGCTCCCTTTGGGTTCTTTGCACGAAGTGCCTCAAATGTAAGAGCGGTGCAAACAATTAGACTTTACCGCCACCAAGTGGCAAGAAACGAAATAAAATAGCAAAGCTGCAAGAAATTATATACATCAAGCGGTCATTGTTCCCTACAAGATTTAATTACCATATATTGATTAATTAATATCAATCCTCAGTGTCTTGTTGAAACAGACCTTTGCTAAATAGATGAAAAGGACAAAAGAGGAGAAAAGGAGTACAAGGCAGTCAGAAACTTTAGGGAGCCCTACATGTGCACATAACCATTCAAAAATGACATTACATTTTTAGCTATAGATTTTTGCAGAAGTGTTTCTGACGCGTGCTTTGCAAGAGGTACCCGCCATTTTGCGCCATGTGACTGTCTCCATTACTTCTTCCTCATGCTGCCTCTCTCTGTAACAGCACATATTTGAAGGCCCTGTGAACTATACCTGCCGCACCCAAAGATCACAGGTATTAGCTCTCCTGTTTGCCAATCTCTTAGACCCTGAACCGCCTCGTTGATGTCAAGGGAGTCGTGTGCCCATGATCATGGGGCTAGCCCCTCAAAGGGCCACTGGGCTACTGGCATGTCACGCAGACCGTTCACTGACTTTGTTTAAGCCTGTATCGCCCCTTTCCCAACCTTGAGAGGGATACAATGTTTGTTTTTTTCCTTGACCCTATGGGGCATATTTATCAAGGGTTTGCGTCGTGTTTGCACCACGCAACGTGGTGTATGCGCAATGCAACCCTTAAAATATGATTTATCAAGCCACGCACGGCCACTTTGCGTGACCCTGACTGGCTTGATAAATCAGGAGAAACGCAACACAGCATAAATCGCTGTGTTGCGTTACTCAGCCCTGTGTGTGTTCCCACACAACTCCCATGGATTTTGACGCATTCCCAGATTTACCATTGTGGGTAGACCTGAGGATGTGACGAAATGCTATGCCTTCCCAGGTGAGGCGTAACAAGGAGAAATATCTTTATTTCTCCTTGTTACTTCCTCTTTTATATGTGTGATATGTCTAAGCAGATTGATTTTGTGCGGGAAGATACCCCTTTCTGCACAAAAACAATGGTGCATGCAACGCAGGCACCCTTGCATCATGGTACAAGATTGCCTGCATTCGTGCTAGGCAGCCCATTGTGCATCCGTGCTGTGAAAAGAACAGGAATACGTCATATTGTAATAAATACGGCACATTCCTGCCCTTTCCCTGTAACGCAGTGCACCAAGGTGACTTACTGCGCTGCTTTGCATTACTTATTAATAAATATGGCCCTATGTATATACTGTCCAATGCGCTGAAGCTCGATTCCCTGCTTCCAGAACCATTTGATCTAACTTTCTATCCAATACAGTTCCAGCCATAATACTGTTTAAAGACATACATTCACCTTCATCCTCAGATAAAGCTGTAAATTGGTGGGTCAGTGGATCCCCAGGTCTAGTGAGTGGATGCCTTGAAACTGCGACTATGGCCAGTCATTCCTGATGTTCAGGTCCCTAAAATGTGGTACCCTTTTTGTACTAGCCCAGTCCCAGCACTAGAAGTCCCCCAGTTTATGTCTTTGATCTTGGATACCACTGGCCTCCTGTTGAATGTTGTCCTTTGATCCGCTTATAACTGAATTCTGAAACCTGCTAGTCCTGTAAACAAAACACGGGGTTATTGGAATTGGACCAGTTTATTTGAGCACTAAACACAGTGGTGGCCGGCATGACTCGCGGGTGGGGGGCGGTGGGAGGGTCGCGCAATGGGTCGCGCTGGTTTGTGCACGGGGGAGGCAGGGGGGTGTTTAAGTAAATTTTTTAAAAACTTACCTTACCGGGTCCTGCGCCACCTCAGCTCCTGGCCGGGTCCCGCGTTTTCCTCCTGCTCGCCTGCTGAACAGGAAGCAGCCACAGGCAGCCTCCCTCCCCTCCCCAAAGCCAATCACAATGCTGCAATGACAGCGTTGTGATTGGTGCATACGGCCCCCAGCCGGGCTTCTGTAGGGAGGCCATTTTCTCTATGTAGGCTGCATGCAGCCTATATAGAGAAAAGGCAGAGTGCACATGACTAGTTTGGTCGGCCCCAGAGGGCCGACCAAACAGTCAGGGCCCACAACATTTTGCAAGCCACTCCTCCACAATACGTCGACCCGCCCGCCCCCAAACAGGCATACCCTTCTGCTTTCTCGCAGTGTGAGAAGCAGAAACATAAAATGGTATTTAAAATACCATTTTATGTTTCTGCGTCTCAGACTGCAAGAAAGCAGTGTGGCGACGTTCCTCCACCCTAATGGAGGAGCCGCCCCTGACTAAACAAACGTTTTTCTTTTGGTGCAGAACTCACTTCATTATTGTCTGGTGGTTTTCGGATGTTAGAAACCTTTTTGAGCTTTGTGCCATAATGCAGATTCTCAGCTAAATGGTCTCAAATCTAAAGAGTTATCCTTCCCCACCCACTTTGAATGAACATTCACAAAGAAACCAAGACAAAAGTCAGATGTATCATCACATTCTGCCTGGCACCTTTCTTTCATTGACTACAGTCAGTAAACAAAACAACAGTGAGAGGACTGAGCAGTGGCGTAACGAAACTTGAGGGGACCCCCTTGCAAAGTACATGGAAGGGACTCCCAAGCTCCGGATCCAGTCAGGAGCTCTCAGGCCAGGTGCCTGCCGCCCGTGCACAGTGCCGGAGGGGGTCCCATGGGGCTCGCCCCCCCTCCTCCCCGCACCGCTGGGTCTGCGGGGGTGAATGATACGCCAACAAGCTTCTAATTTAGAAGTGGGCAGATGGGTTACTCTAGCACAAACTTGATGGACATCGCGTCCACCTCATTACAAGTGCCTTAGGATATAATGCTTTAGCAATACAGCGGACGGCATATTCTTCTCGTTTATGAGGGATACCCATCCGTCAACTCTAAATAAGGCCCTAAGTCCTGAAGTTTTAGGAGAACAGCCTAGAATTCACAAACCTACCCACGTCAAAAAACAATATCCATAGAGGCTCCTATTATGTGTATTATAGCACTATGGATAATAATTACTACTAAATTGCTTGGTGTGGTACTTCAGAATCAGAAGGTGCTAGAACTTGCTGTTGGTGCCTGTTGTATTTTATTTCAATAACCATATATTCAGTAATTGCAAATAATGACCTGTGGTCCATTTAGAGGTCAGGAGAAGGGCAGAACTGCTATAAATAAGCGGATCTACCTCACCATCAAACTTGCAGACCTCTGTCCAAAAGTGAAGCTGATGATCAGTTCATCTTTTGCAAGTTATGGAAAAAGTTGTTGACATCCCAACACATGTAGGCTCTGCCAGACACTGGTAAAAAAAATAGTGCCTTTGTCATGTGCAATGGACAGTTGTTTACCAATGTACAGATGCAAAAATTGAAAACGTGAAAAGTGCCATCCCTCAACTAAAAGTTCCTTACACTCTTTCTAGAAGTTTTCACCACTGACAGGGAGTGGCTTCAGAAGATAAGTTTGCATATTTGATTTTGTTAACCTAACAATTTGTTCTTGTTTTGTACAGACTAAATAAATATGCCGAAGCTGATTTATGATGATAACCCTCAACACTGCGGCTTTTGGTAAATGTCTTGTATGTTTTATGGAAGATGGTGAAGACACCCTTATATAAATACCAGTCACTGCTAAGCAAACTGCAAACTAACTTTGGGCGTGGTTGACTACTTTTATGGTGGATGTGAACAAATAAAAAGCTGCCACTCCTAGCAAAGAAAGCAAATGGCTGAAGGGGACTGTCTTAAGGCTCCATTGGGTATGCTGTGGTGGGTGGAAACAAAATGTGAATGACACTTCTAAAAACCAATGACTGAAGAGGACTGACTGACAGCTCCTGTATGCATATATATGTGTGTGTGTGTGTATATTTAATATGAGTTTTTTAGAGAACACGAGGCTGGTAAAACTGCTTCAACTGTCTCTAGGTCGTACCGAAAAAGCATTTTTCGCCAAGGAGGGGCTTTATAATTTTGGAGACTTTAGTCTGGGTAATGTTATTAAAGTTGAAAAATTGGATGAAACAGGTTATAGGAAAAAGGTTATTGAGAACAGTTTTAGTTTCAGTTTCACCAAAATCACTTACAACCACCTAGATATGGTGACCCTCAGTGACCCAGGTATCTTCTTGCCACCTCTATGTTGATGACACACTAGAGTATACAAAAAAGTGATGGATGAAATGCTGGAATGAATCTCAGCCACTGGTAATCACTCGGGCTGCATCCTATTCCATCTGTATTTGCACACCATGCCAGCTCAGTTAGGACCCATCCACATGCAAATCAGTCTTGACCCTGCTCCAAAGGGTCAGAATAGGTGAAACTGCCTGGCTGCTTTAGGGGTGCGCAGCAGGGGGTTGGCAAGAGGGCCAACTCACTTGATGGCAGCCACCCACCACAGGATGCCCACCCAAGCCATGCACAGCCTTTGGCATGCATGGTGTAAACTTGGCCTTGGGACTCCAGAGACCCGATCCCCCGAGTCCAAAACATATATATGAAGGAGAGTGGGTCATGCAGCCCCTCTCCTCACGCCTTACTAGGCCTCGTGGACCCCATCCCCCAGCGGAATTCCATTGAAAAGGCGGGGCCAAGTGCCCCACCCCCGAACATAGTGGGGCCCAGGGGTCCCCAGCCCCCAGGACCTCTCTAAATTATAGGTGGGTGCCTACAACACTTAGATTAAGGGTAGGGAGGCATGCTGCCCCACTCCCCAAACCTCATTAGGCCTCAGGTACTCCATCCCTGGGGCCAAATTCAATTTAAAAGGGGAAGGGGCCATGTGGCTCCCTTACCTGAGCCTCATTAGGCCTCGAGTGCGCCATCCCCAGGGCCAATTTCAATTAAAAAGAGGATGGGGTTGGGGGACCCTTCCTAAGCCTTCATAGGCCCCGGGAACCCCAACCCCCTCGACCGCATGGTATTTAAAAGGGGAGGAATGCCCTCTGGCCCCCTTCCCTAGCCTCATTAGGCCCCGGGAACCCATCCCCCCGGTCAAAATTCGATTGAAAAAGGAAGGGGGCTCCTTGGCCCCCCTCCCCGTGCATCATTAGGCTTTGGGGAACCCATTGCCTGGGGCTAAATTCAGTTAAAAAGGGGGAGGGGAGTTGCGGGGCCTCCCTCCCCGAGTGTCATTAGGCCCCGGGCACACCATCCCCGGTACCAAATTCAACAAAAAAGGGGAGGAGGGTCGCACTGCCCCCCCTCCCCGAGCCTTCAAAGGCCCGGGGGATTCCATCCCCCGGGGACATATTTTATTTAAAAGGGGAGGGGGCCATACACCCCCCCTCCTCGAGCCTTCGTGGGTCCTGGGGACTTCATCCCCCGGGACACAGGTGGGTGTCCTGAAGCGCACCCATGGCACCCACAAACAACAAGTTGTGAGCCGCAGTGGGAGCCGCAGTGGGAGCCCTAGAGCCCCCGCAGCTCAAGCCGGCTGTCTGTTTAGTGCAGGAGCCTGCATTAGTCCTGTCCGGAGGAAGCAGGTATCTGTGCTTGCTCCCTCCAGGCAGGAGCAATATGTGTTCTGTTTCCCTGCCTGCACTCCTGCAGACCAGAACAGAAGTCTGCTTCCCGCCAGCGGGAGCATATAAATCTGACGCCAGGTGGGAGCAGACCCAGGTATTTGCTTGATGTTTGGCAGGCGATTTAAATATGCTCCAGCTAGGTGTGAACAAACACAATTTCCTGCCCATGCTAGAAACTATTGTGTCCCCCTCCATTCAACCTTAGTTTAACTTTAACCTTAGTTTCAGTACCAGGGGATGAGGTCCCCGGGATCTACAATGGCTCGAGGAGGAGGGCCATTCTGCCTCCCTCTTCATTTATTATACATTTCGGCCCCACGAGATGAGGTTCCCGGGGGCATTTTAGGCACAAGAGGGGGCTGAGCACCCCTTCCTTCTTTTTTTACCTTTTCCCCAGGAAAGGGATCCCCGGGACCTCTCAGAGGATGGGGGAGGGAGGCCATGTGCCCCAATAATCAAAATTAATACTAATGTTGCTTACCAGGGTCTTTTTTTTTTTAACAATCAAAGAGCCCACACCTTTTTATTTTTTATTTTTGCTACAGATTTGCCTATTCTCTGCAAATTTGCAGCAAAATTCCCTTGGGGCTGTGATGTTAAATAAGGGGAGCGGGGGCACACCCCCCCCCCATCCCCGAGCCTTACTAGGGCAAGGGGAGGAACCTATCCCCAGAGCCTTATGCCATAGAAAAGGGGAGTCTGAGATCAATTACTGTGTCTCAGGGAGCCCACCCCCAGTACACAGTAGTTAGCACAGCTAACGCTTAAGGCGGGCAGGGAAAGTATATCTGATCTCACTCAGTGACAGCTTTAAAAATGCTCCCACGAGGTAGGAGCAGACTTTTGTTTCCCTGCCGCGCTCTTGAGGGAAGGGAAATACACATTGTTCTCCCCCGGCGGGAGCAACAAAAACACCCGGAGCAATGCCAGCTTCTGCAGCACCCAGGATAGGTGAATGCGGGGAGCCGGCTAGGGCAGCAGGGACTCTGGGGCTTCGCCAAATGCCCTCAAGTTGCTGCTTGGTGGGTGCCCTGTGTGGACACCAGGGCATCCACCTAGAAGAAAGACAGACCCTGGGGGATCAGGTTCCTGGAGCCAATATAAGCTTGGGGAGGGCGACAGCATGCCCCTTCCCCTTTAAGTTAATTGTGGTCCCAGGAATGCGGGACCTATTTAGGGTCATGGAGGGAGACCGTACACCCCCTCCTCTTAACACATATGTTTGGGTCCTGAGGAATGGGACCCCCAGTGCCCCTTGTAGCTCAGGGAGGATGGATGTGCACTCTCATCCACTTAATTAAGAAATAGGCTCCGAGGATGGGGTCCCCGGGACCCAAAGTGGCTCAAGGAAGAGGTTTGGCTTGGGTAAGCCAGGCCCTTCAGCCAACCCCACGCAGCGCACATGGCCGAAGACGGGGTTCAGCTTGTGGTTTGTTGCCTTCAGGGGTTGGCCACAGGGCCTGGATGCAGGAAAGGCCATATGGCCAAATCCCCGCCACGGGTTGGCTTTTCAAATGGTATAAAATATAACTTTACGTTAAAAAAAAAATGTACTGGCAAAACCAAAGGTTAAAGTAATGTTATAGTGTGATGGAAACTTCATTGACAACGTAATGTTTTAAATGTACAAAAACACTGAAATTCACTCGTTATAGTTATCGCAAGTAACTAAAATTCGTATCCTAAGTTGAATATAACTAGCGCCCTCGCCATACACTGATAATTACATCACTTTTTACGTCACTCATGACATTTTCTATGACGCCATTGATAATATCACTGCAGCATTTGCAATGAAATGATTGATGAGAAAACTGTGCATGACAGGGGCGTAAGCTATATTTACCTTGGGGCAAGAGTTATATAGTTACTTGAGATAAATATAATTGGTGAATTTCAGCTGTCTTGTACATTTAAAACGTTACATTGTCACACATTTACTTTAACCGTTGGGTATATATATATATATATATATAGAGATATATAGATATAGATATAAAAATATATATGTTCCGCTACCTCTGAAGCACCCTTTCAACAGAGACTCACGGCACCATAGACGGTATGTTTCTTCTTTTATTAAATGCTGTTAATCACCATAGTGCAAACACACAGACGGTATATATTAACTACTGCCAGTCGTAGGTAGTTATAGTTAGGACCTAGTTTCTATAGGAAAAGCATTTATTGACTTGGCTATAACTTTGGCGTCGTTTGACCAATCTTCATGAAATGTTCCAAAAAACGTCTCAAAGCAGGTTCTGGTTGTCATGGAAAGTTTGAGGGTGATCCGTGCAGTGGGGAACGAGAAATAGGGGTGCGAAAAAAGGGTGCATTTGTAATGTTAATTCCCATAGGAATGCGTTGTCAAACCTACAGCCCAAACTGCTGGATGGAATTACACCAAATTTGGCAGAAAGGTAGATGTTGTTACGCAGATTGTGCTTTTTGTTATTTGGTGCAAATCCTTCCAGTAGTTTTTGAGAAATTTAAGCAGAGAATTATATATCCCTGGCCGGTGATAGTCCGCAATGGTTTCGCGATGAATCGCAAATGCGCGCACCAACGGGAATGCTCTGATTGACTGGACGCAACCTGAGCAGACAATTGCTGCCACCATTTTGTCATCTGAGAACGATTCCCGGGGCTGAAAATATATGTGAAAGCCCACATAAGGGGTCAGGGTGGAGTTACTCTGACCCCATATTTGAGAAATGGGTGTGTTAGTGACACAAGTTATGTGTCCAAAATTGATTTTTTTAATCATGTGTGATATTCGCGGTGACGACACGACCCCCGACGCGGGCCCCAATGTACTGTCGTGGGGACATTGCGACAATCGCAGCTATATCGGGCATATTGGTGGAAATATAAAAAATATATATATTTGTGCACACTCTCCGATCACTGTTTCAGACTCATGTACGCAATCACAAACTCACTCTGACACTTATACATCCATTCACATACCCACTCACACACTTATACATTCAGTCACATACCCACTCAGATACTCATGCACCCACTCACATACCCATTCATGTACTCATGCACCCACTTACAGATTCACACAGAGAGTGATACACCCATGTACAGACCCACTCAGAGACTCATGCACCTACTTAGAGACCCACTGATATACTCATGCGTACAGTCTCATACCCACTTAGAGACTCTTACACCCACTCACAGACCCACCTGGGCAGTCATGTACCCACTCACAGACCCACTCAGGTACCCATGCACCCACTTACAGACTCACTCAGGGACTCACGCACTTACAGACCCACTCACATACTTACGTATGTACTCACAGACCAGTTGAGACACTCATACACCCACTTACAGATCCACTCAGACAGTCATACACCCACTCACACACCCATATAGTTACTCCCACACTCAGTCACAGCCCCCCCTTATATACCCTGTCACTCAGTCATACACTCAGAGACTCACACATCCACTCACGGACTTACTCAGATATGCATGCACCTACTCACTCACCTAGTCCCGGCTCATGCATCCACTCACAGACCCACCCAGACACTCATCCTCCCAGTGACAGACCCACTCAGACATGATCCATGCACCCATTCACTCACCTACTCACTCAGACTTATGCTCTCACTCACAGACCCTTTGAGACACTGATACACCCCATCACAGATCTACTCAGACACTCATACATCCATTCAATTACCCACTCAGACACTCACACCCCCATACAGTCACTCACACAGCCACTGATAGACCCACTCAGAGACTTATGCACCCAGTTAGTTGCACACTCAAAGACTCATGTACCCATGCACAGTCACACTCACAGACCCATGCACCCACTGACAGAACCACTCATACAGTCATGCTGCCAGTCATAGACCCACTGAGAGACTCATGCACCCACTCACCCATTCAGACACCCACTCAGACATTCATGTATCCACTCACAGATTCAGTCAAGCAGTAATATACTTACTTACAAATGCACAAAGGCACTCATGCACCTACTCACAGATTGAGTGAGAGGCTTACGCAACCAATCACAGACCCATTGTGACACTGATTCACCCACTCATAGATGTACTGAGGCAATCACGCATTTCATTACAGAAGTATTGATAGACTGATGCATCGTCTCACAGATCCCCTCAAATACCTTTATAGTGAATGAGAGACTTAGTGATACAGTGATGCATGCAGTCATAGATTACACTGAAAAAGTTATGCACTGTGTTATAGAGATATTAAGGAAGTTGTACACACTATTATACAGTCATTTAGATAGTAATGCGTTTAGTGTGTTGGTTGTAATTCATTTTGCAGTCATAATTTTTTAATGTGGTGGTGGCTATTGAATGTCTGCATTTGTTTTGTCATTTTGCGATGTATTTGCGGCGATCGCGGCTACTGATATCATTGCGACGCCTGACGTCACAGCGAAAATAGAAATTGTTTAAATGGTTGTTTTTATGCAAAATCCCTACAAAAATATGACTTTAACCAGTGCAGTAATAAAGCCTGAGTGTCCAAAATACTGTAAAATGTGTGCATATATGTGTTTTGCACCCCCTAAAAAAGGCGCAATCGTCACAGTTACCGGAGTCATTGTGACTCTCGGTGTAAGCGCGAAAACGGGAAGTATTTTTCAAACACAGGTTTTTAAAAAGTTACTACAAATATGTGTACAAATATGTTTTTAAAGCAGTGATGTGGTTAGTAGTGTGATTATTGTAATAGAAGGAATTTTTTAAGTTAAAATTTTTTAATGTGGTGGTGGTTCAATGTCTGCTTTCAACACATGATCGCAATCATCGCAGATTTTACAAATAAAAAAAAATTATTTGACAAGAAATAGAACAAAATTTAGGCCTCTTGGTGGCTCTGATTTAAGCCTTAAGTGTATTTTTCAGTATTTGAAATACATTTGCTGGTCACAGATTCTCCACAGTAAATGCGACAATGTTGTGCCAACTCATAAAAATTCTTAAAAAGAAAAACAGCTATCAATGTACTTTCTGATAAACACATGAATTAGTGCCTGTTTGGATGATTCAGTGGGTTATGCCTGACTGTATAAGTGAGTGATTAGGTGTCTCAGTGAATGAATGGGTGAGTGACTGGTTGTGTGAATGTCTGTATCTGTCTGTCAGTTGGTGTCTAAGTGGCTGTATGGGTTGGTGAGTGGACACGTAAGTGGCTGTATGAGTGATTGATTGGTTGACTGAGAACCTGTTGTTAGGATTTGCGCCATAAGCATGGCTAATCCTCATACTGTGTATTAGAATTGACCCAATATATGTAGCATGCTCAGTCTTTATTTTTGGTTTGCTTTATGGAATTGCACAAGTGTGAACTTTCATGCTTTTATTTTTCTTGTATAAACTGGTATGGTATGCTGTAATACTGTTATAAACATTAAGTAGTTCTTGGTATCTGAATACATTTAGCTTGAAACAATTTGATTCAGCAGAATTAATGACAGTTAACATGTGCCTGCCACACCCGCTTTACAGTTGGCAATTTGCATAGGAAACCATGGATCAGCAGGACTAATGACAGTTAACATGTGCCTGCCACACCCGCTTTACAGTTGGCAATTTGCATTTCTGTTAAACCACCCCACCCACCTGAAGCCTATAAAAGGCTTGAAAGCAGAATGAGACGTGCTTGCGCTCGTCTTCACGATTCCCCACTTACCTGATTTCCTCAGAGTTCCCGCGCCGCAGGCAGTATTCCTCCTCTTCGGTTCCAGTCAGTCCTTGGTGGTTTCCAGGATAACTCCACGACTTCCTCCTTCGTTCCGTCTAGGAAATAACTCCGGCCTGCAACAAAGAAAGAAAAAGCAGCGCTCAGTCAAGTAAGGCATTTCTAAATAACAAAGCTTGCAGTGGAAGCGCGTCAATGATTAAACAGGTACTTTTCTGTTTTATTCCAAAGGCTGATAATTTACGACTTTAGCGCTCTCAGAGGAAATGCTCCAAGGTTCCTTAAATTATAGTTTCTTCGTATTTCAAGAGTGAGACAAATAAGACTTTTCAAATTAAAGAGAGACAGACTCATTTCCTACTCAGGATAAGTGGACATTTTCTGCTGAAACTTATTTTGTGGTGTATTACTTTTATTTTATGATATTCTTGAACACAAGAAAAAGGTGTTTTTGTTAGTAAGTGTTTCATGGAACATTCAAATTTCAGTTATTGGTGTGTTATGCTGAAAAGGTGACAAGGTGTTCTTTTATTTCACTACAGAGAGCAGCATTATACACATGTGTTTAAGAACGTCACTTTAAGCACGTGATCCATCTGATGATAAAAGGGAGACATTATCTCTGCTATATGTTGAGCAGCAAATTAAAGTGAAAGGTATAATCTTTATATACAATGTAAATCAGGATACTAGTGGATGTATTCAACTAAGTAGGTTAATTAATGTTTATTGATCTTTATCGTTTCTCCATAGATATTGTCCCAGAAGAATTGCTGTGTTTACAGAGTGGTTAAGGTATCGCGATCAGCGCCACAGTCGTGCCAAGATCCGAATCCAGCAGAGTGTTTTCTTTCTGTTCTTTTTTATTTTGTCCCATTTTCCCCTTCCCCTGAAGATCTGTTCTTGTTTTAAGCTGTGTTATACATACGGTTTGACAGGCTTAGAGTTTTGGGGGCGTAGAGAACAAGCGTCTCATCTCTCAAATCGAACAACCTGGATTTCAGGTGAGTGGAGACTTGACAGAAGCGCAAGCCTTCACAAAAACTCAAGTTCTTTTTGAGAGATATGGACCCAGAGAACGACTGCATTGATGCTCAAGCCATGGCCCAAGCTTTGATTGAGGACACTAATCAAGATCAAACTGTAGCAGTAATGCTACAGAATCTGCAGTTAGAAATGCAAAGATTAAAAGAAGAAAATACAGAGTTGCGTAATGAGTTAATACGATACAAACCTAGGGAGTCTTTATGGGACAGTCCCTTTCCTAAAGCCTTCAAGACTCCTGCAGAAACTGGTGCTCGATCAAAAACGTCGAACACTTTCATGGCATCTGAAGCAGCATCATCGCCAGTACATGTAACAGTAGCGGTTTCTAATGTTGTACCTTTGGCTGCACCGGAACGTTTCTTTGGTGATAGTGCTAAGTTTAATGCCTTTATTAGTCAGTGTCAACTGCATTTTATTTGTAAGCCACAAGCTTTCCCTACCAATGCATCCAGAGTGGCCTTTGTGCTGTCTTATTTGGGGGGCACAGCCGCTAATTGGTCTATCCCATACATAGATAGGAATGACCCCATCTTGTATAATTGGCAGTTGTTTAAAGCCACCATGACCAAACTGTTCGCTAAGTACACATATGTTCAGGCTAGTGATAATGAGTTGTTGAATTTAAAACAAGGAAGTAAGGGCCTGTTGAGTTATTTAACCACCTTTAACAGGTTGCTGACGGAGACCCAATGGCCAGAGGAAAAACGCACTTCCCTATTCTATAGGGGATTGCGGGATGACTTGAAAGACGCTCTTGCACATATTGTTGAGTTACCAGAAGATTACTCAGACTTTGTAGATTTAGTGGTAAAACTAGATCATCGCCTTGGAGAACGAAAAGGGGAAAGATCTAGAATAGATATTAGATTGATTGTGGTTAAGAATGACAAGAAAGATGCTGAAAGCAAGTTACCAGAACCAGAACCGATGCAGATAGGAGGGATCAAGGGACCATTATCTGCAGAAGAAAAGGATAGGAGGCGTAAATTAAATTTATGCTTATATTGTGGTCGGTCTGGACATTTTGCCAGAGATTGTTCTTTTAAAACAAAAGTACCTAAAAAGGTTAATGCCACAGCTTCCATTAATACAGAGCAGGAAAACTAAAGAGCTCATCAGGAAAGGAGGTCTCCTTGACGAGAGACACAGTTTCACAGATCTCCCAACATTTAGCCAACACAGTAGCTCGTATACCCAGACATTTCATCATTCAGGTGACATTGATTTTAAGTACACAAATCAGATATTCAGTTTCAGTTCTTTTAGACTCTGGAGCGACAGGAAACTTCCTAGATATCTGATTAGTACAAAATTGCATATTCCCTCAGTATCTAAGGCACAACCAGAACCAGTTTGTGCTGTTGACGGTTCTGCATTGTCATCTGGATTAATAACCAATCAGACTTATCCCATCACTATGGTCTGTCAGAATGGTCACACAGAAATAATAAGCTTTGACCTCATAGACACACCCACCTTTGGACTTATTTTAGGTGTACCATGGTTGATGGTGCACAACCCAAAAATTAATTGGGATTTAAGAACGGTGACTTTAGACTCTTTACATTGCCGGTCACATTGTTACCAGGAAGCACACATTGACTCCATGACGGTGTTACATTGCGCCACCACCACAACACCTTCTCCTACTATACCTAAGGAATATCAGGAGTTTAAAGACGTTTTTGACCCTGTAAAAGCTACTACTCTACCCCCACATAGATCATACAATTGTCGTATAGATTTAATCCCAGGAGCTCCGCTTCCTAGTAGTAAAGTGTACGCTCTTTCAGAGGAAGAAACACAATACCTGCGAAGTTATTTGGATGATCTATTGGCCTTAGGCTTTATCCGACATTCTACGTCCCCGTCTCTTTGCCACTATTTTTCGTCCCAAAACGGGATGGTGGCTTAAGAGCGTGCATTGACTATCGTGGGTTGAACCCACTATTAAAAATAAGTATCCGTTACCATTGATCCCAGTCTTACTTGACCAGCTGCGTCATTCCACTGTGTACGCTAAATTGGACCTTCGAGGAGCATATCATCTTATACGGGTCAAAGAGCATGATGAGTGGAAATCAGCATTTATAACCAAGTTTGGTTTATTCGAATACACTGTCATGCCCTTTGGTCTGTGTAATGCCCCTGCGGCCTTTCAATATTTTATTAATGAGGTCCTAAGCGAGTTTCTTGACATCTGTGTTATAGTGTACATAGATGACATTCTCTTTATTAAAAAAATAAAGAAAAACATGTGCATCATGTAAAGGCGGTTTTGAAAAAATTACAAAGAAAACCACTTCTTTGCGAAATTGGAGAAGTGCATATTTAATACTGATACTGTAGAATTTTTAGGGTATTGTTTGTCACCAGCTGGCATAATGATGGATCCAAAGAAAGTGAGTGCCATATTGGATTGGCCAGAACCGACGTCTGTTAAAGAAGTACAAAAAGTGTTGGGATTTGCCAATTTTTATAGGCGTTTTATCCCTCAGTTTGTCGAAACTGTTGTGCCTATCACTAAACTGTTGCAAAAAGGACAGGTTTTTTCTTGGACAGACAAGGCAGCTCAAGCTTTCACCAGATTAAAAGAAAAATTTACTTCAGCACCGTTACTGAGACATCCTGATCCTGAGCTCCCCTTCTTTGTGGAGGCGGATGCGTCACAGGTTGCAGTGGGAGGAGTTCTCTCCCAGAGGGACTCACAGGATGGGCAATTACATCCTGTAGCGTTCTACTTCAAAAAACTACTTCCTGCTGAGCAGAACTATACGGTGGCTGAGAGAGAGCTACTAGCAATTAAACTAGTCTTTACAGAGTGGCGACATCTTTTAATGGGTACTCGATATCCTGTGACCATTTTTAGCGATAACAAGAATTTGCAATTCTTCAGTTCTGTTAAGGCACTTACACCTCGTCAAATACGATGGTTAAATTTCTTTAGCGCATTTGACTTTGTCATTACTTACAGGCCAGGCTCAAAGCAAATCCAATCAGATATTCTGTCACGTTATGGGCATACAGCTGACTTGAAGAAAGAGATGGAAAGCCCTCCTATTACTCCTCCTCACAAAATTGTAGCACCTATTGTACAACAAAGTGTCATGACTTTGATACGAGAAGAACACATTAAGTTAAATATACAGGAATGGTTAGCAAATCCAAAAAACACAATTCAGGACGGGTTATTCTACCATGATAGTCTTTTATTTGTAACCACCACCGAATTGCAAAATAAAGTGTTAACATGGAATCATGATTCAGCCTTAGCAGGTCATCCCGGATACCAAAAGACCTTAGATAACTGTAAGAAACAATTTTGATGGTCCTCCTTGTCTAAAGATGTTCAAAACTACGTAGCATCTTGTCCCATTTGTGCCAGAAATAAATCTTTACATAAAGCACCAGCAGGGTTATTACAACCTTTATCTACTCCCCCAAGCCCGTGGCATTCTAACCGTTTAGATTTTATTACTAATTTACCAGTAGCCAATGGGTCCACCACCATCCTTGTGGTTGTAGATTATTTGTCAAAAATGGCACATTTCGTTCCATTGCATAAAATACCAACTGCAGTAGAATTTAGTAACATTTTTATGACTAATATTGTCCGTTTGCATGGCCTGCCATCTAAGATTATTTACAATCGTGGCACTCAGTTCACGTCTAGGTTTTGGAAAGAACTCTGCAAAAACCTAAAAATGGAAATAGCCCTATCTACAGCCTTCCATTCAGAAACGGATGGGCAAACGGAAAGGGCAAATCAGACACTACTTCAGACCTTACGTTGCCTAATGACTGACATTACTAGTGAATGGGACAAGGCCTTGCCATTAACAGAGTTCATTTATAACAACAGTGTTCATTCTGCAACACTTTGTACCCCGTTTTACTTCTTAAATGGATATCGTCCCAAGGCCTTGCCAATTTCTGTAGAGTCTTCCCTTATACCTGCAGTCACTGATCGTTTGCAAAATTTACTGGACATTCAAGAAAAAGCCAAAACATATTTAAATAACTATAAGACTTTAATGAAAAAACAAGCAGATAAACACAGAAATTCCGCTCCATGTTACAACATTGGAGATAAGGTTTGGTTATCCACTAAGAACCTTAATATTGTAGGCCCAAGAAAATTACAGCCACGTTATATTGGACCATTTTCAATAAAAAAAACTCATAAACCCTGTTACAGTTCAATTGGATTTACCCCCTGAATACCCTGTACACCCCACCTTTCATGTCTCTCTGTTGAAAATTTACAATCCTGAAACTAGAAAAGAACCCCCACCTCCACCCATTCCCATTGACGGACATCTAGAATATGAAGTTAGACGTATTCTTGATGTAAAAAGAATTCAAGGTTGGCTCCATTATTTAATAGCCTGGAAAGGTTATTCCGATGCAGAGAATTCATGGGAACCAGCTTCCTTTGTCCATGCCCCCAAATTGGTTCGACAGTTCCATCTACGATGTCCACAAAAACCACGCCCTGTAGGGTGTCCTTTGAGAGGGGCGACTGTTAGGATTTGTGCCATAAACATGGCTAATCCTCATACTGTGTATTAGAATTGACTCAATATATGTAGCATGCTCAGTCTTTATTTTTGGTTTGCTTTATGTGAACTTTCAAGCTTTTATTTTTCTTGTATAAACTGGTATGGTATGCTGTAATACTGTTATAAACATTAAGTAGTTCTTGGTATCTGAATCCATTTAGCTTGAAACAATTTGATTCAGCAGAACTAATGACAGTTAACATGTGCCTGCCACACCCGCTTTACAGTTGGCAATTTTCATAGGAAACCATGGATCAGCAGGACTAATGACAGTTAACATGTGCCTCCCACACCCGCTTTACAGTTGGCAATTTCCATTTCTGTTAAACCACCCCACCCACCTGAAGCCTATAAAAGGCTTGAAAGCAGAATGAGACGTGCTTGCGCTCGTCTTCATGATTCCCCACTTACCTGATTTCCTCCGAGTTCCCGCGCCGCAGGCAGTATTCCTCCTCTTCGGTTCCAGTCAGTCCTTGGTGGTTTCCAGGATAACTCC
Source organism: Calotriton arnoldi (assembly GCA_963921515.1). Lineage (NCBI taxonomy): Eukaryota > Metazoa > Chordata > Amphibia > Caudata > Salamandridae > Calotriton > Calotriton arnoldi. The sequence continues at coordinate 127,912 of CAWUFW010001839.1, forward strand.
ATGACTTTCTCCTTCGTTCCGTCTAGGAAACAACTCCGGCCTGCAACAAAGAAAGAAAAAGCAGCGCTCAGTCAAGTAAGGCATTTCTAAATAACAAAGCTTGCAGTGGAAGCGCGTCAAAGATTAAACAGGTACTTTTCTGTTTTATTCCAAAGGCTGATAATTTACGACTTTAGCGCTCTCAGAGGAAATGCTCCAAGGTTCCTTAAATTATAGTTTCTTCGTATTTCAAGAGTGAGACAAATAAGACTTTTCAAATTAAAGAGAGACAGACTCATTTCCTACTCAGGATAAGTGGACATTTTCTGCTGAAACTTATTTTGTGGTGTATTACTTTTATTTTATGATATTCTTGAAGACAAGAAAAAGGTGTTTTTGTTAGTAAGTGTTTCATGGAACATTCAAATTTCAGTTATTGGTGTGTTATGCTGAAAAGGTGACAAGGTGTTTGTGAGAAGTTGGCCTGGTATATGCTGTTCACTAATTAAAGTGGACACCTTGCACCAGGGCAAATCGACTCTTATGGTAGATAGGTTTAAGACAACCTTTTAAAGAAAGCTATCCTAGTGGTAGCTGTGGAGAGCAGCCTTCAGGCTAAGTCTCGGAGGAATGTAAAGCAGCTTGTTTTACCCTATAATCTCTTGAATCACCAAATGAAAAGACACCACACAGGTATATATATCAAATATATATGTATTTATTTCTAAATAACTCTCTACTAATCTCTTTATGAGATTAGAAGACAAACATATGCACAAATCAACGTTTCACAATAAGTTAAGCACAAAATATGGCTGGGGCCCTAGGGGCGTACCAGACCATATACTAAGTAAGAGACTTAGAAACAACGACTTGCAGGGAGACAAGGCCTAGGGCCTTCAGAAGTGCTGGGGCCTCACGAAACCACCCAAGGCAGGTAAGTAAAGGACCCACGGGGGACGCGTGCAGTGTGGATACACAGGCGCGAATCGCCGTTAACTTCAATGGGGCAAGTCGCGGTTGGAAATAAAGAGTTTTAGGATACTTCGGGAGAACCTACAAGCAAGTCACTTACAGGGTAAGTAGTTCTAGGGCCCACACCCACAGGAGCACCGTAGTGCTGGAGTTACCTCACCCAGGGAAGCCGGGTGCACAGGTGTCCTTTGGTGTCGGGTCGCGGCGTCGTTTTCAATGGCGAACAAAGAAGACTTGCTGCTTGCGGGAGCTGAAGAAGTGTCCGGTGGAATCCAAGCCTGGATTCTGAAGAAGGATGACCTGAAAGCAGAGGGGACAGTGTTCAAAGTCACTTGGCAGTGACCCGGGGCAAGGAAGATGGATGCCCACCGTCGTCGGTCGCTTCAGGTCGGTTGCGGGTGCCTTGACTCTTCAGCCACGTGGTCCAGGAGGCGTCGACGACGACCAGGAGCTGGATTCGGTGTGTCCCTCGATGTCTGCAGCTGACTGCGGTGTCGGCAACTCGATCGGAGCCAACAAGCCTTGGCAGCAGCAAGTCTCGGGGAGATGAAGAAAAGTCGATGGCGCAGACCAGCAAGGTCTGAGGGACTCACCCAGCGAGGGTAAGTCAGGGCAGGCCTGGAGCAACCAGGGGAGCCCTTTGGTTTCTTTAAGAAGTCTTCTGGGGACCCACAAGCCAGCGGGCAAGGGATCGCGAAGACACCTCGGGCGGAATCACTCAACAGGGGCCCACGGTCACTCGGGACGGTGTAGGCCTCTGATCTTCGGAGGGATTCCTGCTGGAGGTCGGGACCACACGTGGTCCAAAGCACAAGTTCGTAGAACGTTGTGAAGGGGTTGCACTCGACAATAGTGCACGGTACCCAGGGGTCGCGGTTCCTCGTTACTCGTGGGGTCCACTTGCCTCAGCTTCGCTGGGGACTCACGATGGCCTGGGAGAGGTCAGGAAATCCACTTCTTGGGCTGCAGGGACTTCGGACTCCGGCGGGAGCAGCGTAGTTTGCGACCGTCGTTGTCGTTTTTGGTGCCTGCCAAGCAGGGGAGTCACTCCTTGACTCCAAGGGAGATTCTTCTGTCTTCCAAAGGTAGTGGAACGTCGAAGGGCCAGGATTCTTCTGTAGAGCGTCGTCCAGGGGTTATCTGCTTTGCAATGGCAAGGTTCCCCTCTTATACTAAAAAGAGGGGATGGACTAGCTCTATGACCCCACCTATGGGAGGGTCAAGGGAGGGGTGGCTACACCCACTTCCCTTTGTCCAGTTTCGCTCCAGAGCAGGGGCAGGTAGCCCCTGAGCTGGTTTGAACTGGCATATGCACAGAGGAGCCTTCTGCTCCCCCAGTGCAGGACTTCAAAGCACTCTAAGAGTGCACCCACCCAGCCCCAATACACTAAACCCTGTCTGGGAGGTGGTTACACCTCCCTGTGACAGGATGCCTATTGTTGGGCTTCCTCCACTGTGAGTTTCGGTCATCAGCAGGAGGGCAGCCCAGTGTCTGTGACTGGTGGCATCCATTTTGTGATGCCAGGGCTCTTTAGGATTCTACCGCGTTTCCACAGCAGGTACATGTCTTATCCCTCTAGAAGGGTGGAATGCTACCCCCGCTGCCAAGATTGGCGGGGGGTAGTATTCCAAGATGTTTGACACCAAACACGACATGTTTTGATGCAGCCATTCCAAAGTTAGCATTTACCGCGAGGATATAATGCACTTAAATAGTATATGGTTTAACCGCATCCACAAACAGCACCAGAGAATAGACTCTGAGAGCTGCAGAGGGGCCCTGCTCAGGCAGAGGCACCCCCTCACATAGAAGCCAAGCACCCTGCCCTCAGGATTGATAGGGCCTGCCTTAGGGGTGACTGATAGGTTTATATGTGTGTGCAGGAGAGATATAGGAAACCTATATCTCAGTGAGGGGTGCTAACACCACCTCACCCAGGCTGCAGTAGCAGGCCTGTGGTGTCAGATTTAGACTGCTTCCCAGGGGTGGCATAATATATGCTGCAGCCCCTGGTAGGCCTGTGAAGTACCTATGCCCTTGGCACCTAAGGTACCATATACTAGGGACTCATAAGGCACCACAGTATCCAATCACTAGTGCACCTAGAGTGCACTCCATGTCGTTTAGAGAGAGCAGATAGACTGGGGCCCTGAATAGCAGGGTCCCAGTCCAACTAAGTCATAAACCAGCAAAACACCAGGAAAAAAGTGGGGGCAACCATATAGTCAGATTCCACCTTCCTACATAACCCCCCCAAACGAAAGGAGATAAGGCTAACCTTGGCCAGTTGAGCCTTTATTGACTAAGTGGCCATATAAGGAAGCACCTGCACTAGCATGGTTGCCCCCTGTCTTATGGTCCACTAAGCAATCCCTCACCCTAAGGGTATGAGAGGGTCTCCACCATGGGGAATCACTACCTGTGGTGTGCTTTGGTAAAGTACCAGGCTGGTGAGGTGTCTGAGTAGGGAAGTGAGGCCCTAGGAATGTTGGCCTCAGCTTTCTCAGCTCACTGGTCACCATGTATGCCTGTCTTTCCATGACTGAGTGGTACTTTGCTCTAAGGGTCAACCTTTGACTGCCTACAGCCGTGGGTTGGGTCCCTTTGGGTGGAACACTGGAGGGACATGGCATGTTTGGAACCTTTTGGTCCCAGGTTTGCCCTTGCCTAACAGAGTCCTTCTGGGGGAGGTCCCTACATAAAGGTATGGGGGATCCCTCAGTGGGTTGAGGAATTTCCACCTGGCTAGGGCTACTAGCCGGGGTGCCCCTAATCTGCTGATGGGGGGTTCCTCTGGACAGGGGGCCCTGGGGGTCCACTGACCTCCTGACCTCTGCAGCCCTGGGCTGACTGAGGCAGGGTAGAGAGGGGCAGGTTACCTGCTCCAGACTGGGTACCACCTTGTAAGGGTCCTCTGCCATCAGGGGGTGGCCAGGCCAGGCCTGACTACCTCTGTGGCAGTTCCTTCACTAGGGGTAGGGTCAGTTCCCTGAGGAGGCTGACCCTTACCTACTGTCTGGAGGGAAGAAGACTTTTCTTCAACCCTTGTGCTCTCTTCTGGGGGAGAGTGGGCCATTCTTCCAGGCTCCATCTCTCCAAAATCTTGGGCTGGGGCTGTGGCCATCACAGCCCCACTAACCTTTACAGGGACACCCAACATCTTCAGATGGGTTTGGTGTTCAATTTCAGCCCAGGCTGAAATTTCCAGATCATTGCCCATCAGGCAATCTACAGGTAAGGTTGGGGACACTGCCACTCTCTTTGGGCCTGTGACCCCCTCCCAGCTGAGATTGACTATGGCCATGGGGTGATCTGTTCTGACACCATCAATGTTGGTCACCTGGTATTTAAACTCAGGTAAAAGCTGGTGAGGGGGACTAGTTTCCCTGCCACCATGGTGACACTAGCCCCTGTGTCCCTAAATGCCACAGCTTTCTGACCATTAATTATTGGCTCCAGTCTGTACCTGCCCAATGCTATGGGACCCATGGTAAAGGTGGCATATCCTACACCACCATCAGAATCTGAGGAGTCTGTTGGGGGGTCCTGTCTAAACTAGGGCCCACCTCTGTTCCTCTTGCAAACGCACCTAACTTTTTGGGTGCACTACTCCCAACTGGAGGATTACTACTGGTAGTACCAGGAGGGGTGGTAGTAGTTGTTGGAGGAACATTTTCTTTATTGCCATTCCTGGGACAACTGGGATCAGATTTCCAGTGCCCAGGCTTTTTACAGACATGGCAATAGGGTTTCTTTTCAGGAGAGGAAGGAGTTTGGGACCCACCCCCAGAAGAGGAATTTTGGGGCCCTGTAGTGGACTTATCCTTGGATTTATCCCCACCTTTCTCTTGGGTCTTGGTAGAATCTTTCTTGTGGTCACCACCCTGATTCTTAGGCCTTACTCTGGTTCTGACCCATTTGTCTGCCTTCTTTCCCAATTCTTGGGGAGAGGTCAGATCAGAGTCCACCAGGTACTGGTGTAAAAGCTGGTTTTGACAATTATTAAGGATCTGTTCTCTCATCATTAGATTATAAAATCCTTTGAAATCAGTAACCCTACTGCCAACCAGCCAACCCTCCAGAGCCTTGGATGCACAATCTACAAAGTCTGTCCAGTCCTGAGTCTGTGCCTTCTGGGTATCTCTGAACTTCAACCTGTACTCTTCAGTGGTTAAGCCAAACCCATCTATCAGTGCACTCTTCAGGACCTCATAATTATCAGCATCCTCTTCTCTAACAGTGAGGAGCTTGTCTCTACCTTTATCTGAAAAGGAGAGCCACAAGATTGCTGCCCACTGCTTTTGGGGGACCTGCTGTACTCTACAGGCCCTCTCCATAGCAGTTATCCACTTGTGGATATCATCCCCACTCTGGTAGGGAGGAACAACCTTGCTCAGGTTCCTATGGTCAGGGACATATTCTCTGCCTCTAGGGACACTGTTGCTGCCACCAGGGGGTTCTAAACCCTCCCTTCTGGAAGCTCTCTGGATCTCCAGGGCTTCTCTATCCAGTGCCAACTGCTTGGTTCTGAGGGCCACTTTGGCTTCCTCATACTGGAGCAGTTTGCACCTTCTCTCAGAGGAGGTCTCTCTTAAGTTAAAGTATGAGCTCCTCTCTTGGACAAATTCTCTGCCAGAGTGATAAGAGTGCTCAGATTCCCTGGAAGGGGATCTGTGCCTCTCATCCACTCTGCCAGTTCTCTTAGGGAGAACTCCTCTGTCCTGTTCAGGCTCCTTGAAGCCTGGCCCTTCAACCACAGAGTCTTGGTCATTCGGATTGTCCTCATCTGACCCAGATACTATGATTGACCCACCCACTGATTCAGACCCCTTAGCTCCTAGAGCCAATCTAAGGTCATCTGCTGTCAGCAGATCTATCAGGTGTAGTGTTGAGGGACTCTGTCCTAGTCTCAGGTGTCTGTCAACACACATGGCTCTCAAGTCAGAGAAAGCCATGTCCTTATACTGAGGCTGAGTGGATCCACTGGGTCCACCCTTTAAGGACATTCTAGTGTTGTGCAGTGTTGTACTACCTACACTAGTTTGTGGCCTACTGATCCTAGCTTGAGCTGTGGAAAGGGTGTGCTATCCCTTGGCACACAGCTCTAAGTTCAGTAGAACTTATTGATACTAAGCTTGACTTTATATGTACCTTGAGTACCTATAATGGTTTTCAGTTAGTAATTCAAATAGAGATTTTCTGGTAAAACAATGGCAAGCTGGAATCCCACACGCTGCCCACCAATGTGAGAAGTTGGCCTGGTATATGCTGTTCACTAATTAAAGTGGACACCTTGCACCAGGGCAAATCGACTCTTATGGTAGATAGGTTTAAGACAACCTTTTAAAGAAAGCTATCCTAGTGGTAGCTGTGGAGAGCAGCCTTCAGGCTAAGTCTCGGAGGAATGTAAAGCAGCTTGTTTTACCCTATAATCTCTTGAATCACCAAATGAAAAGACACCACACAGGTATATATATCAAATATATATGTATTTATTTCTAAATAACTCTCTACTAATCTCTTTATGAGATTAGAAGACAAACATATGCACAAATCAACGTTTCACAATAAGTTAAGCACAAAATATGGCTGGGGCCCTAGGGGCGTACCAGACCATATACTAAGTAAGAGACTTAGAAACAACGACTTGCAGGGAGACAAGGCCTAGGGCCTTCAGAAGTGCTGGGGCCTCACGAAACCACCCAAGGCAGGTAAGTAAAGGACCCACGGGGGACGCGTGCAGTGTGGATACACAGGCGCGAATCGCCGTTAACTTCAATGGGGCAAGTCGCGGTTGGAAATAAAGAGTTTTAGGATACTTCGGGAGAACCTACAAGCAAGTCACTTACAGGGTAAGTAGTTCTAGGGCCCACACCCACAGGAGCACCGTAGTGCTGGAGTTACCTCACCCAGGGAAGCCGGGTGCACAGGTGTCCTTTGGTGTCGGGTCGCGGCGTCGTTTTCAATGGCGAACAAAGAAGACTTGCTGCTTGCGGGAGCTGAAGAAGTGTCCGGTGGAATCCAAGCCTGGATTCTGAAGAAGGATGACCTGAAAGCAGAGGGGACAGTGTTCAAAGTCACTTGGCAGTGACCCGGGGCAAGGAAGATGGATGCCCACCGTCGTCGGTCGCTTCAGGTCGGTTGCGGGTGCCTTGACTCTTCAGCCACGTGGTCCAGGAGGCGTCGACGACGACCAGGAGCTGGATTCGGTGTGTCCCTCGACGTCTGCAGCTGACTGCGGTGTCGGCAACTCGATAGGAGCCAACAAGCCTTGGCAGCCGCAAGTCTCGGGGAGATGAAGAAAAGTCGATGGCGCAGACCAGCAAGGTCTGAGGGACTCACCCAGCGAGGGTAAGTCAGGGCAGGCCTGGAGCAACCAGGGGAGCCCTTTGGTTTCTTTAAGAAGTCTTCTGGGGACCCACAAGCCAGCGGGCAAGGGATCGCGAAGACACCTCGGGCGGAATCACTCAACAGGGGCCCACGGTCACTCGGGACGGTGTAGGCCTCTGATCTTCGGAGGGATTCCTGCTGGAGGTCGGGACCACACGTGGTCCAAAGCACAAGTTCGTAGAACGTTGTGAAGGGGTTGCACTCGACAATAGTGCACGGTACCCAGGGGTCGCGGTTCCTCGTTACTCGTGGGGTCCACTTGCCTCAGCTTCGCTGGGGACTCACGATGGCCTGGGAGAGGTCAGGAAATCCACTTCTTGGGCTGCAGGGACTTCGGACTCCGGCGGGAGCAGCGTAGTTTGCGACCGTCGTTGTCGTTTTGGTGCCTGCCAAGCAGGGGAGTCACTCCTTGACTCCAAGGGAGATTCTTCTGTCTTCCAAAGGTAGTGGAACGTCGAAGGGCCAGGATTCTTCTGTAGAGCGTCGTCCAGGGGTTATCTGCTTTGCAATGGCAAGGTTCCCCCTCTTATACTAAAAGAGGGGATGGACTAGCTCTATGACCCCACCTATGGGAGGGTCAAGGGAGGGGGTGGCTACACCCACTTCCCTTTGTCCAGTTTCGCTCCAGAGCAGGGGCAGGTAGCCCCTGAGCTGGTTTGAACTGGCATATGCACAGAGGAGCCTTCTGCTCCCCCAGTGCAGGACTTCAAAGCACTCTAAGAGTGCACCCACCCAGCCCCAATACACTAAACCCTGTCTGGGAGGTGGTTACACCTCCCTGTGACAGGATGCCTATTGTTGGGCTTCCTCCACTGTGAGTTTCGGTCATCAGCAGGAGGGCAGCCCAGTGTCTGTGACTGGTGGCATCCATTTTGTGATGCCAGGGCTCTTTAGGATTCTACCGCGTTTCCACAGCAGGTACATGTCTTATCCCTCTAGAAGGGTGGAATGCTACCCCCGCTGCCAAGATTGGCGGGGGGTAGTATTCCAAGATGTTTGACACCAAACACGACATGTTTTGATGCAGCCATTCCAAAGTTAGCATTTACCGCGAGGATATAATGCACTTAAATAGTATATGGTTTAACCGCATCCACAAACAGCACCAGAGAATAGACTCTGAGAGCTGCAGAGGGGCCCTGCTCAGGCAGAGGCACCCCCTCACATAGAAGCCAAGCACCCTGCCCTCAGGATTGATAGGGCCTGCCTTAGGGGTGACTGATAGGTTTATATGTGTGTGCAGGAGAGATATAGGAAACCTATATCTCAGTGAGGGGTGCTAACACCACCTCACCCAGGCTGCAGTAGCAGGCCTGTGGTGTCAGATTTAGACTGCTTCCCAGGGGTGGCATAATATATGCTGCAGCCCCTGGTAGGCCTGTGAAGTACCTATGCCCTTGGCACCTAAGGTACCATATACTAGGGACTCATAAGGCACCACAGTATCCAATCACTAGTGCACCTAGAGTGCACTCCATGTCGTTTAGAGAGAGCAGATAGACTGGGGCCCTGAATAGCAGGGTCCCAGTCCAACTAAGTCATAAACCAGCAAAACACCAGGAAAAAAGTGGGGGCAACCATATAGTCAGATTCCACCTTCCTACAGTGTTCTTTTATTTCACTCAGAGAGCAGCATTATACACATGTGTTTAAGAACGTCACTTTAAGCACGTGATGCATCTGATGATAAAAGGGAGACATTATCTCTGCTATATGTTGAGCAGCAAATTAAAGTGAAAGGTATAATCTTTATGTACAATGTAAATCAGGATACTAGTGGATGTATTCAACTAAGTAGGTTAATGAATGTTTATTGATCTTTATCGTTTGTACATAGATATTGTCCCAGAAGAATTGCTGTGTTTACAGAGTGGTTAAGGTATCGCGATCAGCTCCACAGTCGTGCCAAGATCCGAATCCAGCAGAGTGTTTTCTTTCTGTTCTTTTTTATTTTGTCCCATTTTCCCCTTCCCCTGAAGATCTGTTCTTGTTAAGCTGTGTTATACATACGGTTTGACAGGTGTAGATTTTTGGGGGCGTAGAGAACAAGTGTCTCAGCTCTCAAATCGAACAACCTGGATTTCAGGTGAGTGGAAACTTGACACCTGTATGGGTGTATAAGTGTCTGTGTGGGCGGGTGAGGCGGTGTGTGACTGCCTCCATGGATGAGTCAGGGGCTGTATGGGTTAGTGACTTTGTGTGTGAGGGCATGTATGAATGAGTGAGTGTGTGTATGGTTGTGTGGGTGAGTGGATGTGTTAGTGGTATATGGGTGAGTAACTGGGTATGTGAAAGGTAGTATAGGTGAGTGATGGGGAATATGAGTGACTGTATGTGTGAGTGAGTGAATGTGAGAGTGGCTATATGGGTGAGTGTGTGCTTCTGTTAGTGACTGTATAGGTGATTGAGTATGTGTTAGTATTTGTATGAGTAAGTAAGTGTGTGTGTGTGTGTAACTGTATGGGTGAGTAAGTGGCTGTGTGATTGACTGTATGGGTGACTGACTCGGTGTGTGAGTGGCTGAATGGGTTTATGAGTAGATATGTTAATGGCTGTATTAGTGAGTGAGTGGGTATATGAGTGGCTGTATGGGTGAATGAGTGGATGCGTGTACTGATCTATGAATCAGTGAGTAGCTGTGCAAGTACTGGTATGGGTGTGTAAATGGGTTTGAGAATGTTCGAGTGGAAGTTGGAGTGGCTGTATGAAAGGATAATTGGGGGTGTGAGTGGGTGAGTCAGAGATTCTGGGCCAGATGTACGACCAATGTTTGCGGTTGCAAATGGGAAATCAGCCCATTTACGACCGCAAAATAGGTCTGCCCTATGTACAAACCCTTTTTTGAGAGTCGGTAACCTATTACCGACTCGCAAAATAGGGTTTGCGACTAGCTATTAGGAAGGGGCCTGCCATTGGCACCCTTCCTAATAGCAAGTCATACTTTAATGTACGAATGTTTTGCAAACGCAATTGCGGTCGCAAAACACTTGCAGTTTACCAACCATTTCAAAAGGGTGGTAAGCCACTCGCAAATGGAAGGGGGTCCCCAGGGGACCCCCTTCCCCTTTGTGACTGGCAGTGTAAACATGCCACAGACCACTGCCTACTCCTAAAAAATGAAACAGAAATGTTCCATTTTTCTTTTTTAAATGCATCCCCAGTTTTTCTTTAAGGAAAACGGGATGCATTTGTTAAAAAAAACCTGCTTTATTTACAAAGCAGTCACAGGCATGGTGGTCTTCTGACCACAGCAGGCCACCATCTCTGGGAATGCAAGTCATTCTAAATGTAGTCGCAAATTGCACCTGCCTCATGAATATTAACGAGGCAGGCAATTTGCAACCCCATTAGGAATTGCAAACAGTGTCTGAGACACTGTTGTAAATTCCAATTTGCAAGTCATAAATTGTGAGTCGCAAAACGAAACAATTTGCGACTCGCAAATTGGAAGGGTTGTACATCTGGCCCTTTGTGTTTTTGATGTCATTAGTGATGTCATGAATGTTGTAATTTGAGATGTCATGAGTGATGTCATCAGTGATGTCACTGACCATGTCATGAGTGATGTAATATATGAGGTCAAAAGACACACAGATGATGGACGGAATGCATAGCAAATCAAACATTTACCCCCAGTCAATATATCTGGGTCAAATCCATCGTTCCTTTGCTCACCATGCCACCCCAGTTTAGACCCAGCCATATGCAAATCAGTCTTGACCCTGTGCCTCATGGGAACAGTCCAGACCGAACTGCCAAGCCAGGTCCTCCCTGGACCGGAAACAAGCATCCTGGGACCGGTGTCGGGGCATCACCCCTCATCAGCCAGGCTAGCTTGAATCCAGTGGCACAGTGAGCCCGGGACCCATGTCTGGGCATACCCGGCGCACTTAGGGCGACAATGTATGACATTGTTCTGCATTCTGCTGAGAGCAATACATATCTCACCACAAGGGAGCAATCAGGGACTGGTAACAAATGAACACCAGAAAGAAAGTCTTTTTTTTTTAGGCAGAAAAGGACAGTTTCTAAAATTGTAAATTCCAAAATAGTATTATAAAATCCAACTTGACCATTAAGTTGGATTTTAAATCACTAATAAAAATGAGGCTTTGTAAATTTGTTCTAGCTACTCCTAAACTGGATTTAGCACATTAAATGTAATAGCGTAAACCAGTGTTAACCTATGGGAGCCCTAGTACAGTATAAAACGATTTTGGAGTGTTTTCACTGCAAGGGCAGGTAAAACATTGAATATACATGCCCTGAGGGGTGTGGCCTGACCACCCAAGAACCAACAAAAGGAAATGATGTCCGGGGATAAATATACAGAAGTTGCCACCGCAAATAGGGACAAAAATATTGATCCCCTGCATGGGAGCCTAGTCCCCAATTATAACTTGTTGACAGTTTACTTACTCACGAAGGCATCCTCAATTCTTTCACATATCTTTGCTTTATTTTTTGATATAGATATCTACACAATTATACATTTTTACACATAAGACAACCATTATACCTACAATAGCACATAATCAAAACAACAAATTTCTCAAACTTTTTTGTACCCATCCATTTAAACCCGGTTGCAGTCAGATGCATATATCTAAGCAATCCGGGAGGAGGTAATCCTTTCAACACACCACAGAAACAGAGAGAGACTCCCCCTCTATTCAGTCACTTGTGTAGTGTGTGTTATAAAAGTTCATAAGTCCACATTTCAATTTGATGGACTCCTCCTCTTCTTATGGTCAACGCGTTTCAGCCCAATGAGTCGGGCCTCATCAGGACATGGGTAACACAACAGAAAACAAAACCCACCTACAAAAACAATTATACAAACTTTAAAATCCTGTCCACTCTGCCTTTATCACACAAGGTGCCATGTATTAGACATGCATGATCCCATGCAAGTACAGTGAAAGAGACCAAATTCAGGGAGTGACCACCACAAGGAAATATTACATAAATAAAAACAACGTCGGAATGATAATACATCCATTGTGCCAACATTGTGTTCCCTTATACTACTATTTTGCTACAAACCAAGATCTTATTCTATACATCAGCCATGCTTCGTGTCAGTGTTTAGCCCATGCAATTGCTAATCGTCATGCACTACATGCCAAATACCCAAAATACCAAACATTCAAAGTAACCTACTCGCAACGGAGCTAGTCACAGCTTAACGTATCTGGCAAAAGACTCCTCTATTCGTCTGTACCTAGAGGGATAAAATCATACCTCCAGTCAACAACCTGCCCTATGTAGAAGCATAGACACACCCTGTGCCATACCAAAGTGACATTTACCAAGTACCTTAAACCTGTCTCCGGCGGGGAATCACCAATACTCTCCAAGGGTGTATACACTTCCAATGGAAAAAAGAGTCAAAAGTCTGCGTCTTATTTAGAATCAAGCACTTTCCATTCTGTAAAAACAGGAACACAGCACCAAAAACCATTACTGCATATTCTAAAAACTTTTACCGGGACTCACCAAAGGGTATACAATCACCGTAAACCAGCATAGAGGGCAAGGTCCCTCAAGCAAAGATTCTTATCTTTCTGGTCAGAATGCGTAGCCTGCTGTTGCCATCAATTAACTCCCGTTCTTCCGCGGGCCGAATCTGCCTTGCGGGTAACTAGGGACGGGTGCTCTCTTTTCTCCCATATATCCCAAAGCACGTCCGGAAGTACCTATGACGTGCTTCAGCGTCGCATACTCGACGTTCCGCGCCCCCCTCTCTTTTTTCAAGGGGGTGTCAGTAAACATTGTACAAATACACGTATATTAGGGGTCATACGTAAAGAGCATATCGATCCTATATACCTCCAAAGCTTTATTGTTCTTTCGTAAGCACTAAATATCAGAAGAGACACGGCCATCGTGGGAATGCATATCCCTCTTCCCAACTAGAAAGCCCATACCAGGTGCCTCCACTTCTAAATTAACCCGAAGGGCAAACCAAACCAAAACAAGGTATTTCATACAAAGTAAACTAAATGGATGTATTATCAGACCAACGAATAAAAGATATCACTATACAACGTGGTGGTCCAAAAACATACTGGGGTAGACATTCTTAAGTTCCATAGACATAGATATATACAACATACCGCCTCACCGGGTATAGTACTTAATAATCACCCTTAGGCAAAGATTACTAGTACAGGAATACTGTAGCAATGCACAGCAATTTCGCCCCCTCTTGGATGAAATATATCAGCTTTAGTCAAGGTGTAAATACCAATCTCTTTCCATGAGTGACTACACCAACGCCCACATTTCATCATGTTCGTTCAACCCCTGTGTTGCCATCCTGTATTTATCAACCATGCATGCTTCTAATCTGTCTAGCTTGGTCTGTAAATTTGTTCTGATAGTGTTGGTTACCACTAGCAACACAGACCACTGTATCTCATTCTCATTATGGTCTTTCTGTTGGTAGTGCTGGACTAGAGGCGCACCCTGAACTTTGCATCTTATTCTTGATTTATGTTGAAGGATGCGTGTTTTTACAGCTTGTGTGGTTTGTCCAACATAGAACAATTCACAAGGACACTTGAGACAGTAGACTACGTTCTTAGGGGCATATTCTCAAGGAGCTATCGCCGAGTTATCGGCACTTCATCGCAGCCAAATCCGCGATAAATTTATCTCCCCATTCCCAAGCTGGTGCTAACAGCCCATAACACCAGTTTACCTGCGATAGCAGTCGCAAAAAACATCGCCACAGATGACCCCGGCAACTAACGCTAATGATATGCAGAGTAGGCGTTCCCGTGCTAAAAGCCGCGACAACACCACTCCACAACATTCTCAACGGCCAGCCAGATCGGCTATAAGATCACAAAACATGCGCTAAGGCGCGTTAGCAGCAGGAAACTAACACCTTCTCCTACCTGGTGTAAAGTCGGACGACAACCGGCACCAGACAAGGGAGCACAGCCCATAGCCACACATGAAGAACAACAGATGCCCTGGAGCAACCCATCATGCAGCCCGGAGCCCCAATAGGTCAACAACACCCACCGCCACCATCACCAGGACCCCACCACCCCCAACCCCCCACCCCGGGGCCCTACCCGGGCACCCCCCACACCCCCCATGGACAAAGATATTGCACATCAACTCCACGAAATCATGAACCAAACAAATCGCCTGAAGTCGCACAATCACAACACCCAACATACATTTGTGGCCAGAAAAAGAAAAATCATACATCCATATCATAATATCCAAACAATACGTTTATTACAGAACAAACCAAAAAAAACAATTCTGAAGAGGCATGGCGGGTCGTCTCAGGACATTCTGTAAGTCACAGCCTGCAAAACAGAAATCTGGATCAGAAGGTTTGCCATGCGCCCATCAAAGTACAGAGAGAGAGAGCGAAAGAGAGAGGGAGAGAGAAAGAGAGGGAGAGAGAGGGAGAGAGGGAGAGAGAGAGAGAAAGAGAGAGGGAGAGAGAGAGAAAGAGAGGGTGAGAGAGTGCCGACACTGCGGACCTAGGCCTCACTGCTCACCTGCTGCCACCGGTGTGTCTCCAACCACGTGCCAGTATTCACAGCAGTCTCCCAGGTCCCTCATCTGAAACAGTTTCCAGAGAAATGAATGGCAGAGTCCATACAGTTGCACACGCCATCATCACTTGCCCGCCCCTGCGCACACAGCTGCTGCACCCCAGCCACTCCCGCCGCCCATCGGTGATTGCCCGCCCCAGCGCAACCAGGCCTCACTGCTCACCTTCCGCCACCAGCGTGTCTCGAGGGCCTACCACATTCTGGAGGGATCTCCAAGCCCGGTGCCCGCGACCATGGCACCCTCCACATCATGCAGCACCGCACCGCGGGCCACCAGGTCACACACATGATTCTGGGTCTTGATTTCGCAATGGCAGAGACCACATCAGTGCACACGGCATCATCGCAGGCTGCACACCCGCTCAGCACTTGAGGTGCCACTAACTCTGTGAACCGCGACGAAACGCCACGTGGCGGGAGGGCCGCACTGCCCGCTGGCCCAGGCCTACACTGCGGTCCAGCAGGGCTCACACTAATCCTTGCCAGTCCGGACCGCCAGGACGGCGCATCATCGCAGGCTGCACACCCACTCAGCACTTTAGGTGCCCCTATCTCACTGCACTGCAAGACACCGTCCCGTGGCGGTGTGCCTGCGCCTGCCACAGTGTATCCGGTGCCACCAAGTCTGTACATCGCTAGCCATGGACCCTAAATGATTGAGTCCCGTTGTGTGGACGCCATCATGTCACCCCCGGCACTGGGCAATGTGAGGTGGCAGGGCCCTAGGCCCTCATGCATACATGAGAACTACATGGAGACACCCAGTCAGAGAGAGTGGAAATGGCGTCCAGCACGTGCGCCAGGCCCTTTTCATTGGCAGGGTCACATGTCCTGTGACACCAGTGCTGGATGAGTGTGGTGTGGGTATACACCAGCCGTGAGGGAGTGGCTGTGGCATGCTGACAACTAGACCTGTGTGCTGCAGATCCGAACAGTGAAGACCTGGGACATGTAGCGTTGACGTCCCCCCTTTTTTGCGTAATTGGAGTGGGCTGTCCTGACGTATGCCAGTCCAGCGTAAGAGTGTGAACAATGACCCTGGGGCTCTGGGCGTGGTTCCGTCCTGGGCTGGACAAGGAAGTGACTAGTGGATGTGTCTCTGTTGTAGTGTCAGCGCCACCCGGACCGCAATCGGCAATCTGTCACCCTGTGACAATAGTTCCACAACATGGGCAACATGGACGTAAGGGTGAATCACTGACCCTACATTCATCTATACTTCCACACTTGAAAGATCATGGACATGACACATCTGTGTGAATATGAATGTTTATTACACATTCAAGGGAGTGTTGCAGCTGGAGCAGTACAGAGCCATGCCAACCCCACTTCACATTGTCAGCCCGTGGAGGGCCAGCCAGAGTCCTTCAGGGAATGACAGGTACATCAGGAGAGGAGGACTTCAGTCCGCAGTCTGATAGCTGTGTCATTGGTGGTGACCAAACAGAATATGGCAGTCCATGTCGAGGTCCAAGGTGAGTGTCGCAGAGTGCATCGGGGGACAGTGGAAGGTTATGATGCAGAGGGCAGAACCAAGCAGAAACCGGCCACATGGCGGAGATGAATGCTACTGCGTCCTCCTGACCATGATGGCAGATTCATCCGCATCTTCGTCCTCTGCTGTTGCATGTGCCTCACATGTGGGTGGTGGTGTACTGTCTCCAGCACTGTGTGGCACAGACACATCAGGGGCCGGAGATGTGGATGGGGTGGTAGCAGCAGCATGCATCAGCGCCATGCCTTGTGGCAGCAATGCCATGAGGAGGGTCTTTAGGGCATTGAGGGACCCAGCTACCTCTAGCTGGTGTGCAGCCGTGGCAGCCGCTCTTTCCACCTGCGATCCTCCGCATGTGTCCCAACTCCCGGGCGAGATCGCTGGAGGCACTCTGGCTAGACAGTCGTTCTTGTCACAGGTCAGGACTCTAGCGATGTCAGCCATGGTCCGTTGGAGAGCATGGGGTGGACTGTGGGTGTCCGTTAGGGACTGTGAATGGTCCCTGATGGGACTTAGACACCCACATATGGCGTCTAGTTTGGCTGCCATGCGGTCGAACCCAACCTGCACCTGTTCAGCCAGCTTCTCCTGGCACCCCAACACACGGCGTTGGAAGGCCATGTGTTTGTCGTGGGGGTCCTGGGAGGCAGCCGCGGTGGTGGGTGCTGCCTGCTGTGTGTACTGTGCAGGGGGGGGTCTCCTCATGGCAGCTGGGCTGCCATGATCCTGGAAGTGGGCTGCGGAGGCTGTCCACGAGCTGTTGGAGGGCGTCGGAGTCGAAGGTGTGGTGGTCCTCTTCGTCATCAGAGAAGAGAGGTTCGGACTGCTCTACAGGAGGTGTTGCATTTCCCCCTGCAATGTGAAGGGGAGATGCAGTTTAACATTGTGTTGACATGTATGTTGACGCATTGTACATGTTTGCATTCAGACTGCATGACAGTGTACATTGGGACTGTTTGGGGGGAGCTGCCTATTTGATGCGGGACAGTGGACATTCCGACTACATCACGGATGTGAGTTTGTACTTGTACATTGTCAACTCACATTTCCCTGCAGTGCCATATGTGATTGGCCAGTTTCTACGCACATGCGGCACCAGTTGTGTCCTCTGTTCTGTTGTGGACGTGTTGTGGTTTGTACCACCTCGTTGTCAATCTTGATGTGCTCTGCATGTTATGTGTGTGTGTCGCATTTTGGGGGAGTCACCCCTGCAGCTCTGATTTAGCTGCCCTTATCCCTTACATGTGGTGTGCCTCTGGGTTCTGTGCTTATGCAGTGCTGAGATGTTGCATACCTGTGTGCATTGGTCTCTTGGTAGGAGTTGTGGGTCTGGGGCATGGTTTGTCCGCAGATGTGCTATGCTTAATTGTGCATGTGTGCCATTGTGCCCATCTCCCCCCGTTCCCCCAGTCCCTGGTGGTTACTCACCCTGTTGCTGTTGTGTCCGGTCATGTTGAGCAGTGTCCGGTCCCCCGACTCCTGCCACCGTCTCCCCACTGATGACTGTGGACACCATTTCCTCCATCTCGTCCAGCTCCTCCTGTGGCGCTGGACTCCCACCTCCAGTCTGCATTGCTGCCTTCCGGTTGTTGGCGAGTTTCAGCTTGGTTTTGCGCTTCACATCATTCCAGCGCCTCTTGACCTCATCCATTGTCCTCTTCAGCACTCCGACTGCATTCACCTTGTCCACGATAGTCTGCCATATTCCATTTTTAGCTGCCAGTGACACAGTGGAGGTGACGAACAGTGATTGATGGTGTTCTATCACCTCCGTTATCAGGATCCTGTTTTCCTACGGACTGAACTTCGTCTTCCTCTTCTTCTTGTCCTTGCCCTTCCCTGACCCGGAGGTACCAGACTGGTCCTCCGTGGGGCTTGAGGGGTTCTGGCTGTCCTCTGTACTTGCTCCGGCTGCCTCCATTGTGCTTCGCTGTTGTTTGGCTTTTGTTTGTATGTTTTTTTTCTACTCTTATAGTGCATTTTCCCGCATGACGCGTGGGAATTGCAGGCCTGTGGCTGGTTTTCATAGATTTTTGTATCGCGATTGGCGTCATCGCTACTATTTTCGCGTCGGGGTTTCGCGTTTTTGCGGCGTCGCGTTGTGTTTAACATGTTCATTTGACGCGTTATCTTGTGACTATCGCATGGTACCGCCGTGTTGTGAATACCACGTTAACACAGAGTTGTTTTCCCGCGATGGACTGAGATGTGAAGGGTTGCGTTAAGCTACACTTGCGGTAGTTATCACACGTTCTTGAGAATATGCCCCTAAGTGTTATAATTTGAAAAGATCTTTTGGTGATGTTCTTTACCATTGATCATAATGGATTTGGAATCCATTGTCATTTGACACACAGCACAATTGTGACATTTAAAGTGCCCAACTACAGGAGGGAGACTAAGCATACTTCTCAAATCTTTTTTTATCTCACCCGGTCTCTTCGCTCTTACTACTTCTTGGCGAATATTTCGACCTTTCCGAAAAGCAAACATCGGCTGAGGAATGTTGAGATGTCTTATCATCCTCCAATTCCTTTGTATGATCTTTTTAACTTTGTTTGCTTTAGGATTGTACGTCAAAACGCACGTGAGAGGATTAGCCTCAGGGCGGGTTTTGGGGACCAATAGATTCCCCCTTGGTGTAAGCCATGCTCTCTTAAGGGCATTTCTAACCAATTTAGACAGGTAACCTCGTTCCACTAGTTTAGTTTTCAGTTTGTCTGCATTATCAAAATAATCCTGCTTGTTGGTACAATTTCTACGAATTCTGAGAAATTGCCCAAAGGGCAAATTCTCCTTCAGACTCCTAGGGTGGCCACTCGTAAAATACAAGAGAGTATTCCTGTCTGTCAGCTTGGTATATAAGCTCACCTCCAATGCGCCCTCGTTATTGATAATCCAAACATCCAGAAAATTCAACCTTTCTTTGCTGTATGATATTGTGAAATTCAGGTCAGGTGTTCTGGCATTAAGCCAACCATGGAACAATTGTAGCCCCTCGTGATCACCATCCCACACCATCATGATGTCATCTATATAACGGAACCCCTTTCCTATGTGTCTCTGGAAGGGGTAATTTAGACTATATATCCACTTCCTTTCAAAGAAATCCATCACTAGATTTGCTATTTCCGGTGCAAAGCAACAACCCATCGCCACTCCTTTGATCTGTAAAAACAAACTGTCTTTAAAAGTAAAGAAATTGTTCTTTAAACAGAGCGTGGCCAATGCTGTAACAAAGTCTGTAGGTGCTAAATAGGGCTGTTGTCTCTGATTCAGGGTGTCTCTCAACACGATCACTGCCTCATCTTGCGGAATATTGGTGTATAATGCTTCGATGTCGAAAGACACCAATAGCTGTTTTTCTGCATCGAAAGGCAAATTTTCTATCTTAGTGATTAAATCCATCGAGTCCCTTATAAAAGACTGTGTTTCTACCACAAAAGGTCTTAGGAAGGTACCGACATATTTGGCTAGTGGTTCCAAAATTGAACCGCACGCTGCTATAATTGGTCTACCGGGAGGATTCTCAAGGTTCTTATGAATCTTCGGCAGTATATAAATGGAAGGCATTTTTTCTGAAGTACAGGTAAGGAATTCATATTCTTGTTTGCAGATCCATCCCTCTTCTAATGCCTGTTTCGTAAGGTTCTCTATCTCTACAATCGGATTCTCGTACAGTCGGATTGTCCTCTATTTGTCTGTGATGCATGCTATTGTCTAACTGTCTCATAACTTCTGCATCATACATCTCACTATCCCAGACCACAATCCCCCCACCCTTATCGGCTGGTTTTATAACTATAAGGGGATTTTGTGCCAGTTTGGATAGTGCTCCTGCTTGATCCCTTGAGCAGTTGTGTTTGAAGTACGTTTTTTTTATCATTGAGGGCATCAACTTCTCTGAGGACCTGGTCCTCAAATGCCAAGATCTCTGTAGGCATGGCTGCGCTTTCAGGACAAAAGCTGGATTTGTATCTTAGACCACTCTCATTATCACTCATATTATCATTTTGGGAATCGGGATCTCAGAGAAGAAAGTTTTCAACCTTACTTTACGAAGGAATTGTAACACTTCTATTTTAGTATCGACTAGATCCGGCAACATCAATGGGACAAAGGATAACCCTTTTTTGCAAGATACTTGTTTCCGTGTCTGTCAGTCGGTATTTCAACAAATTGTAGATCGGGATCCGTTCTAGTTCATTCGTTTGGGTTACACTAGTAACTTCAGCTACCGTCTGTATGTTCTCTTCCTGGTTCGAAAGAACGTCTGTTCTTGATTTTGGCCCCTCCATTCGGCAATGTTCCCTTGCCCCCTGTTGAATCCTTTGCCTAAAAAAGGTTGGGCTCTCGGGTATTGGAAATATGGTTGGTATTGCCCAGAAGGGCCCTGATCTGAATCCGATGAAGTATCCAAGAAAGTGATAAATGTATTTCTCGAGCGGCCCCTATATTGTAAGTTCAGGGAGCTGGGGTTATTATTTTTATAAAAATCTTCTTTCAAATACGGATACACCTGTTCGATGTTGACATTTTTAATATCCCTTCCTACCGTTGACATTTTTTGATTTGTTGTATGTGTCTTAAATTCACCAATAGTCTTTTCCACAGATTCAAGTAAAGATTTAGCATCAGTGATAGTAGAATCCCCACCGTACTTCAAACACAACTGCTCAAGGGATCAAGCAGGAGCACTGTCCAAACTGGCACAAAATCCCTTATAGTTATAAAACCAGCCGATAAGGATGGGGGGATTGTGGTCTGGGATAGTGAGATGTATGATGCAGAAGTTATGAGACAGTTAGACAATAGCACGCATTACAGACGAATAGAGGACAATCCGACTGTACGACTGAAGGTAGAGATAGAGAACCTTACGAAACAGGCATTAGAAGAGGGATGGATCTGCAAACAAGAATATGAATTCCTTACTGTACTTCAGAAAAAATGCCTTCCATTTATATACTGCCGAAGATTCATAAGAACCTTGAGAATCCTCCCGGTAAGCCACTTATAGCAGCCTGCGGTTCAATTTTGGAACCACTGGCCAAATATGTTGGTACCTTCCTAAGAACTTTTGTGGTAGAAACATGGTCTTTTATAAGGGACTCGATGGATTTAATCACTAAGATAGAAAATTTGCCTTTCGATGCAGAAAAACAGCTATTGGTGTCTTTCGACATCGAAGCATTATACACCAATATTCCGCAAGATGAGGCAGTGATCGTGTTGAGAGACACCCTGAATCAGAGACAACAGCCCTATTTAGCACCTACAGACTTTGTTACAGCATTGGCCACGCTCTGTTTAAAGAACAATTTCTTTACTTTTAAAGACAGTTTGTTTTTACAGATTAAAGGAGTAGCGATGGGTTGTTGCTTTGCACCGGAAATAGCAAATCTAGTGATGGATTTCTTTGCAAGGAAGTGGATATATAGTCTAGATAACCCCTTCCAGAGACACATAGGAAAGTGGTTCCGTTATATAGATGACATCATGATGGTGTGGGATGGTGATCACGAGGGGCTACAATTGTTCCATGGTTGGCTTAATGCCAGAACACCTGACCTGAAGTTCACAATATCATACAGCAAAGAAAGGTTGAATTTTCTGGATGTTTGGATTATTAATAACGAGGGTGCATTGGAGGTGAGCTTATATACCAAGCCGACAGACAGGAATACTCTCTTGCATTTTACAAGTGGCCACCCTAGGAGTCTGAAGGAGAATCTGCCCTATGGGCAATTTCTCAGAATTCGTAGAAATTGTACCAACAAGCAGGATTATTTTGATAATGCAGACAAACTGAAAACTAAACTAGTGGAACGAGATTACCCATCTAAATTGGTTAGAAATACCCTTAAGAGAGCATGGTTTACACCAAGGGAGAATCTATTGGTCCCCAAAACCCGCCCTGAGGCTAATCCTCTCACGTGCGTTTTGACGTACAATCCTAAAGCGAACAAAGTTAAAAAGATCATACAAAGGAATTGGAGGATGATAAGACATCTCAACGTTCCTCAGCCGATGTTTGCTTTTCGGAAAGGTAGAAATATTTGCCAACAAGTAGTAAGAGCGTTGAGACCGGGTGAGATAAAAAAAGATTTGAGAAGTATGCTTAGTCTCCCTCCTGTAGTTGGGCACTTTAAATGTCACAATTGTGCTGCGTGTCAAATGACAATGGATTCCAAATCCATTATGATCAATGGTAAAGAACATCACCAAAAGATCTTTTCAAATAGTAACACTAAGAACGTAGTCTACTGTCTTAAGTGCCCTTGTGAATTGTTCTATGTTGGACAAACCATGCAAGCTGTAAAAACACGCATCCTTCAACATAAATCAAGAATAAGATGCAAAGTTCAGGGTGCGCCTCTAGTCCAGCACTACCAACAGAAAGACCATAATGAGAATGAGATACAGTGGTCTGTGTTGCTAGTGGTAACCAACACTATCAGAACAAATTTACAGACCAAGCTAGACAGATTAGAAGCACGCATGACTGAAAAATATAGGACGGCAACACAGGGGTTGAACGAACATGATGAAATGTGGGCGCTGGTGTAGTCACTCATGAAAAGAGATTTGACTAAAGCTGATATATTTCATCCAAGAGGGGGCAAAATTGCTGTGCATTGCTACAGTATTCCTGTACTAGTAATCTTTGCCTAAGGGTGATTATTAAGTACTATACCCGGTGAAGCGGTATGTTGTATATATCTATGTCTATGGAACTTAAGAATGTCTACCCCAGTATGTTTTTGGACCACCACGTTGTATAATGATATCTTTTATTCGTTGGTCTGATAATACATCCATTTAGTTTACTTTGTATGAAATACCTTGTTTTGGTTTGCCCTTCGAGTTAATTTAGAAGTGGAGGCACCTGGTATGGGCTTTCTAGTTGGGAAGAGGGATATGCATTCCCACGATGGCCATGTCTCTTCTGATATTTAGTGCTTACGAAAGAACAATAAAGCTTAGGAGGTATATAGGATCGATATGCTCTTTACGGATGACCCGTAATATACGTGTATTTGTACGATGTTTACTGACACCCCCTTGAAAAAAGAGAGAGGGGCGTGGAACGTCGAGTATTCAACGCTGAGCACCTCATAGGTACTTCCGGACGTGCTTTGGGATATATGGGAGAAAAGAGAGCACCCGTCACTAGTAAGCCACGAGGCAGATTCGGCCCGCGAGAGAACGGGAGTTAATTGATGGCAACAGGAGGCTACGCATTCTGACCAGAAAGGTGAGAATTTTTGCTTGAGGGACGTTGCCCTCTATGCTGGTTTACGGTGATTGTAAACCCTTTGGTGGGTCCCGGTAAAAGTTTTGAAAATATGCAGTAATGATTTTTGGTGCTGTGTTCCTGTTTTTACAGAATGGAAAGTGCTTGATTCTAAATAAGACGCAGACTTTTGACTCTTTTTTCCATTGGAAGTGTATACACCCTTGGAGAGTATTGGTGATTCCCCGCCGGAGACAGGTTTAAGGTACTTGGTAAATGTCACTTTGGTATGGCACAGGGTGTGTCTATGCTTGAAGTAAGTTTGAACTGTGTACTGCATTTACCAGGATGCAAAGGGGCGAACTGTGCTGGGACTGTGAGGCAGTGTGCTCCCAACCCCCATTCTGTTTAAAAGGCTCCCTTGAGCCAGCAAGCTGATGAGCTTTGGAGATGCACCTGTGTGCCTGTGAGTGGTACTGTGACCTGAGAGAAACTTGGCAGCATTTCCAGCAACCCCAGATGATTTTTCTTTGTTCTCTAATACTGCTGCTCTCTACTGAATACGGGCTCAACCCAGAAACACGTGTCTAGAGATATACAGCAATGTCTGCACCAACTTTGATGAAAAACTCCAGCTAATTTTGAAGTAAGTTTGAACTGTGTACTGCATTTACCAGGATGCAAAGGGGCGAACTGTGCTGAGACTGTGAGGCAGTGTGCTCCCAACCCCCATTCTGTTTAAAAGGCTCCCTTGAGCCAGCAAGCTGACGAGCTTTGGAGATGCACCTGTGTGCCTGTGAGTGGTACTGTGACCTGAGAGAAACTTGGCAGCATTTCCAGCAACCCCAGATGATTTTTCTTTGCTCTCTAATACTGCTGCTTTCTACTGATGATGGGCTCAACCCAGAAACACGTGTCTAGAGATATACAGCAATGTTTGCACCAACTTTGGTGAAAAACTCCAGCTAATTTTGAAGTAAGTTTGAACTGTGTACTGCATTTACCAGGATGCAAAGGGGCAAACTGTGCTGGGACTGTGAGGCAGTGCGCTCCCAACCCCCATTCTGTTTAAAAGGCTCCCTTGAGCAGAGAGCTGACGAGCTTTGGAGATGCACCTGTGTGCCTGTGAGTGGTACTGTGACCTGAGAGAAACTTGGCAGCATTTCCAGCAACCCCAGATGATTTTTCTTCGCTCTCTAATACTGCTGCTCTCTACCGATGACGGGCTCAACCCAGAAACACGTGTCTAGAGATATACAGCAATGTCTGCACCAACTATGGTGAAAAACTCCAGCTAATTTTGAAGTAAGTTTGAACTGTGTACTGCATTTACCAGGATGCAAAGGGGCGAACTGTGCTGGGACTGTGAGGCAGTGTGCTCCCAACCCCCATTCTGTTTAAAAGGCTCCCTTGAGCCAGCAAGCTGACGAGCTTTGGAGATGCACCTGTGTGCCTGTGAGTGGTACTGTGACCTGAGAGAAACTTGGCAGCATTTCCAGCAACCCCAGATGATTTTTCTTTGCTCTCTAATACTGCTGCTCTCTACTGATGACGGGCTCAACCCAGAAACACGTGTCTAGAGATATACAGCAATGTCTGCACCCACTTTGGTGAAAAACTCCAGCTAATTTTGAAGTAAGTTTGAACTGTGAACTGCATTTACCAGGATGCAAAGGGGCGAACTGTGCTGGGACTGTGAGGCAGTGCGCTCCCAACCCCCATTCTGTTTAAAAGGCTCCCTTGAGCCAGCAAGCTGACGAGCTTTGGAGATGCACCTGTGTGCCTGTGAGTGATACTGTGACTTGAGAGAAACTTGGCAGCATTTCCAGCAACCCCAGATGATTTTTCTTTGCTCTCTAATACTGCTGCTCTCTACTGATGATGGGCTCAACCCAGAAACACGTGTCTAGAGATATACAGCAATGTCTGCACCAACTTTGGTGAAAAACTCCAGCTAATTTTGAAGTAAGTTTGAATTGTGTACTGCATTTACCAGGATGCAAAGGGGCGAACTGTGCTGGGACTGTGAGGCAGTGTGCTCCCAACCCCCATTCTGTTTAAAAGGCTCCCTTGAGCCAGCAAGCTGACGAGCTTTGGAGATGCACCTGTGTGCCTGTGAGTGGTACTGTGACCTGAGAGAAACTTGGCAGCATTTCCAGCAACCCCAGATGATTTTTCTTTGCTCTCTAATACTGCTGCTCTCTACTGATGACGGGCTCAACCAAGAAACACGTGTGTAGAGATATACAGCAATGTCTGCACCAACTATGGTGAAAAACTCCAGCTAATTTTGAAGTAAGTTTGAACTGTGTACTGCATTTACCAGGATGCAAAGGGGCGAACTGTGCTGGGACTGTGAGGCAGTGTGCTCCCAACCCCCATTCTGTTTAAAAGGCTCCCTTGAGCCAGCAAGCTGACGAGCTTTGGAGATGCACCTGTGTGCCTGTGAGTGGTACTGTGACCTGAGAGAAACTTGGCAGCATTTCCAGCAACCCTGATGATTTTTCTTTGCTCTCTAATACTGCTGCTCTCTACTGATGACGGGCTCAACCCAGAAACACGTGTCTAGAGATATACAGCAATGTCTGCACCAACTTTGGTGAAAAACTCCAGCTACTTTTGAAGTAAGTTTGAACTGTGTACTGCATTTACCAGGATGCAAAGGGGCAAACTGTGCTGGGACTGTGAGGCAGTGTGCTCCCAACCCCCATTCTGTTTAAAAGGCTCCCTTGAGCCAGCAAGCTGACGAGCTTTGGAGATGCACCTGTGTGCCTGTGAGTGGTACTGTGACCTGAGAGAAACTTGGCAGCATTTCCAGCAACCCCAGATGATTTTTCTTTGCTCTCTAATACTGCTGCTCTCTACTGATGACGGGCTCAACCCAGAAACACGTGTCTAGAGATATACAGCAATTTCTGCACCAACTTTGGTGAAAAACTCTAGCTAATTTTGAAGTAAGTTTGAACTGTGTACTGCATTTACCAGGATGCAAAGGGGCGAACTGTGCTGGGACTGTGAGGCAGTATGCTCCCAACCCACATTCTGTTTAAAAGGCTCCCTTGAGCCAGCAAGCTGACGAGCTTTGGAGATGCACCTGTGTGCCTGTGAGTGGTACTGTGACCTGAGAGAAACTTGGCAGCATTTCCAGCAACCCCAGATGATTTTTCTTTGCTCTCTAATACTGCTGCTCTCTACTGATGACGGGCTCAACCCAGAAACACGTGTCTAGAGATATACAGCAATGTCTGCACCAACTTTGGTGAAAAACTCCAGCTAATTTTAAAGTAAGTTTGAACTGTGTACTGCATTTAAAAGGATGCAAAGGGGCGAACTGTGCTGGGACTGTGAGGCAGTGTGCTCCCAACCCCCATTCTGTGTCTATGCTTCTACATAGGGCAGGTTGTTGACTGGAGCTATGATTTTATCCCTCTAGGTACAGACGAATAGAGGAGTCTCTTGCCAGATACGTTAAGCTGTGACGAGCTCCGTTTGCGAGTAGGTTACTTTGAATGTTTGGTATTTTGAGTATTTGGCATGTAGTGCATGACGATTAGCAATTGCATGGACTAAACACTGACACGAAGCATGGCTGATGTATAGAATAAGATCTTGGTTTGTAGTAAAATAGTAGTATAAGGGAACACAATGTTGGCACAATGGATGTATTATCATTCTGACGTTGTTTTTATTTATGTAATATTTCCTTGTGGTGGTCACTCCCTGAATTTGGTCTCTTTTACTGTACTTGCATGGGATCATGCATGTTTAATACATGGCACCTTGTGTGATAAAGGCAGAGTGGACAGGATTTTAAATTAAAGTTTGTACAATTGTTTTTGTAGGTGGGTTTTGTTTTGTGTTGTGTTACCCATTTCCTGATGAGGCCCGACTCAGTGGGCTGAAATGCGTCGACCAGAAGAAGAGGAGGAGTCCATCAAATTGAAATGTGGACTTATGAACTTTTATAACACACACTACACAAGTGACTGAATAGAGGGGGAGTCTCTCTCTGTTTCTGTGGTGTGTTGAAAGGATTACCTCATCCCGGATTGCTTAGATATATGCATCTGATTGCAACCGGGTTTAAATGGATGGGTGCTGTAGCAACTTGTGTATATTTATCCCCGGACATCATTTCCTTTTGTTGGTTTGCTTCTGCCCAGATGTATCCTTGGGGGTATTAGGGCATAACCCGTTTTCTTGATACTGACCACCCAAGAAGGCAGACGCTCTTTGAGGAGCTCCCTCAACCAATCCCCGCATTTGCCCCCATCCTGCTGCTGGCTCCATTCTCCCAGCAAAACTGGACCTGATGGTTCCCCAGGATCACACACTGTGCTCTGGGGCCAATTGCTGATGGGGCCCTCCTGAAGGTTCAGGTGATCGGAGCCACAGAAGGACCAGATGTTTGAGCGCTTCATGCGCGGCCCTCAAGGTAGCAGTGTGGGGTCGTGCCCACTGACTTCATGGCCTCTGCTGCCCCTCCCTGGGTGTGCTTGCTCTAGCCATGTGCACCAGGTGCTGGGCCATCTACCTGGGGCCATGTGGGGTGCAACAAGCCACCATATGAGGCAGAAACTGTCTGGGGCCTGCAAGGGAGCATACCACAGGAGCCCTCATAATCAGCAGTGACCATTTCTAACCACCACCGTATCTTATAGAGACGCACGGTCTGATCGCAGCCAAATGCAGAATTACCTCCAGTTTCAGGGGCAAGGGAACTGACTTTCAAGCTGCATTCCCCCCGGCCTGGCGCCTCCCCTGCATGCCTGTGCAGCACCAAGCAGTGGATTTCAACCTGCCTGCAACCTCTCCTCACTCAGGCGGCACCAGTGCAAAGCCATCCCAGTCATGAAGGGTCAGCTGCTCGTGCTGTCCTTGCATATTGCAGACCCATGGTACAATCAGGCTGGCCCTCAGCCCCACCGTGATCTGGTGGTGTCAAGCGTCACAGCAGAGCTCATCATCGGCAGGGACTGTCCAACATCCTCAGAGGTGCAAACAAAAATGGACAGGTTCACAAATTCCATGAATGAAGCTTCCAATTTTACCGGTGGCCCCTCACCGGTTCCAATGCCTCTAGGCACCTACTCTATACTACAAGCCATACAAGCCTCTCGGACGGCCCTTGATACTTAGGTCGGTAAGGTAGGGATTGATGTTGCTCTCCTGCGCTAGGACCTGCGGAACATCGTGGACAGGTTCACCAATACTGAGGGCCATATCTCGGAACTTGAGGACACCATCAGTGAGCTCAAATTCACCATCTTGCACCTCTCCACATTCTCAAAACTCTTGGAGGAATGCACTAAAGATGCTGAAAACCACGCCTGCAGGAAGAACCTTCAATACATTGGCTTCCAAGAAGATATTGAAGGCACAAAACCTGAAAAATTCCTGCAAGACTGAATTACATCTTGGCTTCCAGTGGGCCAACTATCAGCCTGCTTTGTGCTGGACTGTGCCCAGCACTCCGTGGCACAGCAACCTACACCAACCCTCCCTCAGGTCTATCATATCCAAAGTTCTCAATTACAAGTACAGAGACGTGATCCTTAAAGGAGCCAGAGGGCCCATCCTATTCCAATCAACTCATATCCTCAGCTTCCCGGACTACACTTGTCTGGTCCAAAAACAATGGAAAATCTTTGACCTAAACAAAAGCTCTGGGCAATGAATCTTTCCAACATGCTAATGTTGCTGCCAAGTTAAAGGTCCTCCACTAAACCCTGCTGCTTTTTCTTCGACTCACCGGAGGCAGCCTGGGACTGGGTCACAGTGAGTAAATAACTCAGATGGGAAACATCTATTACAACGCAGGAATTACAACGTAGTGCCTTTACAACGCAGTCAATATCATGACTGTTACGTTACCACGAGTTCCATTACAACGCAAGTCATTGCAACGACTTGCTTTAGGGAATGCGGTGTTGGACTGGTGTTGGATTTTAAGTCCAACACCTTCCCTACCGATACACAAACTGGAGTTGGAATAGTAATTTAAACTATTCCAAAGTCCAGTGCTTCCCTAAAGCAAGTTGTTGTAATGACTTGCTTTGTAATGGAACTCGTGGTAATGACACAGTCGTGGTATTGACTGCATTGTTAAGCCATGCGTTGTTTTAGGATGCGTGGTAACAGATGCTATTCACTCAGATGTCACATGCCACCCACCTTCCAGGGATCGGACGCCCCTCGCCTTGATAGGGCTGGGACTGGTGTGGCCGGCGTTGGTGGAGGTAAGCGGCGGCACTCTAGACGGCAAAGGGGGGCTGCCACTGGAACACCAGGCTCCGCTGATTCGGCAAGTGAACATCATGGCGGCACCAGCAGATGGAACGACCAATCTCTACAAGACCCCACTGTCTCCCAAGCCCCTAGCTCCGAGGGGCCCAGGACGAGGGCTGAGAGCTTCTCTCCCAGGCTTCTCGCTATAGCACCCAACAACACTATTACAGCCACAAGAACTTGCATCCACTAACGCCTCTTGACTTACACATTGACAAGCCAGGAGCACCATATCCTTTGTCATTATAGGATGTACATATGGAGGGGACGCGCTGCCTTACCACGCTACCTATTGTTTTTGTTCTGTGGGGGAGTTCGGGTGGCAGGTCCTTCTGGGGTGTAAGTGTTGGTTGGGAAGTTGTTGGGGAGCTAATTAGGATTTGTTTGTCTTGTTTTTTTACTTTTTCCCTGATTGTTCTACCCACACACTACATACACCTGTTCTACACGCTGTGGACCCACCGTCTCCGACCCTTCCCACTAATAGCCGGGTACCCCCTTTCGACCGAGCATATCCAACAATATTGTCTGAGCTAAGTCACCCTCGTCAATGGCAGTGTTTAGTGCATTGACGTGGAATGTCAAAGTCCTCTATGACCATTTTCAAAGAAGCACAGTATATTCGCTTCGCCAAGCGCCACTCCCCCGCAATACTACTCCTCCTAGAGACACATCTCCACAGAACCCAATGTCCCATTCTGGCCCGGTTCGGGTCAGATAAAGTCGTTCAGGCAGGCCACATCAAGGGCTCCCGAGCTACTGCAATACTCCTTCACAAAACCTTTCTCTCTGCTACTAATTCAGCTTCTGACACTGGAGGGACATACGCCTGGGTATAGGGCCTCCTAGAGGGTAAACGTTATCATTTCCTTAGTGTGCATATCCCTCTGCAAGTGGCCTGATCCTTCTTGGAGTGCATTTGAGGCGTTATCCTGGACTTGCCCCCAGGTAGGTCCTGCCATTATCTGCAGTGTTTTTAACACTGTAATGGACCCCAACGTAGATGCCACAGGAGCGAGGGCATCACAGCCATGATTTCCATCCATTCTTGCCGACTGGGCACTTCTCTGGGCCTCTCTGACGCCTGGAGGACATGGCATTTACAGGCAACTGAGTACACCTATCTCTCCGCAGCCAAAGGCAGCATGTTTCGACTCAACTATTTCTTTCTGCCTGCTACAGATATGCCGACCTTAAGAGCTACCCATATTCTGCCTGTTGGCATCTCTGACGAGGTCCTGGTTGTACTGCACATGGGACAACATACCAAGGGGCAACAGGCCATTGTGGCACCTGAACGTCTGTTGCCTGGTTGATGCAGAATGCACTGACCCCTTGCTTCAGGAATTAAAGACCTACTTTAACCTCAAAATTGGATTGGTTGAATCCAAGGGCAACTTGGGGTTGGCTGGGAAGGCGGTCATGCGGGGCAGAGCCAGGGCGTTCCTCTACGGACAAAACCAGACACAAATCAAGCATATCTCAGATCTTGAAGCGGAGAACCTGTCCCTCAAGGGCAGATACAGATGGCTTAGGGATGACCACTCCCTGCAATAGAAAACTGCAGATCCTCCCTCTACCAGCTATGCTTGGAAGAGGCTAAGCAGTGCTGAATAGCCTCCAGTAGAAGCATTTGAGTGAAGGAACAAGTGTGCAAACCTTCTATACTAGTTGGCGACCCGTGTTGCAGCCCCTAGACTGATTCCCATGGTCCGCACCACATTAGGACAGTGCCTTCACACCTCTCCTGAAGTTGCTGCCACTTCCACTTCTGACTATGGTATGCTTTATGTCCAGAGACACTGCCCTGCACACGAGGATGCCGCCCCCCCTCTTCACTGACCTCCCTGTGGCTAACAGTAGCGAACAGGGCAGTCCTCGACCAGGCCCTGACTGTGGAGAAGGTGGCCAATGCCATTGGCGGCCTGCAATCAGGCAAACACTGGGCCGAATGGTTTCCCAATTGAATATTACTAGAAATTTGCACCAATCCTCTATCCGCACCTTCTGAATTCTCCCAAGGCGGCCCTTCCGACCTCGACCGTACTACCATAGTGCTCCTTCCTAAACTAGGGTGACCCCCCCACCCTGATGACTGCTCCTCTTATCCCTCGATTTCACTTATCAACATGGAAATTAAAATGTTTGCTAAAATCCTTGCCAACTGCCTCTTACCAATGTTTTTATTCCTTTGCCACCTGCATCAATGTAGCTTTACATCGCTTTGGAGCACCGCTGACCACTCAAAGATCCAGCCTCACTCATGCTGCTGGACTTTAAAAAGGCATTTGACTCTCTTGACTGGGTGTTTTTGTTTCAATTCCTCTCCCGGATGGGATTAAGACCCCACATTCTCTCACTTGTCAAAGTACTCTCTGCCCACCCCGAGCACAGGTTAGGGTGAGCGACGTTCGGCCGCCTACTTTCCCCCTTGGTAAAGGCACTAGATAGGGATGCCCCCTTTCACCCCTGCTCTTCGCCTTGATGATTGAACCCTTGGTGGTCTGGGTGCACTGTGAATCCCAAATCTGGGGTTTTCAGTGGAGGGATAGCCCAGAAGACTACATCACATTATACGCTGATGATGCATTGTTATTCCTCTGTCAGCCACACTTCACCGGGCTGCGTCTCCTCCAGCTGCTTCATCCATGTGGTGGAGCATCCGGGCTTATAGTCAGTTGGTCTAAATCATTCTGGCCCCCCTTGCACATGGGACTCAAGGCCATCTACTGGCAGGCCTGTCTCCATGTACCAGACTTAGCTTCCAATACCTTGGGTGTTCATTGCCCTGGGGCCTGGGCTTACCTGAGGCCTCAACCTGAAGCTGCAACTACATCAAACTCATCGGGATATGGCTAAATGGTCTAACCTACCAAACAATGACCTATGCCGAGTCACGTTCTTTAAAATGAATGCCCTACCAAAATTGCTGTATGCCCTGCAGAACTTTCCCCTAGTTGTCCCTCAATCCTGGTTTAATGATAACAACTAAATAAAGAACATAAAAAATATCTTTAAGCACAATCTATAGCTGTGTGCCTATAGATGAATCCCGCTGAACTCTTGTCCAGAGTATATTTCAGATGCCTTTGCCCTGTTTGGGTTTAATGGGTTTGATCCATGTTCATATACACAGACTGCTGGGTCTGGAAGCAAGATGTTATCTCCCAGCATTTTTGACTTCCAACACATACCCCAGGACACAACTTTAAAAAAATGTCTTATACTTCCTGCACGGCTGCTCCTTCCTCAATTCATCCCCAAGACTACGAGTGCTACCCTCTTGTGCTGATAGCTGGCCTTATGCTGGATTTGCTGGAAACGCAGGCCTACGGAAGCAACCCCGCTGTAGCAGGGCAGCTGGCTCCCCCAGGTCACTGGTCTCGGTGAATTTGAGTGGAGGGACCTCATCGGTATCTCCCAACTTGGGGACATCTGGGCCAGATCATGAATGAAGCCCTTCCAGGCCCTTCAGGGGGAACTTGAGCTCCAAAAGACTCAATTTTATAGATACTTGCAGTTGCGCCAGGCACTGATGGTGTACCAATCACAATTGCTTGAGCTTCTGGAATATGACCCACTCGAAGCCCAGGTCCTTTCATCTCCACTAGACCATGGTAGCATTTTGTGCTTGTACTGATCGTTGGTCACCAACTCTTTGGATTCCTGCGTTGCCGTTTGAGGAAAGTTGGTAGGTTGGATTGGCCCTTTGAAAGCCATCGACTGGAGCGATGCCAGGTTGGTCTGTGGGAACTGGTCATCCTTTCTCGTTTACATCTGGTTCAATTAAAATACCTGCATGTCTCCTATTCTATTCCTCAGCAACTGTAGAAGATGGGCACACTCCCACTCCTGCATGCTCCAGATGCACGAGCGACTACAGCTATTTCTTTCAGATGGTGTGGTCTTGCCCAGTTTCTGCACAGTACTGGTCTCTGATTTTCACCGCAGTGTCTGGAATCCTATAGATGCTGGTTTTCTGCTTCACCCGCATCGTTCCGTCAGTGATCCCTCAAGCAGCAGGGCAGCAGGG
Organism: Calotriton arnoldi; assembly: GCA_963921515.1. Taxonomy (NCBI): domain Eukaryota; kingdom Metazoa; phylum Chordata; class Amphibia; order Caudata; family Salamandridae; genus Calotriton; species Calotriton arnoldi. Next base: position 161,896 of record CAWUFW010001839.1, read on the forward strand.
CATACTTCTTCTGTAGTATCCACAGGTCCAGGAATTTACTGAAAAGTGAGTCTTAGGATCCTATTTTTATACCTGGTGACCACTTTGAACAGAGAGAAGCTTCTGGAGTTTCCCCCTACAGAGGTGTCTGGAATTCCTTGCCTCCCTGCCATAGTCCCAGTCTGGGGGCACAAAAGGCTAGTTTGAGGTCATTTGTGCATAAGTCTGGCCAATGCCTTTGAAGTGCAAGTGTGGTAGGTGACTGCTTCTCCCCCCAACCTGCCAAAGATGGCCAATTCTGCCAACACCCAGACCTTCTAATGTGATGCTGTCTGGTAGGGATTCACAAAGGCCAACTGCCAACTACACCTAGTCATGTGACCCAGGAACAGGTTGCAGCACCAAATGGTGAGGAAAAAGAAATGCCAACTTTCTAAAAGTGGCATTTTTGGGGATTGTGACTTAAAATCCAACTTTACAAGTAAAGAGGATTATAAACTACAATGCCTCAAACACCAAACATGACTTTCCATCCTGCTCCCAATTGAAAGTTATCACTTATTAAATTAAATAAAGTAACCCAATGTTGTCCCATTGAAGAGGTAGGCCTTGCAGTTGTGAAAAATGAATTTAAGAGTTTTTCACTACCAAGACATCTAAACCTTAATAGTACATGTCAAACTATTTAAATAAAACGCACCCTGTCCTATGGGTTGTTTAGGGTCTACCCTAGGGGTGACATATGAATTAAAAAGAAGGTTTAGGCCTGGAAAAAGGTTTATTTTGCCATGCCGAAATTACAATTTAAAACTTCAAACAGAGGCTGCAATTGCAGGCCTGAAACATGTTACAAAAGGTTACTTAATTGGGTGGTACAATCCCACTAATGAGGCCCACTAGTAGCATTTAATTTATAGGCCTTTGGTACATGTAGCAGCACTTTTCTAGGGACTTATAAGTAAATTAAATATGTCAATTAAGTATAAGCCAATTGTACCATGTTTAAAGGAGAGAGCACACGCATGTTGGCACTGGTTAGCAGTGATAAAGTATGCTGAGTCCTAAGGCCAAAAAAACAAGTTCATAAAACAGGAGGGGTGAAGGCCAAAAGTTTGGGGGTCACCCTGAAGACAAGGCCATGTCTAACTCCAGTGTTTGGACCTTTTTTGTCAAAAAATGTCTGTGGGGTAGCAGCTACCAAACCCACTAGACAGAGTCAAGCTCGCTCGATACACTCCCTTGCAAGGTCCAATGTGGGGCTCACATGAACATTTTTGCCAGGTCTGGTTTTGGTTCCAAGTCCAGGCCCTAGCCCACATGGCGCGGAGGGGGTAGGAGGCATTAGGATAGTAAGGGCTAACTCCGACACCCCCAACCCTATGGCACCCCGGGGGGCCCACTGGAACCAGTACCTATGTATATCTGTGAAGCAGCCTACTTAACTGACAGTTTAGGGGTGCGCAGTGATATGTACAGTGGGTTGTGACAACAGAAAATGAAAAAAAGACTTCCAAACATTGCTTTTCTGATGAGTTGTATGTTCACCAGTACTCTTCTTGTCTTTGGGCTGAATTTTGCATTGTAGCAGAGGAGGAGAAGGAAAGGGGCCAGAATATTGTCTGCCTAACATCCACTCAATAGGGGAAACGTGGTTTGTCTTAAATCACTGTTTGATTGTCTGCAAAAGTGTTAAATGTACAACGACACATACAAAAATTTAATCTACCAATAACTTTCTTCTGTTAGTAAATGTTATGTGGTGAATAGAAGTATATTATGCCAACTACTGCCCTCATTCTTACTCGCCAGATTGCACATGCAGTGAATCAGAATCAGCACTTCCCTGAACTCCCACCTCCATTCCCACAGTGAGCAAGTGTTCCTTAGGTGATGTTCTTCAGTTTTTTTTAAAAATGTTCTCTACACTTCATAAATTCCAGTCATAGTTACTTGTGTTTGAAATTGCACAGCAGCTCACATTCTGTTGATAGAGTATTGCAAAACTTCATGAATTTGTTTGCCAGGTATAGCAATCAACTTGTCAACTGAATTCCTGGCTGTTTTATGTCAATAGACTCCAAGAATTAAAGAAGTTGTGTCTTGCTACAAACCTAATAAGTAAAAAAGTAAAAGTAGAATGATCAGATAGATCCATGCGCTGTGGGGCCTTACCAGGCCTGGCGCATCATTAAGGGTGGAGGCCCTGCTTCCACATCCTTTTTGGTATGGGAGGGTGAACAAAGGCGAGCCTGAAAAGACACTCATCATGTTTAGGCAGGCAGCCAAGTGCTGTATACGCCCAAATTGAGCCAATGCCTATCATCCTAAGACAAACTTTACCGGGCTGAGGATTTTACAGCCCTAACAATGTGACCTCCTCATCCCAGCAAAGCCCTAAGAGATCCTGACCCTCATATCGAGGGAGCACGTCACCAAAAGTCTCAGACCTTTCCACTTCATTTTAAAACTCTGAAATGCAGAGGGATGACTGTCAATCAGTGACGCCTCATCACAAAGTAGGGTATGGTCAGCAACTTTCACTGACCCCCTTCCCACTCTGTGTCGAGTGAGAGAAGGCCCTTGTTTCATTGGCTGACTCAGAACAAAGTCAGCCTATGAGAGGAATCAGTGGGATATTCTTGTCTTCCTTGCACAAAGCATCTAGCTTCTTCCAGTGCCTTCTGCTTCCCCTCATGCTGGTCCTGCCATCACAGCCGCAGTCAGGTATGTACCTTTTTTTTAAAAAATGGTATGCGTATGCATATTTGCGAGTGTGTGGAGTGAATGGGTGTGTGAATTTGTGTTTGTGAATGGTGGGTGTATGGGAGTGCGCTCGAGAATGGTTCAATGTGTGAGTGGGTGTACACGTGGATGGGTGAGTGTATGTATGTGCGTGTGTGGCCCGCCCCACTGCTCAGCCACATAACAGGCCTAACACTGGCAAAATATGTGCCACAACATTATGAACATCATAAGATTGCATATCATTAGGACACCGATTTCCCAGTCCTTGGCTTTTTGCTTTTACAAATCATTGTTATCGGTTGCGATAGACCAATTGATAATGATAAAGTTAATCATGACTACATCTCCCAGAATGCACCAATTTGTTCAAAGAAAGCTCAGGAATGGCAATTGATGGTCTGCAAGGTCATCCCCAAAGTTTTTGTCTTAACCCTCCTGTTTTTTTAACCCGTTTTTGTTGTCTATAGGACTCTGTGCACTTTACCACTGCTAAACAGTGCTAAAGTGCATGTGCTCTCTCCTTTAAACATGGTCAATTTGGCGTACACCCAATTGGTACATTAAATTTACTTGTATGTTCCTAGTAAAGTGGCGCTACCTCTACCCAGGGCCTGTAAATAAAATGCTACTAAGAGGCCTGCAGCCCTTATTGTGCCACACTTAATTAGCCTTTTTAAACCTGTCTCAGGCCTACCATTGCAACTTGTGTGTGAAGTTTTAAGCTACAGTTTCGACCTGGCAAAATAAACCTTCTACAAGGCCTAAATCTTCTACATGTCACCCCTAGGGTAGGCCCTAAACAGCCCATAGGGCAAGGTGCATTTACTATTTAAAAAGATGGACATGAATTTTTAAGTTTTAAATGTCCCGATAGAGAAAAACGTACATTCGTTTTTCACTACTGCAAGGCCTACCTCACCAATAGGATAACATTGGGGTACATTATTACATTGAATAAGTGATAACATCTGATTTGGATTAGGTAGGAATGTCATATTTGGTGTCTGAGGAATTGTAATTTAAAACCCCCTTTACTGGTAAAGTTGGATTTTAAGTCACAATGCTGAAAATACCACTTTTAGAAAGCTGAAATTCTTTCTCCTAACCATTTGGGGTCTGAAGCCTGTTCTTGGGTCACATGACTAGATGTAGTTGGCAGTTGGCCTCTATGTATTCCTCCCAGGCAGAATCACAATAGAGGGTCTGGGTGTTGGCAGGATCACCCATAATCTCTCACAATAGGGATTCCAGAATGCCCCCGTATGTGGGATGTCTGCTTGGGTTTTTAGAATGAAAGACACAGCATTCACTAGATGCCCCTTTCAACCCAAAACAAGTGGAAGTTTACTAAATGTGACAACACACATTTAAGAGTTTTCAGTGAACAACCATTTCTTTACGGGTGTTTTTAATGGCATGGTGTCAGCAAATAAATAGCATGCTGTACTTAAGAAGCTATTGTATATCAAGCCCTGTTCGCGTTTAATTGTACTGCAATAGCACATACACCTCCACAACATTTTATGGATAGGTTCTAAATATCAGTAGCCAAATTTCATGTCCATGGGCTTTGAGTGTTTTATGAATGTAACAATGAAGATCATATTCCCTACAGAATCTTCCTCCCTTTCCCATGGACATCATTTAGGGGTCACCAGGGGTCGCAGTTGCGACCTCTGACTTGCCCCTTGCTACCCCTCGCACCACCCTTGCGAGCCCTGCCCTACAATATTTCAATGCCAAGAAAGAAGAAAGAGGGAGCTCTGGTGAGCCCCGTTTACTTACGATTGTAAATTGAGGCTAGTCTATATGGGCATTGGAGTCATGATCCCAAAGTGTAAGCTGACATATAGTGGCCAAAAAGGCACCCCTCTCCTGCGCACGTAAGTGTCAACAAAGCGGGACATCGCTGCCTGTCATGCTATATTAAATGCAGCAATAGCAAGGTGAAAAAAAATGATTGGTTCTACATTTGAGACTCAGGCTGATGGAGGCTATGGGTTCTGCGGGAACGCCATTATGTTCTTGGGGTTTGGAATTTCGATTGGAAGTCATAGCTTGTGCAATGAAATTAAGTCATTTTTATAGGCTCATGCAAATTGCAGCTACTATTTTAAGGTCAGATTTACATATTAGTTTTTGCAATGTGTATGGGTCTCTAAACATTGAATGAAAGTTTAGTCAAGTCATAGACCTAACTTTTAAATGAAGGTTTAGTCAAGTAATAGACCTGACTATTAATTTCTGTTTCTGTGCTGCACAGGGTGTCAATATGTTAAGCTATAGTTCTGGATTCAGAATGCCAGTAAGAGTGAAAGCATGTTGGTGAGTGTAGGAAGAGTAAAAGATCAGTGGTGCTGCCTAAAAGTCTATCTCGTATTTTCTAAGCTGACCAGTATAATACCTCACACATTGAAACCTTCAAATAGGAAGCAATACTCTACAACAGTGGTTCCCAAACGTTTGACTCCCGAGGACCCCCATCGAGTCCCTACTGGATGCCGGGGACCCCCCAAGCAATTTATACGATTTAAATTTCAAACATTAAAACAGTAATTCGCAAAAAATACACAAACAAGTTCATACCAAACAAATACTCTAATTACAAGAGATGTTATTATTTTATTTTTAAAACATTTGCAAAAATAAAAAATTTAATGGGAAGGTTAGTGCTGCATCTCAGTGACTAACTTTTCAATGTTTGGTTTTCTTTCGCGGTACAAGTCTCCTGCTCCTACCAGGGCCGGACTGGAAACCCAAAGCAGCCCTGGCAAATGTTGTCAGACCAGTTCCCATACGGTGCACACAAGGTGCAGTGAGTGAGCCTGACCACTACAAAGGGGACGTTGGACGGTCTCTCTCCTCAAGAAAATTTGGGAAAAAATTGTGCATTCTACAACACATTTGTCATTATATACTGAATTGTATTCGCTTTTAAAGCATAGTAAATGATGACCTTACTGTGCACCAGGATGCAACAGTCTTTGTTGGGGCTCTTCAATGAATCCCTCACTATCACCCTCCAACAGTGCCTCTCATCTCTCCATAGCCCCTCTGTCACATGTTTTTCATTTGTTTTATAGCACCTCTCATACCAGTGTAGGGTGTCAGAGCACTTTGCATCACACACATAGAGACAATGAATCATACATGTGTAAATCAGTGTATAGAAAATGTTGCATAAGGCAAAGAGGACTACAAAGTATATGATTCACATGTCATCCATACTGGTAGGCGTTTTTTAAGAGTGCTTGGTCTGGAGAAGCACAAACTCAGGATTCAGAACATAACACAGTGGTTATCACTGACTTAAAAAATAAGAATTTATTTCTACCCAAACAATTCTTTTTTAGCAGCATCAGGATAATGAAAGACTGGGAAAAAAACACAACTAACTTGTACCATGCAGTTTACATGCACCTCTGATGGCATTTCATAGCTCACTGCGCTAGATTATGATTGTAACTTGTGAACTGCACAGTAACAAAAGAATCTCTCTGATAAAAGCAGTAACCCACTGAGCTGTGCAAATAAAATACTGTTTTTTTAAATGTATGGTACATACATATTAACCATCTGCGCTACCTCAGATGAGTCAAAGCTGCAACTGGACAAAACTCCCATCTCTCTCCAGCAAGTACATTAATCATCGGTGTTATCTTGACACTTTTATTGTTGTGCCGAAAACTGCTGATTATACAAGGAACTTTGCATTGATTTTAAAACTGCTGCCTGTGGACCCCCCTGGGAATGTGTCACAGACCCCTGGGGGTCCACAGACCACAGTTTGGGAACCACTGCCCTACAAAACAAGTGCTAACTTATCTGCTGTAGGCACAGTGTAGCTAACATCTTTTGCTTGTAACCCCTCCCTAAACACAAAACCCTGCTGCTTCTTTAGATGCAGCGGTTCTATGGTAGCAAGACAAGGAGAGCCATGATTGGGTGTTTAGGCTGTCACTCGAAGTTGGAGGTTGTGATTTTAGTTTGACTTAAAACATAAAATATTAGGTAATATTACAATATAGGTAAATAGACCCTGGCATACAAATGCACATGCACAAGGCATATGTTTCATGCAGACTAGTCCAAGTTGTATGAGTTAATTATCTTCCCACTGAAATTAAGCTTTGCCCTTGAATGTATAAGAAATACCAAGTTACAGAGACAGAGGCACCAGCAACAGGTGCAGCATAAGTGCCTGGACTAGAAACATAGGGAGTTGGAAATCGATAAAAACATTCTAGCAGGGAAAGATATGTGCATTAAGGTTTTGAATCTAAATTGAGCCATTAGCTTGGTCTGGCTGCTCGGTGGTGTAATGCATCCTCTCCAGGAACATGTATGTAACTCCCCGGCCACAAGTTCAGATCCAGAGGGTCCACTCAGCCTTTCATCCTTCCAAGGGTAATAAAGTGAATGCCATATTTTTGGGGGTAAATAAATTAGCCTGTGCTTTGCACATCCATTACGTCAGGTATTCTATCAACAGGTCATTTGGGAGATTCATCAGTGCCTTTGAGTGAAATTCACAAGCCTATGTGTGTGGAAGATCCAACATATACCCTTGAAGAGTATCACCTAAAGTAACAGCTGGTTACGTTTATGGTTATATTAATGCCTCCTAAGAGTGCAGGCTTATTAAGGGTTTGACTGAGTATAATAATGTAAACCACTAATGGGACAGTGTGTTCATAATGGTCCATGGGATCTTTGCGATTGGGACTCATCTCTGACTCGTCAGTTGACACAATACTTCTATTAGTGTTTGTGCTGGCCAGTGGCAGCCAAGCATTGTTCATTAGGTGTGTGATACACAGGAGCATTCCCTATCGCTGGTGTGGTGTTTGGACAAAATAGCGAGTCCAAAACATTATGTCAAGAATATCGAGAACAAGAATATCGTGGTGAAGGAAAGTTTCTATGGGCATGCAAAGTTTTACTATACTTAACTCCACATATATGTACCTTGACGACATATATATATATAAAACTTTACATCTGCATATAAATCGATACTTACCTGTTAACACTTACTTTCTTGATTTTTGGTTCTCTATATTTTTAACACAATATACTGTCCATACAATATTTTTGTCCTCAATATTCTCACAGTGATCTGCTGGTGTGGTGCAGGAGGGTTGTGTATTCAGTTTTATAATAATATCTTCAGGGGAATATGTTCCTCTTTTCCTTATAACATCCAATGAATTACAGTGGGTAGTTATTGATAATTTACAATAAATGTATCATACATTGTATACAGGTCCGTTTACACAAATCCTGGTCTACACATACCTCTGGCCTACCGCCATCTGTGTACTTGACAAATAATTACTCTTTGTGGGTGGGGTCCAGATTATTTCCTGGGTTCTTCCTTTAAAACAATGGCCTATGTTTGGCATATGGGATTCATAAGGTTAATGCCAATAATCCAGTTTCCTTTCTGTTCACATATACAGCAACCTTATATAATTGTTATTTATGTGTAGCTGCACAAGTTTACTGTCAGACACAGTTAGGGGGCTGTTAGACCTGGCATATCTTGGCATGATTTCCCCTGACTTTTTGCCTCTACCTCCTTTGCTTTTAGATGCTTTGGGTAATTTGCCACTGCTGATCAGTGTCAAAGTACAGTAGTTCCCTGTGTAAAGTGTAATGGTAATTGGTTGGCCATGATTGGTATGTTTGCCTTACTAGTAAAGTCCCTAGTGATGTGCACTGTGTGTGCCAGGGCTAGTAATGCAAGGGTGCGCGGAGAAGGGAACTCAGGCCTACAGTGTAGGGCCTGCACACAGTTTGCTAAGTTAGCATGTGTCCTGACAAGTACAGCTACTTGTCAGGCCTTACTTTCCCTTTACATGCACCGTGGGCACCCCTGTGGTAGGTCCCAGGTAACCCCTGGGCAGGGTGCCGTGTAAGTAAAAGGCAGGACATGTACTGAGGTGTGTGTTATGTCCTGACAGTGAAAAACACTCCATTTCGTTTTTCACTGGTGAAAGGCCATTCTGCCCATAGGACAGAATGGGGGAGGCTGGGTGTTGTGTTTGTTAGCCTAGTTTCCCATAAGTTTAGAATGGAGAAGTGAAGTTTGGTATGTACGAACTCACAGCGTCATAACCCATCTTTCTATGAAAGTGGTTTTGTCACTGTGTGTTCAGAAGCGGCTCTTTTAGAAAGTGGCTGAGTTTTGTGCTTTAAGCTTTTCTGTGTGTCTCTGTTGAATGTGGACTGGCTGTCTGGATCTGAGAGGGGAGGGATGAGATGGCACCAGGCTGACCTGCAGCTGGAGAGTATGCGAGGAGAAGCCCGGGAGGTGAAGAGGCCTGGGTTGCGGCTATAAAACAATTGACCCATCTCCTGCTGAGTGATTAAGGATCCAGACCCCCAGTATCAAAGGGAGAAAGGTGACACTGGGAGGGAGACACCCAGAACTGATTTAGGCAGGGGTCAGGGACCCCTGAGCACAACAAACTTCAAAGACATTTAGGGGTATATCTATGAGAGCTGAAACCCCTGAACGTTAGAATGAAACAGAAATGGATTGAGACTGAAAAGGCTTGGACCCATTCTGTGGTCAAGAGGAACCTCTGCTAAAGAAGGAGCAACTGAAGAGACTGCTGGGGAGACCAATCCTTGCTTCGTGATCTGGGGCTGGTCTGCAGTTTGCTGTTCTAACTAAAGGGAGAGGCTGTTGGAACTGTGCTTGGAGGCGCTGGGTCCCCCTGCTTGAAGAAGACTGTGCTTTGTGCTGTGTCTTGTAACCCCAAGGGCCCGAGGTGAGCTGGCTCCCTGTTTGGAAACACAGGAACATAAACGTTTCCGGAGAAGTTTCAAGCAATGCGGTGGGCGCGTGTTGTGGCAGCTTGAGACCCTCAGAAGGTGTGCCCTGTGATCTTGGACACACGGAGGAGAAGCGAGACTCGGATGCGCTGGGTGCGTGTCGTGGTGCACAGGAGGCATTGGTGAAGAGCGCCTGGTGAACGTGTGCATCGACGGAGGAGTGAGTCTCGGACGCGAAGGGTGCGTGTTGTGGTGCACAGGAGGCGTCGGTGAGGAGCGCCTGGTGAAGTGTGCACCGGAGGTGAAGCGAGACTCGTACGCGCAGGGTGCGTGTCGGGGTGCACCGCAGGCGCTGGTGAAGAGGGCCTGGTGAGCGGGTGCATCGGAGGTGAAGAGAGTCTCGGCCACGCTGGGTGCGTGTCATGGTGCACTGGAGGCGTTGGCGAGGAGCGCCTGGTCAACGCGGGCATCAGAAGTGGAGTGAGTCTCGGACGCGCAGGGTGCGTGTCGGGGTGCACCAAGGTGTTGGTGAAGAGCACCTGGTGATCGAGTGCACCGGAGGAGAAGCGAGGCTCAGACACGGTGAGCGTGTCGAGGTGCGGCCGGAGGCGTTGGTGAGGAGCGCCTGGATATCGGGGCACCGGAATTGGAGTAAGTCTCAGTGAAGCAGTGTGTGTGCTTTGGTGCAACCTGAGACTGTGGAGGTGATCAGCTGATCATCGTGTGCACCAGAAGAAAGTGAGTCTCTGCAGTGTGGTGTGCGTGTCTTGGTGCCAACTGAGACCGCAGAAAGGAGTGCTGGTTGAACGTGCACTCGGAGTCGACGTGAACTCCCATCAGCGTTGTGTGTGTGGCTTCGTGCCAGAAGAGACCCGGAGGGTGCGGTGGTGAATGTGCACCCGGAGTAACGTAATCTCAGGGGCGTGGGATACGTGTGCCCTGTGGCCGCCTGAGACTTTCCTAACAGTCGCGGCCTGGACCGGCAGCCCCGGAGGAGCTGAGCTGCCAGGCCGAACCGCTGAGGCCCTTTGAGAAAGTTCTGCACGAAAGGCCTAGTTCATTGAAGGAGGAGAGGAGAGTGGGGTCGCGCCCCCCCAGGTAACGTGGATCACTGCCTGGGCGGGGTGCGGGCTCGGAGGGACACTCTCTCGGCCTCTCAGTCCTTCTGACAACGTGAGCTTTTGCTTCGGCTCAGATTGTGGCCCGTACTGACCAAGGAGTGGTGGTACTGGGGCCTGAGTGGGAAGCTGTACTGTATTTCATCGTGAATACGCGTGGGGGGGGCAACTGTTATCGAAGAGGCTGACTGTCGTAATACACATTGCCAATATTGCTGCTAACGAACTGCCGGACTGTCTTATGACGCCTGACATTATTTCCGCCTAATGAAGTACACGATTGTAGCGCTTCACATTGCATTATTTATCCCTTGCAAAGTACAGGATTGTAGTGGCCCGCATTGCATTATTTCGTCATTGCAACGTACATGAGTGTAGCTACGCATTGCATTATTCCTTAAGTGCAAAGTACATGATTGTGGCGGCGCGCATTGCATTGTTTCTTCATTGCAAAGTACGTGATTGGGGTGTGACGCATTGCATTATTCCTTCATTGCGCAGTACATGATTGTAGCGGTACGCATTGCATAATTTCTCCCATTGCAGATACCAGAGTGTATCGTTACGCATTGTATTTTTTCTCCTGTGCCCAGCACAGGATTGTATCGTTACGCAGAGCACTATTGTTTGTCCATTGCAACGTGTGTGATTCTAGCATTACGACCAGCTTAGCGTTTGGAAAGCGGTGGTTGGGATTTGAACCTACCAGCCAGCCTGAACGAATATTACCCTTTATTATATGTTGGCTTTGTAACGTGTGGTCTGATCGTATATCTTTCTATATAAAGTTTATACTTGTTTTTATCAACCTCGTGTGGAGTCCATTTGTGGTGTCACCAGGGGGTTGCTGTGGGTGTGGTTGCACATACTGTACACTCGTGCCTTGGAGATAGGCCTGGCTGCTCGTGCCAAGCTACTAAGGGGGTGAGCAGGGCTATCTCAAACGGTGTCCTTACTTGGCCTAACGTTGAGTGGGGAGTACCGGGTCGCGCATTTGTGACAGTGACGCGTGACGGGGACTCCGGCTTCCAACATTTGGCGGCAGAGCGGTGGGATAAGATCCTAACGTAATTAAAGCACGTGTGTGCAAAACCACTCACGGTAATTGGTGTACATCATAAATTGATCGCAGACCACAACGCAACAACATATTGTTTTGAATTGTTGGTTCTATTGTTGAGAAACCTTTAAACCACACATCATGTCTCAGGAGGGGAGCCAGATAGCCGGTGAGGCTGGGGCTGCAGAATTAGAGTTTAACATTGAGGCATTGTTGACCTTCAAGGTTGATCAGTTGAGGAAATTCTGCAGAGCTTTGGGATGTCCCATGAAGGGTAGCGCCAAGAAGGAGGATCTGCAAGTGGCCTTGAGGGCCTGGTGGGAAGCCAAAGAGGCTCAGGAGACGGGTGATGTTGAGGTGGATGAGGATGTCCCAGGGAATGGATTTGGTCCACAGGATTTGCCAGTGGAGGGACCAGCCACAGGGGCTGGTAGTAGCCATTCAGGGAGGAGTTTTTCACCAGAGGAGTTGGAGGAAAACCAAAGGGTCAGACTGCATGAGTTGGAGGTGTTAACACTTAAAACTCAAGCAGAGGAGAGCAGCAACGCTCTCGCATTGGAAGAGAAACGGATTCTCTTCGCTCATGAGTTAAGCATGAGGGAACTGGACATTAAGGGTAAACAAGTAGAGTCCAGTTCGAATGGTGGCAGCGCACCACCAGTGCCAGTAGGGAAGGTGTACATTTCCAAGGATTTAGTGCGAGACTACCAGGGGGGTGATGACATTTATGCGTGGTTCACGGCATATGAGATCGCACTAAGGATGAATGAGGTTCCTGAAAAGCATTGGGGGCGGGCCTATGGAAACACTTTGAGGCTTCGGGGAGGGACGTTCTATCACCTTTAGAGAGGGCGGGAACCCTGACCTATGCCAACATGAGGGAGGCTTTATGCCTCCGGTATGGGCTCACCCCTGAACAATACCGGCAGAAGTTCAGGAACTCCAAGAAACTAGAATCCCGTACTTGGGTAGAATGTGTGAATGAGTACACACGGGCACTGGATGGTTGGATGCTGGGCAGCAAGGTCAATGATTTTAAGGGATTATGCAATTTAATCAGTTGGGAGCACTTGAGTAGTCTGTGTGTTCCAGGGCTGCGCCAGCATCTATTGGATAGTAAGCTGACTGATCCCAGTAAGCTTGCTGAGGAGGCGGACCGCTGGACTAGTTCCCGGGTCCACAAGGGGATTGGGAATACCACTGCCAAGAGTATGCAGGGTCCCCCGCCTAAGGTGGGGGAGGACAAGGGTAACCCCAAGGAGTCCTCTAAAGGGCCCCAAGGTAGCCCCCCAAGAAAGGGTCCCACTCCCCAAGGCCAAGAGGGCCTGGTCCTTCAAGGGCAAGAAGGAGCCCCGAGGTCCTCCTACGTGTTACTTCTGTAAAGAAGTGGGTCATATTTCCCCTAAATGCCCCAAAAAGTCATCTGCACCCACTGGTGCTCCAACACCTGGTTTAGTGAGTGTAGCACTGATGGAGGAATTGAGTACTTGGAATGGGGAGGGGCAAGCAGTTATGACCCTGGTCTCCTTAGGAGATTGAGAGATGGTCCAGGAAATCCCTCTGCCTGAGAACACTAAGAAGTACAGGCAGTGGGTGACCATCAATGGACAGAGGGTGGAGGCTCTGAGGGACACCGGGGCCAGTTTGACATCTGTCAGGTGTCAGTGGGTGTCTGAAGAGCAAGTAACTCCTGATGTGCTTCACCCTGTAATGTCAGCAGACAATTCAGTGCACCTCTGCAAGGTGGCGCTGGTTCCCTTTGAATGGGGAGGGGTCTCAGGTTCCTTGAAGGTTGTTGTAAGTCCGTCCATGCCTGTAGACTGTCTGCTAGGGAATGACCTGCAGAGTTCCCCCTGGAGGGAGGTGGAGCGCTAGGCGCATTTGGAAATGTTGGGTCTACCTGAGTGGGCGTGTGTGACCACTAGGTCTATGGGAGCCAGTAAAGGTATTCAAGAGAACCTGGAGCCTGAAACAGTGGCCCAGGTGCCTGCCAGGAAGAGAAGAGGCAGGGGGCGCGGGAAACCGGCCCCCACAGTTCCCACGGTCCAGGAGGAGGCACCCTTTGAGGGGGATGCCCTGGAACCTACGGGGGAACAAATGTCTGAACTGGGGGACCTACCCGGGCTGACCGAATGGCAGCAGGAAGGGGGGCTCTCCAGGGAGGAATTCTGTGAGGAACAGAAGGGGTGCCCTTCTCTTGTAGGTTTGCGGCAGCAGGCAACAAACCAGGCAGCAGGTGCTCAGTCGGGATCACACTTGATTTACTGGGAAAATGATCTCCTGTATAGTGAGCCAAAGGTGGCTGAGCCTGGGTCAGCCCGGGCGCTGGTGGTACCCCAGCGCTTCAGAGCCTTCCCTATTGGGGTTGGCTCATGATGTACCTTTGGCGGGACATTTGGGGCAGGACAAGACGTTTGAGCGGCTTGTCACCCACTTCTACTGGCCCCAGATGCGCAAGAGTTCTGATACTCATTGCAGGACCTGTCAGACTTGTCAGGCGAGTGGTAAGAGTGGAAGGAAGCGAAAGGCTCCCTTCCAACCTTTCCCTGTAGTCAGCACACCCTTTGAGAGGGTGGGCATTGACATTGTGGGGCCTCTGGATCCCAAGACGGCCATGGGCAACAGGTTCATCCTGGTCTTGGTGGACCATGCCACCCCGGTACCCGGAAGCCATCCCTCTCCGGACGGTGACAGCCCCCGTGGTGGGCCGTGCACTGATGGGGATTTTCTCCCGTGTGGGGTTCCCCAGAGAGGTGGTGTCCGACAGGGGTACTAATTTCATATCGAGGTATATGAAATCTCTGTGGAAGGAGTGCGGTGTAACTTATAAGTTCACCACACCTTACCAACCCCAGGGTAATGGTCTGGTTGACAGGTTTAACTGGAACTTGAAGGGCATGATTATGGGTCTGGAGGAACCCATGAGGCGTAAGTGGGACGTCCTCTTGCCATGCCTGCTGTTTGCGTACAGAGAGGTGCCACAGAAGTCATTGGGGTTCAGTCCCTTTGAGCTCCTGTATGGGCACCCGGTCAGAGGACCCTTGAGTTTGGTGAAGGAGGGCTGGGAGAAGGCTCCTAGTAAACCCCCCCAGGATGTATACAGCTACATGCTGGCCTTCATGAACCAAACTAGGCATTTCAGGCAACTCGCTCAGGCAAACCTGGAAGCCAACCAGGAGGATATGAAACTGTGGTATGACCAGAATGCCACTCTGGTCGAGTTTCAACCTGGGCAGAAAGTGTGGGTGATGGCGCCAGTGGAGCCTTGTGCCCTCCAGGACAAAAGTGGACTGGGCCTTATGAGGTGGTGGAGCGGAGGAGCAAAGTGACCTACCTGGTGGACTTACGGTCTCCTAGGAATCCTTTGAGGGTTCTCCATGTGAACCGCCTCAAACCACACTTTGAGAGGTCTGAGGTGACCATGCTCTTGGCTACAGATGACGGGGCGGAAGAGGAGAGTGAACCTCTTCCTGACCTCCTGTCAGCCAAGGAGAAGGACGGGTCAGTGGATGAGGTGTACCTCTCTCCTACCCTGACCCCGGAACAGCGGAGGGACTGTTGCCAGGTATTGGGTCAGTTCGCCTCCCTGTTCTCCCTGACCCCAGGAGTCACCCATTGGTGCGTCCATGATGTGGACACTGGAGACAGTCTGCCTGTAAAACAAAATTTTTACAGAGTAGCTGATAAGGTCAGGGCCAGCATCAAGGAAGAGGTCTCCAAGATGCTAGCGCTAGGGGTGATTGAGCCATCCAGCAGCCCCTGGGCCAGCCCAGTGGTCCATGTGCCAAAAGCTGCTGCGCCGGGTGCAACTCCCGAACTTCGGTTCTGTGTGGATTACCAATCAATCAATCAATCACGGCATTTATAGAGCACGCTACTCACCCGGGAGGGTCTCAAGGCGCTGGGGGAGGGGGTAAGTTATTGCTCGAACAGCCAGGTCTTGAGCTGCTTCCTGAAGGAGAGATGGTCCTGGGTTCGCCGAAGGTGAGTGGGGAGGGAGTTCCAGGTCTTGGCTGCCAGGTAGGAGAAGGATCTTCCTCCGGCGGTGGTTCTGCGGATGCGTGGTACGGTGGCGAGGGCGTGGCTGGTTGATCGTAGCTGGCGGGTGGGCGTGTAGAAGGTCATGCGGTCGTTGAGGTACTTTGGGCCCAGGTCGTGGAGGGCCTTGTGTGCGTGGGTGAGGAGTCTGAACGTGATTCTCTTGCTGACGGGGAGCCAGTGCAGGTCTTTCAGGTGTCCGGTGATGTGGCTGTGTCGGGGGATGTCCAGGATGAGTCGTGCGGAGGCGTTCTGGATGCGCTGGAGTCTTTTTGAAGTTTGGCTGTGGTTCCGGCGTAGAGGGTGTTCCCATAGTCCAGTCGGCTGGTGACGAGTGCCTGGGTGACGGTCTTCCTGGTTTCAGTGGGGATCCATCTGAAGATCTTGCGGAGCATGCGCAGGAGTGTTGAAGCACGAAGATGAGACGGCGTTGACTTGTCTGGTCATTGACAGGGAGGAGTCCAGGATGAAGCCCAGGTTGCGTGCGTGGTCCGTTGGCTTGGGCGCGGTGCCCAGGGCCGGGGGCCACCAGGAGTCGTCCCAGGCGGAGGGTGATGAGCCCAGGATGAGGACTTCCGTCTTGTCTGAGTTCAGTTTAAGGCGGCTGTTCCTCATCCAGTCGGCGACGTCTCTCATCCCGTCGTGTAGGTTGGCTCTGGCGGTGGTGGGGTCGTTGGTGAGGAGAGGATCAGCTGGGTGTCGTCGGCGTGAGGAGATGATGTTGAGGTTGTGTTGGCGTGCGATGGCTGCGAGGGGCTCATGTAGACGTTGAAGAGGGTTGGACTGAGTGAAGATCCTTGTGGAACGCCGCAGATGACTTCGGTGGCCTCGGATCTGAACGGGGGAGGCGGACTCTCTGGGTTCTTCCGGCGAGCAACGAGATGATCCATTCCAGTGCTTTCTCTCGGATTCCGATGTTGCTGAGGCGCTTCACTAGGGTGCGGTGGCAGACGGTGTCGAACGCCGCGGAGAGGTCCAAGAGGATGAGGGCTGCTGTTTCCCCGTTGTCGGTTAGGGTTCTGATGTCGTCGGTGGCTGCGATAAGGGCGGTCTCGGTGCTGTGGTTGGCCCGAAACCCGGACTGCGAGGGGTCGAGGATCCGTTCGTCTCGAGGAAGGCGGCAAGCTGTCTGTTGACGGTCTTCTCGATGACTTTGGCCGGAAACGGAAGGAGCGAGATGGGACGGTAGTTCTTGAGGTCGGTGGGGTCCGCCGTTGGTTTCTTCAGGAGGGCGGTAAGCTCGGCGTGCTTCCAGCTCTCCGGGAAGGTGGCGGTGTGGAAGGAGGAGTTGATGATGTCCCGGAGATGGGGTGCGATGGTGGCGTCGGCTTTGTTGAAGACGTGGTGTGGGCAGGGGTCGGTTGGTTACCGTGGACTCAATGCGGTCACTAAGACTGATGTGCACCCCATCCCCCGAGCTGATGAGCTCGTGGATCGGCTGGGAGCTGCCCGGTACCTCAATACATTTGATTTGACATCGGGGTACTGGCAAATTGCCTTGACCGAGGGGGCTAAGGAGAGGTCAGCGTTCTCAACACCAGAAGGGCACTACCAGTTCAGGGTTATGCCCTTTGTGTTGAAGAACGCCCCTGTCACCTTCCAGAGACTGGTTAACCAGGTGCTGAGTGGGCTGGAGGAATTCAGCGCCGCTTACCTGGACGACATTGCAGTGTTCAGCTCCAGTTGAGAGGAACATTTGCAACACCTCTGTGAAGTGTTGAAGGCCTTGCAGAGGGCGGGCGTAACTATCAAGGCAAGTAAGTGCCAGATAGGGCAGGGTTCCGTGGTGTACTTGGGACACCTGAAAGGGAGCGGCCAGGTGGCACCCCTACAGGCAAAGATTGATACCATCCTGGTGTGGGAACCCCCCCAAGACCCAGACAGGAGTGAGGGCCTTTCTAGGACTCACTGGGTATTACAGACGGTTTGTGAAGGGGTATGGCACCCTCGTTGCCCCCCTGACAGAACTGACATCCAAGAAACAGCCCAAGAAGGTGGTCTGGACTGATGCCTGCCAGACTGCCTTTGATGCCCTGAAGTCTGCCATGTGCACCGCAGCCGTGTTACGGGCGCCGGATTTCTCCAGAGAGTTTATTGTGCAAACAGATGCTTCAGAGCATGGGGTGGGAGCAGTACTCTCACAGTTGAACAACGAGGGCTTGGACCAACCCGTAGCTTTCATTAGCAGAAGGCTACTTCCCAGGGAACAGAGGTGGAGTGCAATTGAAAGGGAGGCTTTTGCTGTGGTCTGGGCGCTGAAGAAGCTGAGGCCCTACTTGTTTGGGACCCACTTCTTGGTTCAGACCCACCACCGGCCCCTCAGATGGTTGATGCAGATGAGGGGTAGAACCCAAAACTGTTGAGTTGGTCCATCTCCCTACAGGGGATGGACTTCACGGTGGAACACCGTCCGGGAACAGAACACGCCAATGCTGATGGTCTGTCCAGATTTTTCCGCCTTAGTGATGAGAACTCCCATGAGGGCGGGTAGTTCCCCCCACTTTTCGGCTGGAGGGGACGCGTGTTAGACCTAGCATATCTTGGCGTGATTTCCCCTGACTTTTTGCCTTTACCTCCTTTGCTTTTAGATGCTTTGGCTACTTTGCCACTGCTGATCAGTGTCAAAGTACAGTAGTTCCCTGTGTAAAGTGTAATGGTAATTGGTTGGCCATGATTGGTATGTTTGCCTTACTAGTAAAGTCCCTAGTGATGTGCACTGTGTGTGCCAGGGCCAGTAATGCAAGGTCGCGCGGAGAAGGGAACTCAGGCCTACAGTGTAAGGCCTGCGCGCAGTTTGCTAAGTTAGCATGTGTCCTGACAAGTACAGCTACTTGTCAGGCCTTACTTTCCCTTTTACATGCACCGTGGGCACCCCTGTGGTAGGTCCCAGGTAACCCCTGGGCAGGGTGCCGTGTAAGTAAAAGGCAGGACATATACTGAGGTGTGTGTTATGTCCTGACAGTGAAAAACACTCCATTTCGTTTTTCACTGGTGAAAGGTCATTCTGCCCATAGGACAGAATGGGGGAGGCTGGGTATTGTGTTTGTTAGCCTAGTTTCCCATAAGTATAGAATGGAGAAGTGAAGTTTGGTATGTATGAACTCACAGCGTCATAACCCATCTTTCTATGAAAGTGGTTTTGTCACTGTGTGTTCAGAAGCCGCTCTTTTAAAAGTGGCTGAGTTTTGTGCTTTAAGCTTTTCTGTGTGTCTCTGTTGAATGTGGATCGACTGTCTGGATCTGAGAGGGGAGGGGGTGAGATGGCACCAGGCTGCAAAACACACAAGATGATGGACGGAATGCTGCACATTGGCAAACATTCACCCCCAGTCACAGATCTGGGTTTAATCCATCGTTATTTTGCTTCACCATGCCACCCCAGTTCAGACATAGCCATATGCAAATCAGTCTTGACCCTGTGCCTCATGGGAACAGTCCAGACCGAACTGCCAAGCCATGTCTTCCCTGGATTGGAATCAAGCATCCTAGGACCGGTTTCAGGCTATCAGACTTCATCAGCCAGGATAGCTTGACTCCAGTGGCATAGTGAGCACGGGACCCACGTCTGGGCATACCCTTCCACTTAGGGCGAAATGCAAAACACACAAGATGATGGACGGAATGCTGCACATTGGCAAACATTCACCCCCAGTCACAGATCTGGGTTTAATCCATCGTTATTTTGCTTCACCACGCCACCCCAGTTCAGACATAGCCATATGCAAATCAGTCTTGACCCAGCTATCCTGGCTGATGACGGCTGATAGCCAGAAACCGGTCCTAGGATGCTTGATTCCGGTCCAGGGAAGACATGGTTTGGCAGTTCGGGCTGGACTGTTCCCATGAGGCACAGGGTCAAGACTGATTTGCATATGGCCATGTCTGAACTGGGAGTGGCGTGGTGAGCAAAATAACGATGGATTAAACCTAGATCTGTGACTGGAGGTGAATGTTTTGCCAATGTGCAACATTCCGTCCATCATCTTGTGTGTTTTGCTGTTCGCCCTATGTGGGAAGGGTATGCCCAGACGTGGGTCCCGTGCTCACTACGCCACTGGAGTCAAGCTATCCTGGCTGATGACGGCTGATAGCCAGAAACCGGTCCTAGGATGCTTGATTCCGGTCCAGGGAAGACATGGCTTGGCAGTTCCCATGAGGCACAGGGTCAAGACTGATTTGCATATGGCCATGTCTGAACTGGGGTGGCGTGGTGAGCAAAATAACGATGGATTAAACCCAGATCTGTGACTGGGGTGAATGTTTTGCCAATGTGCAACATTCCGTCCATCATCTTGTGTGTTTTGCTGTTCGCCCTATGTGGGAAGGGTATGCCCAGACGTGGGTCCCGTGCTCACTACGCCACTGGAGTCAAGCTATCCTGGCTGATGACGGCTGATAGCCAGAAACCGGTCCTAGGATGCTTGATTCCGGTCCAGGGAAGACATGGCTTGGCAGTTCGGGCTGGACTGTTCCCATGAGGCACAGGGTCAAGACTGATTTGCATATGGCCATGTCTGAACTGGGGTGGCATGGTGAGCAAAATAACGATGGATTAAACCCAGATCTGTGACTGGGGGTGAATGTTTTGCCAATGTGCAACATTCCGTCCATCATCTTGTGTGTTTTGCTGTTCGCCCTATGTGGGAAGGGTATGCCCAGACGTGGGTCCCGTGCTCACTACGCCACTGGAGTCAAGCTATCCTGGCTGATGACGGCTGATAGCCAGAAACCGGTCCTAGGATGCTTGATTCCGGTCCAGGGAAGACATGGCTTGGCAGTTCGGGCTGGACTGTTCCCATGAGGCACAGGGTCAAGACTGATTTGCATATGGCCATGTCTGAATTGGGGTGGCGTGGTGAGCAAAATAACGATGGATTAAACCCAGATCTGGGACTGGGGGTGAATGTTTTGCCAATGTGCAACATTCCGTCCATCATCTTGTGTGTTTTGCTGTTCGCCCTATGTGGGAAGGGTATGCCCAGACGTGGGTCCCGTGCTCACTACGCCACTGGAGTCAAGCTATCCTGGCTGATGACGGCTGATAGCCAGAAACCGGTCCTAGGATGCTTGATTCCGGTCCAGGGAAGACATGGCTTGGCAGTTCGGGCTGGACTGTTCCCATGAGGCACAGGGTCAAGACTGATTTGCATATGGCCATGTCTGAACTGGGGTGCGTGGTGAGCAAAATAACGATGGATTAAACCCAGATCTGTGACTGGGGGTGAATGTTTTGCCAATGTGCAACATTCCGTCCATCATCTTGTGAGTTTTGCTGTTCGCCCTATGTGGGAAGGGTATGCCCAGACGTGGGTCCCGTGCTCACTACGCCACTGGAGTCAAGCTATCCTGGCTGATGACGGCTGATAGCCAGAAACCGGTCCAGGGAAGACATGGCTTGGCAGTTTGGGCTGGACTGTTCCCATGAGGCACAGGGTCAAGACTGATTTGCATATGGCCATGTCTGAACTGGGGTGGCGTGGTGAGCAAAATAACGATGGATTAAACCCAGATCTGGGACTGGGGGTGAATGTTTTGCCAATGTGCAACATTCCGTCCATCATCTTGTGAGTTTTGCTGTTCGCCCTATGTGGGAAGGGTATGCCCAGACGTGGGTCCCGTGCTCACTACGCCACTGGAGTCAAGCTATCCTGGCTGATGACGGCTGATAGCCAGAAACCGGTCCTAGGATGCTTGATTCCGGTCCAGGGAAGACATGGCTTGGCAGTTCGGGCTGGACTGTTCCCATGAGGCACAGGGTCAAGACTGATTTGCATATGGCCATGTCTGAACTGGGGTGGCGTGGTGAGCAAAATAACGATGGATTAAACCCAGATCTGGGACTGGGGGTGAATGTTTTGCCAATGTGCAACATTCCGTCCATCATCTTGTGTGTTTTGCTGTTCGCCCTATGTGGGAAGGGTATGCCCAGACGTGGGTCCCGTGCTCACTACGCCACTGGAGTCAAGCTATCCTGGCTGATGACGGCTGATAGCCAGAAACCGGTCCTAGGATGCTTGATTCCGGTCCAGGGAAGACATGGCTTGGCAGTTCCCATGAGGCACAGGGTCAAGACTGATTTGCATATGGCCATGTCTGAACTGGGGTGGCATGGTGAGCAAAATAACGATGGATTAAACCCAGATCTGTGACTGGGGGTGAATGTTTTGCCAATGTGCAACATTCCGTCCATCATCTTGTGTGTTTTGCTGTTCGCCCTATGTGGGAAGGGTATGCCCAGACGTGGGTCCCGTGCTCACTACGCCACTGGAGTCAAGCTATCCTGGCTGATGACGGCTGATAGCCAGAAACCGGTCCTAGGATGCTTGATTCCGGTCCAGGGAAGACATGGCTTGGCAGTTCGGGCTGGACTGTTCCCATGAGGCACAGGGTCAAGACTGATTTGCATATGGCCATGTCTGAATTGGGGTGGCGTGGTGAGCAAAATAACGATGGATTAAACCCAGATCTGGGACTGGGGGTGAATGTTTTGCCAATGTGCAACATTCCGTCCATCATCTTGTGTGTTTTGCTGTTCGCCCTATGTGGGAAGGGTATGCCCAGACGTGGGTCCCGTGCTCACTACGCCACTGGAGTCAAGCTATCCTGGCTGATGACGGCTGATAGCCAGAAACCGGTCCTAGGATGCTTGATTCCGGTCCAGGGAAGACATGGCTTGGCAGTTCGGGCTGGACTGTTCCCATGAGGCACAGGGTCAAGACTGATTTGCATATGGCCATGTCTGAACTGGGGTGCGTGGTGAGCAAAATAACGATGGATTAAACCCAGATCTGTGACTGGGGGTGAATGTTTTGCCAATGTGCAACATTCCGTCCATCATCTTGTGAGTTTTGCTGTTCGCCCTATGTGGGAAGGGTATGCCCAGACGTGGGTCCCGTGCTCACTACGCCACTGGAGTCAAGCTATCCTGGCTGATGACGGCTGATAGCCAGAAACCGGTCCTAGGATGCTTGATTCCGGTCCAGGGAAGACATGGCTTGGCAGTTCGGGCTGGACTGTTCCCATGAGGCACAGGGTCAAGACTGATTTGCATATGGCCATGTCTGAACTGGGGTGGCGTGGTGAGCAAAATAACGATGGATTAAACCCAGATCTGGGACTGGGGGTGAATGTTTTGCCAATGTGCAACATTCCGTCCATCATCTTGTGTGTTTTGCTGTTCGCCCTATGTGGGAAGGGTATGCCCAGACGTGGGTCCCGTGCTCACTACGCCACTGGAGTCAAGCTATCCTGGCTGATGACGGCTGATAGCCAGAAACCGGTCCTAGGATGCTTGACTCCGGTCCAGGAAGACATGGCTTGGCAGTTCGGGCTGGACTGTTCCCATGAGGCACAGGGTCAAGACTGATTTGCATATGGCCATGTCTGAACTGGGGTGGCGTGGTGAGCAAAATAACGATGGATTAAACCCAGATCTGTGACTGGGGGTGAATGTTTTGCCAATGTGCAACATTCCGTCCATCATCTTGTGTGTTTTGCTGTTCGCCCTATGTGGGAAGGGTATGCCCAGACGTGGGTCCCGTGCTCACTACGCCACTGGAGTCAAGCTATCCTGGCTGATGACGGCTGATAGCCAGAAACCGGTCCTAGGATGCTGATTCCGGTCCAGGGAAGACATGGCTTGGC
This sequence comes from Calotriton arnoldi, assembly GCA_963921515.1. Classification (NCBI taxonomy): domain Eukaryota; kingdom Metazoa; phylum Chordata; class Amphibia; order Caudata; family Salamandridae; genus Calotriton; species Calotriton arnoldi. The sequence goes on from CAWUFW010001839.1 coordinate 185,263, forward strand.
AGTTCGGGCTGGACTGTTCCCATGAGGCACAGGGTCAAGACTGATTTGCATATGGCCATGTCTGAACTGGGGTGGCGTGGTGAGCAAAATAACGATGGATTAAACCCAGATCTGTGACTGGGGGTGAATGTTTTGCCAATGTGCAACATTCTGTCCATCATCTTGTGTGTTTTGCTGTTCGCCCTATGTGGGAAGGGTATGCCCAGACGTGGGTCCCGTGCTCACTACGCCACTGGAGTCAAGCTATCCTGGCTGATGACGGCTGATAGCCAGAAACCGGTCCTAGGATGCTTGATTCCGGTCCAGGGAAGACATGGCTTGGCAGTTCGGGCTGGACTGTTCCCATGAGGCACAGGGTCAAGACTGATTTGCATATGGCCATGTCTGAACTGGGGTGGCGTGGTGAGCAAAATAACGATGGATTAAACCCAGATCTGTGACTGGGGGTGAATGTTTTGCCAATGTGCAACATTCCGTCCATCATCTTGTGTGTTTTGCTGTTCAGCCCTATGTGGGAAGGGTATGCCCAGACGTGGGTCCCGTGCTCACTACGCCACTGGAGTCAAGCTATCCTGGCTGATGACGGCTGATAGCCAGAAACCGGTCCTAGGATGCTTGATTCCGGTCCAGGGAAGACATGGCTTGGCAGTTCGGGCTGGACTGTTCCCATGAGGCACAGGGTCAAGACTGATTTGCATATGGCCATGTCTGAACTGGGGTGGCGTGGTGAGCAAAATAACGATGGATTAAACCCAGATCTGGGACTGGGGGTGAATGTTTTGCCAATGTGCAACATTCCGTCCATCATCTTGTGTGTTTTGCTGTTCGCCCTATGTGGGAAGGGTATGCCCAGACGTGGGTCCCGTGCTCACTACGCCACTGGAGTCAAGCTATCCTGGCTGATGACGGCTGATAGTCAGAAACCGGTCCTAGGATGCTTGATTCCGGTCCAGGGAAGACATGGCTTGGCAGTTCGGGCTGGACTGTTCCCATGAGGCACAGGGTCAAGACTGATTTGCATATGGCCATGTCTGAACTGGGGTGGCGTGGTGAGCAAAATAACGATGGATTAAACCCAGATCTGTGACTGGGGGTGAATGTTTTGCCAATGTGCAACATTCCGTCCATCATCTTGTGTGTTTTGCTGTTCGCCCTATGTGGGAAGGGTATGCCCAGACGTGGGTTCCGTGCTCACTACGCCACTGGAGTCAAGCTATCCTGGCTGATGACGGCTGATAGCCAGAAACCGGTCCTAGGATGCTTGATTCCGGTCCAGGGAAGACATGGCTTGGCAGTTCGGGCTGGACTGTTCCCATGAGGCACAGGGTCAAGACTGATTTGCATATGGCCATGTCTGAACTGGGGTGGCGTGGTGAGCAAAATAACGATGGATTAAACCCAGATCTGTGACTGGGGGTGAATGTTTTGCCAATGTGCAACATTCCGTCCATCATCTTGTGTGTTTTGATGGCACCAGGCTGACCTGCAGCTGGAGAGTATGCGAGGAGAAGCCCCGGGAGGTGAAGAGGCCTGGGTTGCAGCTATAAAACAATTGACCCATCTCCTGCTGAGTGATAAAGGATCCAGACCCCCAGTATCAAAGGGAGAAAGGTGACACTGGGAGGGAGACACCCAGAACTGATTTAGGCAGGGGTCAGGGACCCCTGAGCACAACGAACTTCAAAGACATTTAGGGGTATATCTATGAGAGCTGAAACCCCTGAACGTTGGAATGAAACAGAAATGGATTGAGACTGAAAAGGCTTGGACCCATTCTGTGGTCAGAGGAAACTCTGCTAAAGAAGGAGCAACTGAAGAGACTGCTGGGAAGACCAATCCTTGCTTCGTGATCTGGGGCTGGTCTGCAGTTTGCTGTTCTAACGAAGGGAGAGGCTGTTGGGACTGTGCTTGGAGGCGCTGGGTCCCCCTGCTTGAAGAAGACTGTGCTTTGTGATGTGTCTTGTAACCCCAAGGGCCCGAGGTGAGCTGGCTCCCTGTTTGGAAACACAGGAACATAAAAGTTTCCGGAGAAGTTTCAAGAAACGCGGTGGGCGCGTGTTGTGGCAGCTTGAGACCCTCAGAAGGTGTGCCCTGTGATCTTGGACACACGTAGGAGAAGCGAGACTCGGACGCCCTGGGTGCGTGTCGTGATGCGCAGGAGGCTTTGGTGAAGAGCGCCTGGTGAACGTGTGCATCGACGGAGGAGTGAGTCTCGGACGCGCAGGGTGCGTGTCGTGGTGCACAGGAGGCGTCGGTGAGGAGCGCCTGGTGAAGTGTGCACCGGAGGTGAAGCGAGACTCGGACGCGCAGGGTGCGTGTCGGGTGCACCGCAGGTGCTGGTGAAGAGGGCCTGGTGAGCGGGTGCATCGGAGTTGAAGAGAGTCTCGAACACGCTGGGTGCGTGTCGTGGTGCACTGGAGGCGTTGGCGAGGAGCGCCTGGTCAACGCATGCATCAGAAGTGGAGTGAGTCTCGGACGCGCAGGGTGCGTGTCGGGGTGCACCGAGGCATTGGTGAAGAGCGCCTGGTGATCGAGTGCACCGGAGGAGAAGCGGGGCTCGGACACGGTGAGCGTGTCAAGGTGCAGCCGGAGGCGTTGGTGAGGAGCGCCTGGATATCGGGGCACCGGAATTGGAGTAAGTCTCAGTGAAGCAGTGTGCTGGCTTTGGTGCAACCTGGGATTGTGGAGGCGATCGGCTGATCATCGTGTGCACCAGAAGAAAGTGAGTCTCTGCAGTGTTGTGTGCGTGTCTTGGTGCCAACTGAGACCGCAGAAAGGAGTGCTGGTTGAACGTGCACTCAGAGTCGACGTGAAGTCCCATCAGCATTGTGTGTGTGGCTTCGTGCCAGAAGAGACCCGGAGGGTGCGGTGGTGAACGTGCACCCGGAGTAACGTAATCTCAGGGGCGTGGGGTACGTGTGCCCTGCGGCCGCCCGAGACCTTCCTAACAGTCGCGGTCCAGATTGGCAGCCCCGGAGGAGCTGAGCAGCCAGGCCGAGCCGCTGAGGCCCATTGAGAAAGTTCTGCACGAAAGGCCTAGTTCATTGAAGGAGGAGAGGAGAGTGGGGTCGCGCCCCAGGTAACGTGGATCACTGCCTGGGCGGGGTGCGGGCTCGGAGGGACACTCTCTCGGCCTCTCAGTCCTTCTGACAACGTGAGCCTTTGCTTCGGCTCAGATTGTGGCCCGTACTGACCAAGGAGTGGTGGTACTGGGGCCTGAGTGGGAAGCTGTACTGTATTTCATTGTGAATACGTGTGGGGGGGGCAGCTGTTATCGAAGAGGCTGACTGTCGTAATACACATTGCCAATATTGCTGCTAACCAACTGCCGGACTGTCTTATGACGCCTGACATTATTTCCGCCTAACGAAGTACACGATTGTAGCGCTACGTATTGCATTATTTATCCCTTGCAAAGTACAGGATTGTAGCGGCCCGCATTGCATTATTTTGTCATTGCAACGCACATGATTGTAGCTACGCATTGCATTATTCCTTAAGTGCAAAGTACATGATTGTGGCGGCTCGCATTGCATTGTTTCTTCATTGCAAAGTACGTGATTGGGGTGTGACGCATTGCATTATTCCTTCATTGCGCAGTACATGATTGTAGCGGTACGCATTGCATAATTTCTCCCATTGCAGGTACCGGAGTGTATCGTTACGCATTGTATTATTTCTCCTGTGCCCAGCACAGGATTGTATCGTTACGCAGAGCACTATTGTTTGTCCATTTCAACGTGTGTGATTCTAGCATTACGACCAGCATAGCATTTGGAAAGCGGTGGTTGGGATTTGAACCTACCAGCCAGCCGGAACGAATATTACCCTTTATTATATGTTGGCTTTTGTAACGTGTGGTCTGATCGTATATCTTTCTATATAAAGTTTATACTCGTTTTTATCAACCTCGTGTGGAGTCCATTTGTGGTGTCACCAGGGGGTTGCTGTGGGTGTGGTTGCACATACTGTACACTTGTGCCTTGGAGATAGGCCTGGCTGCTCATGCCAAGCTACTAAGGGGGTGAGCAGGGCTATCTCAAATGGTGTCCTTACTTGGCCTAACGTTGAGTGGGGAGTCCCGGGTCGGGCATTTGTGACAGTGACGCGTGACGGGGACTCCGGCTTCCAACAGGGGCCATGAGGCAAGCAGTGGCTACTGGGCTCAATCATTGGAGTTCATGTTGTGTGCTTGTGATGTCCGGGGGTCTGTTCAACTAAATTTCTTCAAATAAGGCCAAGTACAACCCCTTCATCACTTGACTGTCAGTTGTAGTGATGATGAGCAGTCACAGGCTTCTCAGGGATTTAGTGTGTTGGTGCTCAAGGTCAGGACTCAGCAGTCACATGGTAAGCATAATAATTGAATGTCCATTTACTTTCAAGAAAGAAAAATATTTTAATGCATACTAAAATGAAATACAATAGATAAATATGGGCAAAGCATAATTTAGAATCCTGAGCGTTGAGGTAGGGCTGTGCATCTATCCTCTATCTTTCTCTGGTTGGCCACTTTCTGGTCTTGGCAGGTCTCCCCTAGGATTAAGGCAATAGCATGATTATGGCCTCCCCTCCATTGTATTTTATGCTCAGTCTCTCACAGTTCAATATGCTAATTTCTTCCCACGCAGGGTGAATCAGTTCTTTTGGGCAGCTGACCAGCCTTGTTGCCGCAAGCCCACTTCTCACTTCTGGGATGTTTCCTCGCCCCAAGGAATCTGGCTAACATGCAACCACTGCTCTGATTGAACAGCAGTCCACTTGGTGCTCTGCAGAACACTCCCTTTCTTGGCAGTAGATGACTTGAAAATTCAACAACAAGTGGGTATTTGGAGGTCCCAGTTTCATACACCAAAAGCAACACTGTTTGCAGTTTCAAAAGCGGTTTCAATGGTTTTCTTTTCATGTATCCTTATCCAGCTACTCTCCAGACACAGTCTTTATGTAGAGTAATGTTTCTCCTAGCAGGGTTGTCTCCTGCCTGAAGCAACCACAACAGAAGCACCAAGAGGTGTGAGCTTTCTGCACTGGCTCTCATCAGCCAAACTGAAGGAGCAATCAGGAAAAGACAAAAGGCTCGACCTCACTAGAGTTACAGACCCTCTACAGCCTGATTTGTGCATTGTGGGCCAATTAGAATGAAGCTCTTACAGTTTTGTGTGACTGAGGCTTGCACAGCAGTGAGAGAAAGCTTCATAGTTGCTTGTTTTCACTGATGTACCTGCTTCATGAAGAAGAAATGCTCTTAATACTGGTGTCACTATAACTTTTGTGTGAGGGAGACTTAACCAGTAGTTGCCCATACTATATCTGTTTTTAAAGGACTGCATTAGGTTATGGACACACTCAGTGAGCCTCTCAACCCATATTTATAAACCAGTCAAATTGAATTCCTATTAATAAATATGTAAAATTGAAACACTTTTTTGTGCATCCAGCTGTCGATCAGTGTAAGGCATGCTGATCTTGCATGGTTATCAGTTTTCTATTTGAACCTAACAATATCTCTTAAACCCCTCTTGATATTGCATAGGTGGGTGGCAATGTTTGGAAATGAGAACCCCATCTCATGGCCTTCAAGGACTCATTTTGACATTGCTATTGTGCTATCTGCAGTGAGAAGCTAAGAACTCTGCTTGTGGGCTGGGCTCAGGGAAAGACATGATGGATACCTCAATGGGTGATACACAAGCTAGTAAACAGTGCAAGAAAATCTTTGCACCTCCACTTGCCTTCCGTGGCTGCATTGTATTCCTAAGTCTCCACCCTAGATTTACCCAGCCTGGGCTTGACATCCCCGACGTCCCTGACGAGGACATGTGATGTAAAGGGAACAGCCAGACGAAAAGACCCTGACAACATTAGTACCTGCATTCAGAAGGCGCTTTTCATGGCATCCATTCATGAAGTGTTGCCTGTTACAAAAACCTTGTAACTGTTTTGACAGTTGTGCTGGCTGATGGAAGGATAGGCACACTGATGCACTCCAGCTGTTGGTTTCTAAGCACCCACATGTGTTCTCCTGAGTTAATGTGGAATGCGGGCAGGAAGGGGTTCCTATATGCTGATATGATATGGAAGACAACATTATGAACACATACAGTATGTTTTTAGAGAAAAGGAGTGTTGGCAATACATGTTTTGTTGTCTCATAGCTTAAAGTGGAACATGTAATATGTAAAGGTATTAAATATGTGTACATTTTAGCCCTTCTCAGTATGTATATGAATGTGTTATTTGTATAGCAGAAACTTAGCCGAAAGGCAGAGTAGTGCCATGCAGTGTCAAAGGCAGAGATACAGAGATTGATTCTAGACTGGGTTCTCGGGAGAGGTGTGTGGACTAGTTACTGTGTCATGGTGTAAACATTCCACGATATGCTATAAATGGAGCACAGATACAATGAACTAACACTAGTTCCATCAGAAAAGTGTTGCTCATGTTTCTGTTTCATTTCCCATTATACATATATATGGCAGCTCTGCTGAAAGGTGCTAGTAATGTGTCTTTAAAAGTCCAGGATGTGTACTGAGAAGATCTGGCTTTGTCCATCTCTAGTATAACAGCTTTGCTCAGAAGTACCAGTGCTGGTTGCCTCTTGGAACTCTCCATTTCTAGAATAATAACCCTGCTAAGAAGTGTTGCCACCGTGCATTACTATATACCAGAACTGGTGGTAACAAAGACTAAGGTATCCACTCCAAGGATCTGTGTTTCATCCCCATGCACATAGACTTGAATCCCAGCAAGTCCTCTCAGTCTTTCACCCTTTCAAAGTGAATCATATAAATGCTGTTGAATTTGGCAAAACGAGAGACTCTATCACCTCCAGCAGAACATCAAAGTGCAGCACGCTCACCGATGAATAGACTTTGAAAGCACTGGAGGCTGTATCTGGGGATGTCAGATGTTGCGGCAGTGTGGTTGTGTGTTGTCGCTGACCTTTGGAGTTTGTGCTGTAACGTAAATATCAAGGGAGAGACCCCGCTACTCCAAGAGACAGGGTTCCAAATATGATTCAATTATCAAAGATAAGTTCTCTTGGAGAACACCATACACTTTTTTGTGCTGGCAGACAGAGTCTGAGACTGTGTCTGAGGATCTTGCTGTGGGTATTGGAAGCAGGGTGTGCGCATTTCAAAGTTCCGTTCTGTCCATCATTACCTTTCATCATTGCCAGAGAAAGAAGAAGCTCTAACTAAAGGAAGTGCTCTACATAGCAAAGGGTTTATATTTCTAAATTTGCAATCAGATTATCATAGAAGATGGTTGAAAGTTGTCATACAATTTATTAGTTCTCAATTCTTTGTTTGAAAAATTGTGTCTGAACACATAGTCATTCACTCATTGATCCTGGGTATTTTAGGTTGTCATTGCATACGACTGTATTTGCATTTACTATGTGCACATGGGTAGGTAGTTGGTGGACTCCTGACATATTATGACTGTAAATTAGTTAAAATATTTTTGATAGATTTTGATAACTAAACTAGATATTTATCTGCTTTAGCAACTCTTGTGGAATTGTATTAATCTTGCAACTACTGTAGGCTTCTTTACTTTAGAGATGTTATTCAGGTAATGTTATCAGGGTAAAATGCCATGTAACATCACCTGTGGGGGTAGACATCAGGTCCTATAATGTCAGTTCCTGTGATGTCATGTCCCGTAATGTCATTGGGGTCAAAAGGTTTGTGATGTCACTTCCGCTACCCCTGGCATTTTGGTAAATTGATGTTCAGGCTGACTGGATGAGAACTTGCACCAAGTAACTCCCCTTGTGTTTCCGCTCAAAAATTCCAACGGTTCAAAGAAGGTGGAATTTGTGGTAGGTAACGGGCCCAGAAACCGGGTGAAACACGTGGAACACAACGCAGTTATTTTAGGGCCTTTTGTTATTCCCCATTGTTGGTCTGAAACTCGGAATAGCACAGACCAGAGTCAGGAATACAGTTTGGTAAGAGTAATTGTGCCCTGGTATACCCATAACCCCGGTACAATGCATTTGGCCCCTTTTTGCTTTCAGAAAACCTATTGACATAGTAACCACATGTAGCATAACCCAGTCCACGCTCTCTTATTATTTCATTATATCCAAGACCTCTCAGAATTGGTTACACTTCAGCAGGGGCGGATTGAGACGCCCACTATAGCAGCTGCAGCCGGAGGGGGTCGGCAGTGGACAGATTAAATAGTTCTTATTCACCCTTCTTAACTTTGAGCGTTTTTTGGCCAGCCGCAAGACAAAAACAGCAGCTAATAAATAACGCTGCAAGTGTGGGGGCCAAAGGGTGGCAATGCAACCGTACAAGGTTAAACAAAGAGAAAAGATACAAAGTGGAAAGACATATATAACCCAGAAGAACACTGAATGAGAGTCTGAATGAAGGAAGGAAAGAAGAATTGAAAGAAGGGAAGAAAGACGCAAAGAAGAAAAGAGAAGAAAGGAAAAACTGGGGCAGCTATGGCAGTGGAATATCCTTAAAAAGGTTGGAATTGCATATTTCACTCACTCATGTAGCACTGTCTGGTTCAAAGTGGGTGTGGAGGGAGTATTTGATTTTTCTGGCTACTCTTTTGCGCTTCATTTTTTGCCCTGATTCTTTTAGCTCCATGTTTTTTGTTAGGTTACATGTTAGAATCAGTTCTGTTTGTTCCACAATTCAATTTCAGTTTTCGGTGCTGCTCTCGAACTTGCAGGGCTGGATTTTCTTTTGTAAGTTTATTTCCTCGTTCCTGGATCGTTGTTATGCCTAGCCTTTACTGTAAGTAGTTGTACAGCACAACATCCTCATACCTGTTCCGGTCACTCTACGTGCATGCAGCCTTGGTGATCTGCTTTTCAGTTCATAGTTCATTTTGTGTCATAAAACCAATGACTTGGCTATGTTGTTCTTTGCTTTCCCAAGGCACAGCTGCTGTCCCTCCCTGTGTTTTCCCACGAATCAGGCTGCTCTGTGTCATGTGCCGTCTTGTTCGATGGTTGCAGCATGGGTGGTGCATGTTGCTGGACTGTTTTTTCCCTATATCACACGAGTCTAAGGTGTGCCTCAAGTGATTAGGGGGGTAGGCTCAGGTCAAAATAAGCATTATGCTGATAAACAGTACTTTGCGCGAGCTGCAGTATACCGCTCGGTAATGGCCATCACTAACATATTTTGTCATATATATCCTAGTTGGTAGTATGTGTCAAAAGGGAAGGGATTCCAAATATTCTTCAAAACCCTCTCCCCCATTTCTAATAATCACACTGTGGATACTTTTACACGTTAGTAATCAATCAATCAATCAGGGTTTTGTAGAGCGCACTATTCACCCGCTAGGGTCTCAAGGCGCTGAGGGGTGGGTGTGAGAAGCTCCGTTGGGGTCATTCGAAGAGCTAGGTCTTGAGGTCCTTCCTGGATTGGTGCAGTGTCGGGCTTCGCCGGAAGTGAAAGGGGAGATCGTTCCAGGTCTTGGCTGAGAGGTAGGAGACGGACCTTGCACCCGCTCTGGTCTTGTAGAAGTAGTCCAGTTTGCTGGTGACGAGTGCGGGAGTGACTGTTTTCCCGGAGTCAGGGGGATCCACTTGAATCATGTATTTGACTGCATTTTAAAATGGTATGAAAACTCCACTGCAATGTTTAAATAAGTTTAGACATATTTAAACAGTGCCAATTTAATAGAATAATTGTCAAACGTTCTGAGGGGGCCCGATGATTTTTTTTTCCCACTGAGGGCAGCATTAAAAAGTTTGAAGACCACTGTTATATCAGTGCAGTTTATTAACAAAATATTGAGATTTTAATACTATCATGGCCAAAATGTCAACTACCACAATATCATGAAGGCCAATTTGTTAATCGCAACTCCACATATATCTTGATATGTGTATGATCCAAGACCATAGATGTGATTTAAGAATAGTAAATCTACGATTATATATATATATTTTTTTTTTCTCCTGATATTATGACAAACAACCAGCATGCCATTCTCTTCCTCTGTGTTTGTACTTTTTCAGGGTTAAATGTCAGTCAGTCAGTCTGATGCAGCGTAATTTCACGGTAATTTCTCAATGCAAAACCTCATTTACCTTCTAATTTACCGCTGCAAAGGTACTGGACCCTTGCCACTGTATATTACCATCAGGAGATTTACATAAACATGAAAAATCAAAAATGCAATTAATATTTAAGCCAATAAAGAGAGTTGTGAGTATTTTAAAGGGTTTTATTTTCTAGTTAAAAGTTAAAGTTCTCCGACCCTTTATTCATTAGTCAAATATCAATCAGGTTACAGAATTGAAAATAGGAAAAATAGAATTAATACAGAACATATTATAGGTTGCATACAAAACATTCCATAAAGGAAAGGAATGAGGCAATCAAATGTCAATCAGAATTCTCCAAAGAAAGTTCAGGAAATATAATTCAAGAGTGAATTATGCAAGGCTAATCAATAATTAATAATTGGCAAAAATCTCCCATAAAGAGAAATAAATGCATAAGACAAATAAATCTTTTCAAAACTAATTAATTAGTCAAAGCATGAACTTAAAATTTTAGCATCTAAATCTAATCCTGTTCTATCCAGCTCCACTCTCTGCCCTGGTCTGTTCATCTGTCCTCTCTGTGTTCACAGAGAGACGCTGCTCCTGAAAAGGCCCCTCCTTCACAGACCACAGAGGAATGTGATCTGCCTTGCCAAAAATATGACGTGCAAGGCTAGCCTATGCCCCCACCTCCCTCTATCTCTCATCGGACGCAATCTGCTCTCAGACTGCACCCGTCAAAGCTTCTAAAGCCTCTAAAAAAACTAAAAAAACAAAGACCCCTAAAGAGGTCATATTTATACTCTAATTCTTGGCTGACTATACTAATAAGGTTGCAATTTTCAGTAAAGCTTGCACCCTGATTGGATAGCTTAGATGACGAGGGTCTCACTATCCTGTTCTCATTGGCAAATCCAACCCACACCAGTTTTTGACAAAAGAAGCCTTAATGATTAATACAATTATATGTTTTAGCAACATTTACTAGGAAAAATGTTTCAGTCTATTTCCTCCTTCCTGTCATATCGCACGCAGGAAGGACACATTCCACAAACACTGGTACATTGGCACGATAACAAGAATGTACAGTTCATGGTGGCCTTGAACCAGGTCTTCACTTGAGGCACTTGGCAGTATGTAGCTGGTATAATCTGCGCATGCGTCTCTCATTCAATGCACAGCCTTGCTGGATTCACAGGCAACCATTTTATCTTAGGCCCAAAAACAAAATAAACACAAAAGAGTATTAATTTTCAAATGAAATAAATCCCATTATGTTTTTCCTCACCCATACTAATACCCTGTATAAATGATAACCTAGCAAAAGCTATAAGTTTAAAGCAGCTTTTCTTATTATTTGTGCACAACATGCAAAAATGTGCAATGTACAACATAGCATAAAACATGCACTAGTGTAAATTTTGATAGCGCACACAAGTTAATACATACTCATAGCAACATGCTCTAATGTTTTAGATAGCTTTTCATGCAAAATGCTTTGCCCCCGTGTAGTGATGGTGCATGGTTGATTAATACACATTATAAAAGGATGTGTTATGAACTGAATATGCATTGTCTAAATATGCAACAAAGCCAAAGTCTCTTGAGACAGGAACAGGGAGTGTAGATTATAAGGGAAAGGAAACTGGGAAGAGAGAACACATTCCATGATTCAAAGCTAAAGAGGCCACTGAAATCACGAGTTTTCTCTACACTGCAAAAACACATGTTAATTCAGCACAAGCATTTCAGACTGAAAGCATTTATGACCAAACCTCATTTTATGTTTTTCACTTTAAAAAAAAGCTTTTGACTAGGCATGTGCCATGTGTTTTCACTTGCACCAAAATTTGTGTGCCATTTTAAATGCAGTCTGTCTGAAACATAAAAATAAATCAATGCTTAATTTGAGAAATCTAGCTCTATCAAGTCAGTCAGTGTTTTTGAATTGACAAAATGTCATAGACTAAAATTGTGCTGAAGCATCAGAAAAGACAGCAAGGCTCATCTTCCTTGGGGATCAAAATATGAGTCAATGTTTGTGATACTTGAAGGGGTAAAGTGGTGCTGTGTGATGTGTCTCTGGAAACCGAATCGCTTGGTGCAGAAAAAAGCAGCACCATGAATATTGAAAGTGGCAAGAGAGATGAGTTTAAACAGAGAGATTATGAGTACGATTACGAGTCAGGTGGGGCAGAATTACCTCATGGATTTCCCCTTTACCTGATTCAAAGAAGTTAGGTGTATCTACACCAGGGTGTGGGAGAACCTGACTCATTTTTCCAGCCTGTAGAGCCAGCCAGAAAAATTACAATTCTTGCTCCCATTTTTTTCTGATAGGAGAGAGCACACAATGCTCACACCTGCCAGAAAAAACGTTCTCCTCCCCTACTCTAACCCTTCATTCAACCCCACCCAGCCACTTGCACAAAAGTAAAAAAACTGGCTGTCTGTGAAAGGGAGAGAGGAAAGGGTATGTGTGGTATCTAAGATACCTGGGGGTTCCACTATGGAACCCAGGGAAGACTGTTGATCAGTTGGTGGTGACCTTAGTACTGCATAGTCGCTATCTACCTGTTCCCCATTAAACCAAGTATCTCTCCTTACCTGTTGCGTGGTGATTTACTTCAGTTTGGCGACGATCTGGGATTCGAGCAGCCCATGCGTGTTTAGGACGTGGTTGGGGAGAAATGCGGCAGAAGAAGTTGGCAGGGCTGCGAGAGGAGGAAAGGAGTGTAGACAGTGGACACGTGTTGAGGCCTTGGTGCGGTGAAGTACACAGGTCTTTTTTGCCAACTTTTGTGGCAGGTGAGGTGAGCGCGCAGTGTTGGCGTGTCCAGGTGCGAGAGAGGCGAGCTGCACGAGAGGAGTCATCGTGTGACAAGTTAGGGACGTCAATACATGAAGTGAGGCCGCCATCTTACAGGCACTTTCTGGCCTTTATTTGCATCTGTGATATGCACACCAGCTTTAAGCACAACTCCAGGTAGTTGCGCGACATGCGTGCCGCCATCTTTGGAGGACTTTCCTTTTGGTCTTTGTGCGCATCACCGATACAATACAATAGTATATGCATTGGCGTTACACGGAGATAGCAGGAGAAGCCGATAGCAGCAACTTGCTTCATCCTTGTGCACATTTGAGCTTCACGTGCATCTGTGATGTGCACAACATGTTAGTCTTATGCCAGGGACAATAAAGGGGAATTTTCACACCTGCATGGTCAATCAACAAAAATAAGGCAGTCAAATTTCACTGTGTGTATTGGTGATGCGCACACCTTATCCAATATAAGAAAAGTCATCTCGATATTTTTATTTTGGTACCGGTGAAGTGCACACCATATGCCAATATACATTGAGTGTGTCTGTGATGCACACACCTGGACAGTACTCAATATAAGTAATCCTCAAATTGGAGTTAGGTCCTAAATTGACTAGTGACAATTTTACAGAGTTTCTACTATTACAACAAATATAGGGTGAATTATTTTTGTAACAGTAAGGTGCATTTGCAATGTATGTAAATAAGTGCATTTTTTATTTTTTCACTAAAAGGAGAAATACATATACTAGTTCCAATATGAGTTTGCAGAACAATAGATTGACCCCTCCAGTACAATTTCTTCCTAAGGCAGGAGAACCTCAGATGAAGTGGTCAGATTTGAAAGACTACCTTCTTAATTATATGTTAGCCATTAAAGAAGAGAATGATGAGGAATTCTCAGCTAGGAGGAAAAAAAGAATACTGTTGCACAATCTAGGACCGGAAGGCTAAAGAGTGTATAATCAAATAGAAAAGAAGACGAGGGCTGGTGGGAGCACATAAGTGTTCAAGCAGGCTATAGAAGATGACAGACAACCTGTGTGTTTCAGGTGTGGTAACAGAGGTCACATGGCCAGTGACAAGAACTGTCCGGCTATTAAATTCAAGTGTTCGTTCTGTGGAATTATAGGGCACTTTGCCAAAGTATGCAGAAAGGCAGGATATATTCAGTGAAGTGTGTAATGGAGAGTGATGAGGATGAGGAACAGTTGATACAAAGTGGATCACAGAGTGATGATGGAATTTAAAGTATTGAGGATGCTTTCTTAGATGTAGGGAGAATTGCTAAGACAAAACAAGTATGCAATATGTCCATAGGAGGTGTTGATCTGTGACTAGTAGCTGACTCGGGCTCGCCCTATACAATTATTTAAAGAGCTGTGTGGGAGGACAAGTTTACCAAGGTGTTGGAGGAATGATTGGAAACCACAGATGTGCTTCCAGTCACGTTCACTGGGGACAAAATCCCTATGGTAGGTTATAAAGTGGTAACATTCAAATTCAAAGGAAGGGAGGCACAAGGGAAGTTATATGTAGTGGACAAAGAACCTTTAGTATTGGGATGGATTGACCAGGAAGCATTAGGTATCACACTTGATCCAACTAGTAGAGACCAAGTAATGTTGTTGGGTGAGCCGGTAGTAACTATGGAAGAAGACCTAGTTAGAAAGTTCCAAGGTAATATCAGGTGAGATAGGAGAATTGAGCGGATTCACTCACAGAATTGTGTTAAAGGAAGGGGGCCATACCTGTAAGTCAGAAGGCTAGGAATATACCATTGGGTGTCAGGACCAGTGTCATGGAACATTTGGATAATTTGGGAAAAAAAGGGATAATAGAACCAGTAGAGAGTGCTGAGTGGTTGTCTCCAGTGGTGGCAGTGCGCAAACCAAATGGCTATTTCAGACTCTGCACTGATTTGAGAGATCTGAATAAGAATATTGTTGTGGATAGTTCCCCTCCCCAGAATCAATGAACTTCTTTCTAAATCTAAGGGTTGTAAGTGGTTTTCCTGAATCAATTTGACCTCGGCTTATTACCAGGTGTCGTTGCATCCCTCCAGTAGGAAATTGACTTCCTTTGTCACTCCTTTCAGTTGCTATAGGTTTGTGCATATGTCATTCAGCTTAGCGTCGGCGGCTGTTTTCTTTTAACGTCTTATGCACAAACTGTTTAAAAACACAGAAGGAGTGACATATTTCCAGAATGACATACTGGTGAGCTGATGGGCCGAGACAGACAGGAACATGATACCAGATTGAATCTTGTGTTTAAAAAATTGGCTGACAAAGGACTTACTGCAGAACTTAAAAAATGCAAGTGCGCCCTATGATCCGTAACATATTTAGGTCATGAGGTAGGTGGGGATGATATTTCTCCTAAAAAAAACATTATAGAAGCTATCAGCAATGCACCAGCTCCCGCATCCAAGGACGAAGTCAGGTCCTTCCTTGGACTTGCCGAATTTTATTTCAAAATTCGCAGAAAACTTTGCCATGAAAACTCATGGACTGCGACAACGTTTTAAAATTAAACAAGAGTTTGTATGGAGTGAGGAGCTGCAGGGAGATTTTGAGAATATCAAACAGGATTTATGTACAATAGCAACCATGAAAAACACATGGAAGCCAAAAGTTGGAGGTACTTGCCAAAGCTCACTGTCTCTATTTTTTTTAACGTGCTTTTTTGAAGAATAAATGACGTGGGGTTGTTTCGACCAGCTAATGCTTTCTATAGCTAAACCTAATCAGATGTAAAACACAATCAGGCCTCGTATACTTTGTGGGATCAAAGTACAAAGGAAATGCAAAGGCGTCATTAAAAGAGACAGAGAATGCAGGGAAGAGAATCTCACAGGAATGATGACATGGCAAACCTTAATTAGAGGTTACCAACCGAATTACATTATCTGAAAATCAAAGTGTGATCTAAGAAAAGGAAATGACAAAGA
The DNA here is from genome assembly GCA_963921515.1 of Calotriton arnoldi. Classification (NCBI taxonomy): domain Eukaryota; kingdom Metazoa; phylum Chordata; class Amphibia; order Caudata; family Salamandridae; genus Calotriton; species Calotriton arnoldi. The sequence goes on from CAWUFW010001839.1 coordinate 201,072, forward strand.
AATTGCAACTGACATAGAGAGAGATTTGGTCATCGTAAATCAAGGACTGGCAAAATAATTGGAATCCCAAGCAAACCTTTACAATTATTCATAAAAGTAAAAAAAAATTGAATATAACTTGAACAAACAAATAAATGAAATGAAGTAAATAACAGCAAACATATGTAAAAACCATATGAATGTGCTGCCTGATTTACCGAGTTTCTTCATTTCGGTAGGTGTGACTCAGGGGCACATTACGATGGCGGGCGGACGAAGTCCGCCCGCCACCGCAACGGAATGCGGGACCGTCCGCAAGGGGTGCGGCGGTCCTGCCATGGTTATTAGGATGCCACAGTGGCGGTGGCATCCTGTATTGTTCGCATTGCGGCGGGCGGTGCTGTCACCAGCACCCGCCGCAATGCGAAATACGCATGTTGTGCATTTGAATGCACAACGTGACAGGCACCGCGCGGTGCCTGCCACCTTGTGCATTCAAATGTAGGGGGGGTACCATAGGTACCAACCCATGTTTACCCCCCAACCCCCCAAATCTTGGGGGCCCGCAACGGGCCCCCGGAAGCAAAGACCACATGCCTTTCCATGGCGGCAACACCGCCATGGAAAGGCTGCTTTCCGCCGACATCCTAATAGGGATGGCGGTGTCTTGCAGACACCGCCACCATATTAGGGTCCTTCACCGCCCGGTCCCCTGTGGGACCGGCGGAGCCGGCGGACGGTCTTTCCCGTCTGCCGGGCTCCCCGCCATCGTAATATGGCAGGGGAAATGGCATGCGGGCGGTGGGAATGGCGGGCGGATCGCCACCGCCATACGGGCAGTGGCGATCCACCTGTCATTGTAATGACCCCTCAGTTTTGATTACTCCTGAATTTTCAGGAGTGAATATCAAATACTAGTGGAAGAAACCTCTATGAATCGACCCCGCTGAGATCAATTCATAAATCAGCCCAGCATTTTAAGTTTTGGAGTCAAGTGAATTGGAACACAATAAAGAGTAAGAGCAGAAAGGAAACACTTCCCATAGTATGGGTAAATTCACAAATTATGACATAGCTGTGACCTATGATACATCAAGCATACAGCTGGGCACCTGCCCCGACCAGCTCTGTGTGGGAATCACAGGGCCACTCATTATCAAACCAGTAGTGTAGCAAGGCCACGGGCTCTTGGGCAAAAAAAGGAAAATGGCCCCTCAGGCTGCTCCTGGGGAAATAATACTCAGCAATTATAAGGGTTCAATGGGCCCCTCAGGGCCCCGGTACACTGCACCTTACTCACCAATGGTAGCCACGCCCCTGAATCATACCAGTACTTCATTGGGCTACAAACAGGCAGAAAGCCATTGTCAAACACACAAATGGCTGTGACATAGTGGTACACTGGCACTCCTGATATAGTTATATACCTGGTGATGGTTAGACCTTCCTTGGGGATCGGATTGTTTTGCTGATCACATGGGACATGCTGCTTCCAAGTAACAGTTCCTGTGAAAGGAAAACATTCTGTTGTTGAGTCTATCACCTAAAACGTAGACAGAATGTGTTGCTTATTTTATGTTTTTCTTGAAGTAAAACACCAGGAAGGCCTAGGTGCTTTTAACACGGAGTATCCGTGATACCCAGTGTGGAATCAAGTAGTCTCAGCTTTGAAAAGATAGGCACCCTTCTATAATGCAAATATTCATGCCTTTTATGTCTCGAACCTCTGGGTTTAACACAGGAACATTTGAGTTTTCCATAAGAAAATGGATATTTATTATTAGGAAACTGAGGGGCATATGTACAAGCCCCTATCACCAGCACAGCGTCACTTTCAGTGACATTGTGGGGGCGATAGGGGCCTCGCCTTATTTACAAGGCAGCGTTAAGCCACTTAACGTGGTTTAACACTGCCTTGTAAATAAGGCCCCCTTCGACGCTATGCTTAACGTGAAAGGGGTGGGCAGTGGGTGTTGCGGTGGGCATTCCACCGCAACACCCATTGATTTTGATGCTGCCCCCTATTCACGAGGGCAGTGTAAATAGGAGGCAGCGCCAAAATTAAGACCAGGAAAAACCTGGTCTTATGTTGGCGAAAGGAGGAGAAATGCTTTATTCCGCCTCGTTTTTGCTGCCTTGTGAAGCACACATGGAAAAAGCAAAACGCCTTGCATTGTTTATGTGTAGGAAGGTGACCCTTCCTGCACATAAACAATCCGTAAAAAAAAAAAAAAATTGTAACTTCCATGTGTGCTACATTAAGCAACACACATAGAAGTGACAAAATGGCATTTCAGGATTGTTTATGTGCAGAAAGGGGCACCTTCCTACACATAAACAATCCTCCCCTGCATGCAGACACCCTGGCACTATGGTGCAAGGGTGCCTGTGTTGGCGCTACTGTAAGTAAGTGTACCGCTAGCGCAGGGGGAAGCGTAAGGCTGCACCATATCCTTATAAATATGGTGCAGCTTTGCGTTTCTGTAGCGGTAGAGTGAGGCGTTAAGCCATGACGGCTAACGCCTCACTCTGCCACTTCCTTGTGCACATGCCCCTGAATGCTTTATTTGTTATCCAGTAACACAAGAATAAAGGGACCACAAGTAGAAGCATTTAGAAAGAATCTAAAAATGAACATAAACCTGTAAGGTATTTTGCAGGAAGAAAAAAGACGAGAAACGACTACACCAGGGTGTTTGTGGCACTGAAATTGAGCAAAGAAAAATAATATGAATCCCCTAATGGAAGAAGTCATCCCACCCATACAAATCAATTAAAACCATCAATCTGTTCACAAATCCACTACTACTGAGCCTTCACAAGCCACTCATATATCAAAATAAAAGCCAAAAATAATAAGTTACTGGCAAGGGGTGTGATCAATGGGAAATAAATAAGGGGAAGAAACCTTGGAAAATGGCTGAAATTGAAGAAGGACTAAATACAGTGAGATTTATGAAATTAAATAAAGAATAACCGATTTCACAAGGATTCAAGAAGAGCATAGTTCATCTTGCAATAAAAAAAGCAGCAAGGGAGCCCTACCTTCCCCAGTGGCTAGGATCTCTGTGGTCTCCATGAGAACAAGCACACTTCAATGCTAGGGAAATCATATGCAAATGAAGTCTCAGCAAGAACTACAGATGAGGTAGTAAAAGGGAATGTTAGAGATTGGGTGAAAATGAATCTGCCATTAAATAAGACAATACCATGTTGGAACTGATAAACAACCAGGGAATTTAACTCAGCTTCACAGCTTGTTGACAATATCTTCAATGATCTGGGTGCAAATATTGTTATTGAAGATTTCTGAGGAAATAACATACAAGGATGTGAACAATAGCTCTTCTCTAATTTCAGTTCTTAATGATTCGAAAGAACTGAAAAATCAGGAAAACAGGGATTCTGCTTTAATGGTGTCTTCAGTTAGACGTGGCGGCCAGAGCAGGCGTGAGGGAATCTCCAATAGCAAAATCTAAGGATTGCGTTTTTAGCAAAACCTGGCTCTAGCTAATGGAACCTTGTAGGGAACAAATAAAAACAAATAGAAGTTTGGTATAATGTTATGATGTGTTATGCTATAGGTTATGTTTTGTCGATTTGTAGAGTGCACTAACCACCTGTGAGGGTATCCAGGAGCTTGAGCAGGTGTGTAGGCGTGTGGTCCCCGCAGCGTTATTCGAAGAGCCAGGTCTTCACCTTTTTGTGGATCTCAAGAGGTGAGGAGGAGGCTCTGGTGTGTTGTGGGAGGTTGTACCATGCTTTCAGCGCAATGTAGAAGAACGAGCGACCTCCTGTTCTGCTTTTGTGGATGCGGGGGTGTGTGCGAGCGAGAGTGAGGCTGAGTGTAGGTGTCTAGTAGAAATTGTATGCGGTATACCACCTGGTTATTGTGTGGGAAATATTGATGCCAAAATATTGTAGCCTAGATATTAAAGTCCAACATTTATCATCAAGTGAAGTGTATAAGGGTAAGTATGAGCTTACTAGACTTAACTCCACTTATATGTACCTTAACAACATATATTTCTTCAAGTTACATGGATGTGGAGTTAAGAATAGTACATGAAAACATACTTATATACAATTATCTTCTCAATATTTTAGTCCTCAATATTTAGGCTATATATTTTGGCAAATCAATGTATCCCAAAAGACATTCTGACATACAACCAGAAGTTTGAAATAACATTTTTCAAGGGATGAGGCTATAGCTTCTTTTTCGTTGCCATAATTGTCCAAAACAGTAGGTTTGTCCCTTTAATAGATTTCCCCAATGAAGTACAACAGGAAGCTTTAATTATGATTTTCCATGATTTCATAATCCTACAATAATCTGAACCTAGACCTTCAGTGTCTGATGCAAGCTAAATTGAAGCCAGCTTAAAAGAAGAGAGCACCTTAATAACAAATACGCACACGGCTCCATAGCGCTCACTGCGGCTTCATGGCGGGCCGCAGTATGGCCATGAATCTGCGTAGGTTGAGCATGTACTGCATTCATTGGAGAAGAGCAGGGAGGAGCTTGTGTTGGTTTCAGTGGATATCGCAAAAGCATTTGATATGCTTGGTTGGACATATCTGCTACAGGTCTTGCGAGGCATGGGCTTTGGACTAAACATTTGTGGTTGGGTGAGGCTCCTTTACATGCCCCTCGGGCCAGGGTTGGAGGTGGTGGGATAGTCTCTGCAGACTGGGCGGTGGAATGGGGCACCTGGCAGGAATGCCCCATGCCCCAGCTGTTGTTTCCCTGGCAATGGAGCCAGGGCCGGCTTTAACACTGGTGGCGCCCGGTCCAACAATCATTTATGGTGCCCCCACACCCATGACCGCATCCCCGGATTCTCTCACTACCACCGGGAAAAAGCACCCCTCATCTCTTTAATAATAAGTTATTGCTAAACACAGCGCCCCCCCCCCCGAGGTCAGCGCCCCCTCCACAGGTCAGCGCCCAGTGCGGCCGCACCAGTCGCACTGCCCTAAAGCCAGCCCTGAATGGAACCCTTGGCGGCAAAACTTGGGAGAGACATGGGAGACTCTGATATTAAGATAGGAGATAACATGCATCTAATATCACTGTATGTGGATGTTGCTCTTGTCTACCTGAGGAGACCCGCAGACTCTGTGCCACTGTTATTGACAGAATTAGACAACTTTGGATCCATAGCAGGTCTCCAGGTTAAAGGCGTAAGACGCTCTTGTTTCTGTTGGATGCCTCTCCTGGGCCTAGGCTTGACTTGGGAAACTGATGCATTTTGATATTTGGGAATTATGGTGGCACATACTACAGAGGGGCAACAATGCCATAACACAATTAAGATGCTAGAGGGTCTGACATGGTCCACTGCTTTCTAGAACACGTTGCCTTTTTCAGTAGCGGGACAAATCGCTATTGCGAAGATGATTTCTCTCCCCTGATGCCTCTATATAGTGCAGAACTCTTTACACATGCTCCCTCGGGAAACATTTAGGGCACTGGATAGCCTGCTGATATCCTTAGTGCAGGCAGGTAAGAGAAGCAGAGTGGCACTTGCCACCCTTAAATTGGATATAAACGAAGGGAGGCATGGGATTACCTGATATCGAGTTGTATCATTATGCAGCTAAACGGTGACAGGAGACAACTGGGAGAAGAAACTGCTGAGGGGCACATGCAGGAATACTCTCCTCATGTAGTTGCCCATGAGGGGATCGAGGGTGCCAGGACACTTCCCCTAGCTGGTGCGACAAACCGTGGACATCTGGGAGAGGGTGATTAACAGAGTTATGAAACAAACCCCTTTTGTGAGAGAATTGGATTTGTGGGCACTGGTGCCATTTCAACGTATCACTAAGGATATGTCTGTTGCACACTGGAAGGAGGGTGGATGTGGAATGCTGGGAGACCTGTACCCGGGAACACTTTTCATTACATTTGAGGAAGTATGCGAGAAATTCTCAGTGGTGACTGGTCATTTCCTACAGTATGCTAAAATTGCAGGCAGAGCAAGGGAAATAAAGACAGGGTTCCCTGAAGCCCCCAGCATTCTGACAACTCAAGATTTGGTGCCTATGCTTTATAAAGCACTTACAAAGGATAGGGTGAGGGAGAGTCTTAAAGCCAAACAGGTGTGGATGAATGACCTAACAGATCCGTTGACAGATAAAGAACGGATGGCGACGTGTAAATTGATTAAAAAAAAAGGTGTCATGCAACATCAGGTTCAAATTGATACACTTTAATTATGTCTATCGAACTTATCTGATACCAATCAAACTGAATAGAATGTATGGGGGACGGCACAACCTGCCCGAGATGTGGATCAGATGAGGCTTCCTTTCTGCACATTGCCTGGCTATGTCCAACAGTGCAGGCTTTTTGGACAACAGTGGCAACGAGACTGAGGGTGGTGACTTGAATTGAAATTGAAGCTGCCCCAAGACATTGCCTCCTGGGCATAATTAAGAAACACCGCAGAGGGAAAATAAGATGGAAGATCCCACAGCTTGCGCTGGTCATTGCTAAAAGGCAGGTAGCTATGGGGTGGCTGGGAAAGAACGCCCTTTTGATCTCATTGTGGAGAAGGGACATAATTGAGTGGGCATTGGCAGAGGAGACACACATCAAACAGACCAGATGTGATGACAAAGTGATGGAAGACTTAGAAACCTGGGTGGTTACACAAAGCATTTTAGGAAGCTGACGGAGGCACTCAACACCTGGGGACACAGTCACAGAACACAGTCACTAGTACACAACACACAGACGCAGAGACAGGGGATGACTGAATGGATATGGTAGAATCCGCTGCACTGGAAGGGTAGTTACGAGGCTGGGGGAGATGAGGCATTGGTGTTTATGTATTTATTTATTTATAAAGTTTTGTATAGCACAAACAAGACCCCGATGGGTATCAGAGCGCTTCAAAATTTGGGGGTAGGAAATAAGAAAGGAAAAAACCAACGTCATTTAAGAATGAAGGCAAGAACAGTGACAGAGGGGGTATAAAAGAACATCACATTAAGCTAATACAAAGGCGTGCTGGGAGAAGAACAAACATAACTTATAAGTAGGCTTTCCTGGTTTCAGTTTCTATTTTTGGTAAGTTCTGGTGGGGTTTTTTCAGTGTTTTCAAGTGATTTCAATACCTTAAAAAACAGTGGTTATCAGTGGCTACACATTTCGCGCCATTAAAAACAACAGAGACAGTGTTTTTCCGGTGTTTATGGAACTTTTGCTTTTATTATTGCTTGCTTTCTGCACTGATAGTGCATGGTATATAGACAGTGTACGTACAGTGTAAATGAGGTCTAAATACATTTTTACAAATCAAACTTATCGTACTACATCATACAATAGTTCTTCAGTGAGTCTTTGGTCATGCACGCTTGCTCTTTCCTTCCCATTTAAACTTTTATCTATGAAAAGGCTCTCTCAACATTGGCACTTGAGACAGGCAATGCCAAAATAGCCAGTATACAATTTGCTAACTTTGGCCACTGACATAGCTTTCCATGCCAATACTGGTGCACCTGAAGATTGTGATTCTCTGCAACAGGTTCTGCAACATATGCGTTGAACTGGGCGCATATGCCTTCAGAGTTATTGAAGCAGTCAAAAATGAGGCAGCACTTTTGATACTCCGGAGAAAATTTCCCTTTACGGAAGGGATCTATAACTTGTGCAGAGTACCACAGTGAGGCTTCATTGACTTCAAATGCTTGGTTGGTAAAGGGCTATTTCACATACATTGTAAAATTAAAGTTCCTGAATTGCTCCTCAACATTTCTTTGTTTACCAAGTGGCAAGCATTCTAACATGGAATATGTTGCAGTGCCAAAGTCACTGAAAGTGTCGCCCAGCCTACTCTCAAGGAGATGTTTCACATCAACGCCAATTATGCTGAACATTTGGTAGACAAGGGTGTTTTCAGACTCTAGTTTTTTTTATTATGTCCACTACAGCAGTCATGCTTTCCTGTAAAAATCTAAGAATGCAGTAGAGTGTACTTTTTTTCAAATCACTATCAGTATGTGACCAAAGATCCTCACATTTCTTGCCTTTGGCATCATCACTCAGCAAAAGTTCTGTAAACGGTTGCTACATGGATAATATAGCATTCATGGCCTCTAGGACTGAGAACCACCAGCTAAGTGGCACAGTTGGAATGACCCTTTCTTTGATGCCACACAAAGCACAAAACGAGAAATATTTGCGTTTTAGTTTCCGTGCATAACAAAACAGTGCACCAGAATGGACTAAAAAGTCAATAGCAGTCTTCATTAACTCTGAAGATTGTAAAGATGCTTTCAGCATACCATATAACAAGTTGCAAGGATCTCTTACAGGGAAGCACTTCAGCTCAGGTATCGATTTTGACAGGTCAACACACAACTTTTTCATATACGTAGCTGAATCACTGCAAATACAAACAAAATCACTCCAATCTTTGTTGAACTTGGTAAGAACTTTTTGCAGCAGCATTCCAAGTGACACTGTGTTCCGTGTTTTCCAAAAGTCTGGTGTCATGTTTTCACCAGTATCCCAGATGCTTTGTGACTGCACTCTTTTCATATATACCTGTCACTATACCTTCCATTGAATGTTTAAAACCTGGGGTGTTTGGCAATTCACCTACTATCAATACTGACTCACTAGAAAAGGGGGCTGATGTATCAAGGGTTTTTACCCATTCACTGTGGGTAAATGTGATGGTACATATTGGGAAAGATTCTTATGAAACCTACATTTTTCCTATCAGTGAAAGACTCAAACGTAGCCAAAAAATCAAATATGATTTTGATATTTCCTGATTCTCTAAAGTTTATAAATTAAATAAACAACACCTAAAACATGCTTCTAACCCCTGTATCTTTAGACCAAAGACCACAAAACTGAAAAGAGGAAGAAGAAACAATATTTTAGTGACATCCCTAAACAACAAAACTCAACCACAATAATGTTAGCCCAGTCTTTCTTACTGCTACCTTATATAACAAAGTTGCATTGTATTGGCCCCTTCAGGAAGAAATAAAAATGACTCTTTCACTCTCCTTTTCCTTTCTTTAAATGGCATTTAGTTTGTGGTTGTGCAGGTGTTTTTTCAGTGTTTTTATGTTTACACTGTTGAGAGCTATTTCCCTTCTGGTGGGGTTTTATCAGTTATTATAGGTTTAAACCTAAAACCGGACAGCCTACTTATAAGTGTATAGCCGAACGACTCTGGGCTTCACAGGTGTTAGTCTAATATAGTAAGTAAGTAATCCAGGGGTGGTGAGTGAGACAGACGAGCCATGGCCATTTAAGGCAAGAACTTGTTCATAGGGATTATTTTTACTTCCTTTTTGAAAGAGGCTGTGGAGGAGATTCTGCGGACTTCCGGTGGGAGAGTTCCAGATCTTCGGGGCCGAGCCTGAGAAAGCTCTGTGTCTCATTCTTTTTTTGCAAAAAGTCTGTGGTTTCAAGAGGAAAGAGTTTGCATTTATTGATGGTTTGCCCCCTCCAGATAGTTCTAGCTTTTGCGCCAGGTAACAGGGGGTTTTGAAATGGAGGGCTTTGTGAGTCATGCAGGCAATCATTAGCTGTATTCTTGCTTCAAATGGCAACCAATTTAGGGATTTTAGGGATGGGGAAATGTGTGCGTTTCTATTTGTACCCGTAATCAATCTGGCCTCGGCATTCAAGGAAGGCCTTAGTGGGGCCAAGGTATATTTGGGAAGGCCACAGAGCGTAGCACTGCCTTAGTCTAGCCTCGGCAAAACAAGCGTTTGAACCACCTGCTTGAAGTCATCTTGTGGAAGGAATGGCTTGAGATTCCTAAGTATCCTCATCTGGTGGTTAGCACCCTTGCACACCTTACTAATACGGTTCTTCATGTTCAGGTGCATGTCCAGGGTGATTCCGAGAGATTTGGCTGAATCAATAATGTGAGGAGAGCAGTTGAAGGCTGTGAGGTGTTTCGTCCAGAGGTCTATCTTGGGGGTGTGATTAGGCAGAGATATGAGAAGGAATTCCGTTTTGGAGGTATTGAGCAGGAGGTGGTTCTCAGTTAGCCAGTTTTGAATATTCGTCAAGGTAGAATTGAGTGAAGTGAAGTCTTCAGAAGAGGTGATTTTCAGTTAAACTTGCGTGTCATCCGCTTACATATGAGAAAGAATGTTAGTGGAATTTAGTGCATTTGCTAACGGTTCCATGAATATGTTAAAGAGTATGGGAGATAAGGCAGACCCTTGAGGGACCCCCATGGAGACTGTAGAGGGCTGGGATAAAGATTGATTCACCTTGACTCTTTGGGATCTTTTGTGAAGGAAGGACGAAAACCATTGCAATACCAGTCCGGTAAGGCCCATCCTGTGCTCAAGAATGGATAAAAGGATGTCGTGATTAACAGTGTCAAACGCAGAAGAAAGGTCAAGGAGGATTAGGAGGCAAGATTCATTTTGGTCTAGAATTTTTAAAATGTCATCCATAATGTGAGTGAGTGCCGATTCCGTGCTATGACCACTCCGAAAACCAGATTGATGTTGATCCAGGAGTTGGAAATTCTCTAAGTGAGCGCGGAGTTGCGATTGCACACATTTTTCTAGGAGCTTAGCCAGAGTGGGGATGTTGGAGATAGGGCGGAAGTTGTTGAGATCAGATCTGTCTGCATTAGGTTTTTTTAGAATGGGTGTAACCTGAGGGGCTGGGGGGTTCTCTGGTAATTCCACGGATAGAGGAAAATGATTGGTTATGTCCATGATGTAACGTTGGGGGGGCATGGTACTTCTATGGCAACGAGGACTGGGCTATGGTGAATGTGAATACTGTAATGTTGTTGACTTTGAATGCTGCCTTATTGTTGTATATATTTAAAAAAAATAACTAACATGCAGGGAATAAGCAGTTGAAAAGTGAAACACGTTCATATCAAGACCTTTTTGGAAATAAAATATGTGCTTGGTACTGTAAAAGGGTGAGAGACTAAAATAGTTTACTGCATCAGTCATGGTCATAGTATGCTAATCTACCCAGAATGAAGATCCCATTCACATCATATACTGAACTGATATTAAAGCCAGGTCACCAAACTAGAAAATTGATTTGCACAATGTAGGAATCTGGCTGTCAATATACTATACCGAAATGAGATATAGTGTGCATAGAGTTCAGTGGATACCCAGAGGTTGTACAGAGGCTAAAGTAGATAATACTAATGCTCTCTTTTGTGATATTGTGGGCGAGCAGTTAGGCTTATCGGAGGGCAGTGTTAAGCATTTGTTGTACACACAGTGGCAAAAAATGAGAGACACACTCAATGAATAAATCTGAGACCAATTTATAAAAATAATGCTTGGTTATATTTATTTTGCAGAACCACAGAACTTCATCATAAGTAATTACTTTTTTCAATAAAAATACTTTTCAGTTTCAAAAATGGGCACTGCAATTTCAGACTTTGCAATGTTAACCTATGGGAGGAAGAAAACATTCAGCATACATAGGGATATTGACTCACAAGATCAGTCTTCTCAAGCTAAGGTCAGTATTGGGCAAGTTTCAGTTTAGCACCAGCAACACAGTGGCGGCCAGGTGCAGGGTGCAAATTCGAGGTCGGGCGCCCAATGCAAATCAATGAGGATTGGGCCAATCGGTCAGAAGCTGTTTACAGGTAAGTAGTAGTGGCTTGGGGGGCCAGTCTCTGGGGGTTGAAGCAAGCACTGGACAGGGCCCAAAGTAGCACCAGCACTGCACCACCAGTGGCACAGGTGCAGCCGGGTGCAGGGTGCCAACGCAGTGTTGTGTGCCCAATACAAGGCAATGAAGAATGGCCAAATCGAACAAGGGCTGCAGCTCAGGCCAGGAGACCGGTCACAGGAAGCCAACAGCTGCAGAGGTAAGTTGTGATGCTCGGGGATGTAGGAACACCTTTGGTCCTCTTCACCAAGGCCCAGGGCGGATGGACGCAGGGGTGCCTTTTGGTGTCAGAAACAGCATTTCATGCAGTATCTATGGGCATGGCATACAGGGATGTGTGCCATGTCGACTCCAGTTTTGTCTGCACCAAGACACGCACTCTGCATGTGCTTGGTGAGGGTGCAGAGTGCATGTGCTTAGGGTGGCACAATGCGTGCTGCAGCCCTTAGGGACCCTCTTTAATCACAAGGCCTTTGGTACCAGGGGTACGTTTTACTAGGGACTCTATGTGAACTAAAGTGGTGCCAATTGTGGAAACAAAAGGTACAGTTTAGGGAAGGAGCTCTGGCACAGGGCAGCTGGTTAGCAGGGACCTTGTGCACTTCCAGTCGAATTGACATCATTTTCCAGGGGAAAAGTGGGGGCTAACCATGTCCAAAAGAGGCACTTTAATACATCACCCACCCTTCTCAAACGAAAGAGGATGAGACTAACCTTCCCCTAGAGAGTCTTCATCATCTAAGTGGAAGAACCTGGAAAGGCCCTCTGCATTGGCAGTCCCAAGTCTATGTTCCACTTCAAAGTCCATTCCCTGTAGTACTATGGACCACCTTAGCAGTTTGGGATTTTTACCTTTCATTTGCATTAGCCATCTGAAAGGCCTATGGCCAGTTTGAGCAAGGATGTGAGAGCCAAACAGGTATGGCCTCATTTCTTCTGGGACCAAACCACAGCAAAGGCTTCCCTCTCAATGGCCCTCCAACACCGTTCCCTGGGGAGTAGCCTTCTACTAATGAAAGCCACTGGAGGGTCTTACCCTTGGTCATTTATTTGGGATGGGGCCGCTCCTATCCCATGTACAGAGGCATCATTCTGCACAATGAATTGCTTGGCATAATTTGGAGCTTTCAGAACAGCTGAAGAGCACATTGCTTCCTTCAGAGTGTCAAAAGCCTTTTGACAGCTCACTGTCCAGTTCACCTTTTTGGGCATTCTTTCAGAGATCAGTTCTGTGAGGGGTACCACAATTGTGTGATAATCTCTCACAAACCTCCTATAGTACCCAGTTAAGCCAAGGAAGACCCTGACTTGAGTCTGGGTAGTTGGAGCCACCCAGTCCAGAATGGTCTGGATCTTGGGTTGTACTTGGCCTCCACCAACAAGGTGACCCAAGTATACAAACTTCCCCTGCCCTATCTGGCACTTGCTTGCATTGATAATGAGGCCTACACTGCTCAGAGCTGCCAGTACTTTCCTAAGGTGGATTAGGTGATCATGCCAGGTGGAGCTAAAGACAGCAATATCATCTAGATATGCTGCACTACAGGATTCCAATCCAGCAAGGACTTTGTTCACCAACCTTTGAAAAGTGGCAGGTGCATTTTTCAAACCAAAGGGCATCACAGTGGACTGATAATGCCCATCTGGGGTTGAAAAGGCAGATCTTTCTTTTGCTCCTGGAGTCAGACCTATCTGCCAGTACCCTGATGTAAGATCAAAGGTACTCAGATATTTGGCTGCTCTCAACCTGTTAATAAGTTCATCTGCCCTTGGAATTGGGTGTGCATCGGTTTTGGTCACAGCAGTGAGATCCCTATAGTCCACACAAAACCTCATTTCTTTCTTTCCACCCATGGTATTAGGCTTGGGGACTAAGGGCCTTATTACGAGTCTGGCGGTCCACGGACTGTCAGACTCGCGGGGCCACAGCAGTGGAGGACTTCTGACCACCCTTTTATGACCAGGGTGGTCATGTCGCTCTGGGACCACAGCAATGGCAGTGGTGTGACGGTCTTGAGTCCGAAATATGCTTGACAGGGCTGCTCTATCCCCGCCAAGTATATTACAAGTTTCCTCACTGCCACACTTTTCATGGCAGTGTGACCCCCATGAAAAGTGTGGCGGTGAGGAAACAAAGGGGGATCTACAGGGCCCCCTTGTGCCTCTGCGCCATGGGGTGCATGCAAAGGGGCATCTGTTATTCCCCCTGTGTGCATGCACCCCAGTACCTGCACGGCATGGACTGCAGCAGTCCATGCTGTGCAGTTACTGATTTTGACGTTCCCATTGCGGTGCCCATAGGCACCGCCATGAGAACGCCAAAGAACAGCCTGCAAGACAGGAGAAAACTCCTAATCTGGTGGGCGGTTCAAACATGGGTTTGGCGGAGCGGGCGGTTCCGCACTTGCACTGCCAAATTCATAATAAGGCCCTTAGACAACTGGGCTGGCCCAGAGGCTCTCAGATGGCTCTATGACTCCCAATTCAAGCATCTTGCTTACTTCAGCTTTGATGCTCCCTTTCAAATGATCAGATTGCCTGTATAATTTATTCTTGGTAGGTAGGCTTTCACCAGTGTCCACATAATGGGTACACCAGCTAGTCTGACCAGGGGTCAAAGAGATTGTAGGACTTGCCTACAATCAGTCTGCTGGTGGGAAGGAGGGTTTCTGACAAGACCACTCCTTCCACTGACCAAACTTTTGGTTTGTTGGACAGGAGGTCAGGGAGAGGTTCACTCTCTGGTTCCCAATCCTCATCTGTAACCAAGAGCATGGTCATATCGACCCTGTCATAGTAGGGTTTAAGGCGGTTGACATGGATGACCCTCTAGGGGGTTCCTGTCAAAGCCAAGGTCCACCAGATAGGTGACCTCCCCTTTTCGTTCTAGGATAGGGTACGATCCACTCCACTTATCTTGGAGGGCCTTAGGAGCCACAGGTTCCAAAACCAACACCTTCTGCCCTGGTTGGAATTCAACCATAGCAGCCTTCTGTAGCTCTTGGCTGGCCTCAAGGTTTTTACTTGCTTTCTCTATGTATTTAGCCATCCTGGAGTGGAAGCCAAGCACATTGTCCACTATGTGTTGCTTAGGTTCAACAAGAGGGTTCTCCCATCCTCCCTTCACAAGGCACAATCGTCCATTGACAGGATGGCCAAACAGAAGTTCAAATGTGGAAAACCCCACTCCCTTCTCTCGCAGTTCCCTGTAGGCAAAAAGCAGGTATGGAAGTAAGACATCCTTTCTCCTTTTGAGTTTTTCAGGGAGTCCACCAATCATGCCTTTCATGGTCTTGTTAAATCTTTCAACAAGGCCATTACACTGTGGGTGGTAGGGGGGTAGTGAACCGGTAGGTCACTCCACACTCCTTCCACATGTGTTTCAGGTAGCCAGAAATGAAGTTTGTACCTCTGTCCGACACCACCTCCCTAGGGAATCCCACCCTGGTAAAGATACCAATGAAGGCTCTAGCCACTGCAGGCACAGTTATAGCCCTAAGGGGAATAGCCTCACGATACCTGGTGGCATGATCCACTACCACCAGAATATATCTGTTTCCTGATGCTGTAGGAGGGTCAAGGGGACCAACAATGTCAATCCCTACCCCCTCAAAGGAAACCACAACCACTGGAAGTGGGATTAAGGGGGCCTTTGGGCGCCCACCTGTCTTGCCACTGGCTTGACAGGTGGGACAGGAGTTACAAAACTCCTTCACCTTCTGGTGCATCCCTGGTCAGTAGAAGTGACTGACTAGCCTACTCCAAGTTTTGGTCTGGCCAAGGTGTCCAGCTAGGGGGGTGTCACGGGTCGAAGTTAGGAGGAATTCCCTAAACACCTGATGCACTATCACTCTCCTAGTGGCACCAGGTTTGAGGTCTCTGACCTCAGTGTAAAGGATTCCCTTCTCCCAATTGGTACTGTTGGAACCACTGACATCACCTCCTGCCTGTGCAGCTACTTGCTGTCGCAGGCTTTCAAGAGTGGGGCATCTCTTCCCTAGAGGGTCCCCCTGGGCCCAAACATGCAGCCTGGTAAGGCTCCAGATCCTGAGGCTCACTTCCCTCTGAGGTTGACTCTTCTTCCTCCTGAGGAGAATGGTCTGGTGTCTGATTGGAAGCTGGCTCCCCAGTCTTTCTGCCTTTTCTCTTGGAGAGCTGGGCCCTTATTCCAGACTCCAGCACCTCTCTTTCACCTTGGGCTCTGTTCTGTGTCCTGAATTTTACACACACACAGTGTGGGAATCCAAGCATTTCTGCATTGATCCTCAGTTCTGCCTCAGCCCAGGCTGAGGACTCCAAATCATCGCCAAACAAACAATCAACTGGTTATGATGGAGAGACAGCTACCTTTTTCTTGCCAGCAACCCATCCCCTGTCAGAGGACATCATCCCCATGGGATGGATTTTTGTCACACTGTCAGCATTGGTGACTGGATAGGTCCTTCCAAGCAGATACTGTTCTGAGGACACCAGTTGATCAGTCACAGTGGTGATGCTGGCACCAGTGTCTCTCAATGCTTCCACCCTAACCCCGTTAATAACAGGATGCTGTCTGTATTTTTGCATGTTAGTGGTCCAGACAGCTAAGGGGGCTATGTCCACAGACCCTACTAGAGTTGCCTCAGTGAGCTCTCTGACATGGTCAGTGCTCTGCTGAGATCCCATCTGGAGATTGGCCACTGCATTTACTGCAGGTGGACTAGAGGCATTTTTCTTGCTTTTACAGCCAGAGTCTCCAGTTCGGTGTCCCAGTGACCTACAGTCATGACACCAAGCCTTCTTGGGATTCCAGTTCTTCCCGTGGTACCCACCCTTTGGCTGTGAAGAGTCTCTGGACCCACCCTCCTGAACAGGTTTTTAGGGGCCTGAAGAAGACTTTTTGTTTTTAGGGTTACCCTCTTTCCCTTGGGGGAACAGGACTTTTGGCCTCTTTCTTTTGGTCTCCCCACCAGTGGTAGTCTTGGTCACCCTTGTTTTGACCCAGTGATCTGTCTTCTTCCCCAACTCTTGAGGATAAAGTGGACCTAAGTCTACCAGGAATTGATGTAGCTTCTCTTGATAACAATTACTTAAAATATGCTCCTTCATTATCAAGCTATAGAGCCCTTGAAAGTCATGCACATTATTACCTTCTAACCAACCTCCTAGTGATTTCACTGAGTAGTGTACAAAATCTACCCAGGTCTAGCTCTGCATTTTTCGAGCCTCCCTAAACCTGACCCTCTACTCCTCAGTAGTGAATCCAAAGCCCTCAGTTACGGTACCCTTCCTGAGGGCATAGGATTCAGCCTCTTGCTCAGGGAAGGTCAGGAGTCTATCCCTGCACTTTCATGAGAACATTTCCCATATGATAGCACTCCACAGCTTCCTGTGGACCTGCCTGCCAAGACAGGTCCTCTCAAAAGCAATGAACCACTTGGTGATATCATCAGCCTCAAAGTACTTTGGGACAATCCCGCTGGGGATTTTAGGGTCAAAAGAATCTACTCTCTCCCTATTTATGATTGCGCTGCCACCAGAGATGGGTCCTACGCCTATCTCTTTTCTCTCTCTTTCTATAGCTAGGAATTGGGCTACTAGAGCTGCCCTCCTAGCTGGTCTTTACAGAGCAAGCTCCTCATCTGAGGTTGCTTCTCTGTTTTGGGGTGTCACACTGTCACCCACATTGTCAGAGTTTTGATCTTCTGTAAGATCAGAGTCATCCTCTGGATGCTCTTTGTCATACTCTGCCAAAAGCTCCTGAAGCTGTGCTTTGGTAGGGTTTGACCCAGTCTGAGGCCATAAGTTTTAAACAGGCCTCTAAGCCATTTCCTGTTTAGAGACAGGTAAAGTGTGAGGTTGAGTTCCTACACCTCTACCAGATCCTCTGAAGTACTGTTTCTGGTACTCATTATGTTTACTAATTTGGGAACCCTTTTAAAGAGGAAAGAAAAACCTACCACTGGTTTCCTAACTACAGTAAGATTTGGACTTTTAAAACAATTGTGCTAACAGGAACCTAACCAGGGCCCTGGCAATTATTTAAAAATTTGGAAAAATAGCCTATTCTCAAAAATACAATGTAACTACAGACAATTTTTGGATTTATTCCTGTGGTCACTTATTGTCAGAGTGGTCCAGCAAATGCAAAGTTGTGTACCCCACCGCTGGGTCAGCAATGTAGGAAGGTGGCTCTCTATATACTATACCAAAATTAGATATAGAGTGCAGAGAGTCCAGTGGATCCCCAGAGGCTTTACAGAGGCTAAATAATTAATACTAATGTTCTCTTTTGTGGTAATGTGGTCTAGCAGTTAGGCTTATCAGAAGGCAATGTTTAGCCTTTTTGAATACTCAGTGGAAATAAATGAGGCACACACTCAATGAATAACTCCGAGACCAATTTATAAAAATAATACTTGGCTAGATTTATTTTGCAGAACCACAGAACTTCGTCATTGGTAAAAATGTTTTTAAATAAGAATACTTTTCAGTTTAAAAAATGGACACAATGCAATTTTCAGACTTCACAATTGTAACCTATGGGAGGAAGAAAACATTCAGCATACATAGGGAAAACATTGACTTACAAGACCAGTCTTCGGAAGTTAAGGTCAGTATTGGGCAAGGTTTAGTTCGGCACCAGGAGTGCACCACCAACAGCACAGGCACGGCCTGGTGCAGGGTGCAAATTTGAGGTCAGGCGCCCAATGCAAATCAGTTGGGATTTGGTCAATCGTCAGAGGCTGCTTACAGGTGAGGAGCAGCGGCTTGGGGGCTGATCTCCGGGGGTTGAAGTAAGCACTGGATGGGGCCCAAAGCAGCACCAACACTACACCACCAGTGACACAGGGGCAGCTGAGCGCAGGGTGCCAACACAACGTCAGGTGCCCAATGCAAGGCAATGGAGAACAGCCAAACCGAACAAGGGCTGCAGGCTCAAGCCAGGAGGCCAGTCACAGGAAGCCAACAGGCGCAGAGGTAAGTTGCGGTGCTCTGGGACATAGGGACACCTTTGGTCCTCTTCACCAAGGCCTAGGGCGGACAGGTGCAGGGGCGCCTTTTGGTGTCCGCAACAGCTTACCGGAGCATAGCTCGGTTAGGGGGATCTCCGTGCAGAGGCTGCAGGAAATGTCAAAGAGTCCAGGAGAGATCAGCTCATGGTGGACTCGGGCTCTGGAGCGCTGGGGAACTTTGCTGGGTCTGGTGGCCCACTTGGACCCATGCTGGAGGCGTCGGGTGCAGAGGAGGAACCGGGGGCAGGCTTCGTGGTTCTTCTGGTCACAGAGTCCTTTCTTTGAAGATGGTCGTTTGGTGAACAGTTCCGCTGTTCTCAGGAGTCTTGAAGCCAGTCAGTCCTCCCAGGGTTCTGGAGGTCGCTGGGCTGCAGGACAAGTCGTCTTTTGGTACAGGATTATCGAGGGCTGCAGACAGGCTGGTAGAGCTGGGGCCAAGTCAGTTGGTCTCTGCAGTATTCTCTGCTGGTGTGGCTCTGTAGTGTCTGGCTCGTCTTAAGTCATCAGGAACTGAAGTTCAGGGCTCAGGAGGGGCACCTAAATACTACATGTAGGGGCTGTTAAAGGGAGTGCCAGGTAGTAGTCAATGGGCTACTTATCTTAAGGGTGACTACACTCTCTAACTGCTAACCTCGCATGGGGGGTGGGAATATCCCTGATCCTGATTGGAGGAGTCCCACCATCTTCAAGATGGTGGGCACTGAGAAGTGTACTTCACCTTGCCTCCAGAAACTGAGGGGTGGAGTTGGCAGAGGGGGGCACACCTCTTATTCTTTCTAATTTTTTCCGCCTTCTTCCTGCCAAAAAAAGAGTGAAGACAGGAAGGGGGCCTGCTACCTTTAACAGGAGAGGCTGCACTTTCCTGCACATACCTTAAAGGCTGTATCCTAGGGAATCAAGTACAATATATGAACAGAGTGCCACTATCCAAAATGTGCAGGGCCACTAACCTTTGTGCTAATTCGATCTATTTTCAAAATTAACTTAAGGGAAAAGTTGGATGAATCTGCTAAGCACAATACCCCTAGGGTAATCAATAGAATGTGTATCAAACGAGCCAGAATGGGAGGACATTCCTTTGCTTACCTAGCTCCTGCCCTTTGGAACTCCCTTCCAATGCATCTCCGCATTGAAAAACATTACTTCAAATTCCGCGAAGAGCTGAAAACGTGGCTTTTTAATCAGTAGAACCTTTTTTTAATAGCTTAGATCTTTTCTCTCGCTTTGTATGTCCGTAGGCGCCGGGAAACCTCCGGGTAGCTGTGCGCCATATAAATCTAATAATAATAATAATATTCTTTACACCTGATATCTGTAAAAGGGCAGCGGATTGCTTCAGGCAAAGATTCAAAGACCTGAGGCAGTAGTAGCTGCAGCACAGAATAAGGATCCTGCTCTTCATAAAGCCGCCTTAAATATGAATGGTTGGTTAACAAAGGTTGCTTTTTCCCATCATAGTAACTTATTTAACTGACCCATGAGTGGAATGAAACTAAAACAGGGTTTGCAATGATTAAAACAAATATAATTACACAGAAAGAATCAAAATTCCATTAGCTTTGCTTGATTTTGGGTCTGCAAAGTTCATATAAATATGGGATATAATTGCAATTCCGCTATAAAAAAAAGCTGCTTCTAATGTTCTCATAACATTTGTGTTGTGACATCACTGCTCACCTAAGAAAGTGATAGCACTACTCTATTGTAAATATATAATACAATTGAGTTGTGATAGCACATTGCCTCTGGCAGAGCCAGAAGAAAGTATGGAAAGCAGCTTGCTGAGTAAACATATACTAACTGAAAGCAAGTTTACCTTTTTTGCTTCAATCATTTTTTATTTTTAAATGAATGCTCCGATTTAGGGCTCTGCAAGTAAACTTAGCTCACAGAGGTCGTTGCGGGCATTCCTGGGGGAAGCCCTTGCACAGATTGCTGAACATCAACAAACTTGCAAGGTAGTATTTATTCTTAAAATATTTGCAGATAGTTTCTCATAATAAAAATCGTTGGGCATTTACTTGTGGTACTGGAAGGAAGAAATCCATAGTCAGGGTCGGGAAGGGGAAAAGACGCACCTTAAATGTATGGGTTTATGGGCCATCGGGGTTCTCTTTAGGGAAAAAAGAAAAAAAAGTAAGCAAGCGCAAATGCACTTCTATATTTCACTCACCCAATTTGAGGGGTGCCCCCTTTTGAGTTTCTGAATGTCTAAAGGTTTCACTTATAAATACTCCTGGAATTCTCTGTGATTTGTAAAAAAGTCTGGAATTTATAAGATGTGGTGTCCTTGTTTTATCATTTTTAACTTCATCTTTCACACTATTGCACAAGCACTGTAGTACTCAGGGTTCAGTAACACAATGCTGAAGACTCACCAGGCCAACAGCACTCCCATTACGTGTTCACTCTTCTGCTCGTGTTCGACTAGTGATTTCTCACTAGTCTGGATCTATCCTGTGTTGGAGTTGGATCCGGCTTTTATCGGAGTTTTAAGCATTGGCTTGAATGGCTCAATGCAAATCAAACTTTATCTTTTATGCTTGTGGTTTGCTCCACATTTTCCTGGTACACATTGGGATGGTTACATTATGGCCTTGATTACAAGCATGGCGGTCCATGGATCGCCAGACTCGTGGGGGCGCGGCGGGGGTGGTCTACCGACTGCCCTTTTACAACAAGGGCGATTGGACCGACATTACCCCGCTGCGGCCGCCAGTGAACCACCACGGCCCCGTCAAGCACATTACATACAAGTTTCCTCTTCACCACGGTTTTCACGGCAGTTCCACCACCATGAAAACCATGGCAGAGCGGAAACAAAGGAGGAAATACAGGGCCCCCTGGTGCCTCATGCCCTGTGGATTCACACAGGGGCGCACATGTGGGTGCACACCAGTTCCTGCATGGCATGGACTTTAAGTCCCTGTCTTGCAGGAACTGTTTTTGGCATTCCCATTGCGGTGCCCATTTTCAGGACACCGCCGTGGGAACATCAAAAACAAAGGCTGCCGGACAGGAGGAAACTCCTAATCTGGCGGGCAGTCTGACCGCGGCTTTGGTGATGCGTTGGCGGGGCGGACTCGGCGCTACACCACCAAAGCCGTAATCAGGCCCTTTGAATACCATAAAATGCCTGCTAAAATTATGTTCTAGAATTGTGTTCCCAACACTGGAGACAGAAATCTAAATTAAATCCGTATTTACAGAAGCACAGAAGCACTTTATGGTAAAGCTAACACAGCAGTATGTTTTCATAGTCTCTAATTTGATGGTCAAACCATTTAAGCACTTTGGTCCTCCTATTAAAAAGAATATATTTGGTTCAGACTTGTGAAACATAAAATCTGTCGCATCTGCTCATTTCTAATTGAGGAAAAGTGCAGGAAACGTAAGAGTCTCATACATGGAAGTAGGTATCAAACAAAAGTGATGATACAAAATAGTAACTTCAAGTCACACCTTCAAACATATATTTTAGCCTCAAGTTTGCATACTCCGACAGTGGCTTAGCATTTAGCAGTGACTCTGACAGCAGTGTGAGCATTAGATGACTGTTTATGATAGGCACACTTGCTGCTTCCTTGACTTACTGGAACAAGGAACTACAGAGAAGCTGGCAGTAAACTGCAAAGATAATAAAAAAAACGCTGCCTTTAACCTGCCCGAGCTAAACAGCTAAAAATAGAACACCGGAGTATCAAAGGTGCCAGGGGCCCTAGTGTAAGCAAGGAACATTGTCACCCAGACTGCAGGCTTGGTAGCAAAATACAGCAATAATCAGGGTGCAGTGGGTCTTTCGGACCTTTGGGCCCCGGTGCCACTGTACCTGCTGTACCAATGATATATGTCCCTGATATAGAAGTAAATTGTTCACTCTTGCTGAAGAAAACACATCCCGAGCTGTCCTAGATACAGGCCAGAAGGAACCCGGCGTGCATTATGTTTATTATTCAGCTAAGGATGGAGGACCCCAGGTCATTTAAAAACAGCATAATGAATTTGAGTGGGCTTTTTCCATATGTTGTAGATTTATGGTGCTGTCTCTTTTAACCACGCCCCAAAGCAGCCAGATGGAGAAAAGGGTCAGGGAAATTACAATATAATAGTGATATTACTGTACTTCCGATGTTTTTGTTAATATGTTATAATAAATTATATACATGGGGTAAGGTACCTCCTGCTGTATATTATTAGGATATTGCAAGTCACCGAGAGGTTTCGTGAGCATATGGAGGAAGGAAGCCGAAGATCCCTTATAAGGTCATGGAACTCTGAGGAGGCTTGCAATATCCTTAGAATGTATTCTAATGTGTCAGATGTTTCTTATAATAAATAGACACACCATCACCCTTCTTGCAAACTGACCTGCTTAGATATGTGGTGTGTTGCTTTTTCGTAGGAAAGAGAAGGGATGTTTGCAGACATGAAGAATAAAACTAGAATAGGCAGTGCAAAATTTAACACCTCAAAAAGCATTTAGTTTATTGTTTCAAAAAGATATTAAAATCAATTGACTGTAAATCAGACTTTTTTTTTTTAGAAATATGTAGCTTAGAAGTTGTAAAAACATGGAGAAAGATCATATCTTTCCTGTAATTGCCTAAAGCATGCAAAACATAAACATGGTGCCATAAATATCTCTTTCTGCTGATTACTTTTTCTTGTTAGAAAAGGATATCAGAAGAAGAAAAACTGCTCAATTTTCCCTTGTTTAACAGCTGTAATTATGTTTTGTGGCCTACCTTCCACTCTGACTGCTTGGTCTGGCATCAAGCATTGTGACGTCAGACGTCAACTGTAATAACCTATTCACAAATAGCCTGTAGTAAGAAAATTTGAGATTTTTTGGGATTGTACGGTTGCATTCATTATTTTGATAATTCTGCATGTTGCAATGCTTTTATCAATGAACATTATGTACATGTGCTATGATACTGACACTGTTTTAGTGCTTATCTGTGGAAAAGCGAAGTGCGATCTAGAGTAATTCTAACTGATTGTAAGTACACATCTGCAGGGAGTGGTATGGAGAATGAAGTAAAGGTTACCAGTAGCGGCTCCTTGAGGGAGTGCTGCGGGGCGGGGGAGGGGCAGGGTGGGGGGTAGTAAACTCCGGAATACGGGTGAACGGAGTTGAGTAACTAAATAAATAAATAAAACAAATTACATTGCGCGCGCTGCAACGCCAAATCGGCGATGCAGCGCGCAATGTAATTCGTTTTATTCATTTATTTAGTTACTCAACTCCGTTCGCCCGTATTCCGGAGTTTACTACCCCACACCCTGCCCCTCCCCCGCCCCGCCTGCAGCCCTCCCTCGAGGAGCCGCTACTGAAGGTTACACGCATAACTATAGTTATGCGTTCTTCTGTAATATTAAGCTTGAGTTAGGGTTTGATTTTCAGTCCGTATAGCTCAGAAACAGAGTAGAGTTTGTCTCTTTTGAGAACTGTGCCGTCTAAAATAATGCACTAACTCGCAGAATTATCAGGTAAAATGAATTCACTTTATACATAACAGGCACATAAAAACACTGGGCTTTGAGTAGCAGCCCATCATATCTCCCCATCTCACCAACCATTCACCTGAAACCACATAGCCCCCACTAATGATCAGAACTAACTGTTATTATATAATCTCTCACAAAATAACTAGAATAAATGCATTTTTTTTCTGGAGAGTTCATGGCTATTCACAATAACCAACAATAACCACCGGATTAGCCACTAACCTTGGGTTCCGGAGTAGCGTGCTACTCGCTGTAAGCGCTTCAACGCCTGGTCAGTGATAGGAAGCACTATACACGTACAATTGTTACAATTACAATATGGCTCCAGAGGTCTTGTGCATTCAGAATGCATGTCTTATCACACTCTTATCTAATTTTGAGTTCTCTTGTCTCTGAGACCTACAATAACATTCCAAACATAGAACGCAGGGGCCATAAAGCTGGTCTTTTCACCTTGAGGTTGTAAAAGGTGATGTATTTATCTGTGTGTACAACAATCTAATCGCGGATTCTCGGACACTCCCTTTCACAACTGCGTTGTTTTTTAGTAAATGGTGAGTGTAGCATTCGAAAAGCAATGATGTACGCATTCCAGGCCACAGATGAAACGATTACTCACAATGACCTTTGGCAATGACTTAAAAAAGCCAACGTGTTTATGAAGAAGGTGTATCCTGTGGAAATGTGCTGCGCTGGGCGTTTTTAAGTCAGAATGTGTTGCACTATTCCAGGGTAGGCATACCAGATTTGTAAACTACGCCTGCCACTTCTGAATTGAGGTAAAAAACGTGGACGGCATGAATGACTATTTTAGCTTATAAATTTGAGTTTTTATGAACCTAACATGGTATATTTTACTCAATGGCGAAATGCGTAAACCTAGCATCATGAAACGACGTATACTTACGACTGCCCCTTGCATTTGTAATTTACGCCTCTTTAGTCAGGGAAATCCTGCGCAGCTCCTAAATAAGTGTAATGTAGTGAGTATTCACAAACAAGTCTAAATCCATTTCACACATTTTACAGCACTTTCATCTCGCCTGAAAAATGTTTGAAAAACGCTGCTAAATTGTTGGAAACTGCACCAATTATGCCAGTTTTTACAAAGCAGTGTAGGATCGAATTAGGGAAAATATTTTGAAAACAAAAGAGAAAACGATTTAAGAAGGTAAAAATAAAAACTTCAAACCATAAAATGCTAGCGCGTAGAGTTTGGGAAAACAAACAAAGGGGTCTTTGAATTGCACCTGTTTCTTCTAACATGCGGAAATTGAACCTGCGTGAATAAGAGAAATTTGCGAATAAGCCAGTAGTCAAGTCCGTATATTTTTTGAACGCTTCCAAAAAAGCTGCGGCATGCACAGAGGCTTGCTGGGTACTCTGAAAACTTGGCAACGAAAAAAATAATAATATTTGTGCCTGAGCATTAAAAGTTGATGAGATGTGTTAGACCTGGCAACTTTTGCCGTGTTTCCCCGATCTTTTTGCTTTCTGACCTCCTGGTTTTGACTCTGTTTTTACTGGTTTAGTGTCTCTGCGCACTTTCTCACTGCTGTCCAGTGTTAAAGTGCAAGTGCTCCTATTGTTAATTGAATTATGGATTAGTGTTTCCATGATTGGCATATTTGATTTACTGATAAGTCCCTGGTAAAGTGCAGTGAGAGTACCAGGGCCTTTAAATCAAATGCTGCCAAGACCGGAATTAGCACTGATGGCGCCCTGTGCGACAATGTTTGTTGGCGGCCCCCCAATGGCCACGGATTCCCTCACTAGCACCCTTTAACAGTGCCCCTCAAGTCTCAATAACCACTGTCTCTCAGATTCACTTAGTTTTACAGCACCACTCATACCAGTGTAAGGTGTCAGAGCACTTTACATCACACATACATTGCACAGAGACAATCATATGCGGAGAAGTGTGGCTCAATGGTTAGAGCGGCAGACCCTGATGCAGAGATCTGGCCCGGGACCAGGGTTCAATTCCTGCCTCGGCGGGTCTTGGGCTCAATTTCCTCGGACCTGATAATTCTCGCCTCGGTGCCTATTCTAATCATGGGTCCAACTCTGGGCAATAGCTTGCTTAATCTCCACAACGGCCCCAACAGCGCTGGGATGCCTGGCTTCACCCTGGGGGTGCCCAGGAGTGGACATTTCACAGGGAAAAGCCAGGAAGGGTTCCACAGCGGTATGCGTACAGCGCCTGGACACCCCTTTGGGGGTATGGGTGCGCTTTACAAGTACAAATTTCATTTCATATGCGTGTAAATCAGTGTATAGGAAATGTTACATCAGACAGGTCTACAAGGTGTAGTGTAGGAGTGACATGTCATCGATACTGGTAGGCAATATAGTTCAAGAGTCAAAATTCTGGAAAAGCACTAATTCAGAATTTAAAACGTAAAACCATTGTTAGGGGTTCTGTTTAATAATAAGAATTGTTTTCTACCAAAATGAACCCTTTTGGGAAGATTAGGATAATGAAAGACTGTGCAAAAAAACATATAGCTCTAACATATACTTAGCAGTTTGCATGCAGCTCTTTTTTTAATAGCTTAGATCTTTTCTCTCGCTTTGTATGTCCGTAGGCGCCGGGAAACCTCCGGGTAGCTGTGCGCCATATAAATCTAATAATAATAATAATATTCTTTACACCTGATATCTGTAAAAGGGCAGCGGATTGCTTCAGGCAAAGATTCAAAGACCTGAGGCAGTAGTAGCTGCAGCACAGAATAAGGATCCTGCTCTTCATAAAGCCGCCTTAAATATGAATGGTTGGTTAACAACGGTTGCTTTTTCCCATCATAGTAACTTATTTAACTGACCCTTGAGTGGAATGAAACTAAAACAGGGTTTGCAATGATTAAAACAAATATAATTACACAGAAAAAATCAAAATTCCATTAGCTTTGCTTGATTTTGGGTCTAAAGCTGCTTCTAATGTTCTCATAACATTTGTGTTGTGACATCACTGCTCACCTAAGAAAGTGATAGCACTACTCTATTGTAAATATATAATACAATTGAGTTGTGATAGCACATTGCCTCTGGCAGAGCCAGAAGAAAGTATGGAAAGCAGCTTGCTGAGTAAACATATACTAACTGAAAGCAAGTTTACCTTTTTTGCTTCAGTCATTTTTTATTTTTAAATTAATGCTCTGATTTAGGGCTCTGCAAGTAAACTTAGCTCACAGAGGTCGTTGCGGGCATTCCTGGGGAAGCCCTTGCACAGATTGCTGAACATCAACAAACTTGCAAGGTAGTATTTATTCTTAAAATATTTGCAGATAGTTTCTCATAATAAAAATCGTTGGGCATTTACTTGTGGTACTGGAAGGAAGAAATCCATAGTCAGGGTCGGGAAGGGGAAAAGACGCACCTTAAATGTATGGGTTTATGGGCCATCGGGGTTCTCTTTAGGGAAAAAGAAAAAAAGTAAGCAAGCGCAAATGCACTTCTATATTTCACTCACCCAATTTGAGGGGTGCCCCCTTTTGAGTTTCTGAATGTCTAAAGGTTTCACTTATAAATACTCCTGGAATTCTTTGTGATTTGTAAAAAAGTCTAGAATTTATAAGATGTGGTGTCCTTGTTTTATCATTTTTAACTTCATCTTTCACACTATTGCACAAGCACTGTAGTACTCAGGGTTCAGTAACACAATGCTGAAGACTCACCAGGCCAACAGCACTCCCATTATGTGTTCACTCTTCTGCTCGTGTTCGACTAGTGATTTCTCACTAGTCTGGATCTATCCTGTGTTGGAGTTGGATCCGGCTTTTATCGGAGTTTTAAGCATTGGCTTGAATGGCTCAATGCAAATCAAACTTTATCTTTTATGCTTGTGGTTTGCTCCACATTTTCCTGGTACACATTGGGATGGTTACATTATGGCCTTGATTACAAGCCTGGCGGTCCATGGACCGCCAGACTCGTGGGGGCGCGGCGGGGGTGGTCTACCGACCGCCCTTTTACAACAAGGGCGATTGGACCGACATTGCCCCGCTGCGGCCGCCAGTGAACCACCACGGCCCCGTCAAGCACATTACATACAAGTTTCCTCTTCACCACGGTTTTCACGGCAGTTCCACCACCATGAAAACCATGGCAGAGCGGAAACAAAGGAGGAAATACAGGGCCCCCTGGTGCCTCATGCCCTGTGGATTCACACAGGGGGGCACATGTGGGTGCACACCAGTTCCTGCATGGCATGGACTTTAAGTCCCTGTCTTGCAGGAACTGTTTTTGGCATTCCCATTGCGGTGCCCATTTTTAGGACACCGCCGTGGGAACATCAAAAACAAAGGCTGCCGGACAGGAGGAAACTCCTAATCTGGCGGGCAGTCTGACCACGGCTTTGGTGATGCGTTGGCGGGGCGGACTCGGCGCTACACCACCAAAGCCGTAATCAGGCCCTTTGAATACCATAAAATGCCTGCTAAGATTATGTTCTAGAATTGTGTTCCCAACACTGGAGACAGAAGCACTTTATGGTAAAGCTAACACAGCAGTATGTTTTCATAGTCTCTAATTTGATGGTCAAACCATTTAAGCACTTTGGTCCTCCTATTAAAAAGAATATATTTGGTTCAGACTTGTGAAACATAAAATCTGTCGCATCTGCTCATTTCTAATTGAGGAAAAGTGCAGGAAACGTAAGAGTCTCATACATGGAAGTAGGTATCAAACAAAAGTGATGATACAAAATAGTAACTTCAAGTCACACCTTCAAACATATATTTTAGCCTCAAGTTTGCATACTCCGACAGTGGCTTAGCATTTAGCAGTGACTCTGACAGCAGTGTGAGCATTAGATGACTGTTTATGATAGGCACACTTGCTGCTTCCTTGACTTACTGGAACAAGGAACTACAGAGAAGCTGGCAGTAAACTGCAAAGATAATAAAAAAACGCTGCCTTTAACCTGCCCGAGCTAAACAGCTAAAAATAGAACACCGGAGTATCAAAGGTGCCAGGGGCCCTAGTGTAAGCAAGGAACATTGTCACCCAGACTGCAGGCTTGGTAGCAAAATACAGCAATAATCAGGGTGCAGTGGGTCTTTCGGACCTTTGGGCCCCGGTGCCACTGTACCTGCTGTACCAATGATATATGCCCCTGATATAGAAGTAAATTGTTCACTCTTGCTGAAGAAAACACATCCCGAGCTGTCCTAGATACAGGCCAGAAGGAACCCGGCGTGCATTATGTTTATTATTCAGCTAAGGATGGAGGGACCCCAGGTCATTTAAAAACAGCATAATGAATTTGAGTGGGCTTTTTCCATATGTTGTAGATTTATGGTGCTGTCTCTTTTAACCACGCCCCAAAGCAGCCAGATGGAGAAAAGGGTCAGGGAAATTACAATATAATAGTGATATTACTGTACTTCCGATGTTTTTGTTAATATGTTATAATAAATTATATACATGGGGTAAGGTACCTCCTGCTGTAAATTATTAGGATATTGCAAGTCACCGAGAGGTTTCGTGAGCATATGGAGGAAGGAAGCCGAAGATCCCTTATAAGGTCATGGAACTCTGAGGAGGCTTGCAATATCCTTAGAATGTATTCTAATGTGTCAGATGTTTCTTATAATAAATAGACACACCATCACCCTTCTTGCAAACTGAACTGCTTAGATATGTGGTGTGTTGCTTTTTCGTAGGAAAGAGAAGGGATGTTTGCAGACATGAAGAATAAAACTAGAATAGGCAGTGCAAAATTTAACACCTCAAAAAGCATTTAGTTTATTGTTTCAAAAAGATATTAAAATCAATTGACTGTAAATCAGACTTTTTTTTTTAGAAATATGTAGCTTAGAAGTTGTAAAAAACATGCAGAAAGATCATATCTTTCCTGTAATTGCCTAAAGCATGCAAAACATAAACATGGTGCCATAAATATCTCTTTCTGCTGATTACTTTTTCTTGTTAGTAAACTCCGGAATACGGGTGAACGGAGTTGAGTAACTAAATAAATAAATAAAACAAATTACATTGCGTGCGCTGCAACGCCAAATCGGCGATGCAGCGCGCAATGTAATTCGTTTTATTCATTTATTTACAGTAGCGGTCGGTGGTGGGAGTGCCGCCGGGCGCTGATGTGGGGCGGGGGAGGGGCAGGGTGGGGGGTAGTAAACTACGGATTATGGCAGATTACAGGTAAGTACACATATAAATAAATAAAACGAATTTCGTTTCTCGCGCTGCATCGCCAAATGCGATGCAGCGCGCAACAAAATTCGCTTTTATTTATTTATACGTGTACTTACCTGTAATCAGCCGTAATCCGTAGTTTACGACCCCCAACCCTGCCCCTCCCCACCCACGTCAGCGCCCGGCGGCACTCCCACCACCGACCGCTACTGTTTATTTAGTTACTCAACTCCGTTCGCCCGTATTCCGTAGTTTACTACCCCACACCCTGCCCCTCCCCCGCCCGCCCGCAGCCCTCCCTCGAGGAGCCGCTACTGAAGGTTACATACATAACTATAGTTATGCGTTCTTCTGTAATATTAAGCTTGAGTTAGGGTTTGATTTTCAGTCCGTATAGCTCAGAAACAGAGTAGAGTTTGTCTCTTTTGTGAACTGTGCCGTCTAAAATAATGCACTAACTCGCAGAATTATCAGGTAAAATGAATTCACTTTATCCATAACAGGCACATAAAAACACTGGGCTTTGAGTAGCAGCCCATCATATCTCCCCATCTCACCAATCATTCACCTGAAACCACATAGCCCCCACTAATGATCAGAACTAACTGTTATTATATAATCTCTCACAAAATAACTAGAATAAATGCATTTTTTTTCTGGAGAGTTCATGGCTATTCACAATAACCCAACAATAACCACCGGATTAGCCACTAACCTTGGGTTCCGGAGTAGCGTGCTACTCGCTGTAAGCGCTTCAACGCCTGGTCAGTGATAGGAAGCACTATACACGTACAATTGTTACAATTACAATATGGCTCCAGAGGTCTTGTGCATTCAGAATGCATGTCTTATCACACTCTTATATCATTTTGAGTTCTCTTGTCTCTGAGACCTACAATAACATTCCAAACATAGAACGCAGGGGCCATAAAGCTGGTCTTTTCACCTTGAGGTTGTAAAAGGTGATGTATTTATCTGCGTGTACAACAATCTAATCGCGTATTCTCGGACACTCCCTTTCACAACTGCGTTGTTTTTTAGTAAATGGTGAGTGTAGCATTCGAAAAGCAATGATGTACGCATTCCAGGCCACAGATGAAACGATTACTCACAATGACCTTTGGCAATGACTTAAAAAGCCAACGTGTTTATGAAGAAGGTGTATCCTGTGGAAATGTGCTGCGCTGGGCGTTTTTAAGTCAGAATGTGTTGCACTATTCCAGGGTAGGCATACCAGATTTTTAAACTACGCCTGCCACTTCTGAATTGAGGTATAAAACGTGGACGGCATGAATGACTATTTTAGCTTATAAATTTGAGTTTTTATGA
Source organism: Calotriton arnoldi (assembly GCA_963921515.1). Classification (NCBI taxonomy): domain Eukaryota; kingdom Metazoa; phylum Chordata; class Amphibia; order Caudata; family Salamandridae; genus Calotriton; species Calotriton arnoldi. Next base: position 232,698 of record CAWUFW010001839.1, read on the forward strand.
ACCTAACATGGTATATTTTACTCAATGGCGAAATGCGTAAACCTAGCATCATGAAACGACGTATACTTACGACTGCCCCTTGCATTTGTAATTTACGCCTCTTTAGTCAGGGAAATCCTGCGCAGCTCCTAAATAAGTGTAATGTAGTGAATATTCACAAACAAGTCTAAATCCATTTCACACATTTTACAGCACTTTCATCTCGCCTGAAAAATGTTTGAAAAACGCTGCTAAATTGTTGGAAACTGCACCAATTATGCCAGTTTTTACAAAGCAGTGTAGGATCGAATTAGGGAAAATATTTTGAAAACAAAAGAGAAAACGATTTAAGAAGGTAAAAATAAAAAACTTCAAACCATAAAATGATAGCGCGAAGAGTTTGGGAAAACAAACAAAGGGGTTTGAATTGCACCTGTTTCTTCTAACATGCGGAAATTGAACCTGCGTGAATAAGAGAAATTTGCGAATAAGCCAGTAGTCAAGTCCGTATATTTTTTGAACGCTACCAAAAAAGCTGCGGCATGCACAGAGGCATGCTGGGTACTCTGAAAACTTGGCAACGAAAAAAATAATAATATTTGTGCCTGAGCATTAAAAATTGATGAGATGTGTTAGACCTGGCAACTTTTGCCGTGTTTCCCCGATCTTTTTGCTTTCTGACCTCCTGGTTTTGACTCTGTTTTTGCTGGTTTAGTGTCTCTGCGCACTTTCTCACTGCTGTCCAGTGTTAAAGTGCAAGTGCTCCTATTGTAAATTGAATTATGGATTAGTGTTTCCATGATTGGCATATTTGATTTACTGGTAAGTCCCTGGTAAAGTGCAGTGAGAGTACCAGGGCCTTTAAATCAAATGCTGCCAAGACCGGAATTAGCACTGATGGCGCCCTGTGCGACAATGTTTGTTGGCGCCCCCCCAATGGCCACGGATTCCCTCACTAGCACCCTTTAACAGTGCCCCTCAAGTCTCAATAACCACTGTCTCTCAGATTCACTTAGTTTTACAGCACCACTCATACCAGTGTAAGGTGTCAGAGCACTTCACATCACACACACATTGCACAGAGACAATCATATGCGTGTAAATCAGTGTATAGGAAATGTTACATCAGACAGGTCTACAAGGTGTAGTGTAGGAGTGACATGTCATCGATACTGGTAGGAAATATAGTTCAAGAGTCAAAATTCTGGAAAAGCACTAATTCAGAATTTAAAACGTAAAACCATTGTTAGGGGTTCTGTTTAATAATAAGAATTGTTTTCTACCAAAATGAACCCTTTTGGGAAGATTAGGATAATGAAAGACTGTGCAAAAAAACATATAGCTCTAACATATACTTAGCAGTTTGCATGCAGCTCTTTGATGACAGTTAATAGCTCAATGTTCTATATTAGGATTTTGACTTATAAACTACAAGTAACAAAAAGCTCTTTTACAAAAGCAGTAACCCACTGACCTATTTACATTATATGCACTTTGTGATATGTATGGTACACGTTCTTAGCAGCAGGCACTTTAACCCTATGCACTACCTTTGGATGAGTCAAAACTTCCACTAGACAAACCTCCGGTCTCTTTCCAGGAAGACGATTAATCACCGGAGTTATCTTGACATTTGAATTGATGCCTGAAGATTGCTGGAGGCCAGGAACGCAGCAGCAGGTGCTTTTCAAATGTTAATATTCTTGCAAAAATGACGCCCCCACCTCAAGTCAGCGCCCGGTGCGGTGGCACCGATCGCATCGCCCTAGAGCCGGCCCTGAATGCTGCTAGTGGGCCTGCAGCACTGATTGTGCCCCCCACAAGATCAGCCTCTCAAAGGGTTCTCAGATCTGCCACTGCAGTGCCTGTACGCCGATTTTACTGTCATGTCGACTTGGCAAGTGGACCCACTTGTCAATCCCTAACATTCCCATTTATTACATGTGAGTCACCCCTAAGATAGGCCCAAGGTACCCCTATGGGCAGGGTGCAGTGTATTTGAAAGGTAGGACATGTACTGGTGTGTCTGACATGTCCTGATAGCTAAATACAGTATATTTCGTTTTTCACTGTTGAAAGGCTATCTGTCCCATAGGATAGAATGGGGAATTATTTGTAAACATTTTACGAGTTTATCTTCCCATTGGGACAAGATAGAGAAATGGAGTTTAGTATGCCTGAACTCAGAATGTAGAAATGCATCTTTTAGTAAAGATGATTTTTATGTTCTTTGTTTGAAAATACCACTTTTAGCAAGTAGGTATTTTCTTGCTTAGCCATCCTGTTTGCCTCTGCTAGGTTGTGGATTGACTGTCTGGCTTTGGAGTGACAGGGGCTCGGGATGTACATTCTCTTCGGACAGTCACTGGGGGGGCTGAGGTGTGTCCTGCCTTTCCTGGGTGAGTCAGGGCTGGCCCGAATAGACCTAGGCTGCATTTAGGGTAGTGGAAGGAGATTTTCTTGCACCTGAATGGGCCTGGTCTGCCTTGGCCAATGCTGTCTCCACCTCCTGCCGGGAAGCGGGGCCAGAGAGGACCAAACGGGTTTGGACTGAGCACAGACACTCTTTGCCCAAGAGAACAAAGAGAAACTCAGTATAAATATTGGGGCCCAGACCCCCAAACTTTAGAACTCGCTTGGATCAAGGAACCTGCCAAGAAGAAGAGCTGGAAGAACTGGCAGGAGGAGTACTGCCCCTTTGCTATGTTGTTCCTTTGCTGGGTTATCTGATAGATACCGTTACGAGCACAAGACGCCAAGCTAACAGACCCAATTGAAGAAGGGTGCTGTTGCATTTTTCAATAAGTAAAAACAATTAATTTGGAACTAGCGTGGCAGGCTCTTTCCATAAGATCACAATTGAGAATTGAAGTATGTGACAGAAACTCCAGATATTTAAACTATTTGGTGGAAATTATTCTCATTTCATTGGAAGTGAAATAAAGATACGTCGTTAGATCATTACAACAGGATAATATCCAAGGTGGACGGAGGCATCTACTCCCCAAGCTATCCTTCTATAAATTACTTTGAAAGAATAAAACAAAGCAAGATGTTATCTTTCATCTAATTAGTAAATATTAGTTGACCAAGAGAGTGACATACATGGTCTTGAAAAAGATGGTGCAATAATATCTTCCATCGAAACGCGTCGACGCTTCATGACACAATCCGTTATAAGGCTGGAACCATAGATTATCAATTAACCCTGCGGTATCGGGTTCCAGTGCTTCATATTGTTTTTTTACGGATGTGTATTTTGTTAATGACAAAGTGTACTGTCTTTTATGTGTACTCTCTATGTTGGTATGTATAGATTTTTACTGTGGCCCTGTGTTAGAAATTAATGAGGTGGGTCATATTATATATGGACATCACCAATCACGTGTGCATAATATCTTGTCCTGTTCATGACTTAGTGTCATAGCAAATGAATGTTTTTAATATGGTTTTAGATTGTTTTTAACCCTAGGACATATGTGCAATGAAATTGGTTTGATATAATTATCAATAAATAGATTTATATATTTTTTATAACCAAATCTATCTATCTGTGACCTTGGGCTTGTTATTGTACCTCCCTTGCGTGTATGATGTATGTGAAGTGGTTGAGAGATTGTGTGCTCTGAGCTTCAGTTGACGTGATTGGCAGTTTGTAGTTCTTATATAGAGTAGTCCAAAGGAAATAGTTTTTTTGACATCCTTTGCTGGGTTGGCCTGCAGTTGCTGCTTCTGCCTTGGACAGTGAAAGGACTGGATTGAACTTTCTTCACTTGTCGCTGAGTAGCTCCAAGGGCTTGAAATAGAGCTTGCTTCTTGTTCTCGAAGTCTCAGGGACAGCAAACACTTCACTTACCTCTGGGTACCGCCTCTGGAAACATGGGTTTCAGTTGCCACAGGGGGGGAAAGCAGCCGACACCATCATGACACCGCTGCTGGCTCTGTGTCCTGAAGGCACCACAGACGTCACTGCCGCACTTCGCACCTCAACCCTGGTCTCACTTACAATGACCGCCGCCGCCACCGAGCCCCTGCTTGTGCCGCGACCTGAGTGCACCGCACTCCGCACTGCCTCGCTTCACTCTGCCACCCTGGTCTCACTGACGACATCACTGCACGCTAACCTCGACACCCGTGACTGCACCGTGGATTGGGGCACCGCTCGTAAGTCACACGACGCACCGCCCCTTCCCACACGCAGTCAGGGCTGACCGACGCCAGCTCCCATCAACCGTCACTGCTGCTTGCACCATGACCTGTCAGCACCGCAACGAGCACCGCCCCAGTTCCCACTGTAGCCCTGGTCTCACCAGCGCTGCTGGACGACCGTCACTGAGCCGCTGTCTGTACAGTGACTTGAGGGCACCGCACGCCGTAACGCTACGCTTCACATCGCAATCGCGACGGTTGCCACAACCGGCCCGCACCATCGTGGTCAGCCGGAACCAAAGGTACTGTTTACGAGTCTACTGACACTCATGCGGTCCGCACCGTCGCAGTCGGCAGAACTGTTGGAGTCTGCTGTTTTCAGCACAGCGGTAGCCCCGTATAGAGCTATCAGCTTTAAGGAACGGCATTTTAAAGTTATTCTTGCAAAGTGCATATTTTTGATTACTGTATGTTGGTCTTTTATCGTTTTGGTATTGTTTGCACAGATAAATATTGGTTATTTTTCTAAAACTGGTGTGCTGTCCTTTTGTAGTGTATTCACTGTATTACTGTTGGATATGTGCAAATGCTTTACACACTGTCTCTGAGATAAGCCTGATTGCTTGTGCCAAACTACCAAGGGGGTGAGCAGGGGTATTTCAGTAGTGTATCCCCCGTATCCTGACTAGAAGGAAGGTGTCTTGCTTCGCCCTCCAGATAATACAGAATACTACACGGCGGCTCAAATACGATGAAACAATACATATAACACAACACCACCTAGAAAGGGATTTCACTTTATAAAATGGAGCACATCAAAGACTCTTTTTTCAGAATAAGGTTTGGGGTTTTATTTATGCAATGCTCTCTAACAGAAAGGCTTTCCCAGATGTCAAATGAATAACACTCAAATGTATAAATATATATATATTCACTGAAAAAACCATAGGTTTCAGGCACGTTATAGTTAGAAATTAGCATTTAAAAAACCTTAGAAATTCACTGAAAAAACCATAGGTTTTAGGGACAGTTATAGTTAGTTGGACATTGCACTCGTACAAAACCCGTGAAATTTCCCCGTTATAGTTAGTTCAGCTAACTATAACTCGCGCCCCCGCAATGCACTGCTGATGACGTCACATATTACATCACTCATGACATGGTCAGTGACATCACTGATGACATCACTGATGACATCTCAAATGACATCACTGATGACATCATCCAGTGACTGTGTGTTTCTGTAAAGTTTAAATATTTTTTATATATATAGGGAAAGGCGTATTGAAGAATGAGTGGGTGTATAAGTGTCTGTATGGATGATTTAGTAGGTGCGTGACTAACTCTATAAGTGAGTGATTAAACGTATCTAACTGAATGCATGGGTTAGTGACTAAACTGGGTGAATGTCTGTATCCGTCTGTCTATTGCTGTGTAAGTGGCTGCATGGGTTTGTGAATAGCTACATGAGTGTCTATATGAGTTATTGATTGGTTGTCTGAGTATCTGTATGGGTGCCTGAGTGTTTGTGTGGGTGGGGTGTGTGCGACTCTGTGCATAGATGTGTGAGTGGGTGATTCACTGGGTGGATGGTTTTAAGAGTGCATCTGTGATAGACTGTATGGGTGGGTAAGTGTGTGTAAGAGTGTGTTAGTGAGTGAATGTATGTCCCAGTGGTACATGTGTGAGTAACTACATATGTGAAAGGCAGTATATATGTGTGTTGGAGTATATAAATAGCTATAAGCGAGTGTGTGATTGTGAGAGTGACTGTATGGATGAGTGTGTGCTTGTATCAGAGATTGTATAAGAGCGTAAGAATGTGCTAGTATTTGTATGAGTAAGTGAGCTGGTGTGTGTATAACTGTATAGGTGAGTAAATGGCAGTGTGTTTAATTATTTGCATGACTGACTAGGTGTGTGAGTACCTCTATGGATGAGTGGCGGTGTTTGAGTGTCTATATAGGAGTATGAGTGCATATGATAGTCCTGTACTGAGTGACCGTAAGTATGAGTGACTGTACGGGTTAGTGAGTGGATGTGTGTGTAGACCTAAGAATCAGTGAGTGAGTATGTAGTTATTGGTGTTGGAGTGTCTATGGTTTTGCGAATGGCAGTCTGTAATTTAGAGTGAGTGTATCAAAGGTTATATTAGGGTGTGAGGAGGTGCATCAGATTATCACGTGGATGATGTCATCAGTGATGTCATTTGAGATGTCATCAGTGATGTCATCAGTGATGTCACTGACCATGTCATGAGTGATGTAATATGTGACGTCATCAGCAGTGCATTGCGGGCGCGAGTTATAGTTAGCTGAACTAACTATAACGGGGGAATTTCACGGGTTTTGTACGAGTGCAATGTCCAACTAACTATAACTGTCCCTAAAACCTATGGTTTTTTCAGTGAATTTGTAAGGTTTTTTAAATGCTAATTTCTAACTATAACATGTCTGAAACCTATGGTTTTTTTCAGTGAATTTCAAAGGTTTTGTAAATGACAATTTTTAAATGTATTAATTGTTATATTTATTTTTTTGATACTGATTTACTACATTTTTTAAGCTATTTATTTTTACATATTTTATTTTTTAAATTACATTGTAATTACATTATACATTACATTACAAAATATACTTTCTCAGAATGAATTACTTTAGTTTAAATACTTTGCAAATAGGCAATAGACTTTTAAGTACAGTAGTTACAGTTGTTGCAATGGGCAACACAATTTCAAACACAATGCAACATTGAGCTCAATGTGAATTTCTAGTTAAATGCAATTAGTTACTTTATGGATTACTTTTCTAACCACAGGACTGGATCCTAGATTCAGTCCTGGGACATCTCCTGTAAACAGTTGAGTAAAAGCGTTTTGGTTACAGTAGTGATTTTTAAGGAATATTATTGTATTTTAAAAGTTGACAGAAACTTTTTCACATAGAATCACCAATGTTATCCTATGGGAGGAAATTCACTTAGCAGGTAAGTAGTGTTATCGTTACTTTTTCTTACTCAGTGGTGGATCCTGAATCCAGCACTGGTGCATCTCCTGTAAACAGTTGAAAGAATGCGTTTAAGTCATACAGGCGATTTTTAAGGAATATTTGTAGTTTGTGAAAATCGACACTTTGAAACTTTTCTGCTGAAAACCAGACAATGGATTCCAATGGAAGGAAATACAAGTTACTGGTAAGTACAGCTAAAAGATGCAGCACTGGGTTCTCTCCTGATAACAGGTGAGTAAATCGGAATTCGTAGTTCGGCTGATTTTAGAGGAATATTATAAAGTTCCAAAACTCCACACACAGAAGAATTTCCAAGTGAAACCAGTCAATGTTAGCCTATGGAAGGAAATTCAAGTTACTGGTAAGTACGGTTAAAATTACTTTTCAGGATCAGTACTGGGCTCAAAGATGCAGCACTGAGGTCTCTCCTGATAACCGGTGAGTAAATCGGAATTCGTAGTTCGGCTGATTTTAGAGGAATATTTCTATGTTTCAAAAATCGACACAAACTTTTTCAGCAAAAAGCAGGCAATGATATCCTATGGAAGGAAATTCAAGTTACTGGTAAGTACGGTTAAAATTACTTTTCAGGATCAGTACTGGGCTCAAAGATGCAGCACTGAGGTCTCTCCTGATAATAGGTGAGTAAATCGGAATTCGTAGTTCGGCTGATTTTAGAGGAATATTATAAAGTTCCAAAACTCCACACTTAGAAGAATTTCCAAGTGAAACCAGTCAATGTTAGCCTATGGAAGGAAATTCAAGTTACTGGTAAGTATGGTTAAAATTACTTTTCAGGATCAGTACTAGGCTCAAAGATGCAGCACTGAGGTCTCTCCTGATAACAGGTGAGTAAATCGGAATTCGTAGTTCGGCTGATTTTAGAGGAATATTTGCACAATGGTGAAGGAAGGGGGTGGGGCCTGAAGTGACATGTCTGCAAACACGCCCTGTGGCGCGTTTAAGTTGGAGAATTAATTCCTCCTCAATCCCGAGGGTCCCTAGGGGCCAACTGGCCAACCAGATACCTCCAGTATGCGCCAGAGAGCTGCGTTGCAGAGAGGAGTTCAGAGGCCACGCCCCTTTTTACAACACTCTGCAACGCAGCTCCGTGGCACTTACTGGAGGTACCTGGTGGGCTAGTTGGCCCTCAGGGACCCTCAGGATTGAAGAGGATTTAATTCCCCATCTTAAAACGCGCCACGGGGCCTGTTTGCACACATGTCACCTGAAGCCACGCCCCCTCCCTTCACCACTGTGCAAACGCACCCCGTGACGCATTTTAAGTTGGGGGATTAAGTCCCCTTGAATACTGAGGGTCCCTGGAGTCCAACTAGCCCACCATGTACCTCCAAAAAGCGCCACAGAGCTGCGTTGCAGAGAGGTGTAAAACGGGGCGTGGCCTCTGTACACCTCTCTGCAACGCAGCCCCCTGGCTCATACCGGAGGTTCCTGGTGGGCTAGTTGGCCCCCAGGGACCCCAGTATTCAAGGGGAATTACTTCCCCTTCTTAAAACGAGCCAGGGGGTGCGTTTGCAGACTGCTGCAGGGAGGGGCGGGGCCTCCGGCATGATGCCGGTCTTTTTATTTTATTTTATTTTTATTTTTTCTGCCCAGGGGGTCCTTGTGGGACCCCCTGAGCAGACCTAGGGGGTCAGGGTGTTTCTACCCTGCCCCCTTTGTGCTTTTTGCGCACTTGTTTCTTGTGGGTTTTTTAATCGGCGGGATCCGCGCATCCCGCCGATTTTTTTTAAAAAAGCTTTTTCTGCACAGGGGGTCCTTGTGGGATTCCCTGAGCAGACCTAGGGGGTCAGGGTGTTTCTACCCTGCCCCCTTTTTGCGTTTTGCGCACTTGTTTTACTGCTTTCTTGTTCCTCGGTTCTACCGAGGAACAAGATGGCTGCCAACACTTCCTGGTTTGGAGTGTTGACAGCCAATTAGCATGCAGCTCGTGGTCGGGAGGGTGCGCGGATCCACCGCGGCCATAGATATCAAAACTTTTATTTTGGATTTTCTCAGCAACTACTGAACGGATTTACACCATTTTTAAAAAGGGTGATTTCTGACCCAAGCACTACATTTTTGCCAAATTTGGAGTAATTCCGTTCAGCAGTTTTTGCTGTAGCCTTGCATAAAGTTTCCTATGGGAAATTGATTTGTTTCACTCTTATTTTTTGAATTTCTCCGCAACTACTGAATGGATTTACACCATTTAAAAAAAAGGTCGCTTTCTGAACCAAGCGCTACCTTTTTGCCAAATTTGGTGTAATTCTGTTCAGCAGTTCGGGCTGTAGCCGTGGCTAAAATTTCCTATGGGAATTAACATGGAGAAAACACGTTTTGGGACCCCCCTTTTTTCTTGGGCCCCCGCTTGATGAATCACCCCGAAACTTTCAAGACAGGAGCGGACCGGAGCGCCCCACTAGTTTTGAAAATTTCGCGATGATTCGTCAAACGACACCAAAGTTATTGGGAATAGAATGTTACGGATTTCCTATGGATAAAAGGTCCTAACTATAACTATCTACTGGCGACCGCCAGTAGATAATATATATGTATATATATATATATATATATATATATATATATATATATATATATATATTCACTGAAAAAACCATAGGTTTCAGGTACGTTATAGTTAGAAATTAGCATTTAAAAAACCTTAGAAATTCACTGAAAGAACCACAGGTTTCAGGGACGTTATAGTTAGTTGGACATTTCACTCGTACAAAACCAGAGAAATTCAGCCGTTATAGTTAGTTCAGCTAACTATAACTCGCGCCCCTGCAATGCACTGCTGATGACGTCACATATTACATCATTCATGACATGGTCAGTGACATCACTGATGACATCACTGATGACATCTCAAATGACATCACTGATGACATCATCCAGTGACTGTGTGTTTCTGTAAAGTTTAAATATGTTTTATATATATGCCAAGGTGTATTGAGGAATGAGCGGGTGTATAAGTGTCTGGATGGGGGATTTAGTAGATGTGTGAGTGACTGTATATGTGAGTGATTTAATGTGTCTTACTGAATGCATGGGTTAGTGACTAAACTGTATGAATGTCTGTATCAGTCTGTCTGTTCTTGTGTAAGCTGCTGCATGGGTTGGTCAGTAGCTACATGAGTGTCTATATGGATTATTGATTGTTTGCCTTAGTATTTGTATGGGTTGTATGGGTGCCTGAGTGTGTGTGTGGGTGGGTGGGAGGTGTGTGACTCTCTGCATAGATGTGTAAGTGGTTGATTTACTGGTTGTATGGGTTTAACAGTGCATGTGGAAACAGCTGTATGGGTGGGTGAGTCTGTGTATGGGTGTGTTGGTGTTGGTGAGTGAATGGATGTCTCAGTTGTACATGTGTGAGTAACTACATATGTAAAAGGCAGTATATGTGAGTGATGGTGTGTATAAATAACTATATGTGAGAGTGAGTGATTGTTAGAGTGGCTGTATGGATGAGTGTGTACTTGTATCAGTTATTGTTTTAGAGAGTAAGTATGCATTAGTAACTGTATGAGTAAGTGAGATGGTGTGTGTATAACTGTATAGGTGTGTAAATGGAAGTGTAATTGATTCTTTACATGACTGAGGAGGTGTGTGAGTAAGTCTATGGATGGTGTGTGAGTGTATGTATAGGTGTATGACTGCATATGATAGTGTTGATGAGTGACAGCATGTATGAGTGACTGTATGGGTGAATGAGTGGATGTGTGTGTAGACCTAGTAATCAGTGAGTACGTATGTTGTAACTGGTATTGATGTGTCTATGGTGTCGAAATGGTAGTCTGTATTTTAGAGTGGATGTATCAAAGGTTATATTTGGGTGTGAGGAGGTGCATCAGATTATCACGTGGATGATGTAATCATTGATGTCATCAGTGATGTCATTTGAGATGTCATCAGTGATGTCAATGACCATGTCATGAATGATGTAATATGTGACGTCATCAGCAGTGCATTGCGGGGGCGCGAGTTATAGTTAACTGAACTAACTATAATGGCTGAATTTCTCTGGTATTGTACGAGTGAAATGTCCAACTAACTATAACGTCCCTGAAACCTGTGGTTTTTTCGGTGAATTTCTAAGGTTTTTAAATGCTAATTTCTAACTATAACGTACCTGAAACCTATGGTTTTTTCAGTGAATTTCAAAGGTTTTTTAAATGCTAATTTCTAACTATAACGTGTCTGAAACCTATGGTTTTTTCAGTGTATTTCAAAGGTTTTTTAAATGCTATTTTCTAATTATAACGTGTCTGAAACCTATGGCTTTTTCAGTGAATTTCAAAGGTTTTTTAAATGCTATTTTCTAACTATAACGTGTCTGAAACCAAAGGTTTTTTAAATGCTATTTTCTAAGCATCATTTTATAAAAATATTTTTTTCCTATTTGTTTAATAATTATGAAATTTTTGTATTATTTTGTAAAAGATAAATATAAATTTATTTATTTTTTAAATAAAAAATTGGATTCGCGCACCGATCGTGTACCTATCACTATCGGTGCGCGAATTCAAGCTGCCATTTTGGTAAAGTCATGTAGGACGCTCGGTTCGTAAACGACGGGTGCGCGAATTACGACCCCACGTAACGTTACGCACGGAGTTCCGGTCCTCGCGCTGGGTGCGCGAATCCGCCGTGACTTTTTAGCTACTAAATCTATATATATATAACTTTTACATGTATATTAAACCAAGAGATTATTTACTTTTTTTATAAAAATGATATCTTTGTAAGTAGAACAAAGATAAATTACTAGTAAGTATATTTTTTAGAATTCGTGATGGGTGCACGCGGGGTGCGTGCGTGGTGCGTGAATTCAGGTGAGTTTTTAAAAGTAAGAATTTCATTGGGTCATAACTTTTTCATTCTGGAAGTTTGAAGACCCCACCCATATTTTATTCTACTTTGCAGAACCTCAGCAGAGAGACTGCAGCTGTGATTTCTCTGTACTTTTCCTCCATTTTTTTGGTGTTTTTGAAAAACAGCAAGGACAAATGGCTTCTTCCAACATTCCACCACAGGTTCATCCAGAGGAAGAAGATGATGATGAACAAGAACCAGTGAAGGAAAGGTTTGAAAGTGCTGTCTGGGCTTACTTTTCCATCCCTGAAGGCCAAAAGAAAGTGAATGCACGGAAGTTACGTGCACTCTGTGCCAAAGGGTCCTGTCACGTGGGTCGGAAAATAAGTATTCGTGTGGCACCTCATCCATGCTGAAGCATCTTCAGACTATTCATCCAAAGGCGCTTGCACGAGAGCAACATCGTCATGCAATGGCGAAGCAGCCTGCAGAACAAGCCCAATCTGGAGGTGCAAGCACATCATCTGGTTCTCCAACTGCCATGACAACCAGCATCAAGCCTGAATTTGCGAGACTTAAACAGAGTTGTGTAAAATGAAACAAAGTTCTCTGCATTGGAGAACAATCTATAGATGCAATTGTATTTGCAATCTCAAACCACTTTTGTTAATTTTTTTTTGTTTTTGCAATGTTACTAATTGCAAAATGTTGTGAAAGTTTTCACAGTTTATTCTGTTTATTTTTGTTTCATTTTTGAAAAACACCAACATTTTTTAAAAAGTTAAAAATCACCAAAGAAATATAAAATAACAAAAGAATAAAAAAAACAGTTCTTGTTAGAACTACCTATTCTGGTTAAAAAAGAGAAATTTCTATGTTGTGTATGAACTGTACAGATAATATGTAATGTAATGTAATGTAATATGTTCTTATATAGCGCTCTGTCACCCTACGGGTATCCTGGCGCTGAGAGAGTTACCTTGGTGTTAACTACATACTAGTCATGCAAGAATATATACTAGGGAGGGGAGGACAAGATAGATCTGCATGTTACTCCTCTCTCGGGAACAGCCAAGTTTTCAGTTTTTTCCTGAAATGCGTGAGATTGTCAGACTGTCTGATATCCATCGGAAGGTTGTTCCATAACCGGGAGGCCACCGCACTGAAGGCTCTCCCTCCTGTCCTAGATCTTTTGAATTTTGTTGTATTTACTAAATAGGCTGAGGAGGAACGGAGATTTCTTGCGGGCAAGTACCACGAGAATTTTCTCTGTAATGGTTTTGGGCCCAATTCATGAACAGCTTTAAAAACAATGCAGAGAGACTTAAATTGTATTCTTTGCTGCATAGGCAGCCAATGCAAGTCTCTCAATGCCAAAGTTGTAGAAGACCTGCGTTGTCGATTTAACGCCAGTTTGGCTGCTATGGTTTGGATCCTTTGTAACTTCCCTATCAAGGAGTTTGGAGCTCCAAGGTACAGGGAGTTACAGTAGTCCAGCCTGCTCATGATGACACTCCTCACTATTTCTATTCTAGCCGAATTGGGAAGTAGTGGGAGGATCTTTCTTAGGGCTCTAATTAAGGAGAAGCAGGTACCCACAGTTTTATTCACCTGCGAGTCCAGCTGAAGATTGTTGTCCATCATTACCCCTAGGTTACGTACCGATTTAGTTGGAATTAGTGGTGTGCCTGTGGGGGTCAGCTGGAATTCCGTAGGGAGTGGGCGGGCTATCTTACTTGAGGTACAATAGACAATATCTGTCTTGTTTCCATTAAATTGAAGGTAGTTCTTCCTAAGCCAATTGGTAGTGCATTGCATGCACTTGTGGAATTTATCCCTAGACACTGATTGGTTCCCTTCCACTGAGAACACTAGCTGCGTCATCAGCATAGTTGATCACTTCCACTCCAAAAGATCTAATAAGGGGAATAAGTGGTTTCAAGTAGATATTAAATAGGATCGGGCTGATAGCAGACCCCTGCGGGACGCCATGTTGAACGGCTGTCTTTGTAGATGAAAAAGGCCGGATGCTCACTGCCTGTGTCCTATCTGTCAGATATGACTGAAGCCATTTGAGCGCCTGACCCTTAACTCCAATACTCCTAAGTCTTTCAAGCACTATGCCATGGTTCATCGTGTCAAATGCGGCTGACAGGTCCAGCAGTACTAAAATAACTGACTGGCCATTGTCAGCCCACATCCTCATATCATCCAGTACTGTTACCAGGGCCGTTTCCGTACCGTGTTTGGGGCGGAAACCGAACTGCAGCTCATCCAGTAGATGATGGTCCTCCAAGTACTGGGATAGAGACTTGCTAACCACTGGCTCCAGAATCTTTACCGGATACGGAAGTAGAGAAATGGGTCTGTAGTTAGACAGACAACCCGGATCGAGTGTTGGTTTTTTGAGGAGTGGGGTTACCACAGCCTGTTTCCAGCATTTTGGGACTTCTCCCTGATTTAAGGATTGGCTACAGATTTGGCGGAGACGAGGGAAAAGCTCTGCCCTAAATTCTTTCCAGATTTTTTGAGGGAGAGGGTCCAGTGGCGATCCAGATGAAACCCCCAACGCTAATTTTGAAAATAATTCTTCAGTGGGGATTTGAACATTATCCAAGGTGGCTTGAAAGCTACTGTCTAAGTCCACCTTCTGTTCCTCTACCCATGCTGATGTTAGAGGCGTGTTCTCTTTATTCGTAGATAGAATATTTTCAACGCTCTCCTCGACATGATTATGTGGGGCAAGGTCCCTGATGATTTTGTTGATTTTTTCCTCAAAAAAGGATGCGAGGTCATCGCATAACTTTTGCGTGGCTGGAATCTTGTTGCCAACACACTCTGGTTTGGCTAGATCCTTCACTATGCCAAAAATAGCTCTGGTACTGTTGGATGCTTGCAGGATGACTTTGGCGAAGTATTCCGCCTTGGTTTTAAATAATCGCCTCCTTATATAACATCTGCTGCAGTTTGAAAGCTCTTTTATCTACTTCATCGTATAGTCTTCTCCATTTTCTTTCATCTTGTTTACATCTCTTCCTCATCTCTCTCAGCTCCTCATTGTACCACGGGGCCGATATCTTATCTCTTGTTTTTCGTTTCTTCAGAGGTATTCTCTGGTCGAGCGTCTCACTTGTTAGGAATATACAGGTTTGTCTCCGTGAGTAGGGGAGATTGTTTATTTTTATGCAGTTTGGCCCAATCCCTTCCCATGTGGTCATTTCTAGGGGGCACCCTTTTATTAGTTGCCTTTGGCAGTGCTATTGTAAAGTGTATAAGAAAGTGATTGGTCCAGCATAACGGTAGGACGTCGACCAACATTGCCCCCCTGGCGTTAGCGAATATTAAGTCAAGAATATGGCCTCCTTGGTGTGTGGGTTGTAAAACTAGTTGTTGCAGATTAAGACTTTCACAAGCTTGAGTCAGTTCTCTTAGGGAGTGCCCAGGCTACCATTATCCCAGAGGTTAAAGTCCCCAGAATCATCATCCTGGAATGTGTCAGTGTCATGTTATACACAATGTCAATCAGTGCCTGACACTGGGGACTCTGCCCTCCTGGGGGTCTGTAGCACACAATGCCCGAGAGAACTTGCCCTCTCGTTTCTTTAAGGGAGAATCCTAAAAGTTCTATACCCTCTACGTCATCCAGCTGGATTGGAGAGAAATTCCATTTCTCTTTAAATATGACTCCAACCCCTCCTCCTCTCCCATTGGGCCGAAGTTTATGAAATGCTTTGTATCCTGGGGGACAAGCTAGCCCTAGCTCAACTATTGAATCAGTACGGGTCCAGGTTTCAGTCAGGAATAGAGCGTCCAGGTCGTGGCACTCTAATAAAATGAAGATCTCTTGATAGTGTTTAATTAGAGACCTAACATTGACTAGCCCACATTTGATGTTGCTCAGTGGTTGGTCTGCCACAGAATTGTTATTTTTATCCGGGCTACCCCATTCTTTATCGGCCGACCCTCGCTCACCTATGTGCAAGAGCTGTTCCATTGAGTAGCAGAGTCTACTGTCCCTAGGCGGGTGACTGGTCTGACCAGCATCATGGCTGGCGCTGAGCACGACCGGTGCGCGGACGGGCGCAGACGGGCTTGCCTCTGGTGCGCCTCCGGCGCGCCCGCTGCGCGTGCGTGCTGAACACTTGCATTCCCCTACCCTTAAGTAGGGGGAAGCGCCCTCACCAAGATCAGCTGAAACGCTGACCAAAATGGCGCGTGCTATGTGTCCCGCTCTAACAGGCGGAAGTACTCCTAGCCGGTGAAATGCAGCGAACGCGTTATGTAGCGTGTGCAAGTTCTGTCAGCTATTCGGCGCGATTCAATCAATCAGAACAAGAATATTTTTTTTTTAAAAGCAGAGCGCAAGATACGGTGTTAAGTGCAGGTCAAACACACTGAATTTTCATACAGAGCGTGTAAAATGCTATCAGTTTTTTAAATGCCACTTCTAAGTACACACAGGAATATTTTAAAAAGGTTTAGTGATTTTAAAACAGATTCATCTGAGCGCGATCGTAATTTTGTCCCGTGTCCCTTCTACCATGAGCAGAGTGTCAGGTAGTCTCTCTTAACTGCGCGCTTGCATTCCCCTCCCTTAAGTAGGGGGAAGATCCCTCACCAAGATCACCTGAAACGCTGACCAAAATGGCGCGTGCTATGTGTCCCGCTCTAACAGGCGGAAGTACTCCTAGCCGGTGAAATGCAGCGAACTCGTTATGTAGCGTGTGCAAGTTCTGTCAGCTACTTGGCGCGATCCAATCAATCAGAACAAGAATATATTTTTTTTAAACGCAGAGCGCAAGGTACTTTCAGTTTTTAAGTGCAGGTCAAACACACTGAATTTTCATACAGAGCACGTAAAATGCTATCAGTTTTTTATATGCCACTTCTAATATCTGCATGATTACATGGGTGCATGAATACTGCCTGGATGAGTAGATAATTGCTTGGTTAATATAAGAGTGATTGGATGAGTGCTTAGGTGCTGAGTAGATGGTTGGAAGATTGCGTAACTATTGCATGAGTACATGAGTAGTACCTGGGTGATTGCATGAGTGCATTAGTAGTACGCAGGTGCTTGCATGAGAGTATGGGTAGAGCCTGCATAATTGCATGTGTACATGGGTAATGTCTGAGTAATTGCATGAGTGCATTGGTAGTGCATAAGTGATTGCATCAGTGCATCGGTAGTGCCTGGGTCATTGCATGAGTACATGGGTAGTGACTGGATGATTAGAGTATTTCAAGGAGAGTGCATGGTGAATTTATAAGTTCTTGGGTATTGGCGGAGTGTTTGGATTAGTACATGGTAGTGGCTGGGTGACTGGAGGAGTGCACAGGGAGTGACAGAGGGATTGCTGGACTGCATGGGTACTACCTAGGGAATTGAAGGAACGAATGAGAAGTGTGTAAGTGGTTAGAGGACTGCATGGGTAGTGCATAGGGGATTGCAGCAGTGCATGTGTTAGTGACTGGGTCATTGCATGAGTACACGGGTACTGACTAGATGATTAGAGTATTGCAAGGAGACTGCATGGTGAATTTATAAGTGCTTGGGTATTGGCAGAGTGTTTGGATTAGTACATGGTAGTGGCTGGGTGACTGGAGGAGTGCACGGGGAGTGACAGGGTGATTGCTGGACTGCATGGGTACTACCTAGGGAATTGAAGGAACAAATGAGAAGTGTGTAAGTGGTTAGAGGACTGCATGGGTAGTGCATAGGGGATTGCAGCAGTGTATGTGTTAGTGACTGCGTCATTGCATGAGTAGACGGGTACTGACTGGATGATTAGAGTATTGCAAGGAGACTGCATGGTGAATTTATAAGTGCTTGGGTATTGGCGGAGTAATTGGATTAGTTCATGCTACTGGCTGGGTGACTGAAGGAGTGCACAGGGAGTGACAGTGTGATTGATCGAGTGCATGGGTAGTACCTGGGAAAATAAAGGTGCGAATGAGCAGTGTGTAGGTGGTTAGAGGACTGCATGGGTAGTGCACATGTGATTGTGGCAGTGCCTGGGTCATTGCATGAGTACATGCGTAGTGACTGGATGATTAGAGTATTGCAAGGAGACTTCATGGTGAATTTATAAGTGTTTGGGTTTTGGCGGAGTGATTGGATAAGTACATGGTGCTGGCTGGGGGATTGGAGGAGTGTATGGGGAGTGACAGGGCGATGGCTGGACTGCATGGGTAGTGCTCTGGGGATTGTAGCACTGCATGAGTTAGTGCCTGGGTCATTGCATGAGTACATGGGTAGTGACTGGATGATTAGAATGCTGCAAGGAGAGTGCATGGTGAATTTATAAGTGCTTGGGTTTTGGTAGAGAGATTGGATAAGTACATGGTGCTGGCTGGGTGACTGTAGGAGTGCATGGGTACTACCTGGGTATTTGAAGGAGTGAATGAGCAGTGTCTAGGCGGTTAGAGGATAGTATGGGAAGTACACAGGTGATTGTAGTACTGCATGGGTAGTGCTTGGGTTACTTAATCTTACCTTTTTTATAGTAGATATGAAAGTCATTGAAACAATTTTTGCAGTTCTTTTTTATAATCTAAATTTTAAAAAGTTTAAAACTTTAGAATTTGGGTCTGTAAAAGAGAAGAAAAATACAGTTATAACATATAATATTATAGTTTTAAGAACACAACATAATTTTACAATTACATAACATATTCAGTTTGCCTTTTTTGCTGTTTTCAGAATCTATTGAATTTCACCATACACAGTGATTTCAATGTTGCTCATCATGTAACAGCGGGCAAAAAAATACAATCAATAAGATTGTTAAAACAAAACAAATCTGTGTTCAAAATATTTACAACAAACTCAACTATCTGTTTACTTTTCGTAAAATAAACATCCTCAATAACATTGCATATAATACAAAGATCAAATATATGAAATATTTCTTTCTAAAACAATTTTGTAAATACAATATCAAAGAACAGAAACGATAATTGAATCAGCAATTGTAGATATCTTCCCTATAGGCCGAATGATATTTCCGAAATCCAAAGTAAACTTCTTAATTCATATTGAGATCTTCCCAATAGGCCGAATGATGTTTCTGAAATCGTTTGTATTGAAAATTTCCAAAATAATCTCATTAATTCCTGTTGACATCTTCCCAATAGGCCGAATGATGTTCTCAGAACTTTGGCATCAAAAATATTAGGTATGAATTTGGTAATTCATTAGGCAACCGATATTTGAATTGCAAATGGGCATCATTACAATGTGTCCATCCTTTATTGCACTTTAAATACACAGTGTAGTGTCCAGATGTAGTAGAAGCTCCATCGTGGAAAATAATTGCCACTGCTTTGAAAGTTCTTACTGAAATTGACAGCTGACTTGCCACAAAATCTTTAATATTAGTTTCCAATTTTCTTCCATCTGGTCTGCAACGTTGTATCATTAAAATGGCATATTGTCCAAATCTTTCTATAAATAATGTTGATAACATTTCAGATTTGCACTGACTACATTCCATATTTTGATTTGCTGATTTTACTAATTTTTTTAAAAGACACTGTTTTACAATCTGGTATTGGCAAATATATGAATCTTTCAGTGTCTATGTCAGTGGTAGAAGAAAATGTACAATCTTCACATTCATGTTTTCATCTGTAACGAAGTCCAAACAGATTTTCAATTTGTATTCCTTCATCTTCCAATACTGCAAGCATAAACATAAGAAATTCCTGAGCATCTTGCTGTACATTCTGTGTAAATTGTGAAGAACCAGAACATATATCCAGAAGATTCCGAATGCCAGAAACACTTTGGATTTTAGTTTTATCAGTTCTGAAGTTTTCAAAAATAGAATGCAACAAGGAACAAAACCTTTTTTCTCGATTCTCCATAATTTGCTGTTGGAGACTTTCTAGAAAAAATACGACGTTCACAACTACATTAGCATAGCAGTTGATACCTGAACTATTTTCTAACTGATATCCTACAATCTCTTCAACACTGTCCTTTTTCTTTTTGTTTGGAATCTCAACATTCTCTTGATTTCTTTCTTCTTTCCAACCTCACTACAGAGTTTCTTATATGTTCATTTTCGACATACTACATGCTTTTCAAATACAGGATATTCACCTAAATTGGGAGCATACAGTCTTCTTAACCGATTATACTCTCTTACACAATTTGCATCTGCACTAATCTTTCTCTCATCAAAATCAATCAAATACAATCCAGATAAAGTTCTGACTCGGGACAATGCAACATATGCCATTCCCTCTTTAAACACAGTACTTCCAATGTTTACCAAAGCACTGGCTACACTTAAACCTTGAGATTTATGAATGGTCACTGCATATGCTAAAGAAAGAGGAAACTGTTTTCTACGAACATACAAATCTTTAACAAGCAAAAACGAACAGAACAACGTCCAATCTGTTTTACTTCTTCAATCTGATCAAATTTAATCTTTAAAAATTCAATTCCATCTCTATTTTGATCATTAACAAAATCAACAACTTTTCCCATTGCTCCATTTACTAAACCTTTTTTCACATCCAAATTACACCGTAAAATTACCCGACAGTTTTCACATACATATACATTCTTTTCTAAACTAGCAGTCTTAGATATAGATTTTTCCAATGAATCCAATTTTGTTTTTAATTTTTCTGTCAAAATAATAGTAATACCTTCGTGCTCTATTTTATCAATGGCTTCCATTTTTATTATTTGTTGTTTTTCCAACTTTAAAAGTTCTTCATTGAATGTAGAACACTCTCGCAGTGTTGGCATTAGGCAGATTATAGATTTATTTTCTCCAATTTTTTTGTATATTATTTCCGGAGCAACATTTTCATTTGGAAACAAGTGTGTAAGTAGCCGACTTTGCAAAGCTTCTTTACCAAGTTCTGTCAATACACCAATTCTTATATCTTGAAGAATGCTTCCATAATCTTCATCACTTGCCTGTCGCATATTTTTAATAAGTTCTTTGTATTCAAAATATGACCAAATGTTCACATTTCCAATATTTCCCAAAGATTTTCTGGTGTCTTCATGCACAAGTGTTTTAAATACTGGTTGCCCTTTTACAGGAGTAAGTTGCAGTAGATCGCCAAAAACTATCACAAGTTTTCCTCCAAATAAGACATCGTATTCTGTTTTTAAAATTTGCTGCATTCTTAAATGCACAAAGGCAAGCATTAAGTTTGAGACCATGCTCACCTCATCAATAATCAGAAGTTTCATTTTCTTTAGTACTCTTGAAACTTCCAAACAAGCTTCTCCAGAAAGCTTGTGATATTCCAACTTGTTTTCATGTTCAACAGGTAGCATTAGTAAGCGATGTAATGTAGTTCCTTTAATGTTGTGTGCTGCTAACCCAGTTGGAGCGGTTACAACACAAGATAAATGTGATTCAGTGGTTTTCTGTAAATAACTGGTCAAAACTTTAATTAAGAAACTTTTTCCTGTACCAGCTTGACCACTGATATACATTTGAATAGGTTTAAAAGAAGTGCATGTGCATTCTTTTTTTTCATGAAGAAAACCATGGTCGATCTGTTGTGTCACTTGCTGATATATTTCTTTCTGTTCAATATTTAGTTGCTCTTCCAAATTTCCTAAGTCCATAATATCGTGTTGAGCTTGATGCATTGCTGTTTCCACTTCACTCATGGCTATTGCAGCTTCATTTTCAAGAATTGGTTGTCCTAGTCGATCTTCACTCAGTGGAGCAGAACTTTGACTACCTTGAGAACAGTCTCTAGCAATCTCAACTGCAATACTAGCTTCCTGTTCAATTTCTTCATTCAACATTTGGAGATAATTTGGAAAAACTGTGCATTCAATGCTATCTTTACATGCATTGAAAGAATCTTCATAGCACTGAAAATCTCCAAGTAATTCCATTTCAGTACGCCAAGGCTTGAAGAGTTGCAAAAGTGCTAAATAGTAAAATTCCCTTTTATCAGGTGTATCGCAACTCAGTTTTCTGTGATTAATCAGATTTCCTTTACTATGTTTCACCAAACATCCTTCTGAACCAATCACTGCATATTTTTCTTCATTTATGTTCTCTGTAATATTTCTCTTAAAGCTGTAAAATTGCAGTACTTCATAGAGACATATGTTTTCAAGATGGGGACTTCTATTTGGATAGTACGTATCCAACATGTTTGTTTTAACAATATCTGTGCTTTCCGGTTCATGTAATGCTAAATATTCGATTTCTTGTATAGATTTAAGTACTCGATTTCGGGTTGCAGCAAGACCTAGACTAACCCAAAGGATTCCTCTTGACTTTGAATATAAACTTGCAGACGACAACCGATCCGAACATTCGTAGGATCCAATCTCTCGATGGGACAGCATCTTTAAACTAAAGCTGTACAATTTCTTACTAAGAGTGTTCTCTTGGGAAATTTCTTCCCACATTTCTTTCATCTCCGTCTTTTCAGATTTTGTTATGTATGACGTTACATTCCGAGCAACAGCAATGGAATTATCCGCAACATACTGGATATCCATATTAGCATTCCACATCGACAAAATAACTGGATTATAATCATTAATATATTTTGATTCTTCACTTCTTTTTAAATTGTAAGTGTTTTTTGGAGATTTTTTAGTGATAGTATGCCTCACTGCTGACATGAAACTGTTGACTCTTCCTTTGGATATTACTGGACGTGGAAATCCAAAACAACATTTGGTATAAAACTTTTCCTTTGACTTTTATTTCCGTCGACAGTATTTGCCACATCGATGAGTTTGAAACCGTAAAACTTGTTGTCTTAAGCTGTTTTCTTCTCTTGTTTTTGGTATAGCACATGTAACATAGTCTTCAATAAAGGATAAAACAGTCTCATCTGAATCAGTTCCAAATTTGGGTGCATCCTTGATCCATAAAAGCATATGTATATGAGGAGCACCTCTAGCTTGATACTCCTTTCTCCAAAAGAAATCAATAACTTCTCCAAGAGGAGGATTGTTTTTATTGCAGATAAAAGACATCATAGCTTGAAACCTATGATTAAAATATCTGCACACATTTACAGGATCCAAGGAACACAGTTCTCCAGGTGTCTTGAATTCAATGTTTCTAATATTTGAATTTGCTTCTCGAAGAAATTCAAGTAAATCGTCCCATGCGTATTCAGCACAGCTTAGAGTAACAAACCACATAGGAGTTCCTAAGTTCCTTAACATACATTTAAGTTCTCCATGACAACGATACCAATACTCATTAGTACCACGTTGACACGCCATCAAATTAATCAATTGAGATTCTAAATGATCATCTCTCTGATGTACTTTGTCCATGAGTTCCTTTGCAGAAACATTTTGAAGATGAACTCCTGTTTTTAATATGTGGTTGACTGCATATGAAAGTCCAGGCAAGTCACTTTCAAACAAAAGATGAAATATATATGGGATACATTGTCGAAATCTTGGATCTTCTGAGTACAATCTTGTGGTCCGATATTCTGATGCAGGAATCTGTACTGGTCGTTCGTCCTACTGTCCACCTTTTCCAGTGGGGAAGAGCTGTGGAAAACAACGAGCTTCCAAACTTTTTTCCCAAACACTCATTGGAGTCCCCTTCGCTTTCTTCATTTGGAATAATTCAATAGTATTTCCCATCACTTCTTTGGAGTGTAAAGGATGTACACTACAATGTTCATAAATTTCTTCACTTTTGGACATGTCTACTTTTTCAATTTGGCCACTTGAAATTTCGCTATCTTCTCCTAAAACTATTTCTTCTTATTCCACATACACATTTTTGTAGTAATCATTATTTTTATGAGATATAACGTAGCCTTTTGCACTTTGCTCACATCTAGTAATTCTTGCCATATTTTCCAACTCTTCGTAGGAACACCATTAACTAGAATAACTACAGGTTCAGTTTCTTCTTTCTCTATACCAATAGTTTCAATATTTTTTTAAACTCTAAAGGTAAATACACAACTCTTCCTTTTAATCCTCTTTGTAAATCTGTGGGAGGCAACTTACCTGTTTTAGGCTCCATAAGAACAATAGCCTGAAACAGGTGCACAGATTGAATTAGAATGGACTCATAAGTATTTAAATCTACCAGCTCTGGCGGAATACCTACCAACTCTAGGTTATTATGTACAGCTCTAGCTGGCATTTTGTTATCCTCTAATTTGGTATAACAATATTTACAAATACGTTGATCAGTACCCAAATCAAAACAATCTTCTACCAACAAATAAGTTGCAAATTCCTTCCACTTATCATTGTTTTCTTTTTCACTTTTTAAATACAGATCAACATTTCTAGTTTGATTTTTATAGTGAGTTCGTCAACAACAAATACAAACATAATTTGGTCTTTCACAACAAATTACCTTAAACTTCATAATTTCTTCTTCAAACTTCTCAGTACTACTATCTTCCACGTCTTCATCAACACCTACTTCTATCAATGTCTCACTTTCTCTACACTCTTGTTCAGGACCAAAGTAACAAAACTCTATTTCATCACAAACCTTTTTACATCTGATAATGACCCATGCAAAAGAGCACTATTTAAATCACTTAAAATTATTGCTGGACTTTTTGCGTAGTACAATCTTCTTACTAACTTCCGCATTTGAGAGTGATGTACTGCTAACATTCTGAAATGATGAAAAACACTTTTACACACTTTTCTAGAAAGACAAACCAAAGAATGACATTGCAAACCAGTATTTCTTCTCACTTTGCAAGGATCTAGTCCTTGCAGCATCTTAATCTTTTGTTTAACACTTTTGTTACTATACTCTCGTAAGAAATTTCGTAAAATATCAACAGACTCCTGTCGTATACTATAAATACTACTACAATCCCAAGTATACACTGGGGCTTTAGTACGTCTCCCTAGAACTTCATCAGCTATCACTTCTTCTACATTTCTAGGAACGATCTTTTCTTTTCAATTGCACAACCGTTCTTCACTTCATAAGCACGACCACTGGTATCAACTGCGTGAACTAATGTATTGGTTTGAAAATAGCTCTCTTCATTAAAAAAGGCTCTGAACTTGAAGTGAGCTTCCATTCACCCAAAAAATATCACAAAAGTTAGTTCTGCTAATTAGTCTCTTCTTTTTACTTTTGGCCTTCATAAACCGTATTGGCTTATCTAATGATCCAATTCTGTCTAAAACTAAAATGAATAATTTCCTTTTTAATTCAAAGCCTTTTCAACAATAGTTTCAATCTGTTTCTTCTTTTTATAAAATGCAGTTTTTTAAAATATTTTTTGCCATCTTTTAATAAATTTAGTACTACTCTATTGTGAAACATTCTTTTCCTTATTTCATCAAATTGATTATTTCTTCTTTTACCATAGATTGTTTTTTCAGAACGTGATTTGCCATTAATTTGTCCTTTTTTCATTTCATTCTTCTTTGTTCTTGAGGTATTCTTTCTATTTTCTACATTGTGCAAACTGTTTCTAGTCCTTGAAAGTCTTTTAATAAATTCTTTTGTTCTCTTACCGCAAGACTTTTTCTTTTTCCCACATGTTGTAGTTCATCTAATTCTTGCTGTTGTCTTTTCTTTAAATAATATTCTTTCTTTTCTTGTTTCCTCTTTACAGTTTTTTGGTCATAGTAAGTCTTTTTTAATGATGATGAAGAATATCTGTAAAAAAATAATGTAATATTATTAATATAAATATATAGAAATATACTAATCTATTACTAAACAAACACGTTCTACATAAAAACCAATTAAATGCTTAGTTTTGATATCACAATGCGTTTGCTGCACTACACAGGTACTACCTGGATAATTGAAGGAGTGAATGAGTAGTGTTTAGGCGTTTAGAGGACTGCATGGGCAGTGGACAGGGGATTTTAATAGTGCATGTATTAGTGCCTGGGTCATTGCATAAGTACATGGTTAGTGACTGGATGATTACAGTGCTGCAAAGAGAATGCATGGTGAATTTACAAGTGCTTGGGTATTGGCGCAGTGATTGGATAAGTACATGGTGCCGGCAGAGTTATTGGAAGAGTGCACGGGGAGTGACAGGGGGATTGCTGGGGTGCATAGGTAGTGCTCTGGGGATTGCAGCACTGCATGAGTTAGTGCCTGGGTCATTGCATGAGTACATGGGTAGTGAGTGGATGATTAGAGTGCTGCATGGAGAGTGCATGTTGAATTTATAAGTGCTTGTGTTTTGACGGAGTGATTGGATAAGTACATGCTGCTGGCTGGGGGATTGGAAGAGTGCATAGGTAGTGACAGGGAGATTAGTGAACTGCATAGGTAGTGCTCAGGGCATTGTAGCAGTGCATTTGTTAGTGCCTGGGTGATTGCATGAGTACATGGGTAGTGACTGGATGATTAGAGTGCTGCAAGGAGAGCACATGGTGAATTTATAAGTGCTTGGGTTGTGGTGCAGTGATTGGATAAGTATATGCTGCTGGCTGGGTGATTGGAAGAGTGCACAGGGAGTGGCAGGGGGGTTGTTGGAGTGCATGGGTAGTGCTCTGGGGATTGTAGCACTGCACGAGTTAGTGCCTGGGTCATTACATGAGTGCATGTGTAGTGACTGGATAGCTAGAGTGCTGCAAGGAGAGCACATGGTGAATTTATAAGTGCTTGGGTTGTGGTGCAGTGATTGGATAAGTATATGCTGCTGGCTGGGTGACTGGAAGACTGCACAGAGAGTGACAGGGGGATTGCTGGACTGCATGGGTACTACCTGGGTAATTGAAGGAGTAAATCAGTAGTGTGTAGGTGATTAGAGGACTGCATGGGTAGTGCTCAGGTGATTGTAGCAGTGCATGTGTTAGTGCCTGGGCCATTGCATGAGTACATGGGTAGTGACTGCATGATTACAGTACTGCAAAGAGAGTGCATGGTGAATTTATAAGTGCTTTGGTTTTGGTGAACTGATTAGATAAGTATATGGTGCTGGTGGGGTGATTGGAAGAGTGCACAGGGAGTGACAGGGGGATTGCTGGACTGCATGGGTAGTGCTCTGGAGATTTTAGCACTGCATGAGTTAGTGCCTGGGCCATTGCATGAGTACATGGGTAGTGACTGGATGATTACAGTGCTGCAAGGAGAGTGAATGGTGAATTTATAAGTGCTTGGGTTTTGGCGGAGTGATTGGATAAGTGCATACTGCTGGCTGGGTGATTGGAGGAGTGCATAGGTAGTGACAGGGGGATTACTGGGGTGCATAGGTAGTCCTCAGGGATTGTAGCACTCCATCTGTTAGTGCCTGGGTCATTGCATAAGTACATGGTTAGTGACTGGATGATTAGAGTGCTGCAAAGAGAGTACATGGTGAATTTATAAGTGCTTGGGTATTGGCACAGTGATTGGATAAGTACATGGTGCTGGCAGGGTGATTGGAAGAGTGCTCAGGGAGTGACAGGGGGATTGCTGGACTGCATAGGTAGTGCTCTGGGGATTGTAGCACTGCATGAGTTAGTGCCTGGGTCATTGCATGAGTACATGGGTAGTGACTGGATGATTAGAGTACTGCAAAGAGAGTGCAGGGTGAATTTATAAGTGCTTCGGTTTTGACGAACTGATTAGATAAGTATATGGTGCTAGCAGGGTGATTGTAAGAGTGCATAGGGAGTGACAGGGGGATTGCTGTACTGCATGGGTAGTGCTCTGGAGATTGTACCACTGCATGAGTTAGTGACTGAGTCATTACATGAGAACATGGGTAGTAACTGCATGATTAGAGTGCTGCAAAGAGAGTTCATGGTGATTTTATAAGTGCTTGGGTTTTGGTGGAGTGATTGGATGAGGACATGGTAAAGTCTGGGTGACTGGAAGACTGCACAGGGTGTGACAGGGGGATTGCTGGACTGCATGGGTACTACCTGGGTAATTGAAGGAGTAAATCAGTAGTGTGTAGGAGGTTAGAGGACTGCATGGGTAGTGCTCAGGGGATTGTAGCAGTGCATGTGTTAGTGCCTGGGCCATTGCATGAGTACATGGGTAGTGACTGCATAATTAGAGTACTGCAAAGAGAGTGCATGGTGATTTTATAAGTGCTTGGGTTTTGGCAGAGTGATTGGAGGAGGACATCGTACTGTCTGGGTGATTGGAAGACTGCACAGGGTGTGACAGGGGTATTGCTGGACTGCATGGGTACTACCTTGGTAATTGAAGGAGTAAATCAGTAGTGTGTAGGTGGTTAGAGGACTGCATGGGTAGTGCTCAGGGGATTGTAGCAGTGCATGTGTTAGTGCCTGGGCCATAGCATTTGTACATGGGTAGTGACTGCATGATTACAGTACTGCAAAGACAGTGCATGGTGAATTTATAAGTGCTTTGGTTTTTGTGAACTGATTAGATAAGTATATGGTGCTGGCGGGGTGATTGGAAGAGTGCACAGGGAGTGACAGGGGGATTGCTGGACTGCGTGGGTAGTGCTCTGGAGATTTTAGCACTGCATGAGTTAGTGCCTGGGCCATTGCATGAGTACATGGGTAGTGACTGGATGATTACAGTGCTGCAAGGAGAGTGCATGGTGAATTTATAAGTGCTTGGGTTTTGGCGGAGTGATTGGATAAGTACATACTGCTGGCTGGGGGATTGGAGGAGTGCATAGGTAGTGACAGGGGGATTACTGGGGTGCATAGGTAGTCCTCAGGGGATTGTAGCACTACATCTGTTAGTGCCTGGGCCATTGCATGAATACATGGGTAGTGACTGGATGATTACAGTGCTGCAAAGAGAGTACATGGTGAATTTATAAGTGCTTGGGTATTGGCACAGTGATTGGATAAGTACATGGTGCTGGCAGGGTGATTGGAAGAGTGCTCAGGGAGTGACAGGGGATTGCTGGACTGCATAGGTAGTGCTCTGGGGATTGTAGCACTGCATGAGTTAGTGCCTGGGTCATTGCATGAGTACATGGGTAGTGACTGGATGATTAGAGTACTGCAAAGAGAGTGCATGGTGAATTTATAAGTGCTTGGGTTTTGGCGAACTGATTAGATAAGTATATGGTGCTAGCAGGGTGATTGGAAGAGTGCATAGGGAGTGACAGGGGGATTGCTGTACTGCATGGGTAGTGCTCTGGAGATTGTACCACTGCATGAGTTAGTGACTGAGTTGTTACATGAGTACATGGGTAGTAACTGCATGATTAGAGTGCTGCAAAGCGAGTGCATGGTGATTTTATAAGTGCTTGGGTTTTGGCGGAGTGATTGGATGAGGACATGGTACTGTCTGGGTAACTGGAAGACTGCACAGGGTATGACAGGGGGATTGCTGGACTGCATGGGTACTACCTGGGTAATTGAAGGAGTAAATCAGTAGTGTGTAGGTGGTTAGAGGACTGCATGGGTAGTGCTCAGGGGATTGTAGCAGTGCATGTGTTAGTGCCTGGGCCATTGCATGAGTACATTGGTAGTGACTGCATGATTACAGTACTGCAAAGAGAGTGCATGGTGAATTTATAAGTGCTTTGGTTTTGGTGAACTGATTAGATAAGTATATGGTGCTGGCGGGGTGATTGGAAGAGTGCACAGGGAGTGACGGGGGATTGCTGGACTGCATGGGTAGTGCTCTGGAGATTTTAGCACTGCATGAGTCAGTGCCTGGGCCATTGCATGAGTACATGGGTAGTGACTGCATGATTACAGTGCTGCAAGGAGAGTGCATGGTGAATTTATAAGTGCTTGGGTTTTGGCGGAGTGATTGGATAAGTACATACTGCTGGCTGGGTGATTGGAGGAGTGCGTAGGTAGTGACAGGGGGATTACTGGGGTGCATAGGTAGTCCTCAGGGGATTGTAGCACTACATCTGTTAGTGCCTGGGTCATTGCATAAGTACATGGTTAGTGACTGGATGATTAGAGTGCTGCAAAGAGAGTACATGGTGAATTTATAAGTGCTTGGGTATTGGCACAGTGATTGGAAAAGTACATGGTGCTGGCAGGGTGATTGGAAGAGTGCTCAGGGAGTGACAGGGGGATTGCTGGAGTGCATAGGTAGTGCTCTGGGGATTGTACCACTGCATGAGTTAGTGCCTGAGTCATTACATGAGTACATGGGTAGTAACTGCATGATTAGAGTGCTGCAAAGAGATTGCATGGTGATTTTATAAGTGCTTGGGTTTTGGCAGAGTGATTGTATAAGTACATGGTGCTGGCTGGGTGATTTGAGGAGTGCATAGGTAGTAACAGGGAGATTACTGGACTGCATAGGTAGTGCTCAGGGGATTGTAGCAGTGCATGTGTTAGTGCCTGGGTCATTGCATGAGTACATGGGTAGTGACTGCATGATTAGAGTACTTCAAAGAGAGTGCATGGTGAATTTATAAGTGCTTGGGTTTTGGCGAACTGATTAGATAAGTATATGGTGCTGGCGGGGTGGTTGGAAGAGTGCACAGGGAGTGACAGGGGGATTGCTGGACTGCATAGGTAGTGCTCTGGAGATTGTAGCACTGCATGAGTTAGTGCCTGGGCCATTGCATGAGTACATGGGTAGTGACTGGATGATTACAGTGCTGCAAGGAGAGTGCATGGTAAATTTATAAGTGCTTATGTTTTGGCGGAGTGATTGGACAAGTACATACTGCTGGCTGGTGATTGGATGAGTGCATAGGTAGTGACAGGGGGATTACTGGGGTTCATAGGTAGTCCTCAGGGGATTGTAGCACTACATCTGTTAGTGCCTGGGTCATTGCATAAGTACATGGTTAGTGACTGCATGATTAGAGTACTGCAAAGAGAGTGCATGGTGAATTGATAAGTGCTTGGGTTTTGGCGAACTGATTAGATAAGTATATGGTGCTGGCAGGGTGATTGGAAGAGTGCATAGGGAGTGACAGGGGGATTGCTGTAGTGCATAGGTAGTGCTCTGGGGACTGTAGCACTGCATGAGTTAGTGCGTGAGTGATTGCATAGGTGCATGGGTAGTGCTTGGATACTAACTGGGTGATTGCACAATATGGAATCAGTAAATCATTACTCATTTAGTTTTAAAATCACATATTCACTACCTTTGCACTCCTGTAATCAGTCAGGCGCCTCTCAATAGTTCAGTAAGCATACATACAACTGTATAAATAGAATCTGAACACATAGATGAGTCATTACATACTATCTAGTTAAGCAGATAAGTACAACATACCA
The DNA here is from genome assembly GCA_963921515.1 of Calotriton arnoldi. NCBI lineage: Eukaryota > Metazoa > Chordata > Amphibia > Caudata > Salamandridae > Calotriton > Calotriton arnoldi. Next base: position 263,760 of record CAWUFW010001839.1, read on the forward strand.
GAACGGGTAATATTTGGGGGTTTACTTTTGCGCTACATCTTGACCATTCAATCTACAAATATGCGACATCATCAAACTATACCTCTCAACAGACTTAAGAAAGAAGGGTAATTAACAACACCTTTTATGAGCATTTCTAAAACCACACTTTTATTGTACATCTTCACCTTTGTATCTAAAATTATGTGGCATCATTCAACTATACCTTTGCTCAGACTACAAAAAGAAGCCAAATTAACAACACCTTATTTCACCATTCTATCTTAAAACATATGGCATCATTTAACTTTACCTTCTGAACAAACTAATAACAGAAACCTAATTATTAACACCTTATATGATCATCTTTCAAACAGCACAGTTGTGCTGCATCTTTACCAAAGTATCTATAATTATGCAGTATCATTCAACTATTCCTTTTGTAGAGAGAAGAAAAAATGAAGGCTAATAAACTACACCTTATATGAACATCTTTCAAACTACACATTTGTACTGTATGTTCATCCAACTCTCTAAAAAAAAATGCGGCATCATTCAACTATACCTTTGAACAGACTTAAAAAACAAGCTTAATTAATAACATCAGTAATCATCTTAAAAAATACACATATTACTGACCAGACTCTTTTTTAAACAATATTCAAGCACAATGAAACTAATTCCAATATACATCTCTACATTTAATAATATATTTCAAACAACACAGTTTTAGAATAATGTCAAATCTTTTTTAAATAAACCTCAAAAATGTATAACTCACCTTTGCAAATAAATCTGCTGAATGAAAAATCTCACACACTCAGACAGGATTTTCTTTTACACACAGTCAATATAATGTACCAGAATCAGCAAGGTAAAACCAGTAATGGCAAGGTTTTCATCTCTTTTTCCATACAAATACACATAAGCAACAAATGACATTGCTTCCCAGAGTTTTTCAAATTGTAAAACACATTTCCATTGGTTACAGATAATAACTCTTATCAACTGACTTCTTCACCCCTTCTGCTTAATGCCAGTTTCCATAGCAACAGCTCATGCAACAGTCCACTTAACTGACAGGTCACAAGTTCACCATATTTTCAAGTTCACCACACAATGTTGCAAATGGAAACAGCAGGTGTGGTTGCCTTTGCAGAACATGACCTTTTCCTTTCTACTGTACTTTTCAAACATTTTTTACTAACCAATAAGAAACTTCCTTTTTAAAGAAATTAAAATGCACCCTATTTTTGAATGTACAATGATCTTAAACAGCCAATCAATTCTCTTCTTTCTTAAAAACAGCATCTTCTCCACCATTTTAGATACCTCTCATTCTACCAACTGACTACCTCAGCTACAGACATCTTTTGATTACCTACAGACATCCCATCAAGATGCTTTCTGTGTGGATTGTTGGGCACAGCTATGTATTCTGGTCCAAAAGGTATGCTGAACACAGAGGTATTGACAAAGACCTAGAATTAAAAAATGTAGACATAAAATGGATTGGACAGAGAGTATTAAAGTGGAAGCAATTGATGCCTTTGGTTAAAATCTTTTTGCATCTCCAAGCCCCTGACCTCATGATTGTGCACTGTGGTGGCAATGACCTAGGCACATTGACTGGGGTAGGTCTGGAATTGCTAATGAAGGATACCTTTGCAGAATTGATGTTGCTTTTCCCCCAAACTGTCTTTGTATACTCTAACATATGCCAAAGACAGAAATGGAACTGGTCCAATCAATTTTGTCCTCAGATTGAGAAAGCTAGAAAAAATGTAAATAAAGCTGTTTCTGCTTACCTCAGAGACCATAGTATGGGCTCCATCTATAACAACAATCTTCGTTTCAATATGGATGGCATCTACAGAAGTGACGGAGTACACTTCACTGATGAGGGCAACAGAGTGTTTCTCAACAACCTGAAGCTCTGCATCCGCACTTACATGTAGCTACAACAATCTCCCAATGAAAACAAGGGCTCTTTTTAGAGCCACTCAATAACACAACATATAACCTAGGTTTATATAAAAAAAAAAAGTTAATTATTTTTGCTTGGAGTCGCGCACCCCGCGCGACTTACGGAGCCGCGCACCCATCGCGTTCACACTAGGGAGCCGCGCTGAGCGCCTCACACCCCTCGCGTTCACACCATGGGGCCACGCTGGGAGCCACGCACCGATCGCGTTCACACCAGGGGGCCGCGCTGAGCGCCGCGCTAGAGTCGCAACTACAAATTTTGGTGAAAAAAAAATACCGTCCACTTCCATTAATTTACATTCGCACCGAGGACCCCATCCCCTGGGGCATGCCCAAATCTAGTTTTTTTTAATTTTTAAAAACTGAGGATGGGGATCCGCGCGACCCCCCTACCGGGCCATTTTGGGCCCCGGGGACCCCGTCCCCCGGGACCTGGCCTCATGGTTGGGGACCGTGGGGGGAACCCAATGCCCCCACGGTCCCGCCGGCTCCCCGCCTCCTGCGGAAGCCGGCATTGCTTTTGAGCAAGGGGAGCTGCTAATATGCAGCTCCCCTTGCCCAAAAGCAATCTTGCTTTCCTTCATTGAAGCAAGAGCAGGTTTCCCTGCTCTCGCTTCAATCAAAGAAAGCAGAGTTTGCTATGACAGGGCAGAAGCCGTGCTCCCGCCCTGTCATAGCAAATGGCAATGTCCCGGGGGTGGGCACCCCGGGACACTGCAGGAGCCAGCCCTGGTGGTTGGCGGTCCCCAGGGCCATGGAGGGCTCCAGGAGGGAGGCAGCGTGGCCCCCCTCCCAACCATTGCAAAGCCCCGGGGAGGTGGTGGTCCCCGGGGCTCGGGGGTCCGTAACGGACCCCCACATTTACATTTTTAGTGCCCCGGGGAGGTGGTGGTCCCCGGGCATGTCGGGGGGCTCGAGCCCCCATACACAGCCTATTTTATAAAAAATAGAGCCCCAGGGAGGTGGCGGTCCCCGGGGCAGCGTGGGGGGGATTGGGACCCCCCACGCATTTTTTTAACAGCCCCGAGGAGGTGGCGGTCCCCGGGGCTGCGGGGGCCCCTGCGGGCCCCCGCTAATGAATTTACAGTGCCCCCGGGACCTGGCCCACCCGGGGGCTTTTTTTAAACGAAGCACGGGAGGCTGCGCTTCATTTTTTTTAAATAATTTCGGTGGGATTCGCGACCCCATCGTGTTTTCAGTGAAATAATTTTTAAAAAAATGCTTTTTTTGGCCCTGGGGGTCCTTGTGGGACCCCCTAAGCAGGCCTAGGGGTCAGGGTGTTTCTACCCTGCCCCCTTTTCTTCTTTTTTAATGTTTTTTCTACTGTTTTCTTGTGACTCGGTTCTACTGAGTCACAAGATGGCTGCCAACACTTCCTGGTTTGGAGTGTTGGCAGCCAATGAGAATGAAGCTCGTGGTCGGGAGGGTTCGCGAACCCACCGCTGCCCCAGATATCGAAACTTTTTCTTTTTCTAATTTCTCAGGAACTACTGAACGGATTTACACCATTTAACAACAAGCATTGGCATAGCCAATAGGTCTCGCCTTTGGGATCTTTTAAGTGTATAGCTATGCAGCACATACATACACAGGAGGATGGACACTGAAAAAAAACATGCAAATATGCTAAAAAAAAAAGAAAGAAAAAAACACACTTAGACATCTCTACTCGCACAGACCAACAGCCCTGCAGCCAAGAACACTAACGTAACACCTAATATGCAGGAACTTTGCAAGCTCGTACCTCGCCGCACCCAGCACTGCTAGTGTGCTCCAGAGGCTTCAATTATAGAAATGAGTCACACAGTTCTGGAGACAATGAACAGGCTCGCACTTTACCATAACCAGAGGGCTGGCGATCATCCATAAAGCATCTCCGGACAACAGAAATACATGTGCAGACGCATCTGAAGTACCTGCAGCAATGTGATGCTGAAGACACAGCAGCCTGTCCTGTGGTGCTGCCCTGGAGCCAGACAACGACTGAGCCAAGCTGAGGGCTGTCCTGTGTGCGACTAGCGGGAAAGGGTCACCTTAGAAGCCATAAGCACCAGCACTTTAACTAGTAAAGTCGGAGAGCTGTGCGGCAGGCCATCCCATCCACCTGAGGGCCCTGGCCATCACTGGAAGCAGGGTTGAGTCAGGGTGGAGCTGCAGACGATGACAACCGGATGCTTTGAACACCCCCCACACCCAGAATGCCCTGCGGCCTTTAAAATTGGTGTGTTATTACCAGATTATACAACAATGATGGTGAAGAGCCACCGTAAAGACAATTAGATTTATATTTCTGTGCAATTTCGCACAAACTTCAGTTTGGCCCAAAAATAGATCAACTGTTGCGCAGAATACTTAAAATAAACAAACATTATGAACATGGCAAAACAAGCAATGACTGGGGAGGGAAGGTTAGGAGGGATGGACACGGGGAGGATGGGTGAAGCAAGGGCACAGTGATGAAAACAGCATTGGAAAAGCTAAACGGGGATGGGGCGGAGCAGCCATGGTATTGGACTTCAGTTAAAGTCCCTGAAATTGGTTGGGTGAAAAGCACGCGTGTTGCAGCCCCGAGCCAGCAGGGTACAAGACGGATCACACTACGGCTTGTGTGCTTGGGGGTCAGTTTGGGGCATTATGTGCCCCTGGCCCTCACCACTGCGGAGGAAGTCAGAGAATTAAAGTCATCAATGGGCAGGAGGTGGTGTAGGACGGCGCGTGAGCTGAGAAAAAAAACAAGCATGAAAGACAACAATGGGCGGGAGGTGGTTTAGGGACGGCGAGCGAGCTGAGGCTAAACAAAAAAAACAAGCAACAAAGAAAGGAATGGGTGGGAGGTGGTGTAAGGACGGCGAGTGAGCTGAGGCTAAACAAAAACAAGCCTGAAAGACAGCAATGGGCGGGAGGTGGTGTAGGGCGGCGAGCAAGCTGAGGCTAAACAAAAACGAGTTTCAAGCACTGGCCCTCGCCACTGCGGGAGGAAGTCAGAGAATTAAAGTCATCAACGGGAGGGAGGTGGTGTAGGACGGCACGTGAGCTGAGAAAAAAACAAGCATGGAAAGACAACAATGGGCGGGAGGTGGTTTAGGGGACGGCAAGGGAGCTGAGGCTAAACAAAAAAAAAAAAGCATCAAAGGAATGGGCGGGAGGTGGTGTAAGGACTGCGAGTGAGCTGAGGCTAAACAAAATCAAGCCTGAAAGACAGCAATGGGCGGGAGGTGGTGTAGGGGCTGCGAGCAAGCTGAGGGCTAAACAAAAATAAGCACTCGTGCTAAACACTCGTGCTTGTGCTAGCATACCCCTTGCGAGAGCGAGCAGCAGCGCGCGGACCATCCGTGTTTTTCAATTTGCGCGCGCGCCGCTGCTCGCTTTCGCAAGGTGGATGCCAGCACAAGCACGAGCGCTGAAAAAGAGCTGACCAATTTCTAAAGGTCATCTCCTAGAGCAGCGCATGCGCGCTGCCTAGGCGAGACCTAATAAGCACTCGTGCTAAACACTCAGGCTTGTGCTAGCATACCCCTTGCGAGAGCGAGCAGCGGCACGCGGACCATCCGTGTTTTTCAATTAGTGCGTGCGCCGCTGCTCGCTCCCGCAAGGTGGATGCCAGCACAAGCACGAGCGCTGAAAAAGAGCTGACCAATTTCTAAAGGTCATCTCCTAGAGCAGCGCATGCGCGCTGCCTAGGCGAGACCTAAAAAGGACTCTTTCTGAACCAAGACCTACCTTTTTGCCAAATTTGGTGTAATTTCGTTCAGCAGTTCGGGCTGTAGCTTTGTCTAAAGTTTCCTATGGAAAATAACATGGGGAAAACGTGTTTTGGGACCCCCCTTTTTTCTCGGCCCCCGCTTGGCGAATCACCTCGAAACTTTCAAGACAAGAACTGACCGGAGCTGATCACTAGTTTTGAAAAATTCGTGAAGATTCGTTAACCGGCGCCAAAGTTATTGGGAAAACAAAAAACACTTTTCCTATGGAAACTAGGTCCTAACTATAACTACCTACTGGCGACCGCCAGTAGGTAATATAAATATATATATATATATATATATATATATATATATATATATATATATATATATGAGAACAAGCAGAGCCCCGGCTTCAACATCCTTTCAAGCTGACACTTTATTGGTCTGATTATCGTGGCAGCGTGAACAACTCTTAAAACCTTACGCGTTTCGGCGCGAGCGCACTTGTTCACAGAGTGAGTTTGATTAGAGTCCAAGTGGTCATGTGGTCCTTACTTGAGACCACAATTCCCAAAATGCATCAATATTCAAATTCGCAGCATTGGCTCAGCATCGTATTATATTTTGCATTAGTAGCGTTAAATTCTTGCCAAAGTCCAATTCTTTGCTATATTGTATTCACGATGCATTTGGGAAGGAAATTTAAAGCACAGTGCACTTTGCTGCCACGTAATGAATACTTGCTTGAAACGGAGGCACAAAGTCTGTCAGAAAGAGGACAACACCTCCTTCGTTTCCCTTTCTCTTGACCACCACCGAATAGTCTTGGAAGTCCACTGACTGGTGTGGTTACAGAGCGAGTCATGCCCCCTCCATTTGATGCATACACGTTGCTCCATTTTGCCGGGGGCTTCCAACTCTGCAGGGCGGGCTCTCAGGCAGGAATGGAGAATCCTGTTACTTGAGACACGAGAACAAACAGAGCCCACAGCTTCAACATCCTTTCAAGCTGACACTTTATTGGTCTGATTATCGTGGCAGCGTGAACAACTCTTAAAACCTTACGCGTTTCGGCGCGAAGCGCCTTGTTCACAGGTGAGTTTGATTAGAGTCCAAGTGGTCATGTGGTCCTTACTTGAGACCACAATTCCCAAAATGCATCAATATTCAAATTCGCAGCATTGGCTCAGCATCGTATTATATTTTGCATTAGTAGCGTTAAATTCTTGCCAAAGTCCAATTCTTTGCTATATTGTATTCACGATGCATTTGGGAAGGAAATTTAAAGCACAGTGCACTTTGCTGCCACGTAATGAATACTTGCTTGAAACGGAGGCACAAAGTCTGTCAGAAAGAGGACAACACCTCCTTCGTTTCCCTTTCTCTTGACCACCACCGAATAGTCTTGGAAGTCCACTGACTGGTGTGGTTACAGAGCGAGTCATGCCCCCTCCATTTGATGCATACACGTTGCTCCATTTTACCGGGGGCTTCCAACTCTGCAGGGCGGGCTCTCAGGCAGGAATGGAGAATCCTGTTACTTGAGACACGAGAACAAACAGAGCCCACAGCTTCAACATCCTTTCAAGCTGACACTTTATTGGTCTGATTATCGTGGCAGCGTGAACAACTCTTAAAACCTTACGCGTTTCGGCGCGAAGCGCCTTGTTCACAGGTGAGTTTGATTAGAGTCCAAGTGGTCATGTGGTCCTTACTTGAGACCACAATTCCCAAAATGCATCAATATTCAAATTCGCAGCATTGGCTCAGCATCGTATTATATTTTGCATTAGTAGCGTTAAATTCTTGCCAAAGTCCAATTCTTTGCTATATTGTATTCACGATGCATTTGGGAAGGAAATTTAAAGCACAGTGCACTTTGCTGCCACGTAATGAATACTTGCTTGAAACGGAGGCACAAAGTCTGTCAGAAAGAGGACAACACCTCCTTCGTTTCCCTTTCTCTTGACCACCACCGAATAGTCTTGGAAGTCCACTGACTGGTGTGGTTACAGAGCGAGTCATGCCCCCTCCATTTGATGCATACACGTTGCTCCATTTTACCGGGGGCTTCCAACTCTGCAGGGCGGGCTCTCAGGCAGGAATGGAGAATCCTGTTACTTGAGACACGAGAACAAACAGAGCCCACAGCTTCAACATCCTTTCAAGCTGACACTTTATTGGTCTGATTATCGTGGCAGCGTGAACAACTCTTAAAACCTTACGCGTTTCGGCGCGAAGCGCCTTGTTCACAGGTGAGTTTGATTAGAGTCCAAGTGGTCATGTGGTCCTTACTTGAGACCACAATTCCCAAAATGCATCAATATTCAAATTCGCAGCATTGGCTCAGCATCGTATTATATTTTGCATTAGTAGCGTTAAATTCTTGCCAAAGTCCAATTCTTTGCTATATTGTATTCACGATGCATTTGGGAAGGAAATTTAAAGCACAGTGCACTTTGCTGCCACGTAATGAATACTTGCTTGAAACGGAGGCACAAAGTCTGTCAGAAAGAGGACAACACCTCCTTCGTTTCCCTTTCTCTTGACCACCACCGAATAGTCTTGGAAGTCCACTGACTGGTGTGGTTACAGAGCGAGTCATGCCCCCTCCATTTGATGCATACACGTTGCTCCATTTTACCGGGGGCTTCCAACTCTGCAGGGCGGGCTCTCAGGCAGGAATGGAGAATCCTGTTACTTGAGACACGAGAACAAACAGAGCCCACAGCTTCAACATCCTTTCAAGCTGACACTTTATTGGTCTGATTATCGTGGCAGCGTGAACAACTCTTAAAACCTTACGCGTTTCGGCGCGAGCGCTCTTGTTCACAGGTGAGTTTGATTAGAGTCCAAGTGGTCATGTGGTCCTTACTTGAGACCACAATTCCCAAAATGCATCAATATTCAAATTCGCAGCATTGGCTCAGCATCGTATTATATTTTGCATTAGTAGCGTTAAATTCTTGCCAAAGTCCAATTCTTTGCTATATTGTATTCACGATGCATTTGGGAAGGAAATTTAAAGCACAGTGCACTTTGCTGCCACGTAATGAATACTTGCTTGAAACGGAGGCACAAAGTCTGTCAGAAAGAGGACAACACCTCCTTCGTTTCCCTTTCTCTTGACCACCACCGAATAGTCTTGGAAGTCCACTGACTGGTGTGGTTACAGAGCGAGTCATGCCCCCTCCATTTGATGCATACACGTTGCTCCATTTTGCCGGGGGCTTCCAACTCTGCAGGGCGGGCTCTCAGGCAGGAATGGAGAATCCTGTTACTTGAGACACGAGAACAAACAGAGCCCACAGCTTCAACATCCTTTCAAGCTGACACTTTATTGGTCTGATTATCGTGGCAGCGTGAACAACTCTTAAAACCTTACGCGTTTCGGCGCGAGCGCACTTGTTCACAGGTGAGTTTGATTAGAGTCCAAGTGGTCATGTGGTCCTTACTTGAGACCACAATTCCCAAAATGCATCAATATTCAAATTCGCAGCATTGGCTCAGCATCGTATTATATTTTGCATTAGTAGCGTTAAATTCTTGCCAAAGTCCAATTCTTTGCTATATTGTATTCACGATGCATTTGGGAAGGAAATTTAAAGCACAGTGCACTTTGCTGCCACGTAATGAATACTTGCTTGAAACGGAGGCACAAAGTCTGTCAGAAAGAGGACAACACCTCCTTCGTTTCCCTTTCTCTTGACCACCACCGAATAGTCTTGGAAGTCCACTGACTGGTGTGGTTACAGAGCGAGTCATGCCCCCTCCATTTGATGCATACACGTTGCTCCATTTTACCGGGGGCTTCCAACTCTGCAGGGCGGGCTCTCAGGCAGGAATGGAGAATCCTGTTACTTGAGACACGAGAACAAACAGAGCCCACAGCTTCAACATCCTTTCAAGCTGACACTTTATTGGTCTGATTATCGTGGCAGCGTGAACAACTCTTAAAACCTTACGCGTTTCGGCGCGAAGCGCCTTGTTCACAGGTGAGTTTGATTAGAGTCCAAGTGGTCATGTGGTCCTTACTTGAGACCACAATTCCCAAAATGCATCAATATTCAAATTCGCAGCATTGGCTCAGCATCGTATTATATTTTGCATTAGTAGCGTTAAATTCTTGCCAAAGTCCAATTCTTTGCTATATTGTATTCACGATGCATTTGGGAAGGAAATTTAAAGCACAGTGCACTTTGCTGCCACGTAATGAATACTTGCTTGAAACGGAGGCACAAAGTCTGTCAGAAAGAGGACAACACCTCCTTCGTTTCCCTTTCTCTTGACCACCACCGAATAGTCTTGGAAGTCCACTGACTGGTGTGGTTACAGAGCGAGTCATGCCCCCTCCATTTGATGCATACACGTTGCTCCATTTTACCGGGGGCTTCCAACTCTGCAGGGCGGGCTCTCAGGCAGGAATGGAGAATCCTGTTACTTGAGACACGAGAACAAACAGAGCCCACAGCTTCAACATCCTTTCAAGCTGACACTTTATTGGTCTGATTATCGTGGCAGCGTGAACAACTCTTAAAACCTTACGCGTTTCGGCGCGAAGCGCCTTGTTCACAGGTGAGTTTGATTAGAGTCCAAGTGGTCATGTGGTCCTTACTTGAGACCACAATTCCCAAAATGCATCAATATTCAAATTCGCAGCATTGGCTCAGCATCGTATTATATTTTGCATTAGTAGCGTTAAATTCTTGCCAAAGTCCAATTCTTTGCTATATTGTATTCACGATGCATTTGGGAAGGAAATTTAAAGCACAGTGCACTTTGCTGCCACGTAATGAATACTTGCTTGAAACGGAGGCACAAAGTCTGTCAGAAAGAGGACAACACCTCCTTCGTTTCCCTTTCTCTTGACCACCACCGAATAGTCTTGGAAGTCCACTGACTGGTGTGGTTACAGAGCGAGTCATGCCCCCTCCATTTGATGCATACACGTTGCTCCATTTTACCGGGGGCTTCCAACTCTGCAGGGGCGGGCTCTCAGGCAGGAATGGAGAATCCTGTTACTTGAGACACGAGAACAAACAGAGCCCACAGCTTCAACATCCTTTCAAGCTGACACTTTATTGGTCTGATTATCGTGGCAGCGTGAACAACTCTTAAAACCTTACGCGTTTCGGCGCGAGCGCTCTTGTTCACAGAGTGAGTTTGATTAGAGTCCAAGTGGTCATGTGGTCCTTACTTGAGACCACAATTCCCAAAATGCATCAATATTCAAATTCGCAGCATTGGCTCAGCATCGTATTATATTTTGCATTAGTAGCGTTAAATTCTTGCCAAAGTCCAATTCTTTGCTATATTGTATTCACGATGCATTTGGGAAGGAAATTTAAAGCACAGTGCACTTTGCTGCCACGTAATGAATACTTGCTTGAAACGGAGGCACAAAGTCTGTCAGAAAGAGGACAACACCTCCTTCGTTTCCCTTTCTCTTGACCACCACCGAATAGTCTTGGAAGTCCACTGACTGGTGTGGTTACAGAGCGAGTCATGCCCCCTCCATTTGATGCATACACGTTGCTCCATTTTGCCGGGGGCTTCCAACTCTGCAGGGCGGGCTCTCAGGCAGGAATGGAGAATCCTGTTACTTGAGACACGAGAACAAACAGAGCCCACAGCTTCAACATCCTTTCAAGCTGACACTTTATTGGTCTGATTATCGTGGCAGCGTGAACAACTCTTAAAACCTTACGCGTTTCGGCGCGAGCGCTCTTGTTCACAGGTGAGTTTGATTAGAGTCCAAGTGGTCATGTGGTCCTTACTTGAGACCACAATTCCCAAAATGCATCAATATTCAAATTCGCAGCATTGGCTCAGCATCGTATTATATTTTGCATTAGTAGCGTTAAATTCTTGCCAAAGTCCAATTCTTTGCTATATTGTATTCACGATGCATTTGGGAAGGAAATTTAAAGCACAGTGCACTTTGCTGCCACGTAATGAATACTTGCTTGAAACGGAGGCACAAAGTCTGTCAGAAAGAGGACAACACCTCCTTCGTTTCCCTTTCTCTTGACCACCACCGAATAGTCTTGGAAGTCCACTGACTGGTGTGGTTACAGAGCGAGTCATGCCCCCTCCATTTGATGCATACACGTTGCTCCATTTTACCGGGGCTTCCAACTCTGCAGGGCGGGCTCTCAGGCAGGAATGGAGAATCCTGTTACTTGAGACACGAGAACAAACAGAGCCCACAGCTTCAACATCCTTTCAAGCTGACACTTTATTGGTCTGATTATCGTGGCAGCGTGAACAACTCTTAAAACCTTACGCGTTTCGGCGCGAGCGTCTTGTTCACAGGTGAGTTTGATTAGAGTCCAAGTGGTCATGTGGTCCTTACTTGAGACCACAATTCCCAAAATGCATCAATATTCAAATTCGCAGCATTGGCTCAGCATCGTATTATATTTTGCATTAGTAGCGTTAAATTCTTGCCAAAGTCCAATTCTTTGCTATATTGTATTCACGATGCATTTGGGAAGGAAATTTAAAGCACAGTGCACTTTGCTGCCACGTAATGAATACTTGCTTGAAACGGAGGCACAAAGTCTGTCAGAAAGAGGACAACACCTCCTTCGTTTCCCTTTCTCTTGACCACCACCGAATAGTCTTGGAAGTCCACTGACTGGTGTGGTTACAGAGCGAGTCATGCCCCCTCCATTTGATGCATACACGTTGCTCCATTTTACCGGGGGCTTCCAACTCTGCAGGGCGGGCTCTCAGGCAGGAATGGAGAATCCTGTTACTTGAGACACGAGAACAAACAGAGCCCACAGCTTCAACATCCTTTCAAGCTGACACTTTATTGGTCTGATTATCGTGGCAGCGTGAACAACTCTTAAAACCTTACGCGTTTCGGCGCGAAGCGCTTGTTCACAGGTGAGTTTGATTAGAGTCCAAGTGGTCATGTGGTCCTTACTTGAGACCACAATTCCCAAAATGCATCAATATTCAAATTCGCAGCATTGGCTCAGCATCGTATTATATTTTGCATTAGTAGCGTTAAATTCTTGCCAAAGTCCAATTCTTTGCTATATTGTATTCACGATGCATTTGGGAAGGAAATTTAAAGCACAGTGCACTTTGCTGCCACGTAATGAATACTTGCTTGAAACGGAGGCACAAAGTCTGTCAGAAAGAGGACAACACCTCCTTCGTTTCCCTTTCTCTTGACCACCACCGAATAGTCTTGGAAGTCCACTGACTGGTGTGGTTACAGAGCGAGTCATGCCCCCTCCATTTGATGCATACACGTTGCTCCATTTTACCGGGGGCTTCCAACTCTGCAGGGCGGGCTCTCAGGCAGGAATGGAGAATCCTGTTACTTGAGACACGAGAACAAACAGAGCCCACAGCTTCAACATCCTTTCAAGCTGACACTTTATTGGTCTGATTATCGTGGCAGCGTGAACAACTCTTAAAACCTTACGCGTTTCGGCGCGAAGCGCCTTGTTCACAGGTGAGTTTGATTAGAGTCCAAGTGGTCATGTGGTCCTTACTTGAGACCACAATTCCCAAAATGCATCAATATTCAAATTCGCAGCATTGGCTCAGCATCGTATTATATTTTGCATTAGTAGCGTTAAATTCTTGCCAAAGTCCAATTCTTTGCTATATTGTATTCACGATGCATTTGGGAAGGAAATTTAAAGCACAGTGCACTTTGCTGCCACGTAATGAATACTTGCTTGAAACGGAGGCACAAAGTCTGTCAGAAAGAGGACAACACCTCCTTCGTTTCCCTTTCTCTTGACCACCACCGAATAGTCTTGGAAGTCCACTGACTGGTGTGGTTACAGAGCGAGTCATGCCCCCTCCATTTGATGCATACACGTTGCTCCATTTTACCGGGGGCTTCCAACTCTGCAGGGCGGGCTCTCAGGCAGGAATGGAGAATCCTGTTACTTGAGACACGAGAACAAACAGAGCCCACAGCTTCAACATCCTTTCAAGCTGACACTTTATTGGTCTGATTATCGTGGCAGCGTGAACAACTCTTAAAACCTTACGCGTTTCGGCGCGAAGCGCCTTGTTCACTAGGTGAGTTTGATTAGAGTCCAAGTGGTCATGTGGTCCTTACTTGAGACCACAATTCCCAAAATGCATCAATATTCAAATTCGCAGCATTGGCTCAGCATCGTATTATATTTTGCATTAGTAGCGTTAAATTCTTGCCAAAGTCCAATTCTTTGCTATATTGTATTCACGATGCATTTGGGAAGGAAATTTAAAGCACAGTGCACTTTGCTGCCACGTAATGAATACTTGCTTGAAACGGAGGCACAAAGTCTGTCAGAAAGAGGACAACACCTCCTTCGTTTCCCTTTCTCTTGACCACCACCGAATAGTCTTGGAAGTCCACTGACTGGTGTGGTTACAGAGCGAGTCATGCCCCCTCCATTTGATGCATACACGTTGCTCCATTTTACCGGGGGCTTCCAACTCTGCAGGGCGGGCTCTCAGGCAGGAATGGAGAATCCTGTTACTTGAGACACGAGAACAAACAGAGCCCACAGCTTCAACATCCTTTCAAGCTGACACTTTATTGGTCTGATTATCGTGGCAGCGTGAACAACTCTTAAAACCTTACGCGTTTCGGCGCGAGCGTCTTGTTCACAGGTGAGTTTGATTAGAGTCCAAGTGGTCATGTGGTCCTTACTTGAGACCACAATTCCCAAAATGCATCAATATTCAAATTCGCAGCATTGGCTCAGCATCGTATTATATTTTGCATTAGTAGCGTTAAATTCTTGCCAAAGTCCAATTCTTTGCTATATTGTATTCACGATGCATTTGGGAAGGAAATTTAAAGCACAGTGCACTTTGCTGCCACGTAATGAATACTTGCTTGAAACGGAGGCACAAAGTCTGTCAGAAAGAGGACAACACCTCCTTCGTTTCCCTTTCTCTTGACCACCACCGAATAGTCTTGGAAGTCCACTGACTGGTGTGGTTACAGAGCGAGTCATGCCCCCTCCATTTGATGCATACACGTTGCTCCATTTTACCGGGGGCTTCCAACTCTGCAGGGCGGGCTCTCAGGCAGGAATGGAGAATCCTGTTACTTGAGACACGAGAACAAACAGAGCCCACAGCTTCAAATGGAGGGGGCATGACTCGCTCTGTAACCACACCAGTCAGTGGACTTCCAAGACTATTCGGTGGTGGTCAAGAGAAAGGGAAACGAAGGAGGTGTTGTCCTCTTTCTGACAGACTTTGTGCCTCCGTTTCAAGCAAGTATTCATTACGTGGCAGCAAAGTGCACTGTGCTTTAAATTTCCTTCCCAAATGCATCGTGAATACAATATAGCAAAGAATTGGACTTTGGCAAGAATTTAACGCTACTAATGCAAAATATAATACGATGCTGAGCCAATGCTGCTGAATTTGAATATTGATGCATTTGGGAATTGTGGTCTCAAGTAAGGACCACATGACCACTTGGACTCTAATCAAACTCACCTGTGAACAAGGCAGCTGCACGAAACGGCGTAGGTTTTAAGAGTTGTTCACGCTGCCACGATAATCAGACCAATAAAGTGTCAACTTGATAGGATGTTGAAGCTGTGGGCTCTGTTCTCGTGTCTCAAGTAACAGGATTCTCCATTCCTGCCTGAGAGCCCGCCCTGCAGAGTTGGAGACCTCCGGTAAAATGGAGCAACGTGTATGCATCAAATGGAGGGGGCATGACTCGCTCTGTAACCACACTAGTCAGTGGACTTCCAAGACTCTTCGGTGGTGGTCAAGAGAAAGGGAAACGAAGGAGGTGTTGTCCTCTTTCTGACAGACTTTGTGCCTCCGTTTCAAGCAAGTATTCATTACGTGGCAGCAAAGTGCACTGTGCTTTTAATTTAATCCTTCCCAAATGCATCGTGAATAGAATACAGCAAAGAACTGGACTTTGGCAAGAATTTAATGTTACTAATGCAAAATATAATACGATGCTAAGCCAATGCTGTGAATTTGAATATTGATGCATTTTGGGAATTGTGGTCTCAAGTAAGGACCACATGACCACTTGGACTCTAATCAAACTCACCTGTGAACAAGGCGCTTCGCGCCGAAACGCGTAAGGTTTTAAGAGTTGTTCACGCTGCCACGATAATCAGACCAATAAAGTGTCAGCTTGAAAGGATGTTGAAGCTGTGGGCTCTGTTTGTTCTCGTGTCTCAAGTAACAGGATTCTCCATTCGTGCCTGAGAGCCCGCCCTGCAGAGTTGGAAGCCCCCAGTAAAATGGAGCAACGTGTATGCATCAAATTGAGGGGGCATGACTCGCTCTGTAACCACACCAGTCAGTGGACTTCCAAGACTATTCGGTGGTGGTCAAGAGAAAGGGAAACGAAGGAGGTGTTGTCCTCTTTCTGACAGACTTTGTGCCTCCGTTTCAAGCAAGTATTCATTACGTGGCAGCAAAGTGCACTGTGCTTTTAATTTAATCCTTCCCAAATGCATCGTGAATACAATACAGCAAAGAACTGGACTTTGGCAAGAATTTAACGCTACTAATGCAAAATATAATACGATGCTGAGCCAATGCTGCGAATTTGAATATTGATGCATTTTGGGAATTGTGGTCTCAAGTAAGGACCACATGACCACTTGGACTCTAATCAAACTCACCTGTGAACAAGGCGCTCGCGCCGAAACGCGTAAGGTTTTAAGAGTTGTTCACGCTGCCACGATAATCAGACCAATAAAGTGTCAGCTTGAAAGGATGTTGAAGCTGTGGGCTCTGTTTGTTCTCGTGTCTCAAGTAACAGGATTCTCCTTTCCTGCCTGAGAGCCCGCCCTGCAGAGTTGGAGGCCCCCGGTAAAATGGAGCAACGTGTATGCATCAAATGGAGGGGGCATGACTTCGCTCTGTAACCACACCAGTCAGTGGACTTCCAAGACTATTCGGTGGTGGTCAAGAGAAAGGGAAACGAAGGAGGTGTTGTCCTCTTTCTGACAGACTTTGTGCCTCCGTTTCAAGCAAGTATTCATTACGTGGCAGCAAAGTGCACTGTGCTTTTAATTTCCTTCCCAAATGCATCGTGAATACAATATAGCAAAGAATTGGACTTTGGCAAGAATTTAACGCTACTAATGCAAAATATAATACGATGCTGAGCCAATGCTGCTAATTTGAATATTGATGCATTTTGGGAATTGTGGTCTCAAGTAAGGACCACATGACCACTTGGACTCTAATCAAACTCACCTGTGAACAGAAGCTGCCACGCAAACGCGTAAGGTTTTAAGAGTTGTTCACGCTGCCACGATAATCAGACCAATAAAGTGTCAGCTTGAAAGGATGTTGAAGCTGTGGGCTCTGTTTGTTCTCGTGTCTCAAGTAACAGGATTCTCCATTCCTGCCTGAGAGCCCGCCCTGCAGAGTTGGAGGCCTCCGGTAAAATGGAGCAACGTGTATGCATCAAATGGAGGGGGCATGACTCGCTCTGTAACCACACTAGTCAGTGGACTTCCAAGACTCTTCGGTGGTGGTCAAGAGAAAGGGAAACGAAGGAGGTGTTGTCCTCTTTCTGACAGACTTTGTGCCTCCGTTTCAAGCAAGTATTCATTACGTGGCAGCAAAGTGCACTGTGCTTTTAATTTAATCCTTCCCAAATGCATCGTGAATAGAATACAGCAAAGAACTGGACTTTGGCAAGAATTTAATGTTACTAATGCAAAATATAATACGATGCTGAGCCAATGCTGTGAATTTGAATATTGATGCATTTTGGGAATTGTGGTCTCAAGTAAGGACCACATGACCACTTGGACTCTAATCAAACTCACCTGTGAACAAGGCGCTTCGCGCCGAAACGCGTAAGGTTTTAAGAGTTGTTCACGCTGCCACGATAATCAGACCAATAAAGTGTCAGCTTGAAAGGATGTTGAAGCTGTGGGCTCTGTTTGTTCTCGTGTCTCAAGTAACAGGATTCTCCATTCCTGCCTGAGAGCCCGCCCTGCAGAGTTGGAAGCCCCCGGTAAAATGGAGCAACGTGTATGCATCAAATGGAGGGGGCATGACTCGCTCTGTAACCACACCAGTCAGTGGACTTCCAAGACTATTCGGTGGTGGTCAAGAGAAAGGGAAACGAAGGAGGTGTTGTCCTCTTTCTGACAGACTTTGTGCCTCCGTTTCAAGCAAGTATTCATTACGTGGCAGCAAAGTGCACTGTGCTTTTAATTTAATCCTTCCCAAATGCATCGTGAATACAATACAGCAAAGAACTGGACTTTGGCAAGAATTTAACGCTACTAATGCAAAATATAATACGATGCTGAGCCAATGCTGCGAATTTGAATATTGATGCATTTTGGGAATTGTGGTCTCAAGTAAGGACCACATGACCACTTGGACTCTAATCAAACTCACCTGTGAACAAGGCGCTTCGCGCCGAAACGCGTAAGGTTTTAAGAGTTGTTCACGCTGCCACGATAATCAGACCAATAAAGTGTCAGCTTGAAAGGATGTTGAAGCTGTGGGCTCTGTTTGTTCTCGTGTCTCAAGTAACAGGATTCTCCATTCCTGCCTGAGAGCCCGCCCTGCAGAGTTGGAAGCCCCCGGTAAAATGGAGCAACGTGTATGCATCAAATGGAGGGGGCATGACTCGCTCTGTAACCACACCAGTCAGTGGACTTCCAAGACTATTCGGTGGTGGTCAAGAGAAAGGGAAACGAAGGAGGTGTTGTCCTCTTTCTGACAGACTTTGTGCCTCCGTTTCAAGCAAGTATTCATTACGTGGCAGCAAAGTGCACTGTGCTTTTAATTTAATCCTTCCCAAATGCATCGTGAATACAATACAGCAAAGAACTGGACTTTGGCAAGAATTTAACGCTACTAATGCAAAATATAATACGATGCTGAGCCAATGCTGCGAATTTGAATATTGATGCATTTTGGGAATTGTGGTCTCAAGTAAGGACCACATGACCACTTGGACTCTAATCAAACTCACCTGTGAACAAGGCGCTCGCGCCGAAACGCGTAAGGTTTTAAGAGTTGTTCACGCTGCCACGATAATCAGACCAATAAAGTGTCAGCTTGAAAGGATGTTGAAGCTGTGGGCTCTGTTTGTTCTCGTGTCTCAAGTAACAGGATTCTCCATTCCTGCCTGAGAGCCCGCCCTGCAGAGTTGGAAGCCCCCGGTAAAATGGAGCAACGTGTATGCATCAAATTGAGGGGGCATGACTCGCTCTGTAACCACACCAGTCAGTGGACTTCCAAGACTATTCGGTGGTGGTCAAGAGAAAGGGAAACGAAGGAGGTGTTGTCCTCTTTCTGACAGACTTTGTGCCTCCGTTTCAAGCAAGTATTCATTACGTGGCAGCAAAGTGCACTGTGCTTTAAATTTAATCCTTCCCAAATGCATCGTGAATACAATACAGCAAAGAACTGGACTTTGGCAAGAATTTAACGCTACTAATGCAAAATATAATACGATGCTGAGCCAATGCTGCGAATTTGAATATTGATGCATTTTGGGAATTGTGGTCTCAAGTAAGGACCACATGACCACTTGGACTCTAATCAAACTCACCTGTGAACAAGACGCTCGCGCCGAAACGCGTAAGGTTTTAAGAGTTGTTCACGCTGCCACGATAATCAGACCAATAAAGTGTCAGCTTGAAAGGATGTTGAAGCTGTGGGCTCTGTTTGTTCTCGTGTCTCAAGTAACAGGATTCTCCATTCCTGCCTGAGAGCCCGCCCTGCAGAGTTGGAAGCCCCCGGTAAAATGGAGCAACGTGTATGCATATATATATATATATATATATATGCAAACAATAATTACACACTTGGCAAATGCAACAGTTAAATGCATGGGTAATAATAATCAAACGCAGCAGATGATATTACTTTACGTCCTGCAAGAAATCAGAAAGATATATACACTAAATACATCAGATGGTTACTATGGATGTGCACTCTGACTCACTCACACATCACAAAGTCAATACTCAAAGAAAACACCTCAGATGATTATAGCCACTGGAAACTGAATATGCACACATAAACAGCCACACATCACAATGGCACTAATCAAAAATCAAACACTTCACCTGGTGCAATCTTCATCCTGGCCCACTCCAGACTGGGGGATTCACAGCCGGGGGCAAGAGACTCAGCAACCAGATGCCTGCACTGACGATGCGTCCACCATTCAGGCTCAAACAATCCGGGTTTCTAAGTCAACAAACCTCAGCTTTATAGTCTCAAAACACACCAGAAGTTTCGAGAGTTTTTCCTTCCGCGCCAAGGAAAGCTTACTGGAATTGGCCACCTTCCATGCAAGCATTCCAGGGCAAAAGGAGTTCCCATGTTCCCTCTACATTCTCACATGTTCCAGCCTTTATCTAAACGAAGCTTACGAAAGCCTCTGACGGTACATTCAACAATCTCCTCTCCAAAAACAAAGCAACCTTGAGCGTGAATAACCCAAACAACTTGAGCACTCTGGGGGCCTGCCTGTGCGCGCGAAAAGCACAAGCAAGACAGAGTCAGAATTCAAGATGACATGAGGGCATGTCAAAGCCAATAGGAAGAATTTCATAATACTTCCCAATGTACAACACAATGCACATTTGTGCACCACTACCTATAGCATCACATACTTCATCTCTCAATGTACAACACAATGCACATTTGTGCACCACTGCTCATAACACTGCACTTCGGGACCAGAAAGTGCATTCCACACCTCTCTCTCTCTCATGCTTTCAAATGCACATCCCACACATTCTTTTCCTGGCAAGGCTGTTCTACTCTGCAAAAGCTCCCACTTCAAGACTGCAAGATTAAATCTTCAAGGAAAAAAGGCATTTGCAGGATGTACATTCAGGCTAGGGTAAAGTAAAACACCAAAGGTCAATTAAAATCATGGTATTCAAAGGTCATCACGTGGTGTCAAACCATAAGAGTGCCTCTAGCACTACAGATGGGTCCCTATTTGGACAAAGGTGCAAACCATTGCCAACTAGAGACTCCCATTTCTAACAAGATGGTATTGCATTTAGAGAAAAAGGTGAATTTCTTCTACCGTTAAATGTCAAAATCCAGTATGTTGTGTTTACAATATTCTATGCCTGATCATGAGACTAGCTGCTTAAGCAGATAGAGAAAACATGTGGTTTGGTTGATCAGATTCAGCGGAAATAAAATGAAATTGTTGGACCTGGCCTTCTCTTCAGGGTCACCCCCACATTTTTTGCTGTTGGCCTCCACATTTTCTTTTGCTAAATTCGTTTTTGTTTGCCTTAGGAGTCTGTGCACTTTACCACTGCTAACCAGTGTTAAAGCACTTGTGCTCTCTCCTCTAAAAATGGTAGAATTGGCTCCCACTCAAAAGGCATATTTAATTTACTTGTAAAGTGACACTACCTATTCCCCACGCCTGTAAATTAAATGCTACAAGTGGGCCTGCAGCACTGATTGTACCACCCAATTAGAAAGCCCTTTAAGTATGTTTCAGGCCTGCCATTAAAGCCTATGTGTGCAGTTTTAAACAGCCTTTTCAACCTGGCAAAATAAACCTTTTGCCAGGCTCAAAACTGCCTTTTAAATAAATATATGTCACCCCTAGGGTAGGCTCTAAACAGCTCACAGGGCAGAGTGCAATGTATTTAAAAAGTAGGACATGTAATTGTAAGTTTTACATGTCATGGTGGTGAAAAATTCTTACATTTGTTTTTCTCTACTGCTTCCCCCATAAGATAACATTGGAGTTACCTTATTACATTTAATAAGCTGTAACTTCCAAATGGGAGCAAGTAAACAGAGCATGTTTGGTGTCTTTGGAAGTGTACTGAAAAACCCTCTTTTATTAGAAAGTCGGATTTTGAATTACAATTTTGAAAATGCCAATTTATTGTATTTCCAGCCTATACATTTAGTGCTTGCAGCCTGTCTCTGGATCACATGACTTAGTGTAGTTGGCAGTTGGTCTTTGTGAAGTCCTCCTAAACAGCTACACACAATCTAGAGCTTAGGTGTGCCTGGATAGGCCATCACTGGCAGGATGGGAAGGTGGAGTTAAGGACAGTCTCACTTACACCTGAATAGGCTGTGTCCTGCCTTCACACATAGAATTGCATACCCACTATAATTAGTCTTGAGCCAAGGCGGGAAATGCAGGAAACCTGAACCCTTCAAAGGGAAATCTCTAGAAGATTCACCCACTTCAAAGAAGGCACAGGTATAAATATTGGACCTCAAACACCAACTCTTGAGTTCACTTCTTGGCCTGTAGATACTACAGAAGAAGGACTGCTGTGCTGCTTTGCTGCCAGAAGGACTGCCACTCT
Organism: Calotriton arnoldi; assembly: GCA_963921515.1. Classification (NCBI taxonomy): domain Eukaryota; kingdom Metazoa; phylum Chordata; class Amphibia; order Caudata; family Salamandridae; genus Calotriton; species Calotriton arnoldi. The sequence goes on from CAWUFW010001839.1 coordinate 285,718, forward strand.
GCTTCCCTGCTACTCTGCCGCCTGCTGCCCTGCTCGTTGAGTAGGAAGATTGGACCTGAACCCTTCATCCCAGGCTGAAGTGACTGCAAGGATCAGCCAGCTGACTTCCTTTTCTAAGCTACAGGGTCATAACAAGCTCCAGAGGCTCCCTGCAACCCCTCCCAGCTGACCTTCTGCCTTGACCTGCAACTGGACCTGCTAGAACCTTGCTGCCCTCTGCTAGAGTAAGTTTCTGACTGCCAAGTGGTGGCCCTCAGGTCCTGGACTATTGGTGGTGCCTCAGTTGAGCTCCCCTGAAGTTGTTGGGCTCTTCACAAATGGGCATGTTCATAGTAAGAGCTTTCCTCCCACATTGACCCCCAACATGAAGTGCTAGTGAGACTGACTCTTCGTGCTACAGGGAACGCTAACAACACCCAACAGCGTAAGGTTAGCCTTTTGCCCCAAAGCTTTGACAGTTCACGTTGACCACCAACGCAAAGCTTCAGTAAGGACCATGTGCAACGCCTACATGAACTTTGCTCTACAGCGACGACCATCCAAGACACCCAGCCTGCTCTTCGTGCTACATGGACGACCATCCAAAACGCTCTCCCTGCTCCTCGCAGCTCCTTCAGCGATGAACAGAACTCTTTGAACTGGACCTTGAAGGTAATTCTTTCAGCTTGACTAATCTGGTCCCTGTATCCAGCCTGCACTCCATCGTGGTGAGCCTTACATTGTGACTTTCACCCGGTCCCGCATGACCAGATGACCACAAGTGGCGCATCATGCATTTTTGGTGCTAATTTCACTTAAAACTTTAGAAATTACATATCTCCAGTTCTACTAATTCAATTTTTGTCATTTTGGTGTCAAATTATTTATTAGATTTGACTCTATGCTGCTAAATTGATGTGGTATTTTTCTTGTGTTGAGTTTCCACTTTATTACAGTTTGAAGTTCTACATAAATACTTTAAATATTGCCTCTAAATGAAGCCTGAATGCTCTGTGCCAAACTACCAGAGGTTGAGCATGGGTTAATTTGGGGATAGCTTGTGACTTTCTGGCGACATCTGGGACTTCTTGGCATTCATGATGAACTCGTGACTTATCAACATCTGCAAGACTTGTCCACATGATCGGTCATTCGTTCCTGATTCTCTAAATACGGACCAGTTTATTTCACATTTACTTGAGGCAACATCCAGGATAGGCCTGGATAGAGAATACGAGTCTTAGAAATCGCACAATTGCTATTTAATATTAAGTGTCCCATGGCCTTCGGCACGTCACTTTCAACAGGTTTCCCTCTCAAGGCCTCTACAAGCCGAGGTGCTGTTCACCCTGCTACTGCTGGCAAGGGGGCAATCACCGGTCCTAGGTAGAGATCGACTTCAGTTGGTGCCAGCGATGAACAGTTGTCTCCTTGCAGACGGCAAGTGGGCTGGATCCCGACAGCGCTCATCTGTTGTTGATGTAAGTACTACTTTAAAAAAAAAAAAATTATTGGCATTTCGCAAACAATAAATTTGCAATACAACCATACATCAGCAGTAGCGTAAATAAAAGCATTAGGTTCATTACAACCATTATGTAACTGCTTCAATCATGCTTTACATCAGTATTGCGGACAGAGCTACATACAGTGTTGCATATATCAGTACCACATTTCGTGCCTAGATACCAAAAAACATGCCTTTTATCTCAACATAACTCCCTCAACACCCCCTCCCCATATGGACGTCACTTGGAGAATTTATTGAACATCCTATTGTCATGTATATAAATTCCTATGTTTGTGTAGTATATGACTTCTGTGAGTCAACTGTCACGGTCTGTGAGTTCATGTTAGGCCCAGTCTGTAGGTCGTGTATCATCGAGGACCATGCTAGGAGGTCGTTCGCCAGTCTCTCATCTTATCTAGCTAGTTTCATTCTGACTTGCTCAGCAGTGGCCCATTCACCCATATCTTTTAACCACCTGTCTAACTTTGGGGGCGTTGGACTTTGCCATTCAATCGCAATGCGTCTTTTCGCTAAAGTGATACCCAGCAGCACAAATTTCCTGCTGAGCTTCTTATTTTTAGGTGTAGGGAGCAGACCCAGTATCACTGTACGTATCTCTCGCGGGATCTCCCACCCTGTTGCCGTTTTTAGTTTTTGCAGCACATCCTCCCAGAATACCGTCACCTGTGGGCATGCCCAGACCACATGCACAAAGTCTGCCCCAGTGTGCCTACATCTATGGCATTAGCCGGACCGCCCTGGATATATTTTACTGAGGACTTTCGGTGTCAGGTAAGCTTTATGAACGTAATTATATTGTACGAGTTTGAAACGTGCATTAAAGCAGCCCAGTTTTACCCCTTTGTGTATCTTCTCCCATTCTTTCTCTATGAGTTGTATTCCCATCGCATCCTCCCATTTCTGCTGCAGTGGAAGCGGAGGCCGTGGCAGGTCCTCCCTAATTGCCCTGTGTATGTGTGTTATCATGTGGCGGCCTTGTGTCATGTTTAGCATCACTTGCAGAGTTCTCGTTACTGGTGGCTCTTCTGGGAACGTTGGCCAGATCTCCCTGGCCACTTGAGAAATCTTCGCATATTGTAGAAATTGCCCCTGTCCTAGCTCATACATAACTACTGCATCGTCTCGCGTGATGAACTGGCCGTGCTGTAAGTACTACTTGTCTGGGGCGTGGTCTCACCAGCGGCAAGATGGCTGTGCGCTGAGCGAGCTCTGCCGGCTGGGCTGAGAAATCCTTCATGATCTGGCCTCAGTGGGAGGCATCCTGCTACCATACTGCCTCCCTACACCGTGTAACTTTGTTGTGACGCCGGGGGAGCTGTGGAGGTGCAGCACCCGGGGTGTGTGCGCCGCATGGGGCCTTCCACCCGCCTACCTCTCTTGTGGCGTCTGGAGGCCTGCACCGGCCCATCCTGCCTGCTGGTGTGTTCCCCTGCCGCGCTCGGAGGGTCGACCGCCCGCTGCTGCTGCCTGCCCGGGGCTGTGCCAGTCTCCCCGGGATCGCTCCGTGCTCGGGGTGGGGGTGCCTGCACCGGCGACTCGGGCCTGGGCTGCCTGTTGGACCGTGGCCTGTGATCGGGCGGAGGGCGCCGCCGGGCATGCGCCTGCCGGCGGCCGCACCTCCCGGCTGTGCCGGCCTGACTCCCTGGGACCTGGCCCACGCACGGGAGGACCGCTGGTTGCCAAGGCCGTGCCGGGACCTTCAACACCTCCCCTCAAGTAAGGCTGCATGCGGCGGGGAAGACTTGGCTGCCTGCCACCCTTCGTCTCTACGCTGTGACTGTGGGGGCTGGGTGCCCGCTATCTCTCCATCTCTGGTGGTCCGCCTCTCCTACCTGTGCCTGGCTCCCCCCGGCCTACCTTGCACCCGACTGGGCCCACGAGCAGGCAGACGCCTACACTGCAGCGGCCTCGCCTTGACTTGGTAATCCTAGCCGAGTAGGTTTTTTCTATACACTGGGACCTGGTCTGTTGGCCCAGCTGCCTCAGTCCCAGTGCTGTGGCTGTAGGGGCCTGGGAGCCTGCAACACCACCGGCCTTGGCGGCCCGCCTCTTCTGACAGCACCCCAGCTCCCCATTTGGCCTGCTCTGCTCCGAGACAGACAGCCTCTAGCCCACGGCCTTCTACTTACCACTGTCTTGGTGGGCCGGGCGGGGGGTATATGCCCGAGGTCGCCTGTCCTGCCTGGGGCTTCCCGCATGCCTCACGGGCCCTGCACTGGCGGCGAGATCACCCAGCGCATTTCATCTCTTCGCCTCGTGGCCCTTCAGTTTTGCTGGCTGCGGCCCCTGGCGCCCCAGAGCTGTGCGATTCTGCTCACCAAGCTGCCACTCAATGCCTAGGACTTCACCTGCGGCCTGGCTTGGACTTCCCTGCGCTCCTTCGGCAGCCCACTGAGGCCCACCGTACACTATTGCTCCTGATTTCGACACTCTCCTCATTGACTGTTAGCACTTTACGACTTACTCTTCCCATGCTGATACATGGCTGACATTATGTTTTGGACCTGGAACATCAGGGGTCTAAACTATCACCAAAAAGCACGTCTCATGCATGCGCACCTGGTCAGACACCAAGTGGGCGTCTGCTTCCTTCAGGAGACACACCTCCTACCGGCTACATCATCTACTTTATTATCTGGTCACTGGGGGGAAACATACACATCCCTCTATTCAAATTACTCGTGCGGCGTCTCCATCCTTTTCAGGAAGCTCCTTCCCTGGCACAACTCACTCTCTTCTTGACCCGGAGGGCCGCTATGTGATCCTTGCTGGCACACTGTACAACCAACTGCTGATATTAGCTGCTCTGTATGGTCCCAACTTAGATGACCCTGACTTTCTCACACACATCTGGCAACTCATATCCTCTCTGGGTCCTTTTCCCTTGATCTGGGGAGGAGACTTTAACATAGCACCCTCGCAGGCGCTGGACCGCTCTGGAGATCGCTTCCAACACCCGCAGGCCACCTCCATCCTCCACTCTATTATGGCTGATAACTCTCTTCTAGATGTCTGGCGGCATGCGCACCCTGGCGAGCGCGAGAGAACCTGTGTCTCGGGATCACTGGGCTCTTGGTCCCGCCTTGACCTATGGATCACCACTCTGGATATCGCCTCTTGGGCCACCTCCGTGGACCACATGGCCCGTACCCTGTCTGATCACGCTCCGGTACGCTTACGTATGCGACTCCCGCTCACACCGCATTGTATGTTCACATGGCGCCTGCCTTCCAACGCCCTCCGTGAAGCCGCCTTCCACGAGGACATTCGCGGCGCCATTATCACCTATTTCGAGCACAATGTTGTCTCGGTTGAGTCGCCCTCAAACCTTTGGGAGGCCTTTAAGGTCGTGATTAGGGGGGAGTGCATCGCCAGGCAATCCGGGGTGTTGAAGTCTATTAGAGGATCCCTTGAGCATCTGCAAAATGACATAAAAGCCTTAGACCTTGAGCAATCTCGCGACCCCAACCCTGCCACACTTGCATTGATCAGGACCAAGCTTACTGAATTCCAAGAAGAGGCCGATAGAGAGGTCTCATTTCTCGGTAGAGAGGCCCGTGCTCGACGTTATGGCAAAGGCGACCACCCTGGCAAAACTATTGTGAATCTCCTTCGTCAACCGCACGCCTCTTCTTATATTACGGCACTAAATGATGATGCCGCAGGACCACTTCGACTTCAGAGATCCTAACTAGGATCTCTGACTTCTACTCCCAACTATACACTGCCAGCGTGATTGCCTCTCGTGAGACTATGGACCACTTCTTCGACTCCATCAAACTGCTGTGGCTTGTTAACAGTCACCGGGAGTACCTGGATGAGCCATTTACCCATGAGGAAATTTCTAAAGTTATTGCGGGACTTCCGAGTGACAAGGCCCCCGGTTCTGACGGGCTCACTCCTGCATTTTATAAGCAATATGCGCCCCTTCTCGTCCCACATTTGGCTGAAATGTATAACGACTCTCTTGAACAGGGTAGACCCACCCCTTCTCTCCGCGAGGCTCTACTTACCCTTCTCTTGAAACCGGACAAGTCCCCGGAGTGCTGCAATTCGTATCGTCCGTTATCACTGATAAATATTGACAATAAAATCTACGCTAAACTCCTGGCCACCCGTCTCCTCCCGCTCATGTCGCTGATCGCTCGCACTGACCAGTCAGGTTTCATCCCGGGGCGTGCCACCTCGCACAATCTGCGTACTATCTTCTCGGTCCTCCATCAGATTAACCCCACTCTCCCGGCAGTGGCCGCCTTATTAGACGCCAGAAAGGCCTTTGACACGCTAGAATGGCCCTTCCTCTTTTAGCTTCTCCTTCGATTAGGATTCAGTCCAGATTTCGTGCGCAAAATTCAATTGCTGTATACCCTCCCCACGGCGCGCGTCAGGGTAAACGGGCAGGTCACTGATCCCATCACCATCTCGCGGGGCACCAGGCAGGGCTGCCCCCCTCCCCTATGCTCTTCGCCATCGCTATGGAGCCCCTGGCGGCACGGCTGCATCAGCATCATACGCACCGGGGTATAGGTTTCTCGGCTCGAGCCCTTGTCATTTCCTTGTACGCGGACGACATAACGATGTATGTCCGCGAGCCTCGGGAGAATCTCGCACCCATGACCAGGGAGGTTGTCCGGTTTGGCAGCCTCTCCGTAGTCCAGGTCAACTGGAGTAAATCTGTCCTCTTTCCGCTCACGGACGCGCCTTTTACCCCACATTATCCTTTCGTCTGGGCGGCTGGCCCCACCAGGTACTTGGGCATCTGGCTAAGTAGGGATGTGGACGAACTGTGGAGGTCCAATTTTGGTAAGACAATGGACTGGCTGGAGACCAAGATGCGTGCGTGGCAAAGACTCCCCCTATCACTGGCTGGGCGCATCGCCATTGCTAAAATGGTGGTACTCCCTAAATTCCTTTATCTCGTCTTGAATATTCCCATCCCTTTCACGTCACAATTTTTCCAAAAATTGCGCTCTAACATCATCACACTGCTTTGGGCAGGGCGCCAACCTAGAATCGCCTACGAAACACTCCTCTTGGCTCTGGGCGGTATGGGGGCCCCTGATTTCAAGCTCTATGCGCTGTGCGCCCAGGCCAGTTTTCTCCACTTCTGGATCCACCCAACGCCTTTCCAGCCTCATGTGGCGGTCGAGGCAGACTTAGCTTCCCCATGGCCATTGCAGACTGCTCTATTTTTACCACACAAAGTACCACGCGGCGAGATTGACACGGTCGAGTGCTTGCGCTGGGCTTGGGATGGGTTACGTAAAAACACTGGCGCTGGGGCGCTCTACGCACCATCCCTGCCACTTGTAACCAATCCGCCATTTCCCCCGTTGCAGACTACGGGTATGTCCCGCCGCGCTGCCGACCTAGGCATCCACACTATGGCAGACATTTACCCCGAAAACTACTTCCTCACTCTTCAAGACAACGCTGCTCCGCTCGATAAGCTACTCTATTACCAGATCAAGCAACATGGAGAAGCGACAACCCCGCTTTTCCACTCGCTCCACGGCCCAGCGCTGCGCTTAAGCTTATTCATTCCTCAAACTCTCCGTGGAAATTGGTCACAAGACTCTATGCTCTCACACTTGCTGCTTCCCCCACCAACACGGACCGTGCCCGCAGCGCGTGGGGTGCGGACTTAGAGATTGACCTCTCCCCCAAAAACTGGCAGTACTGCTGCAACCAGATAAGGCGTCTCTTCCCCAACCATCGCCTGCGGCTCAACCATTTTAAGTATCTACATAGACTCTATTGCACCCCGATATCACTACACAAGATGGGCCTGCTGGACAGCGACAGATGTGGGAGGTGTTTGGCACCTGGCGCGGATTTCGCGCACCTGGCCTGGTTGTGTCCCGGAGTTTCCTCGTTCTGGCTAGAGGTGTGCACCGCCATTAGCGAAATTACATCTGAGCGCATTGCCCCTGATTCCTTGGTGTGCCTCTTGGGCTACATTAAGCACGTATCAGATGCTAACCGCAAACTGATTGCAATGCTCCTGGTGCTTGCTAAATGGTGGGTGGCCATCCACTGGGGCCGTAAACCGTAACCCCGGGTTAAATGCTGGCTGGATGATCCATCCCATTGCGAGATGCTCCTGGGCGAATTCTGGGATTTGATGCCTGCGGCTAGCAGACCTCCAGACATATGGGGCCCTCTTGTTGCCTACCTTCACCGACTGGCCGCCCCTGCAGACCTCACCACTGACTACCCACCACTGACGCTCAGCTGACTGATGCTGACCCAGCAGACACAATTCTTCCCACAGACGCAATCTCACATGTCTCCTCCAATGGGTAAGAATCACCGGTCCTACACAAATGTACTGTGCCATGTTTGCTTTTACTGCTGATTATAATTGTAAGTACAACCTTTAACAAGCTAACTGTTGGAGTGATAACCTGTAATATGCCTTGACTTCTTTTTCAATAAAGGTTTTGAAAATCAAAAAAAAAAGTACTACTTGTCTCCAATGACAGACCTGGGGTAGTACTCTAGTCCTGATGGCTCAGTAGCAGCTATGAGTTCACAGTTTCCCCTGGCTCACAGGCAAAGGCCCTTGGATTTCTGTGGAACCCACCTGACATACAGGAGTTGCACTCTGAGCATTTGTGGAGGCATCCCTCTTCGGGTCACAACACTGCACAGAGCGACGGCTCTCACATCACCACAGTGCTACACCAGAGTGGCAGTCCTCAACATTTATTGAGGCCCCTCCTAGCATCTGTGTGTTCAGGGTCACGCGCTTGAGTTGGCGTCACTCTTCGGGTCACAGTGCTACAAAGGGCAGCAACCCTATCTTCACCACAGCTCTGTACCAGTGCGAAGGCCCGTTGCCTTTACCATAGCCCTTACTTGGCATACAGGTGTTGTGAACGATGCACATGAGTAGATGGCCCAATCAGTGGGACGGTCCCGATGTGGACACAAATTGCATACTTCTGCTTTAGAGGTTTACTTGACAGGATCACCAGTGGGCCTCACTATCTCCAGGCAACCTCCTGTTTCTCACAGGGTCCTCTGGTCTTGGGTCAAGCAGAAGCTGGTGCTCCCGGTTTCAGGGTGAGTGGTCTTGATTTTCCTGGGTTTTGTCTCCTTACCCAGCACAGAGACTGGCAAACCCCTAGCCCCCAGTTCTTGTTCAAACAGCCAGAACGTTTACTGAGCTTTTCCACGCAGATGTACAGCTTTAGTTTGAAAATGTTGGAGTCTCAAGCTCTCCTTTGCATAATCCTTTTCTGGACATAAATTTGATTCAGTGTCTATGTATTTGAGGTTCATGGTCTGGTGGTGGCCCACTTTAAAGTGCCCATTACTCTGTTGTGCTCTTCCTCTAGAGAGCAGTCTATCAAAACAGGGGTGTCTCCAAAGCTGATAGCGCCAAACAAAGGCCATGGTAGTGACTAGACATTCACACCAGAATGTCAGCCTCAGTAATATGTGCATCAAAAGGTTACCAAAGGGGCTGCAGCCCTACTGTTTATGATTCCCTTTTCAGATGTGTCCAGGCCACTTTGACCAGTGACCTTTCTTAGAATCAAAGACCCCTTTTGAAGTGCATGAAGAGCACTGACCCTTCCTTCCTCTAATGTGTGTCCCACCCAGCTCTCAGGAATGTAGCAATCAACAAATTTGTCTGCAGAGGTCCTCTACCTCCGCATGCTCCTCCAGCAAGCCCTGGGTCACCCAAAATGTAACCCAGAGACTTCCATGTATTATTATGCCATTCACAGGCATATATACATCCCAACATCCCAACATGCACATGCAACTATAGGCGCACAGGCTCTTATGTAATGTACCACTTCACAGGTACAAATACATCCCAGCATGCACACCCAACTGTACTTGTGCAGGCTGGCACTACATACAACCCAATGCAAGCCAAGGGTGAATTAAGCACATTGCAGTAGAACTTTACACATGTGGGTGAGAAAGCTCCACTCAAGTCAGTGACACAGGTTAAAAAGGCCTATTCACTCTACTGGTCACTAATAATAAAAACATGGTATGCTGCCACCACCGCTCTCATAATACTTAACAGCCGGTGGGCGCCCCTCCAAGTCTTAGCAAGACTGCAGTCCATGAGACTGACCTATGTCATGTTCACCCATGACGTAAATTGTTGCCAAGGATGCAGGTATCACCACAGCTGGGGCACTCAGGGCAGGGGTACACATCTATTACTATGCAAGGGACTTTTCTATGCCAACAGAGGAATGCAGCCCACATCTACATTTGTATCCAACATTCCTACAAATAATGTAACTGATATGTTTTACAATGTGGTGATGGAGGACTTTGAAAGCTAATAATACACATGGAAGTAAGAAACAAACAATTTAAATAAAGAGGAATTAATAGCAATAAAGGATTCTCAACAAGTCAAGGAAATAATCCTTTGTAATGTTCACAGAGGAAGAAATGTGGCAGAGCTGGACTTCTGCTATTGTAATAGAAAAGCAAATAATCAGTTTTGTGACTTGCTATGAAAAAGAAATTGTTTATGATAAAGGGATCACAAAAACAGACAATTATACGATTATCTAAATGGCTTCATGCAGCTTTATTGCCCAATGAAGAACTAAGATATTTTATTTTGCAGCATCTTATCACAGAGATCTACTTTCTTCTGAAAGTTCCTTAAGGATGGGCATTTTCTTACCAATTTCCCTTCTAGTGCCAGTGCAGGTTTCCTTCTTGAACATGTTTCAGAGTATACACTATTTGTAACTACAATACTGTATTTTTCAAGAGAGTCAAATGATTTCTTGTGAAGTATGCATGCTAAACAATGAAATGGAAGCTATATAAAGGCCACTTTGGATGCCAAAAGTCTGTATACTTATAAATGTCTTAAAGCACTGGAGATTTATATCAGAATGCGCTCAACAAATTGCCTTAGTCATTCAAAAGTCAAATCGGAAATGGCAGGCTTTGTGCTAACAACACTTTTTTTCTTTTATCAAGATGAATATTTCCATCAGAAACCGGAATCAGCAAAGGGTTCTAGGTTTGCTCCTTCACATGCCAACCGTTAATGGGTTGAGAGAGGGGGAGTAGTCCGGGAACCATGCAATTGTGGGCAGATGTTGCTGGTTTTTTTCCTCTGGATTACTGCTGGCCAGTCCTCAGCCAATGTGTTCTGACCGCTAAAACATGGTAAAATTGGCTTATCCGCAATTTGCATATTTAACTTTCCAATAAGGCCGTAGTATATGATGTAAGAAAATAAACTAATGCCATAGAAAGTTAAATGTCACCTGCAGACTGCAGTCTCTATTATGTCGTTCATTAGTCTGACAAGAACAACATGGCTTCAGGCCTACATGTGTAGCCTGACTCCTGCAGCTTTTAAACTGGCAGGCAGACCAGTGATAAACCCTACTTTTCCATATTAAATGTCACCCCTAAGTAGGCCTTGTAGCCCACATAAGTTAGGGTGCCAGCCATTTAAAAATGGAACATGTAAGAATTTAAAGGTTGCATGTTCCTACAGTGACTAGCTTCCAAATCTATTTTCACTGTGTGGGCTTTAGCTAGTTCTACGAAGAAAAAGCTAAAGTAATATTAATGTGTTAATCCTGTGTCTTTGGTTTGGACTAAGCTAGCTACAAAGAAGGTTCAACCACTGTTTTTAATATTTATTTATTAAATAGCCAGTTCAATGGATTTTTTATAAATATATAGAAAAAGTAACTTTCCCCTGTCTGATACCCCTGCTGGCTAATTAGCATTCACCTGCTTTCAGCTGGCGAGCCAGTGTGGCGTTGATGAGGTGTGAAATATTGTTATCAAAGCAGAGACAATGGCTTGGGCTTGGCAGGATGGCTTGGGGGCAGAATGTGACCCACTTTCCCCAAGCAAAGCAATTTAGGAGTGTCTAGGAACTACACTACTTAAAAAGGACCAGCTGGAGATCCATAGTTTTATAGTTTCATAATAAGGGAAACGTGCGTGAGAAGGGTCTTTTGATTCCAAAACATACTTTAACCTCCTGGCTTTAGTCTCAGAGAAGGAAGAAGCTGGACCCAGCACTAGTTTGGTGTGAATAAGCGGGAAGGGACAGCTCATTTTCTTAAACACATCCATAGGTGTACCACAAGCTCCCTCCATGGGTGGAAAGATTTTGCCACTGGCTAGTGCATTGGATCTCATACTCGGCTCCTCTGAAAAAACTTCTGAGCCTCTGGTGGAACAGAAGAGGAATGAACCAGCTGTTTGTAACCTGTGTAGAGACATGAAGGATAGGACCTGCTCCCACATGTACAGGGATAAAGAAGTGGTCTCCAAGGGTCAGTTGGCTGACCTCCTGTGTAGCAAAAGGCTGCTAGAGGACTTTTTGTGACGAAACTAGTTGACAAGCTACCACTGGACCTGGACTGCCTCTTACTGATGGCCTCTGCAAGAGTGTGTCCTGGCCCCTTAAGTCTACATGTAAAACAAATCTGGGTCAGGACTTTAGGAATCTCACATAACGTGTCATATACTATTATTGGTTGGCTTTTCCTGCATCTGACATACGTATGTGTGTGCTTTTGTTGATGCGCAATAATTAATTCTCTTTTTAGTATTAAAAAACTTAATAAATGTTTTGGTTTTTTTTTCGTTAAAGACAGTGTAAGCCATCACTCATTCAAATGATTAGGTGTTTTGCATGTTTTTCCTGTAGGGTATGATGATCTGGACACATTCTCTTTGACTTATTCAGCTATTTATGTACTTTTCTAGTAAATAATTCCTTCAGGAGCTTTTATATGGAGATGACACATCCAAAGAAAGATACTGAAGCATGGAATGTTTGAAAAAGATCAACCCTTCAAGGAGTTATGCTCCCTGGATTAGGGAGGAGGGAGAGAAAACAGCAAAAAGTTACATCAACAAAAAATACATACAAATTGTTTGAAATTCCACAGATAGCATGGGTAAGGTGGTATTGGGTGGTTTCTAAAATCTCAAAAGATCACTGATAAAGTCAATAGTTCTGGCCTAAAAGTACTAATGCATGTGCACAGCTGTGCACCATTGCTGTTTTCCATTTAGAAGCCAAAAATTAAGTCAAAAGGATTGATTTCTGTATAAAATGCTTATAGAAAATAAAGATTTAAATATCGTAACGGTGTGATGATTGAGTGCATTTTCAGATGTAAAGTAGTGACTTACGCATTCCAACGGAAGCACTTCCTAGAAGGCAGAATGATACACAAAAAAGGCAATAGCAAGAGGCGAGAAAGTGACTACTCCTCCAGGCGGAGCCAAACCCCCCAATCTAGATCTATTTTATATAATTGAGAACAGTAGTTCAGGCAGACATATGGGCTAAGCCAAACCTATAATGTTTTGGGGAAGTTAGGAGAGTTGTTTTCCCTTTGATGACTATAATATGGCAAATAGTGAAAAATAGTCTTACAAAAAATACTTTTTTTAAAATCTCATGATTAGAGGGTCAAACCTGAAGCCAGCTGCATTTCAGAAACATTGAGTGTGTTGTGGGGAATAGTGATTGTGTATTAGCTCCAGTCACTCTATTAAACAGTGATTGCAAGCCATGCATCGTCAAAAATATCTCTAAATTCTTGACATTTCACTGAAAGATTACGTTGAAGTTAAAAGTGGAATCCTGCAGAGGTCCCATTCGAAACAATGTGTACGCCTCAAAACAAAACAGCCACAATCTTGCGTTGAATATTACTTGTTTTGAAATATAAGTGTGCTATAAAAATGCTGGCACCTTGGAATTTCGATACCTTACATTTCTGCAGTGTACTTGTGTTCAACAAGCATATTAAGTATTGAAAATAACCAAAAATGTAACTATCGAATAAATATTAAATTCATGATAGAGATCGTATTATGAATAGACTTGCTTTTATGACATGCTATTTCATGTAAAACAGCAATGTATATAACAACGAAATATTAACATCATAACTTTTCAACTTAAAAAGATACAACTAAAATTGAGAAATAGGTGAATGAAATAAAATAAAAATGAAATGTCTTTAATGTGCAATAACTGTATAAAAATAAAAATAATTTAAAAATCATAACGTGTTTTTAGAAGTTAAAATAAACTGATGATAAAATGGATAAAAAATGTGTGATACAGTACAGAAGACCACTTTCAGAAGTCATAATTAAAGTTGGAAGAGTTTGAAAATAAGTTTTGTATTAGTGTTTTACTTTCACTAGGCAAGTTGAAAAAGCATTAGCAAAGCCAATATGCCTGGATTTAACATGTCAACGCATGATCTCATGCGCTGAATGCAAAAAAGCTGTTCACCACTTTAAAGCCTGTCCTGTTTGCTTTGCCAATGCTGGGAAAAATAGCAGAAAATTATTGCTTTTATTATAGAATGCATATAAGAGTTAAAGAATTAAAGCATCAAAATGAATGAGTGTAGTTTTTAGATATACCAAAGTTCTGCATGGATTCCAATGGAATGCACTTCCTCAAAGGTGCAATGATACACCAAATAGCCAATTATACAAAGTGAGAGTGTAATGCTTCTCTTGGAGAAGCCAAAGCACCTTCTATGGATATTTTAAAGATTTGGTGATAATAGATGTTGTTGTGCTGTCTAGTCAGACCTAATAAGGTGAACTGGTGGGAATAATGTGTAACTTGCTTTCATAAATCTTAGCAGCCAACTCCAACATTGTAAATGCTTTTAACCTTTAAAGCAAGTTAGGATTGGTTGATGAAAATAAATAAATAACTTTTACTAGCTATGTAACAGTTTTTGAAGCTCTTGAACTTATTGTGGTTTAAAAAAAAAAGGGGTGATTTTGTAACCATGTGGACATTTTGTCCCACAGCTTAGTTAAACAAGCATTGGCAAAGTCAACAGGTCTGTCCTAGACCTGGTCATATATATGGGAATATTGAATACATTATAAATGTAATAAAATAATGAGAATACATATATGTTTTTAGGTTTCACATGTAATGGTGCTTGCAACAGTATTAGGTTTGGCTTGTAATGGTGCTTTCACCATTTTGGCAAACGTAATGTACTCAGTACATACTCCATAAATATAGAAAGTTGCTTCAGGTCAGCATTCTTTCACTATTCGCTTGAGACCATTTGTAAATGCATCTTGGATCTTCTTACAGTAGAGTTTTATTCTCAGGTCTTTCTATCAGCTTAGATGTATCCTTTTTTGGAGTGCACTAGGAGCTATTTTATGTCTGAAAAGCAGACTCTGGTATCACACATTTAGGGGCATATTAGCAACGATTTGCGATAATTATCGCAAAGCGCGCTTAGCGCTGTTTTTTTTATTGCCGGCTAATGCTGGATTTCATCGCCGAGATAGCGCGTTATTAGCAACGCTTATCTCCAAGGCGATAAAAAATCCAGCGATAGCGGCGTAATGCGAGAATATCGCAGGAAATCCAGCGATAAAACACCAGCGATAGGGGAATCCTTGATGATAGGCCATGGTGGACTTAGCCTCACAATCCACCTCCCATTGAGAAAATAGGTAAGTCAAGTTTTTAGCAGGTGTTAAATTCCAGCGATAATCGCGGTTAGCGCGACTTTTTTTATCGCTTCGCGGGCATTGATAATAGGGGGAAGTTCTGTTTGCGACTGTTTGCAGTTGCTTTTAGTTGAGAACGCCTACTTTGCATGTCATTAGCGATAATTATCGCTGACATGCAAAGCGGCAACAAAACGGCCGCTATCGCCATTAAGCTGTTGCTAACAGCTGTTAGCGACAGCTTGCTAATAGGGCGATAAAAATATCGCCGCTTTATCGGCAAAAGGTGACGCTAAAGTGGCGATCCTGCCCTTGATAATATGCCCCTTAATTCTTAATCTCAGTCATGTATTTAATTTTGAAACATTTTTGTTTTGTTTTGCACTGCAACAGGTATTTTTTATTTATTTTTATCATTGGTGGACTAGGAGACATGAGTCTTTGCACAAGTTGATGACTTAAAAGACCGGTCCTCCTTTTACCCAGATTTCCACGAGGTTGCTACTGGCAACCAAGCTATGACAAGGAGAGCTGCAATTTTACTATACAGCTGCCAGATGTCCTCAAAGGAGAATACAATTGCTTGAAAGTTGAAGCTGCACTATATAGCCAAAAGCTGCCTTCCCAGAAGAATATCATGGAGATGGAAAGATGCAGTTGCTCAATACTACACGCAGTTGCACTCTACACCACCAGAGGTCCTCGCAGAAGAGCACAATGGAGATGGAGAGGGAAAGCTGCAGTTGTGCTATATTACTAACGGTGATCCTCACAGAAGAGTGCAATGGAGTTGGAAAGCCGCAGTGGCTCTATACTACCAATAGAGGTCCTTACGGAAGAGTGCATTGGCAAGGTTAAGCTGCAGTTGCACTGTACTACCAGCAGGGGTCCTTACAGAAGAATGCAATAGAGATGGAAAGATGCAGTTAAGCCATACTACTAACAGTGGTCTTCAGAGAAGAGTACAATGTAGATGGAAAACATCTTGCACTCTACAACCAACCGGGGTCCCCATAGATGAGTATAATGGAGATGGAGATGGAAAGCAGCAGTTGTGCTATACTACCACCAGAGAAACTCACAAAAAGGTGCAATGGAAATGGAAAGCTTGTTGCACTATACTACCAACAGAGGTCCTCACAGAAGAGTGCAATGGTGTCATAATCCTACCTCGATGTATACTTCACCTTTGGAATAGCAATTTATGCAAAAGGCACGCACCACTGATATTGAGAGAAAATACATACAGTCATGCTTTGCTCTTAGGTCCAAGTTTTCATCATACAAGTGCAATAAGCAAACATATTACTTTCTACAAGATCACATTTTTCAGTGACTGATGTCCACTAACTTTTTGTTTCTTTTTTAAGTGTTAGGATGGGCACCCCAATGGAGAATGGCACCTGCACAACTATTCCAAGATGACTACATCATCCTGAAAACTATGCACACAATGATTACATGTCACTGCAACACCAGTGTATAGGAATGAAGTGCAAACTCTGAAAAGCTGCAACAGTTCCGCAAATAGATACTTGAGGTACCTCTCAAGACAGATACAATTGTTTGAGATGTCAGTCACAAAGTCAAGGGCATGTGAATTTAACCTAGATATTTGCATATTCTCCTACGATTCTAATGCCTTATGCTTGTTTTTTTAAAGGAATAATAAATATCCAAAAGTTGGTTGATAGTGATGAGTCAATATTGCAACTTACAATACATTTCTTGAGTGTTATGGAAATAGCTGATGGCACTGTGCTACACATAGGGACTAGCAGTCACTGGGAAGCAAAACTGTCTAAAAAATTCAAGTCTCAAGGAACTAATTTTTCAGGTGTATATAACCATGTAAAGCGGTATACCAAATACCCAGGGCCTGTAAATTAAATGCTACTAGGAGGCCTGCAGAACGTATTGTGCCACCCACTTGAGTAATGTCTTAAAACAAGTCACAGGTCTGCCACAGCAGTCTGAATGCAGTTTTAAACTGCCAATTCTACTTGGTAAAATAACCTTACCAAGCTTTAAATATAAGTCACCCCTAATATACGTCCTAAACAGCCCATAGTGCAGAGTACTTTGTTACTAAAAGGTTGGGCATTTACTTTTAGGTTTTTACATGTCCTGGTATTGAAAAACTCCTAAATTCATCTTTCACTGCTGTGAGGTCTACCTCTCCCGTAGGATAACATTGAATTGCCTTATTACAATTAATAAGTGCTAACGTTTGATTGGAAACATGTAGAGATTTTATGTTTGGTGTCTAAAAAAATTTCAATTTAATATTCTATTGGTAAAGTCAGATTTTAATTTACAATTTTGAAAACGCCATTTTCTTTCCCTAGACATTTTGTGCCTGCATCCTGTACCTGGGTCACATGTCTGGGTGTAGTTGGTAGTTGGACTTTGTTTTTTCCACTGAGACCACCACACAATAGAGGGATTAGGTGTGCCTGGATGGGACACCACTGGCAGGCTGATAGGGAGGACCTGGGCACAGCCTCTCTTGCAAATCAATAGGCTGTGAGCTGCCTTAACACAAAGGACCTGTCACCACTTCATTGTTCAGGCAGCCAGACTGGACCCAGGGCAGGGAAGATAGGAAACTCTAAGTACTTCATAGGGAATTTTCTAGAAACTTTTCCTTCTTCATTGAAGGGGCCCAGATAGTCAGATTCTAAAACCTGGGACTTAGAAAATTTTGGGCAGAAAACTGCTCTGAGAACTGACAGGAGACCTGGATCTGCATGCTCATATATCCACCGAAGGTGCATTACCGATCAGCCAGATTTCGCAGCAGCTCCTGCTACATTCTTTTCCACAGCAGCAAATCCTGTTTAGTGGTCCTTTGCAGAAGGGGTATCCGGCCTTGTGAAGCACTCTTCGGCTACAGCCTCCAGCCTCGTTTCACTGTCCAAACTTGAAAATCTTCACCATGACTTTGTCCAGCGGCTCCCCGACGATGATGCCTCCTCCTCGGACACTGACTGCAGCCTTACCCCACTGAACTTCTACCTTTCCAGAACATTTTTGTCGAGATTTCTTCCAAGTATGAAGGTAGGCGCCAACCGGGCCCAATCCACTTCTTGTATCCAACTTGCACTCCATCGTGGTCAGCCATATTTTTTTACTTTGACCCATTCTCACCTGTCTAGATGTCCGCGATTGGTGCTTTGATATTTAAGGCTCTAGTTTGCACCTTAATCTTTTAAAATTCATAACTCTGGTTCTACGGAATGCATTTTTGTCGTTTTGCTGTCAAATTATTTATTAACATTTATTCTATTTTTCTAAATTGGTATGGGATTTTTCTTGTGTTGTGTTTTCACTTTGTTACTGTTCGTGTGCTTCATAATACTTTACACATTGCCTCTCAGTTAAGCCTGATTTCTTTTGTGCCAAACTTCCAGAGGGTTAAGCCAGGTTAATTTAGTGACTTTTGTAGTTCACCCTGACAGGGTTTGTGGCTGTTGCTTGGGCAAGGTTAACCAATTTCTCATGTGTATGTATTTCTGTATGACAAATTTTTGAAAATATGAGGCTGGCAAGAGCTTAAAAAACATACATTTATGAGATTTCCAAAGTTTTCACACAATTTGATGAAATGTACAAAGGTAAAGCCTCACTATTTTCAACTCCTTTCAACTACACAACAACACAGATACACAGTACTGCATTTTACAGTAGCCATCCTCAGTTTGAGCTGGAAAGCAATATGTATTAGAGGAAATGACCACAATATTTTGTAGAGCAATGTTTCCCGCTACCACCTTGTACACCTTCCTCGCCACAGATGTTGCTAATTGAATGGATGCCTCACCTCGGAGACATGCATACATACACCAGCCTTAAGATCTTTGTTACATTGAAAAATATTTACAAATATATAGATGTTCTATAAATTCTATGTATTTTAGATAATAGACCAAAGAAGTTCCACCCTTCCTTTGAGCATACCGGCTCAATTTCTGAATTCCAAAACCTTATTTCATTGTTTTTCTGGAGATGGCAATGCTTTGCCACCTAGCCAGGCAAGGTCATGTCAGTGCTGGTGATCATGATTTCCGTTGTTAGTTCTACTGATCTCCCCTGTGTATCATTATACAGAGATGGAGTCATGGATCTCGAAGACGCGAGAACTGAAAGCAATCACCTACAGGAGACATTGTGATGAGCACACAGAATAACTGATGGGATTGGATTGGGGGAGGGGTAATCTCAGTGCACTTTGTTAGTTTTTGTTGTTCAGATTTTGTGCTGGTATACTGAGACACCAAATAAGAGATGGGGCTCAGCAGTGAAAAGTGCCCTAATTGGTAGATTGTGTCCCTTTTTTATGAGTGTATGTGTCCTGCCTTTCCAGTGGCACAAGCAATTCTCTTGGGACAGTTTTTCGCATATTTCAGTCCTGTGGCAGCGGCTGTAGTTGTCAACTTCTGTTCCTCTTGTGGAATGGCCAAAGCTAGCACCTTAGGGACAAGGGAAATTCTGCAGTTCCAGAAAATCTAGGATTCATGACTGGTCACAGACCATCATGAGAAACTCTCCATTGTCGGGGGGCCAGTTGGCAGGCATTGGCTTGGTTACTTTGAGAAAAGTAACAACCTCACACTTTGAACTAAGCTCTGACTGCACCAAGCAAGTGAAGGAAGTGAGTCCGATCATGCCCAGAAGAGTTAGCTTAACTCTTCCATCCAAGCATTTATCCTCCCCCGGACCTCATATCCAGGACAGCAGCTTGACCTCCTGGGCCGCTCCTCCCACAGACTCTTACCAGCTTGGGCACTCATTTAATTTGAGACTTACACTCGTAAAGAGTGCATTTGCCTGCAGTCTGTCTGGTCTGTATTTAAATGCCGCCTGGGCGCAGCTGCTAGGTTCCTGTACTCTCAGCAGGCTGTTATTAACCCACCTCTCACCGGCTCTCCACCGTTCTTTTTAACTCACCCCACCCTCATTGTTTTTAATCCACCAAGCGCCTCCTCTTCATTGCTTCATTCATCCAAACGGTCTCCACATCCTCGCCACGAGTTGTCTGTTATTTCTTCCCCACCTCCTGCTGTCCGTTGTTTGTGCTTTCTTCCCCTTCTTCTCCTAACTTTTCAAAACAATAATAAAACAACCCCATCCTAGATGCTGCACACGCACCACAATTTAATTGAAGCTCTTTTAATTTAGAGGCACAGAGAGATGATCGGCAAGAGCAATGGTGTGTAGATCTTCTATGCCTTACCTTTTAGGAGCTGGGATGTTGGTTCCGGGCTGGGCGCTCTTTAACGATTGCTCGTGGGAGGAGAAGCATGTTTTAGAAGGGGTTGCAGTGAAAATGTAGCGTGTGGACATGTGTGAGTATCGCATCTGCAGCTTTCACTGTGTCCCTAGCACCCCCCCCCCTCCACCACCACACATACACACACATACAATTCCTATGTTGTGGAAATTGGAGTGCATTTAAGGAAAGCTCTTTCTTCCTTCTATCGGTTGTTTTTCACTACCAGACGCTACAATTACACAACTTACGGCTTTGAGTCAGAAAAGGCTCAGTTCTGACCACTTGATGATCGCATTCCAAACAGTTCCCAATGGGGTTGGTGCCTTCTCTATGAGCTCCCTTTAAAATATCCCCCTTGGCATCTTTCATAGCACCTGTTCATTGCGTCCCACTTCAATCATTTAAAAAAATATAATTTATTTGGAGGGGTATTTCGCTGCAACAGGAAACATCACAGTAAACCATCAGAGTCAGACTTTTTACTCTGCAGCTGCAACTCAGCCTCAGCACATAGTTTGTAGCTCAGATCTCGGCTCTATAGCCTTCAGGGCGCTGGAATGATGAAGAGTCCGTCAGCCGCATGCGCCTACCACTCTTCTAACGCAGAGCCGAGTTTTGTCGAACACTGCTATAAATAAGTGTTCACAGTTTGGCTGGATGTGTTGTGGGGAGGGTCCTGTGGCTGCCTGGGCCCTCGCTGAGACTCTTGCTGGCAGATGGGCATATTGCTGGGAGCCTATTCGAGTGAGAACGTGGTCTGCCTCTGCCTGCAGAGCGGGTGGGGGGAGTTACAAGGAGAGACTTCAAGAGCCACCGACCTGAAAGCTCGTGGCTGGAAGGAGAGGGCTGTGTGCGAGCACAGGCTTTGCTAGCTCTGCCTCAGCTATCAAAACAGTATTCTGCTGACTTTTTCTAAGCGTGGTATAGGTAGGAAAAGCAGGTATCATCTTATAGCTTACATTGAGCAGCTGGGATA
The DNA here is from genome assembly GCA_963921515.1 of Calotriton arnoldi. NCBI lineage: Eukaryota > Metazoa > Chordata > Amphibia > Caudata > Salamandridae > Calotriton > Calotriton arnoldi. The sequence continues at coordinate 306,970 of CAWUFW010001839.1, forward strand.
TATAGATGCGCACAGATATTCGCTGGCGTGCAAGCTTTGTACCCACAAGAATTGATTTTAAATACATGCAAATAATCTGAAATATTTTTAACTTTTCTTTTATAAAGGAAGATTTTGGTTTAACAGTTACATTCAAATGCATTAAAATACTGTTCATTCAGAGCTTCTATTACAAAATGGCTGACTAAACGAAGTAATATTCAGTAGGGGCTGGTGGTTTTTGAAAGTGGTGTGACGTAAAAGTTCTTTCCAACTTTCATGGCATAAGCGAGGCAGCCACACGGTCCTCAGGTCTGAACTGCACAATGTAAAATCAGAAATCTTGGGACCAATTACAACTTCCCCGCTTTACCAAAATGTGCGATCCTAGGCAAATATGTTACTACACCAAGCCTCCCTTTTCTTCGTTATTATATACGAGTGCACCTTAAAATACACAAGTTCAGGAGAAAATGCTCTGTAAAAAGACGTTATTTTTGATGTAATAAAAAATAACGTTGATTCATGTTAATGTTGCTTCATGTATCATAAGAACTAGGCCACATATATGGCAGGGACATCTTAAGGACATTTAGGTCTTTGGGCCAAACATATTTTGGGGGCCCTTCTTGGAACAGTTTTGAATTTATGATTCAATTTCAACTCTTTCATGCCCTCTTTGACCAGGTCACTGACTGCACAGATGGACTCGTGCAAATTCTAAATGTGTTAACGTCTAATATTCATAGATAATGATATGTGTTTTCAATATTGTAAACAGCAACAGCTCACTAATATTACTGCAAATTATCTCTGTGACACCTTCCCATTTCTCATATGTGAAATCCTGTTTGGATCTAAAATAAACTTTTTTTACATGGATGTTGCATGAAACACAAACCCAACATTTCTTTACAAAATGTCTACACTAAACTCTCATGCATCACCCACATTAAACATAAGTTAAAGGAAAATAGTATTTCAAACAATTCTGTTGTATTTCAAACAATCTGTTAAAGAATTATTCGAGGTCATCAGGGCAAGGCTCTGCAGAACAGAGCTGTCTCTATCAGGGGGCCCCCTGAAAGGCAGGGGCGTCAGACCAGAGCCCACTTTGCCTATGTCCTGAAACTTCTCTGATATATGACAACTGACTAATAAATAGCATTGACGTTAGAGCGGGTACACAGAGATATTTCTAAATTCAAGTGAGTCACGTTTAAAAAACAAGCATTGGCATAGCCAATAGGTCTCGCCTTTGGGACCTTATAAGTGTTTAGCCATGCATCAGTTGATGTTGTTGCACCAAGGATATTGTGCTGTATAACTAAACACTTATAAGGTCCCAAAGGCGAGACCTATTGGCTATGCCAATGCTTGTTTGAATGATGCCATGGTTAATGGCTCTTTCAGTGCCTTGAGCTCTGATAACCAGGTCCCAGGCCAGTGCTCTGTCCTCTAAAGGTTTATGGTAATTGGTAAAAATGTATTTGGCAAAGACAACTTACCTGTAAGTCTCTAGTACAGAGGTCTCCAAACTTTTTGATGCAGAGACGCCCCTGTCAAACAATTTTAGGCGTAAGGACCCGCACCTGACAAAAATGTATAGAACTTGGTCCTCATCATTGCCAACTATCCAGCAGCGGCCGGCTCAGGTAAGCGTGGTGGGGCAGGGCGCGGCATGGGGGGAAGCCGACAGACGATAGAATAGGTATTATTTATTTATTTATTTAATTATACCTATTCTGTCGACTTCCCCGTCCCTGCCCCGCCTCACCGCGCTGACCTGAGCCAGCCGCCGCTGCAACTATCGACAACCAGAAATGCCCCCAATTCCCACTGCAAATCATTTTTACATTGGGGAAATAAATTAAACAATGTTAAGCAAACCAAAGGTCAGTGAGCTTGGGGGCGTGGTCAAAGGTGTGGCTAAAAACAACGTGCCTCATTTATGTGGCATTCGCGTAGGGCAGCGCCGCAAGTCTTCTTGCTGCGCTGCCCTACGCCAATGTGAAAGGGCAGGATTGTACCTTATTTATGAAATATGGTGCATTTCTGTCCTTTCCCTCTGCATTTGTGCACAAATTGCTGCCTAGAGCCAACATAGGCAGAATTAGCTTTTGTGCAGGAAGGGGCACCTTCCTGCACAAAAACAATCCTGAGAGGGGATTTCCTCTTTCTATGTGTGCTGCAGAATGCAGCACACATGGAAAGAGTAAAAAACGAGGAGAAATGAGAACATTTTTCCTCGTTACGCCTGCTGTGGGGAGGCATAAGGTTTTGGCGCTGTCCCAGGTTTACATGGTTTTCAAATCTGGGGCAGAGTCAAAATCCATGGGTGTTGCGTGGGAACACCCACTGCAATGCCCATGGAATGCCTGCTTGACATAGAGTAAGGCAACGCAGCGACTTGCACTTCTTTATCTTAATCCATATCTATGAGGCCATGCAAAGCCACGCAGGGTGACTTTGCCTCGCCTCAAAGATATGATTGAGACACTTGTGCCACCGAAGCTTCAAAAAATGTGACGCTCCGGCGGCGCAAGCCTCTCATAAATCAGCCCCAAAATATTTTGTTCGTTTTTTAGGTCCTTCACCATCAGGTAGCTACATAAAAAATAATGGGTAGCTTAAATGAAAAATAAATTTTAAAAGTTGCTACTCAGTGAGAAATGCACTATATAGTACATTATAAAACCTCTTTTATGTAATGCACTGCAGAGGTCTGTGTGTAACCAGAGAGCCACAGAATTAAATTTGGTTGGTGCAGTGGAGAATAGTGACTTGTGTATTTTTAGTGCTATGAGGTCACAGCCTGTGACAGAAAGCATTGTGAATGTGTAAGTCATTATTTTATACTTGCATTACACACGGTATAAGATAGACTGCTACAAACTGTGCAAATAGTTTTAGGATAAAATCAAATGTAGCTTCCAAAATGTAGATTAATGTAATATCAGACCATAAGTAATGCATTTTTTTTGGGCAGAACTGTCCCTCAACTCCTCCTCAGGGGTACTAAGCACTGTGAAAATACAGTTATGATTAAAAGCACACACTTCACATCCCAGTTGTTAACCACCACATACAAAAAAAACCCACATCTTTGCCATCACAATGCTTGGAGTTATTCGAGCAATTAAAGCCAGAACCCCTCCAAGCATCCTTTACATTTGCAGATTAACTCATAGCACACATTTGCATTTCATTCAGGCAAGCAGGTACCCTGGAAAGAAGGCTTGTTTGAAGAATTGTTTTACCTGTCTGCTGGGCCTCTTCGTTTTACTGCACATGAGACTCAATTTACTTCAGCTGAAGTATTTTAACGATCGCTGTTGTCTTTGTCCAAAAGGAAGAGCACATGTTTTGTATACCAGGCAGAAGTTAGGCCTGGAAATGCGTGACCCCCTTCCCAGAGCTCCACAGCCCCCCTGGGGGTCGCGCCCCACAGATTGAAGACCTCTGCTCTAGTATGTGGTAGGGCATGTAGGTCTAGAGACCCCAGTGGACTTAATGCACTTAAGTGTGCACTGCTGTGGTGTCTGGCATCATTTTAAAGTCAGACCTGCCTTGCAGGCTGGTTGAAAAATAAAACAAAAACCTTGTTCTTCTTTGGAATTAAAAGTGCTTCTAAAGTCCAAAACCCTCTTCTTATGACTTATAAGTCATCCCTAAGGTCTGACCTAGGTGCCCCAAGGGTAGGGTGCATTGTTATAAAAACCAGGGACAAAACCAAAAGATGTTGCATAAGTCCTGTTAAAGAAAAACAGCCAAGTCGTTTTTCCCTACTGTAGTGCTGCTAACCCTAGGCTAACATGGTGAAGGCTTTATTACATTTAATAAAGTATATCTTTTCATTGGAGCTAGCTTGCAATACCATTCAAAGTATCACAATAATGGTCACATTAAATCCAACAACTTGCCAAAGTTGAATTTAATATAACTATTACAGGAAAGTAGTTTTAGTACTTACTATCCTCAAGTTACCTTAAACAGCTCAGTAGCAGCCTCTTCTAATTAGCCAGACTTTGACAGCCTGAGGCAAGCTGCTTCCTGAGTAAATGTGAAGAGGCCTTCGGCTACAACAATGCAGTCATTTGGTGGGAGGAGATTTGCTTCCTGGAGAAGCCAGGGAGAGCAAGCGAGGTGGGGAGATCAGCTGGACTTTAAAGGAAGGAGAACAGATGTCATAGGACCCAGGCCAGCCCTCACTTTCTTGATCCCCAGGCAGATGGGAGCACCTCTAATTTGATTAGGAGAGGGTATGGTAAGGGAGTGTAGTCTGTTGTTAGCCACACTTCTGGTTTGAGTTACACAGACACACACACACCAAGGAGATAATTTCTCAATTTTAGATTTTTGTGAGAGCAGTGCATTCTGGGTCAGAAATACACCACACTTCGCAGGAAGTGGTTAAAGCAGAGGGAGGTCGCTTTATCCCTATTGGTTAGGGAGCCCCTCCTCCTCCCAGCTCAGAACAGAGGATAAATATGGGAGAGCTGCAGGAGAAGAAGGACTGCCCTTAAGTACCCTTAGACTGTGAAACAGAAGACTTTCACTCCGAAGGACTGTACCTCACTCACAAGGCTTCACAAAGAAAGGACTATCCCTGACTCAAAGGAAAAGGAGTACATTCACTGATCAGCAACAGGTACAAAAGAGCTGGAAGAAGTCACCTGCAAAGCCAAAGAGAGGATCACCCCAGCTGGCCAGTGGCAGCTGGAATTTTCGTGGACTGTGCGCTGCATCATGAGAAATTGAATCCTAGCCCCCAAGAGGCAATCCAGAGTCTCTAAAACCTTGGCCTGAGCTAGTGGACACTAATTTTCCCCAAAGGAACTTAGAACCAACAAGATATCAAAGTTTGGAAACTTTCTGCAAAGTTTTGCAGAAAACCTCCAGGAGGAGTCCGATCGCCGCCAAGAGTCAAGCAGCTGTCATCAAATTGCGAATCAGCCTAATGGCGCTAGTTTGTCCCACTGAAAGCTCTTGAGCTCCTCGCCGTTGAAGTCAAGCACAAAGACTTCCAGAGGCTCACTGAGGCATAGTGCTACAGCAGGCCGCCACCGTCGAATCAAACTCCGGATCAAGGAACCCGAGGACTCATCGCCAAGAGAAAAGCTCCAAGAAAAAGACTAAGTCCGAAGGTAAACTTTTGTATTTCTCTGGTTCCCCACATTGGATTTTTGTCATTTTGGTGTTATTTTGAAGATAAAAAATATACTCTATTTTTTAAATTAGCGTTGGATTTATATTGTTTTGCGTCTTTTACTTATCTACTGTTTTGGTGGTTAAATGCTTTACGCATTGTGGTATTATACCTCCACCTACTAATAACCCACTTCCCTACAAATGGCACTAAAATCAGAAATTAAAGAATGCCGCTCAATGACGCGCCTTATTTAAAGCAACTGCAATAACAACCACAGATTCAGACATTTATTGCTGTAATGCACATATTAGATTCCATGTTATTACCGCATTGCTGTGACGTTGACTTGAGAAAAGCAGTGTTTACAGTCTCACACAGTGCATGTTACATTGACTTTGCATAGGGAAATGACTGCCAACATTCACAAGGCTTCTTCACTGCGATGTTACCTTACTGCACAGATGTAAACCTTTGCATTCTGAGTTTGGTTAAATACTGTTTTTGAGACAAAAGAGCACGCAATGCAATGGCATAAACTATTTATAAAGATGTGCAAAGTATAATATGGTATTTATTACCATTGTGGAGGAAAGGGAAGGACGTCATGCAATACTTGAGGCATCGTTGTTTGTGAGTCACAGCTCCTCCCCACACTCAACAATGATAAGAAATACTATATTACATTCTGCACTTCTTCACATAATATATATATATGAACTCTTCAACGTCATACAACAATTCACCAAGCCCTCCAGCGAAGCCACAGACGTCACACCATCCCAAGAACTCTGCAACAAGCTCAGCTTCTATTTCCATCTGAAAATCAAGGCCCTCTATGACAACTTCAGTGAACAGACACCTGACACCACCCTCCTCCCCACCACTGACAACAAGCCGATCATCACAACCTGGAATCCAGCCACCGCAGAAATCACCACCGCGGCCATGAAGAACACCCACTCAGGAGCCCCCATGGACCCCTGCCCACCGCACATCTACCACAGGGCCGCCGCCGCCATCGCACCCGAACTTGAACGGACCATCAACGCCTCCTTCAAATCCAGCATCTTCCCAGATGACTGGAAGCGGGCGAAGGTCAAACCTCTCCTCAAGAAGCCCACGGCCGACCCGATGGACCTGAAAAACTACCGGCCCATCTCCCTCCTCCCCTTTGCTGCCAAAGTCACAGAGAGACTCGTAAACGCTCAGCTGACCGCCTTCATCGAAGAGAACTCCATCCTAGACTCCTCCCAGTCTGGATTCCGCAGTAACCACAGCACCGAGACCGCCCTCCTCGCTGTCACCGATGACAGCCGCATGCTACTCGACCAGGGCCACACTGCGGCCCTCATCCTACTAGACCTCTCCGCAGCCTTCGACACCGTCTCCCATCGCACTCTCGCAGCCAGACTGCACGACGCCGGGATACGAGGAACCGCCCTCAACTGGATCCAATCCTTTCTCTCTGGCAGAACCCAGAGAATCAGACTCCCGCCCTTCCTATCCGAACCCACAGAGATCAACTGCGGAGTACCCCAGGGATCTTCGCTCAGCCCCACGCTATTCAACATCTCCATGGCCTCCCTCGCCGCCATCGTCAGACAGCATGGGCTCAGCCTAGTATCATACGCCGATGACACCCAGCTCATCCTCTCCCTCACGAAGAACCCCGAAGACACCAGACTCTGTTTCCAGGAAGGAATGAAGGACGTGGCAGCCTGGATGAAAAACAGCTGGCTGAAGCTCAACTCGGAGAAGACCGAGGTCCTCGTCCTCGGACCCTCCACCTCCGCTGGGACAACACCTGGTGGCCCTCCGCCCTCGGGAGTCCACCCACCCCTACAGACCACGCACCGAACCTCGGCATCATCCTTGACTCCTCCCTCACCATGACCCGCCAGATCAACTCCGTCGCCTCCACCAGCTTCAACTGCCTCTGCACCCTCCGCAAGACCTTCAAATGGATACCCCCCGAATGCAGAAAGACCGTCACCCACGCACTCATAACCAGCAGACTGGACTATGGCAACGCCCTCTACGCCGGAATCAACAAAACCCTCCTACACAAACTCCAGACCATCCAGAACACCGCAGCCAGACTCGTCCTCGGGACCCCACGGCACGAACACATGACCCAACACCTTCCAGACCTCCACTGGCTCCCCGTTGAGAAGAGAGTAACCTTCAAACTGCTCACCCACTCCTACAAATCCCTCCACAACATCGGACCCAAATACCTCAACAAGAGAGTCTCATTCCACGTACCCAAAAGGAACCTCCGCTCCGCCGACCTCGCCCTGGCAGAGACCCCCCGCATCCGCAGAAGCAGAGCAGGTGGAAGAGCCTTCTCCTACGTTACAGCCAAGGCCTGGAACGAGCTCCCAGTCAACATCAGACGCTCCCCAACCCTGCACACCTTCAGGAAGAACCTCAAGACCTGGCTCTTCGACTGAACCGGAGCTGCACTACCCCCTCTCCCCAGCGCCTTGAGACCCTCACGGGTGAGTAGCGTGCTTTACAAAACCCCTGATTGATTGATTGATATATAATATATATATATATATATATATATATTACCTACTGGTGGTCGCCAGTAGGTAGTTATAGTTAGGACCTATTTTCCATAGGAAAAGCGTTTTTTGATTTGCCTCTATCTTTGGCGCCGTTTGACGAATCTTCGCAAAATTTTCAAAACTAATGGTTCACTCAGGTCAGCTCCTGTCTTGAAAGTTTCGGGGTGATTTGTTAAGCAGGGGCCGAGAAAAAAGGGGGGTCCCAAAACGCATTTTCTCCATGTTAATTTCCATAGGAATTTTGAAATAGGCTACAGCTCGAACTGCTGAACAGAATTACACCAAATTTGGCAACGTAGGTCTTGGTGTAGAAAGCGTGCTTTTTTTAAAATGGTGCAAATCCATTCAGTAGCTGCTGAGAAATTCAAAAAATAAAAATGTATATATCTGAGCACCGAGGAGGAGTCGCGACTCCTCCCGAGCACGAGCTTCATTCTAATTGGCTACCAACACTCCAAACCAGGAAGTGTTGGCAGCCATCTTGTAACTCGGCAACCGAGTCACAAGAAAAAGGTAAAAAACAAGAAAAGGGGGCAGGGTAGAAACACCCTGACCCCCTAGGCCTGCTCAGGGGGTCCCACAAGGACCCCCCAGGCCCAAAAAAAGCATTTTTTAAAATAATTTCGGCCGAATTTGCGCTGGGTGCGCGAATCCGGCCGAAATTATTGTAAAAAATGAAGCGCGGTCTCCCGAGCTTCGTTTGTTAAAAAGCCCCCGGGTGGGCCAGGTCCCGGGGGAAATTCTAAATTATGGTGTGGGGGCCCATGGGGGCCCCCACAGCCCCGGGGACCGCCACCTCCCCGGGGCTTAAATTAAATAAGGGCGGGCCTCACGGGCCCCCCCAAAGCCCCGGGGACCGCCACCTCCCCGGGACTTTATTAAAATTGGGTGGGGGTCCTCACGGGCCCCCCAAGCCCCGGGGACCGCCACCTCCCGGGGGCTATAACTAATAATTGGTGTGGGGGCTCGAGCCCCCCACACTGCCCCGGGGACCACCGGGGCATCGAATATGTAATTATGGGGGTCCGTTGCGGACCCCCGGCCCCGGGGACCACCACCTCCCCTGGGCTATTTACATGTTGAAGGGGCGCCGCGCGGCCCCCCTCGTGGAGCCCTTTATGGCCCTGGGGACCGCCACCCCCGAGGGCCGGCTCCTGCAATGTCCCGGGGTGCCCACCCCCGGGACATTGCTGTTTGCTATGACAGGGCGGGAGCACGGCTCCCCCCCTGCCATAGCAAACCCTGCTTTGCTTTTTGGAAGCGAGAGCAGGAAACCTGCTCTCGCTTCCAAAAAGCAAAGCAGATTGCTTTTGCACAAGTGGAGTTGCATGTCAGCAGCTCCCCTTGTGCAAAAGCAATGCCGGCTCCCGCAGGAGGCGGGGAGCCGGCTGGAACCGTGGGGGCATTGGGGCTCCCCCCACGGTCCCCAACGCTAAGGGCCGGCCCGGGGGATAGGGTCCCCAGGGCCAGAAGTGGCCCAGGGAAGGGGGGGCACATGGCCCCTCTCCCATAAAATAATAAATTTATGAAAAAGACAAAAGAAACCGGCAACTCGCCGGAGGCCCCGCTCCCTCCCTGCATGACTCTGCAAACGCGCCCCCTGGCGCGTTCTAAGTTGGGGAATTAATTCCCTTGAATACTGAGGGTCCCTGGGGGCCAACTAGCCCACCAGGTACCTCCAGTAAGCACCACACAGCTGGATTGCAGAGAGGTGGTCCGAGGTCACGCCCCTTTTTACACCACTCTGCAAACGCGCCTCTTGGCGCACTGCTGGTGGGTCGATGAGGTCCTCTTGTGTCCTGAGGGCCTCAGGACACAAGTGGACTTCATCCCCGAGCAGCAGTGCACCAGGAGGCGCGTTTGCAGAGTGGTGTAAAAAGGGGGCGTGGCCTCAGACCACTCTCAGCAATCCAGCTGTGTGGCGCTTACTGGAGGTAACAGGAGGGCTAGTTGGCCCCTAGGGACCCTCAGGAGGAAAGGGGACTTAATCCCCCAACTTAGAACACGCCAGGAGGCACGTTTGCAGAGTGGTGGAGAAAGGGGGCGTGGCCTGTGTCTACCTCTCAACAATCCCACTGTGTGGGGCTTACTGGAGGTAAGAGGTAGGCTAGTTGGCCCCTAAGGACCCCCAGCATTGAAGGGACTTCAATCCCCATCGAACAGCGCACCAGGGAGCGCGTTTGCACAGTGGTGGGCAAAGGGGGGCATGGCCTGTTATGAGAACTTAGCAATCCTGCTGTGTGGTACTTGCTGGAGGTAATAGGAGGGGTAGTTGGCCCCCAAGGATGTCCTTGGGGGCCAAGTACACCTCTTGTTACCTCCAGTAAGTCCCACACAGTAGGATTGCTAAGACGTCTTTGGAGGCCATGCCCCCTTTCTCCACCACTCTGCAAACGCGCCTCCTGGCAGACTACGGGATGGGGGATAAAGTCCACTTTACTCTTGAGGGACTTTGGGGGCCAAGAAGCCCTTCTGGTACCTCCTGTAAATCCTACGCAGCGGAATTCCCGAGCACTGGTCGGAGGCCCAGCACCCTTTCTCCACCACTCTGCAAACGTGACTACTAGTTAGAGAAGTGTTTGCAATGTAATAGGTTTCGCATTTGCGAGAGTTTGAGCTATTGGCGTTGTAAATGTAAAAGTTTTTTACTAATGTTTTTTGGAGTGGATGTACGTTGTGTGTAGTGGAATTATGTGGTATGTTGTGCAGTGAAATTATGTGGATAGAAAGTATGTGGTATTTAGTGTATAGGAATTATGTAGAGTGGGATTATGTGTTATGGAGAGTAATTATGTGGTATGGTAGTCTGTGTTGTGGAGTGGTAACCTCAGGTTTAGTCTTCCTCGTTTCCATAGAAGCTCAACTATGAACTCAGTGAGACAAAAAAAGAAGGAATCACTGAGGAGCACTTGTGGACCTAGAATTATGCAACTGTTTTGTAGTGTAGTTCCTACAGTACCCCTGCAGGACCTGCGCTTTTGGAAAACATACACTGTGGCCCTGATGGCAGACTGATTCTGAGCACCCCCACCGCGTGTGTTAGCCTGTTTGCATTAGCTAGCTCACAGTGCCACTAGAATCTCCTTTTTATCAGAGAGATTAGTTTTTGGCAACCTCAGAACACGACAACCCTGATCCCTCAGACTCGTGGAAATAATGTACTACTTTTCGCTCAGTCACTCGTGCTTGCTCATTTGGTCTCAGAGAGTTACACAGAAGAAACAGTCGAGCGTGTTTACAATAAGAATTTATTGCAGTTGTTCTTCTAGTATAAAATATATGTGCTGCGACAACTGTTAAACAGTAGCAGAGATATATGATCAGCAGTACAGTGAATAAAAAAGGATAGTACAGTTCTACCATTTTGCAATAGTCATGAACATATACATGAATATAAAATGCATTTATAAAATGAAGCGCATACTCCTACGATGCCTGTCTAGATGTACCTAAGTGTACCTAGCATGTGAGTAGGTGCGAAAGAAGCCAAGAATCCCGCTAGGATTTAGTCAAACCCCATTACCTGAATAATGAGAGTGTGGGACCTCGTCCTGGTCTCGAGTTGGACACCTCGCAAGGGATGATTAGACCACTGTCAGCTGGAGCGACTGCATGCAGGGGCCTCAGCGTCTCTGGTCAGTGTGTCGGCCTGGAAGTCTCGGTTCCCTCTAACTACTGATTGCAAGAGGTGCTGTATTTATACAGAAAAGTATAGAGTCCCTTTGTCCCTTGTGTCTTGTGTTAGCCATTGTTGGGTATGAAGATGACGTATGGGATGAACCGGTTACGTAGATGTTTAGGCAGGTGGATCCTAGCCCCTGCCTGGTTTCCTAGAACTCTTATGAATAATTAATCATACTGGATGAGCACATCGAAGATGGTATATGAGGCCATTGTTCGGGAAAAACCCTCCTTCTGTACCCAAACCACAGTCTAGATAAGGTTCAGCCCTCAGCGCCCGTTATTGTGGAGAATAGGGAACTAATGTAGGTGAAAGATTATGCCTATATTAGGGCATCTCAAACTATGCCTATATTAGGGCATCTATATGAAACATAACACCCACTCTTCTTAATAGTCAACAATAATAAACAATGACAGCAAACTAATAAGTCATACTAGGTGGTAGCGCATATAATTGTCAGTGAGCCATATAAAAACATTTTTAAAACTGTAAAAGCATATTTAAAAACATTTCTAAAAGGGAAAAAATGTGTAATGTCAGTTTTTGCGTTTGCACTGAGGCTAAAGTTCTAGCGGAGTTCATTTATAGAATTTAAAACTTTTACAAGCTTTTTAGAAGGCCATGCTTTCTCTAGCGATAGTGTCAATTTAGTAGGAAATCTTCCAAATTTAAACAGAGTCGAAATAAAAAAGGAAACTCCGAATTCTTTCCCAGCACATGATGAGCCAGTTGAAGATTAAGTGTCCTAGCTGGGAGATGCAACATCACAGTCACTTGCTGTAGGGGACGGGAATTGTAATATTTCACACAGTACGTCGATGGAGCACAGATGAAATTCAGTACTGCCCATAGTTGGCATATCGGCAGCCGGTGCTGTAGTCGATAGCTCAGTGCCCGTAGTGCTAGTTGTAGCGCTTGTGCTGGTGTCAGCGCTAGTGGTGGCTGAGCTGATGCTCAACCCAGTTGTTAAAGGCACCTGCGGGTTTTCAAGGAATGCAGTCGTCAGGCTAGGAATACGCTGGGGACACAGCCGAGCATGGGACCTCAGCGGTTCAAACCGGTTCACAATCAAGATCAGGTACCCAAATTTGTGTCCCAAAGAGGACTTCATATGGAGCGACACCCCCTAGAGAGTTTCTTGGCTTGTTGTTTAACGCCCGCTGTACCCCATAAAGGTGTTTGACCCAACTACTGCCCGTGCCTAATACCCTAGCTGTTAAAGATTGCTTTAAGTCCCGGTTTTTCCTCTCAACAACCAAATTTCCCTCTGCATGGTACGGAGAGGAGTACCGCAATGCTACGCCCATTCCTTCTATGGCCTCTTTGTAAGCCCGAGAGCTAAACTCAGGGCTGCGGTCAGAATGTAACGTGCTAGCTGCGTATGTGCCGATAAAGACTTGCAAATCTTTTATAACAGTTCGAGCGTCAGCCGAGCGCTGAGGCCATACCCATAGGAACCTCGAGCAGGAATCCACTGCAACCATGATATATTTGTAAGCCCCGTCCGTTTGTAAGGGGCCGCAATGGTCCATATACACACATGCGAGAGGTTTGTCTGATTTTAATAATGGCGTCTGCGCGGGTTTCGCTACTGTGGAGCCTTTCATCTGCTGGCAGATGTCGCAATTTAAGACATAGGGGCCGATTCCGATCTTGGCCGGTAGGGCACCGAGTCGGATTCGGCTTAACCGGATCCGATTCGGAGCCCTCTTTCCCGACCGATTCGTACGCGCGTCCGGCCAAGCGAGTACGATGCGAGCGCACGCGAAATCGCCGACCGACTTGTTCGCGGATCCGAAGCGCTCCGACCGACTCGCACGGACACGACGCGCACCGCGCGATGGAGACGTTCCCCGGCCGGGCAACTACGATGCGCGCCGCGAGCAGTCCGACCGACTCGCGCCGTCAGGCTCGACAGAGCAGTCGGAGCTGCACTTTGGGGGTCCGTGTCGGACCCCCCTGTACGCGTAGCCACACGGGTCCCCCCTACCTGTGCATGTACGCCGCGAGTCGCTTCGAGGCGTACCCGCTGTAGGGGGCACCCGTGTTCGCCTCACACCCATTGGGTCAATGGGATCCCGCGTACGCGTTGTACGTCCGGCTCCCATTGACTCAATGGGAGTCCGACCGACTCGAGTCCGATTGCATGCGTGCGCATCGTACTCGTTCGGTCGGACTGCCAGAGTCCGATTCGGTCGGAAATCTCTCCGGGTCCGGCTCGGTCGGAGAGATTTCCGGCCTGAATCGGAATCGGCCCCATAGTCTTTAGTTTGCTTAGTTAACCCTGGCCACCAATAGCGCTGTTTCAATAAAGAAATAGTCGCTGTAACGCCTGTGTGCGCAGAGCCCAAACCCTCGTGTGCTGCTAGAATTAAACCTTGCCTACGATCCATATTTGGTATTACCCTATCCCCCACTCCAGGAATCTGAGCATATGGAATGTTACTTGCATCTAACTTGTAGGAGTATTTGAGTGGAAATTTTTTAAGGTACTGCTGTGCTGACTTTGCCTGAAGCAATGACAGCTACCATAATCTCACCGTCTATTCTCGTTTTGGAACGAGTGAGTGCAGCTATGGAAACCGTGCGAACAGCCCCCTTTGCGGCTTCATCAGCCAATGAATTCCCTTCAACATGAACACCATCACGTTGATGACTCAGTGTATGGATCACGTGAGTCCTTGGAAGCTCGTTTTTCAACTCTGCTACCTGTTCCCATAGCATTTTATGCTTAATTGTGCCACCTTTCGCATCTTTAAACCCGTTTTGCTCCCAATGATCTAGGTATTCATTATATGACTGAACACAGTAAAACGAATCACACACGATTAGCGTGGGGAATTCATGATCCGTATTTATCAGTGCCAGCATCAGTGCTTTTAACTCTGCCAACTGTGCCGTGCAGTCTCCTAGCGATTGCATTTTGGTGTAACTCGGATAGAACTTTCCATCATGCATGTGCCCTTTAACGATAGCACACGCTGCGCTGTATTGCTGCTTACTTCCTATGGCCGGTTGCGCAGTTCCGTCAGTATAAATAATATATTCATACTGATCGAGAGGCAAGATTTCATTTGGTAGAGGATATTCGTGTTCGTATTGCAGGAATGCCTGTGTTTTTAAACTTGGATCAAATCTGTATTTAACGTCCGTTGCAGTAAGAGAATTAGCCCATTGTATCCATCTGGGATGTAAGACTTTCGCATTTGGAATGCTAGCCTTTGTAACAGCTTCTAAAGCCGGTACCAGGGTTACGACAATAATGCGTTTCCCCTGAGCCAGTGCTCTTTCTCTTGCTACAGCGGTCTGAACAGCTGTCAGGATTTTCTCTGTTGAAGTGAAACGCATTTCTGCATTTGTGTACAGGTGTGATTTGCATGCGATTGGTACTGTTTCTCCTTCATTGAAGGTTAAGTAAGTGTACCCGCATTGACCCGCAATTATACGGATCACCAAGTGGCGTACGTTTACGCGTGTTTGCAAGTGTTTGGAAGCTATCATGTCTTCCAGGAGTGAACGAAGAATATTAGTATGTTCTTGTGTCCAATTTCTGGCTGAAAAGTCAGGTTTTATTAGGTCGTAGAAAGGTTTTACCCTTTGTGCGTAATCTAAAATGTATGTTCTGCCGTAATTTAGGAATCCCAGTATTGATTGTAAATGTTTTAATGATTTTGGAGGCTGGAGCAGCGCACATTTTTCTAAAAAGTTTGCTGCTAGACTTTTCCCTTCACTTGACAGCTCATATCCCAGAAATAGGACATTGAGGTGGGCTATTTTTGATTTTTTAAAGTTAAATTTGTAGCCCTCAGTGGCAAATCCCATATTAATGGTGCTTAACCTGGGCAAGTGCCTCCCTAAGTCATCGTCCGTTAGATAAATATCATCAACATAGGACAATGCTTCTTCATCAAATTTCTGAAGTAACTCTGTAACCCTTTCTGAAAATACCCCGGGGCTATTCTTATACCCTTGGGGGAGACGACAAAATTGTCGCTGGGACCCTAACGCTGAGAATGCGGTCAAATACCTGCTTTCAGGCACTATATTTTGGCAGAAAAATCCATTTGAGATATCAAGTGTTGTTTTGTATTTTTTCCGCACAATGTTATTCATTAATGCGGCACTATGTGCATTTTGGACAGCAAATGTCTTTGTGCATGAGTTTACATGTCTGTAGTGTAAAACTAGACGATATGTATTGTCGGGTTTAGAGACGGGAAACAAAGGATTGTTCAATGGAGAGGTACATTTTTCAATGACCCCCTGGTATTCAAGTTGATCTAAGATCTCCCTGACCTGTTTTTTAGCTTCTTGCTTTATTGGGTATTGCCTCGGAGCATTAGGTGAAACTTTTAACGGGATCACATGGTAGGTTGAATCCTCATCCCACCCAGCGTGATTTTTGTACAATGCTAGAGCTTGGGCTACTGCCCACTCCCGTGCATAAGTATGTTTAAGGTGAACAGGAACATGGTGGGAAAATGCAGGAAAAATTATACTTTCTCCCTTGGGGCACTCCATTACGAATGCTGGCGGCCAATCTTGTTCAGCTAACAGGATGTCATACCTAAAGTTCTTCCAAAAGAGACCTTTTATTTTCCTGGGCTTGTCCCCCTCCATCCGGAGTGTTATTTCATGTAACTTATGTGGGACGCTCACCCTTTTGTCTGGTGTTTCCACCGTGATGTAATCATTCAAGTCCGCTGTCACCAGAAATTCCTTCAGGTTCTGGCGAGCTATTGTTACTTCTGCCGCACTGTCTAGCATCGTCAGAGCCCATTCCCCGTTCAGAAGTTGTGTCCTCAGAATTCTGGGCATGTCTGATTTTCAGACCAGCAACTTTCTTTTTCTTAACTTGAGGTTTTGATTTTTGCTTATCTTCTTTTTTGGAAGTAAAGTCTGGAGCGCGCTGCTTGTCTCTGGACTGTGTGCACTCGTCTCTGTGTTCTGACCGTCCTTCTCTCTCAGAGTTTTTCTTCGAGCCCTGAAAGGAACGAGAGGAATGTGTATCAGTATCCTGATACCTGTCAGGTTTCCTAATATTATCCCTATTCCTAAGGTTGTACCTCTTTTCAGAGGGCTCCTGTGGAGGAGACCTACCTAGGGACTGAGATCTGTTGTCTTTAAACTTTTGTTGTTTTTTATTATCCCACTTCTTTTTAGAAGAAGTCGGTGTCTGCTTAGAAGTGTCCTTTTCGGGACTGCCCATTAGTTGAGGTTTTACAGCTTTTCCCCCCAAACTATCCCTGCCTGACTCTGCAGAAGCAGTTTCAATTATTTTGGGTAGTTCATTCTCCTGTTCTAATGGAGATAACTCCCGTAGGCGTTGGCGGATTGCCACTGATGCTGCTTCCCCTTTAATGTTAGCTAGTATTATGACTGATACCTGGTCATAGTTATTTAATAACTTCATCCCTAAGTTAAGGGCAGGTTCTGCTCCGTACTCATTTTGTATTTGTCTTAATACATCTGGTATCACTGCTACTGAAGGAATACCATGAGTTCTGGTATATATGGCAGCAAAGACTGTAGCCCAAGAGGTACAATCCTCTAACTGTGGTGTAATCCCCATGGGCAAGCAGATTGTTAACATTCTGAGTTTTTCAAATGGTGTGGTATTTGGGAATACTGCTTCTAACTGGGTTATTTTCTGAGCTACCCAGAAAGGAATTTGTTCACGTTTTGTCGGGCAATTTACCCATTACCGCGTGTAATGTTTGTGGAGTAATTTTAGTAGCTGTGCTCTGTGTAGGAGCTGTATTTGGTGTAATTACTGTTGGTTGGACCGAAAGTGTCCTCATGACGAATTGTGTCATGCTTCTGTAAAGTTTTATCAACTCTTTGTGTTGAAAAAGCAATTCATCATTTGGCATTGTGTCAATGTCAGGATGTGGTGCATAGGTCGCTAATATCGGCCATGTTGCTCCTGGTCTTCCTAATGGACCAAGTCTTGCTCTTCTTCTTGAGTGGGGTAGGGCGCCATTAAACCAGAAATTATGTTCCTGGTAGGTAAGCGGAATTTCAATCTCCTCAAACAGAGTGTAGACCGCTGGGACTTCTTCATGTGTAAAATAATGAAAAGTTTTTGTTATAGCATTTGCTGCTGGGAATGTAACCCATGAATAGAAACCTCTGTTTGGAAATCTTCGTGTGCCTCTATCACGAATATTACTACACCTCCTATGGATGGTACACCATTTTTGAGGAGTTTAACTGTGAGTGTGTGTCTTACATTGGGTGCAATTTGTATTGCATTGGCATCTTCCTCAGAATCTGACTGACCTATTTGTGCCAGCGGGTCTAATTCTCCGTTTTCGGTAGTCATTTTGTTAAGAACACGGAATAACTGTCCAAGGAAATTAAGATAAGGTGTTTTGCACAGTTTTGGGAACTAAATGTCCCTCAAGCTTGATTAACCAACAGCCAATAAATAGGATATCTCGCCTACTCAGCTGTGGCGGAGTTTGTGCCCACCCACTCCAGACGTCTCTGGTTTTTGTGAGTAGCGGTCTCTGAGAAGAAGCACGACTGAACTACTCAGATTCTACTGTTAAATAAGTACCAAACCAACGTTAGTGGCGCCATGTAGAGTAGTTCCTATAGTACCCCTGCAGGACCTGGGCTTTTGGATAACATACACTGTGAGCCTAATGGCAGACTGATTCTGGGCACCCCAACCGCGTGTGTTAGCCTGTTTGCATTAGCTAGCTCACAGTGCCAATAGAATCTCCTTTTTATCGGAGAGATTAGTTTTTGGCAACCTCAGAACACGACAACCCTGATCCCTCAGACTTGTGGAAACATTGTACTACTTTTCGCTCAGTCACTCGTGCTTGCTCATTTGGTCTCAGAGAGTTACACAGAAGAAACAGTCGAGCGTGTTTACAATAAGAATTTATTGCACAGTTGTTCTTCTAGTATAAAATATATGTGCTGCGACAACTGTTAAACAGTAGCAGAGATATATGATCAGCAGTACAGTGAATAAAAAGGATAGTACAGTTCTACCATTTTGCAATAGTCATGAACATATACATGAATATAAAATGCATTTATAAAATAAAGCGCATACTCCTACGATGCCTGTCTAGATGTACCTAAGTGTACCTAGCATGTGAGTAGATGCGAAAGAAGCCAAGAATCCCGCTAGGATTTAGTCAAACCCCATTACCTGAATAATGAGAGTGTGGGACCTCGTCCTGGTCTCGAGTTGGACACCCCGCAAGGGATGATTAGACCACTGTCAGCTGGAGCGACTGCATGCAGGAGCCTCAGCGTCTCTGGTCAGTGTGTCGGCCTGGAAGTCTCGGTTCCCTCTAACTACTGATAGCAAGAGGTGCTGTATTTATACAGAAAAGTATAGAGTCCCTTTGTCCCTTGTGTCTTGTGTTAGCCATTGTTGGGTATGAAGATGACGTATAGGATGAACCGGTTACGTAGATGTTTAAGCAGGTGGATCTTAGCCCCTGCCTGGTTTTCTGGAACTCTTATGAATAATTAATCATACTGGATGAACACACCGAAGATGGTATAGGAGGCCATTGTTCGGGAAAAACCCTCCTTCTGTACCCAAACCACAATCTAGATAAGGTTCAGCCCTCAGCGCCCATTATTATGGATAATAGGGAACTAATGTAGGTGAAAGATTATGCCTATATTAGGGCATCTCAAACTATGCCTATATTAGGGCATCTATATGAAACATAACAGTTTGGCTGCACTGACTTTCGCACAATTATACATTTTCTGCATTAGCCACATAATTCATCATCTGCTCCCTAATCTGCAGATTTGAACAAAAAAAGCCTTGTTGGCAGCGCAAACGGCTCAAACGTTACCAAAAATGCAGCAACAAGTGTTACAGCGTGGTGGAAGGCCCTTTGCAAACCTAGAATGGTCACCTGTTACATATTGCTAAATGTGGGTGTTAAATTGGTACTAATGGTGTGCAAGCCACTCTTGCTTCCTTCTGTGCCTCTTTGCCTCTTTCTGCATTTCTGTTGCTTCTTTCTGCACATTTCTTTCTTTTTCTGCACTTCTCTTGCCTCTTTCTGCAAATCTCTTATACTTTCTGCACCCCTCTTCCTTCTTTCTGCACGTCTGTTGCCTCTTTCTGCACCTCATTTGCTTCTTTCTGTACCCCTCTTGCCTCTTTCTGCACCCTTCTTCCCTCTTTCTGCACCTCTCTTGCCTTTTTCTGTATCCCTCTTACGTCCTTCTGCACCCTTTTTGCCTCTTTCTGCATCTCTGTTACTTTTTTCTGCACTTCTCTTCCTTCTTTCTGCACCTCTCTTGCCTCTTTCAGCACCTCTGTTGCTTTTTTCTGCACCCCTCGTGCCTCCTTCTGCACCTCTGTTGCCTCTTTTAGCACCTCTGTTGGTCCTTTCTGCAGTGCTCTTGCTTCTTTCTGCACCTCACTTGCCTCTTTCTGCACTTCTCTTGCTTCTTTCTAAACCTCTGTTGCTTCTTTCAACAATTCTCTTGCCTCTTTCTGCACTTTTTTCCCTTCTTTCTGCACCCCTCCTGCCTCTTTCTGTATCTCTCTTGCCTCTTTGTGCACCCCTCCTACCTTTTTCTGCACCCCTCTTGCCTTTTTTGCACCTCTGTTGGTTCTTTCTGCACTGCTCTTGCTTCTTTCTGCACCTCACTTGCCTCTTTCTTCACTTCTCTTGCTTCTTTCTACACTTCTGTTGCTTCTTTCAGCAATTCTCTTGCCTCCTTCTGCACTTCCCTTCCTTCTTTTTGCACCCCTCCTGCCTCTTTCTGTACCTCTCTTGCCTCTTTGTGCACCTCTCCTAACTCTTTCTGCAACACTCTTGCCTCTTTCTGCACCTCAGTTGCTTCTTTCTGCACTTCTATTGCCTCTTTCTGCACCTCACTTGCACCCTTCACACCTGTTTCAGCACCTCTGTTGGTTCTTTCTGCACTGCTTTTGCTTTTTTCTGCACCTCACTTGCCTCTTTCTGCACTTCTCTTGCTTCTTTCTAAACCTCTGTTGCTTCTTTCAGCAATTCTCTTGCCTCTTTCTGCACATTTCTTCCTTCTTTCTGCACCCCTCCTGCCTCTTTCTGTACTTCTCTTGCCTCTTTGTGCACCCCTCCTACCTTTTTCTGCACCCCTCTTGCCTTTTTTTGCACCTCTGTTGGTTCTTTCTGCACTGCTCTTGCTTCTTTCTGTACCTCACTTGCCTCTTTCTGCACTTCTCTTGCTTCTTTCTACACTTCTGCTGCTTCTTTCAGCAATTCTCTTGCCTCTTTCTGTACTTCTCTTCCTTCTTTTTGCACCCCTCCTGCCTCTTTCTGTACCTCTCTTGCCTCTTTGTGCACCTCTCCTACCTCTTTCTGCACCCCTCTTGCCTCTTTTTGCACCTCTGTTGGTTCTTTCTGCACTGCTCTTGCTTCTTTCTGCACCTCACTTGCCTCTTTCTGCACTTCTCTTGCCTCTTTCGGCACCTCTGTTGCTTCTTTCTGCACCCCTGTCCCCTCTTTATGCACCCCCTCTTCCCTATTTGTGCAACTCTCTTGCCTCTTTCTACTCCTCTCTTCCCTCTTTCTGCACCACTCTTGCCTCTTTCTGTACCTCTGTTGCTTCTTTCTGCACTTCTCTTGCCTCTTTCTGCACCCTTCGTGCCTCTGTTGCTTCTTTCTGTACTTCTCTTCCTTCTTTCTGCACCCCTCGTGCCTCTTTCAGCACCTCTGTTGCTTCTTTATGCACTCCTCTTCCTTCTTTCTGCACCCCTCGTGCCTCCTTCTGCACCTCTGTTGCCTCTTTCAGCACCTCTGTTGGTTCTTTCTGCACTGCTCTTGCTTCTTTCTGCACCTCACTTGCCTCTTTCTGCACTTCTCTTGCTTCTTTCTAAACCTCTGTTGCTTCTTTCAGCAATTCTCTTGCCTCTTTCTGCACTTCTCTTCCTTCTTTCTGCACCCCTCCTGCCTCTTTCTGTAACACTCTGTTGCCTCTTTCTGCACTTCACTTGCTTCTTTCTGCACCTCTCTTGCCTCTTTCGGCACCTCTGTTGCTTCTTTCTGCATGCTCCTGCCTCTTTCTGCACCCCTCTTCCCTATTTGTCCAACTCTCTTGCCTCTTTCTACACCTCTCTTCCCTCTTTCTGCACCACTCTTGCCTTTTTCTGTACCTCTTTTGCTTCTTTCTGCACTTCTCTTTCTGCACCCTTCGTGCCTCTTTCAGCACCTCTATTGCTTCTTTCTGTACTTCTCTTCCTTCTTTCTGCACCCCTCGTGCCTCTTTCAGCACCTCTGTTGCCTCTTTCTGCACTTCTCTTCCTTCTTTCTGCACCCCTCATGCCTCCTTCTGCACCTCTATTGCTTCTTTCTGCACTTATCTTGGTTCTTTCTGCACTTCTCTTGCCCTTTCTGCACCCTTCGTGCCTCTTTCAGCACCTCTGTTGCTTCTTTCTGCACTTCTCTTCCTTCTTTCTGCACCCCTCTTGAAACTTTCTGCACCTCTGTTGCTTCTTTCTGCACTTCTATTGCCTCTTTCTGCATCTCTCTTGCTTCTTTCTGCACCTCACTTGCCTCTTTCAGCACCTCTGTTGCTCTTTTCTGCAGATCTCTTGCCTCTTTCTGCACCTCTCTTGCCTCTTTCTGCACCTCTCTTGCCTCTTTCGGCACCTCTGTTGCTTCTTTCTGCACCCCTTTCCCCTCTTTCTGCACCCCTCTTCCCTATTTGTACAACTCTCTTGCCTCTTTCTACACCTCTCTTCCCTCTTTCTGCACCACTCTTGCCTCTTTCTGTACCTCTGTTGCTTCTTTCTGCACTTCTCTTGCCTCTTTCTGCACCCTTCGTGCCTCTTTCAGCACCTCTGTTGCTTCTTTCTGCACCCCTCGTGCCTCCTTCTGCACCTCTGTTGCTTCTTTCTGCACTTCTCTTGCTTCTTTCTAAACCTCTGTTGCTTCTTTTAGCAATTCTCTTCCCTCTTACTGCACTTTTCTTCCTTCTTTCTGCACCCCTCCTGCCTCTTTCTGTACCTCTCTTGCCTCTTTGTGCATCCCTTCTACCTTTTTCTGCACCCCTCTTGCCTTTTTTTGCACCTCTGTTGGTTCCTTCTGCCCTGCTCTTGCTTCTTTCTGCACCTCACTTGCCTCTTTCTGCACTTCTCTTGCTTCTTTCTACACTTCTGTTGCTTCTTTCAGCAATTCTCTTGCCTCTTTCTGCACTTCTCTTCCTTCTTTTTGCACCCCTCCTGCCTCTTTCTGTACCTCTCTTGCCTCTTTGTGCACCTATGCTACCTCTTTCTGCACCTCTCTTGCCTCTTTCGGCACCTCTATTGGTTCTCTCTGCACTGCTCTTGCTTCTTTCTACACCTCACTTGCCTCTTTCTGCACTTCTCTTGCTTCTTTCGGCACCTCTGTTAATTCTTTCTGCACCCCTGTCCCCTCTTTATGCACCCCTCTTCCCTATTTGTGCAAGTCTCTTGCCTCTTTCTACACCTCTCTTCCCTCTTTCTGCACCACTCTTGCCTCTTTCTGTACCTCTGTTGCTTCTTTCTGCACTTCTCTTGCCTCTTTCTGCACCCTTTGTGCCTCCTTCAGCACCTCTGTTGCTTCTTTCTGTACTTCTCTTCCTTCTTTCTGCACCCCTCGTGCCTCCTTCTGCATCTCTGTTGCCTCTTTCAGCACCTCTGTTGGTTCTTTCTGCACTGCTCTTGCTTCTTTCTGCACCTCACTTGCCTCTTTCTACACTTCTCTTGCTTCTTTCTAAACCTCTGTTGCTTCTTTCAGGAATTCTCTTGCCTCTTTCTGCACTTCTCTTCCTTCTTTCTGCATCCCTCCTGCCTCTTTCTGTAACACTCTGTTGCCTCTTTCTGCACTTCACTTGCTTCTTTCTGCACCTCTCTTGCCTCTTTCGGCACCTCTGTTGCTTCTTTCTGCACGCTCCTGCCTCTTTCTGCACCCCTCTTCCCTATTTGTCCAACTCTCTTGCCTCTTTCTACACCTCTCTTCCCTCTTTCTGCACCACTCTTGCCTCTTTCTGTACCTCTTTTGCTTCTTTCTACACTTCTCTTTCTGCACCATTCGTGCCTCTTTCAGCACCTCTGTTGCCTCTTTCTGCACTTCTCTTCCTTCTTTCTGCACCCCTCGTGCCTCCTTCTGCACCTCTATTGCTTCTTTCTGCACT
Organism: Calotriton arnoldi; assembly: GCA_963921515.1. Classification (NCBI taxonomy): domain Eukaryota; kingdom Metazoa; phylum Chordata; class Amphibia; order Caudata; family Salamandridae; genus Calotriton; species Calotriton arnoldi. The sequence continues at coordinate 330,497 of CAWUFW010001839.1, forward strand.
TCTCTTGGTTCTTTATGCACTTCTCTTGCCCTTTCTGCACCCTTCGTGCCTCTTTCAGCACCTCTGTTGCTTCTTTCTGCTCTTCTCTTCCTTCTTTCTGCACCCCTCTTGAAACTTTCTGCACCTCTGTTGCTTCTTTCTGCACTTCTATTGCCTCTTTCTGCATCTCTCTTGCTTCTTTCTGCACCTCACTTGCCTCTTTCAGCACCTCTGTTGTTTCTTTCTGCACCCCTGTCCCCTCTTTCTGCACCCCTCTTCCCTATTTGTACAACTCTCTTGCCTCTTTCTACACCTCTCTTCCCTCTTTCTGCACCACTCTTGCCTCTTTCTGTACCTCAGTTGCTTCTTTCTGCACTTCTCTTGCCTCTTTCTGCACCCTTCGTGCCTCTTTCAGCACCTCTGTTGCTTCTTTCTGCACCCCTCGTGCCTCCTTCTACACCTCTGTTGCTTCTTTCTGCACTTCTCTTGGTTCTTTCTGCACTTCTCTTGCCTCTTTCTGCGCCCTCCGTGCCTCTTTCAGCACTTCTGTTGCTTCTTTCTGCACTTCTCTTCCTTCTTTCTGCACCCCTCTTGCCTCTTTCTGCACCTCAGTTGCTTCTTTCTGCACTTCTATTGCCTCTTTCTGCACCTCTCTTGCTTCTTTCTGCACCTCACTTGCCTCTTTCAGCACCTCTGTTGCTTTTTTCTGCAGATCTCTTGCCTCTTTCTGCACCTCACTTGCCTCTTTCAGCAACTCTGTTGCTTTTTTCTGCAGATCTCTTGCCTCTTTCTGCACCCCTCTTTTCTCTTTCAGCACCTCCCTTGCCTCTTTCTGCACCCCTGTTCCCTGTTTCTGCACCTTTCCTGCCTGTTTCTGTACCTCTCTTGCCTCTTTCTGTACCTCTCTTGCCTCTTTCTGCACTTCTCTTGCTCTTTCTGCACCCTTCACTCCTGTTTCAGCACCTCTGTTGGTTCTTTCTGCACTGCTCTTGCTTTTTTCTGCACCTCACTTGCCTCTTTCTGACTTCTCTTGCTTCTTTCTACACCTCTGTTGCTTCTTTCAGCAACTCTCTTGCATCTTTCTGCACTTCTCCTCCTTCTTTCTGCACCCCTCCTGCCTCTTTCTGTAACCCTCTTGCCACTTTGTGGGCCCCTCCTACCTTTTTCTGCACCCCTCTTGCCTCTTTTTGCACCTATGTTGGTTCTTTCTGCACTGCTCTTACCTCTTTCTGCATCTCACTTGCCTCTTTCTGCACCCCTGTTCCCTGTTTCTGCACCTTTCCTGCCTGTTTATGCACCTCTCTTGCCTCTTTCTGCACCTCTGAGTTAGAGGCAGTTTTAATCCCCCTGCCCTAATATGTACTAGGGCATTACATGGGAGGTCATGCCAATCACAGGGATACCCCAACCCATAGTGTACCCTAGTGTATGTAGGTGTTTTCACTGTATTCTAGGTGTCTTTCAGCATAGCACTGGCTCCGGACCTGGTTAGTCAGAGTCAGTTACCACCAGTACCAGTCAGTAAAACGTTGGGGGCACAGGATGACTTTGAAACAAGGCCTCTTTCTGCACCTCTGTTGGTTCTTTCTGCATATCTCTTTTTCTTTCTGCACTTTTCTTCATCTTTCTGGACTTCTGTTGCCTCTTTCTGCATTTTTCTTGCTTCTTTCTGCACCTTTCTTCCTCTTTCTTCACATGTCCTACCTCTGTAGGCATAGCTAGAAATTAGCATTTAAAAACCTTCGAAATTCACTGAAAAAACCATAGGTTTCAGGGACGTTATAGTTAGAAATGATCATTTACAAAACCTTTGAAATTCACTGAAAAAACCATAAGTTTCAGGGACGTTATAGTTAGAAATTAGCATTTAAAAAACCATAGAAATTCACTGAAAAAACCATAGGTTTCAGGGACGTTATAGTTAGTTGGACATTTCACTCGTACAAAACCAGAGAATTTCGGCCGTTATAGTTAGTTGAGCTAACTATAACTCACGTCCCCACAATGCACTGCTGATGACATCACATATTACATCATTCATGACACGGTCAGTGACATCACTGATGACATCACTGATGACATCACTGATGACATCATCCACGTGATAATCTGATGCACCTCCTCACACCCTAATATAACCTTTGATACACGCACTCTAAAATACAGACTACCATTTTCGAAACCATAGACACACCAATACCAGTTACTACATACCCACTCACTGATTCCTAGGTCTACACACACGTCCACTCATTCACCCATACAGTCACTCATACATGCAGTCACTTATCAATACAGCACTATCATTTGCACTCATACACCTATACAGACACTCACACATCGCCACTCATCCATAGTTACTCACACACCTAGTCAATCATGCAAAGAATCATTCACACTCCCATTTACTCACCTATACAGTTATACACACACCACCGCACTTATTCATACAGATACTAACACATACTTACTCTCTTATACAATCACTGATACAAGCACACACTCATCCATACAGACACTCTCACAATCACTCACTCTCACATATAGTGTTTTGTATACTCCAACACTCACATATACTGCCTTTCACATATGTAGTTACTCACACATGTACCACTGAGACATCCATTAACTCACCAACACACCCATACACACACTCACCCACCCATACAGCCCTTCACAGATGCACTCTTGAACCAATACACCCAGTGAATTACCCACTCACACATCTATGCACAGAGTCACATACCCCCCACCCACCCACACAGACACTCAGGCACCCATACAGATACTCAGCCAACCAATCAATAACCCATATAGACACTCATGTAGCTACTCACCAACCCATGCAGCCGCTTACACACCAACTGATAGACTGACACAGACACAGTTTACTCACTAACCCATGTATTCAGTAAGACTCGTTTAATCACTCACTTATACAGTCAGTCACGCACCTACTAAATCATCTATTCAGACACTCATACACCCACTCATACTTCAATACACCTTGGCATATATATATATATATATATAAAACATCAAAAGAAAGAGAGCATCATTAGGCACACCCTTAAACAGTTGGAATATCTTATAGGTATTAAACAAGTAGAATGGTCCTAATTCAAAAGTATCATGTAGAGTTCACTTGGTTAATGATTTGCTATTAACCAATATCCAAACAATTCAAATTCTTGAAAGATGTTTCTTTATTCTTGTTGATGTAAAATCCAGCATGAAAGACTGTGACTATGCCAACACGTATTTCGTCTCCCCTTAGACTTTATCAAGGCAATTGGTGAAACAATCCTGCTCCAACCAGCATAATACACGTAGACCCAACTTGTCTATTGTTTTCAATAGGAAGAGTCTCAAAGTCTTAAAAGCATCAAAAACGATTAACATCAAAACGATCCACAGTATTCTTCAGGGCTTGACAGTGTACCCATAGATGATAGCAACCAAATTTAAATATCCTAGATGGCAAAGACTCCAAAGTACAAATTCTTTGTGAAGTCGTCCATATAAAACGGGCAGTTAAGGAACCCTGATAAGTTCCTCTCCGTAGTTCAATAGTGTAATCTCCTCTCACAGGTACTCGCTACTCATACTGGCGTGGATCATATATATAAAACATATTTAAACTTTACAGAAACACACAGTCACTGGATGATGTCATCAGTGATGTCATCAGTGATGTCATTTGAGATGTCATCAGTGATGTCATCAGTGATGTCACTGACCATGTCATGAATGATGTAATATGTGACGTCATCAGCAGTGCATTGCGGGGACGCAAGTTATAGTTAGCTCAACTAACTATAACGGCCGAATTTCTCTGGTTTTGTACGAGTGAAATGTCCAACTAACTATAACATCCCTGAAACCTATGGTTTTTTCAGTGAATATATATATGTATATATATATATACATATATATATTCACTGAAAAAAACAAAGGTTAAGGTGACGTTATAGTTAGGTGAATTTGTCAGTGACAACATTAACGTTTTACAGTAAAATAAAATACAAAAATTCACCAGTTATAGTTAGCAGCTCTAACTATAACTTGCGCCCCTGCCATGCACTGCTTATGACCTCACATGACATCAATCATGACATGTTCTATGACATCATTTATGATACGACTGATGACATCTCAAATGACATAATTGATGACACCACTGAATACATGTATGCACTGAGATGTGCAGTTCCTATAGAAAGGAAGGTCGGGAGGAACTGAGGGATCAAGTCAGGCGATCTTATCCTTTGGGAGCAAGAGCCCTCACACACCCCAAGGAGTGTCATGCTTCATCATAGGGCAGCTCCTCGTTGGGCCGGTGCTGCAATGTCCAATGGGCCCCGCAGGGGTGATCTTTGCCGGAGTTCTTTTAAACTGCCGTAGTGAAGTATGAGGTATAGAGTGAGGGTGTAGTGAGTGAGTAGATTGGTGGGTTAAAAATAATTCGAAGGGAATTCAAGTCAAACTTTAATGTGTGAAACCCTAGGTTACATTAAAAACAAATATAGGCCAAAGTGGATATAATGGTCCACATTAGCTCTAAGCACAAGTGTTGGTCAACATGTTTCTTGCCGGGAATGTCATGAAGGATCAGGGCAATTTGTCAGGACCGTGAAATGTAAAACAACTAAACTACTCAAAGGGAGGACAGTCAAAGGTACATGTGTCACCTAGTGCTGTGCCATTCCCAATGCATGAGGGTATGTGATATACCTTAGTGCAATGGATAAGTCAACCGACTGCTAAAGAAGGGAAATTAAAGCTCCATGAGCAATTGCGGAGTCGCGCTAGAAGAGCATCGTCCCGCAGTTACAGTTCGCCGCGGACAGCGTGCGACCTACCCCTGGCTCAGCTAATGCTCGTCTGCACTGAATACATCACTGATGACATCATCCAAGCTTTGTTTTCCCGCATACTGCAGTATAAATTACTATGGCAATACACATAGCATAGTTCGCATTAACAATGAACCACAGACATATAGAAAACCCTCATTGAGGATGGTGTTCAATCTGTATACAATTGTTCCGAGAAAGCCAAAATAGTGAATGGCAATTCCAAAACAAAAGCCCTACTACAGACAGCTTTTATCTGTTTCAAAACCCTGACCTACACCAAACCTACATTAAGAAATGAAGCTGATATGAGTAGAGAAGTGGGTACTATAAACAGTATTCACTCTATGGAGAAAAAACACCATGTTTGCAGACAGTGAAACTCTCACAAGAAATACACTAAATAGTATTCAATAGAATCTACTAAGACCACTCTATGCAAGAGTTGCCAAAAAAGACATTTTTTGCTCAAAATAACCAAGATCTGAAGGTGCTAAAGATCATACCACCCTTCATACTGTGGCAAAAACTTTACAGATAGTCAATCTTCTGAAGCAAAACAAGCATGCCTACATAGGTTAGTACCTGGAGCACACACTCTTCTGGGTTAAGTATAAATTATCTTGCTGACACGATTCCCTCTAAAAACTCAAGGCTGCTTACAAAACTTAGTATCTACTTTGTAGAATCTTTCTCCTCTTGGAAACTTTTTCTGCACAACCAAAAATTTTGTGGAGCATAATGAATTTAAGTCAACTGTCACCTGCATACAGAGTTACTCTTAAATGCAAACATTTATAACAAGTTCAATACCTCTACACAGCTGTGGTGCATTACGAGCAGAGCACATGCATTTTGTAAACCCATTAGCTCGACAAAGGCTGTACAAAATTAGGTTGAGAAGTACTATGGTAGTTACAGCCATTATGTAAACTGTAAAACAAGCGTAAACACTTATTGCATGATGTAATTTGAGATGTCATCATTGATGTCATAAATGAAGTCATTTGAGATGTCATAAATTATGTGATAGAACATGTCATGAGTGATGTTATATGTGAGGTATAAGCAGTGCAATTTATAGTTAGCGCTGCTAACTATTCCTGGTGAATGTCTGTGTTTTTTTTTTACTGTGAAACATTAATGTTGTCACTGACAAATTCAACTAACTATAACGTCACTTTAACCTTTTTTTTTTCCAGTAAATTTCTACATTTTGTTTTTTTTTAAAAAGATCCTTTTATCACATCTAACTATAAAATTACTTTAACGTTTGTTTTTTTAGTGAATTTCTATTTTTTTTTGTAACGTAAAGCTTAATTAGCACACATAAATGCAACCCCACACGGCACTTGGTTGTACGCAATATTTGTACAGGGAGGGGGTCACGTGGCCCCCATCCCCGGGCCAATTTGGTACCGGGGACCCCATCCCTGGGGAACCGGTGTAATTTTTATGGGGAGGGGGCAGGCAGCCCCCCTTCCTGGGCTGATTTCAGCCCCTGGGACCCCATCCCCGGGGGCCTGGCAACATATTGAAGGAGGAGGAGGGCACACAGCCCTCCTCCCTGGGACCCCATCTCCCCTATCTAAAAACCGCCCCGTGAGCTCCCAGTGCAGCTTATACTGAATAAAAGCGACCCAGTCACCATTTTATTTTGGGGTTTTTTTCCGAACCTGCGAGAGTCTCACAGGATCATAGCATTTCTTGCCGTTTTGTTTTCTTTTTGGGCCCCAGGGGTCCCTCTGGATCTCCCTATATGGCTTAAGGAGTCAGGGTATCCCTACCCTGCCCCAATATATCTTTTTTTAAGAACTTCAGGACACGGACTAAGTCATCGAGCCTGTAATGGCTGCCAGCAACATTTTTCTCATGTTGCTGGCAGCCAGTCAGAGGGCTCTCTCTCGTATGAGTCTGACTCACGCAGGAGCGAGATGGTCCAAGAGAAATAAAGCTTCCTGGGCCAATCAAAATGCTCTATTTTTAAACTGGTGCTCCCACAAGGGTGTCAAAGACTTTCAGGAGCCCAACTGCCAAAATATACAATTATCATTGACTCTTAATATCTCAAAAACTACTCAACGGATTTACACCAAATTACAAAAAGTTCAATCTGAGAAACAAGATCTAGCTCCCTGCCGAATTCGGTGCAATTTCATTTAGCAGTTTTTTGCTATAACCTGTCTTAAAGAATCTATGGAAAATGCATGGGGATTTTATGTCTTGGGACCCCGCTTTTTTCTCTGCGCCTGCTTGACAAATCACCCTGAAACTTAGTAAAAAACACATAGAAAAAGCAAAAACAAGGAGAAATAAAAGTATTTCACTTTGTTGCGCCAATCTAATGCCTGCTTTTGCATGGCGTTAGTTTTTGGTGCCACCTCAGATTTACACATCCTTGTAAATCTGGGGCAGCATCAAAAAGCAATGGGTGTTGTGGTGAAACGCCCACAGCAACACCCATTGCATGCCCCTTTCACGCAGATACCTGGTGAAAGGGTACCATATTTACAAAGCGACATTAAGCCATGCAAAGTGGCTTAACGCCGCTTTTGAAACATGGTGCAGGAATGTTGATAAAAGTGACATTCCGGTGGCGCAATCTGATTGTAAATGTGCCCCATAGTTTTTGCATGCGCAAAATATCTGCACCCCTTATTGATCTCACTAGTGTATTTGATAACGTTAATTGAAATGTATATGATCCAGAGTACAAGCCTGGGATCTTACACATGTTCTCTTAAAACCTATTATTGCTCTCAGCAGCAACATTTGGGTCGTCGTTTTTAATGGGCTCCCCTAAGGAATATACCAAGTAAATTACTATTAAAATGGGCTTCAGCATGGGTTTTTCCGTGACCCCAAGCTTTTTTCACTCTGTATGACAGGTTTTTGAGATGCAGTACTTGTGGTTGATGTTTCCCTGCAGTCTTTGGTGGCACCATGTTACCAGTAGATATGTATACAGACAATTTTGTATTACTGGATAAGGCACCAATAGGTCCAGTGCTTAATTTAAGCCAGTGGTTGCCAGTGGGGCCCATTGGCACACATTTTTGGGGCTGATGGAACCCAACGGCACCTACTTTTTCCTTAACAGACATTCCCTGAGAACAAAACAGGGAAAAACACACAAACTGGAAAGAAAAAGGAAGAGAAGATGGAAAAAAACATCAACATGGGCGAACGTAGACGCCTGCAAGAGTGCGATAAAGGAGCAAGGAGCATCCGGCAGTGGATTAAAGAGGCCTGAGGTGGATTCAGGACTAGGCAGCCTTGGTATTCGGCGCGGGGACTTTTAATAGCTGCGGACGCTGTCTTTTGAGTAGTGCTTTGGCCACCAGCACTCATGTTACAAATTAACCACTGCATAGCTCTGCACCCTCAGTTATTTGCTACTTATAACTATATAAGATCTCACAAACGAATTATAAACCTAAGCAAAACCAAGGTTTTAATATTTACTTGCCCTCTCAGTACAGCCACAGAATGGGTGGTAACTGTCAATGTAATAGTCCACGGAATCAGGGAAATTGGTTTCCTGAAATACATCAGGAACTTAGGGAAGGTGTTTAAAGGAAACCAAGTTCATGAGAAATGCTACAGTGCAAGATGTTTCTGAAATACCAAAGTTCTTTGTCAGGTATTTGGCAACAGTGCAGTTTGGAAGGTGGGGAAGATTTGCCTACATGGTTCATAACAACAGCATTCCATTGTTTTCCCAAATGATTACCTTTATGTATTTTGAATTTACACCTACAGGTTTCATCCTATTTTGAAGTAACTTTCCTAATACCATTGAATTCCCAAAGAATTCCAGAACTCAACTGAGGATTCCGAGACAGTCATTGATTCACACCAGTATCTGTGATTTTTTTTTTTTTAATCCATGCTACTCGTGTGGTGTGTTAACTTTTAGGTATGTATAAATCCTTACAATGTGTATTTACTAATGCATAAATTTAAAGCAAAAGCACAATTGCACTTTAAAACTTTTTTCTTCAAAGGGATAATATTTTTCCAGTGGAGATCCTATTTCATTTTACTTTCATCAGTTTTTGGGACATTCCCTCTCTATTTCCACCATGAGTACAGGTTTATTGCTGTCCTTGACAAGAGTACATCTTCGAGTGTGTGACTGTTGGCAATGTTTCCTTCAAATGTTTATGAATACCATCAATATTACAGTTTTCTGTTCACCTAATTTCCAAAGCATTCTGCCATAGTACAATCCTCCCTAGGGCCCCCCACCCCAAAGAGCAGAATGGCTCATGCGTAATAATACAATTAGCCAGGACTTTAAGTGGGATGAAAAAACTGGGAGGTCTCTCAAAGGGGCGTGGCCGATGTAATTAAGGACGTGGCTTAAAACACCTAAGCAAAAAATCTGTGCTTAGCATAGTGCGCCGTCCGACTGGTATTTTGTTGTTTCTATCATTGCATCTAGATATATAATACAACAAGTAACATCACACATACAACAAGCCAGGAATATTGGCTTTGTCAATGGTTGTTAGTTGCATAAGATAAATTAGCAACAAGTATGGCTTCGTTGTATACAATATTGAAAATGCTTCAGTTCTGAAATGATGAGACAGTGAAAGAACTATAACGAGTATCTTTGAAGTTACATCAAAAGCAGTGAAGGGTGCTGCAGAGCTAAGATTATTTTTTTCACCCTGAGAGTGAGGGTAAAAATGGAGAGCCCGATAAGGACCCATCTCGGCACCTGCGTGTTAGAATTGCCGGTGCTGCGCACCGGCAGGACCCAGCCCACTTAAAGCCCTGCAATTAGCATTATTTGAGTGCATTTGTAATGAGTGCAAGTCCACATTTTGTGAATATAAAATCTGAATTTACCCTCTTTAAACAAGCCCTTTACACACCTATTTGCATCTTTCCATTACAGGTGTCCTGTTTTTTACGACCCCTGTAAAGCAACTGCAAATAGTGTGATAAGGTCTATGCTCCTGGTCAATTTGCCAAAATTTAACAGGAATAAAGGCCCAGTAAATCCCAGGATAGGCGGATCTTGGTATAGAAAGCAGGAAAATCCAAGTGTTATTCGACAAATGTAGAGGAAAACTGGGAATAGATGCAATTTATCACCCCAAATCTCGGCTTATCAGATGTTATTAGGTGCAATCAATTTCACCTTGGTGTGCAAATGGCTTTGTGAAGGTGCCAAACAAGCAGTGAGCACAGGCCCCTCGTGGACATCTTCTTGCCCTGTCAGACTTTAAGAACAACTTGCATACACATGCGAGATATTTAAAGACCAAGTAGTGATAAAAGTGAGACCTACATTGGGGATGAAATTCACTTCATACATGCCTGTCGCAGAATGAAAAAACAGTTCACTCCACCTTGGCAAGATGACCGTACAACAGGTAAATAAATACACCTCCATCAAACTGGCCATGGTTTTTATAGAGTACAGTGCTGCTAGAATAAAATGATGTACATTCACTGTGTCAAAATTCAATGGGTGTATGTATAGTTGATGGACTGGCAAATGCACTTGCTACAAATTGCCAGCTATTTCTTTTTCGTCTTATCCATTCACAAGCCTTTTCTGATATCAGCTGCAGACACTGCGGATGGAGTCTCCAAATGCTGAGTCACTGACCCGAGGTGTTCACGCAATGATAATGGGGCTGATTCAGAAAATCATATATACATATGGGACGTAGTACTTCAGGAGTTCTCTTTTACTTACATTAACTTTGTGAATTCCCTATTTGTAAAAGTGCAAAGAGGGCATAGTCATTTCTATTTGTACTAACTAAGTATGCATATTCATATTGTATTCCTGTTGTAGTTATTTTGGAGCCAATGTACATGCAAGGGAATGCATACCTGCCAACTCACACGGTGCCACCGTGTGACACACGATATCAGCTCCCATCACATGGTCTTCCGGTGAGGAGCCGATATCACACGGTGGGAGGGAAAACGAGCAGAAAACCACTGCAAATAGTGGTTTTCCAGCTCGTTTTACGAGGCTTTGAATTGCTGACGTCCATTATGGGAAGGTGGAAACACCCCAGGACATCGGCACAAGCAGGGTCGGACTGGCTGTAGCGGGCACCGGGCGTTTCCCCGGTGGGCTGGAAGGGTGGTGGCCGTTTTTGGACCGGTGGGGGCCGTTTTTGTTACTAGGGGCCAGTTTTGCAGCAGTGCTGCAAAATCAGCCCCTTGTAACAAAAGCTCAGCAGCAGTGTTCTCATGCCCCACCCCATCCTCTCCCTCCCCCGGGGCCAGTCGGAAGTAATTGCCAGGGCTAGTTTGCGATCCCAGTCGGGCCCTGGGCACAAGCCTCATCAAGCTTTTTACTTCTTTTTTGGGAGGAGGGGGCTTTGGGCGGAGTAGGGTTCAAAAGTGCCTCAAAGGTACTTCTTGGCAAGAGGCCCCGCCCCCTTCAAGGACCCACTCCATCCTCCCACGGTGGGATTGTTCTTCAAGTTGGCAGGTATGGGAACGTAAAGGAGGACTACAGGAGTACTACTTTACGTATTCCAAATGCCTTTGTGAATAGGCCCCCTGGGGTAGAATATCTCATATAACACTGAAGGTTTACCGTACTTCTGTCTCTTGGGTTACACTATGTACTCATTAAACAGTGTCTGCCATACTGAAAAGAACAGCATACGAGCGTGCTCTTTGCTACAAGGGCCGGATGCCCCCTGCTGTGAGCTAAGCGCAAGGTCAGATTGGTAGGGGCGGGCACTCGGGCAGTGGGCTAGTATCCAAGTTGCAGCTGTGGGCCGCTTTGTTTTTTTGGCAGCGTGCTGGCTGATTTGCGATCTGTCTGTGCTGTTCAGATCCTGGCTGCGGACCAGTGGGGTCTGAGCGGCCTTTCTAGAGGTGTCACTGCCAGTCCCCCACTGTCCGGCCAATTGATATAAAAAGCTGACATGGGCTGGCTACGGACACATTAATGTATGCAGAGTGAGCAGGGGCAGAGGCCCTGAGCAGAAGTGCCCTCGCCTATATTCAGGTGTGGTTCACCATTGTGAACTAATCCGTGCACAAAGAGTCCTGGCAACATTTGTATTTTTTTTTTTTTAACCTCAGTGAAGTTAAGAAAGCATGCCTCTTTTAAAGAACCCCCACCCTCTCCTTCTTCTTATCCTACTTAAAACACTGAAGCAGTGTTTTGCGGAAAGGCGCAATTGAATCCGCAGATGATTGTAGGCCTTATTTTTTGGGCCACCCGGGCCTATTTTGGATCCCAATCCAACCCTGGCTAAAAGCGTGCGCTGCACCTCCACCCAAGCGCACGTGACAGCCAGCACCGGGCACGAGAAGGCTTGCTGGCGTGCGCGAGCACTTCATGTCATGACAAATCCAGAGCCTCGAATACGTAATTGCCTGAACAAGTTGTAAGGAGAACAGTGGCGCAGCTTGAAAACCAAAGGACGCGGAGACACGGTCAGGCTGCGCTGAAGGTCACGGCGGAGCCTCTCCAAACTGCAGAGAGCGTTCTTGGAAAATGCCAATTGTATGTGCACTGATACAGCACAAAAGGTTTGACCTGCAGCAGGCTTTGTTCTTTTATTGGAATATTTGCGTTGAGTTAATGATTCAGCTGAGGCGGATAAAGGAAGAACGCCAGGTCGAGACGGAGAAGTGGATTGAAGGGCCTACGTAGCTTAAGTATTGTTTCCACCAGTGATTCTCCACAAGGAAGCAGTCAGAAAAATAAATACCTCGACTTTGAACCATATCGCACCACATCTACATCAGACTCCGAAACCCACCATCCCGACTCTTTTAAGGATGTCCCATTGGATTTGTTCTTTCTATCTTCTCTTTTTTTCTTTCCATCTTTCCATCTTTCTTTCATTCTTTGCATTCTTCTTTCCTTCCTTCTTTCGGACTCTCATTCCATTCTTTTATCTTTTGTCTTCTTTAATCATGTTCGATTCCATTGCCTCCCTTTATCCGCACCCCACACTTGCAGTATTATTTACTAGCTTCTATTTCTGACTTGTGGCCTTCGAGTTACAGATAGAAGTTAAGAAGTGTCAATAAGAACTATTTCATGTGTCCACTGGCAACCCCAGCTGAAGATGGTATATGGGTGCCTCGCAACGCCCCTGAATCCCAACGTATGTCTCTACTCCCATCTGCACGGAGGTCGAGAGAGGAAGAGAATTCCAGCTGCTTGGAAGCAGTTCAATCCAGGTGCTGGCCCATTGACTAAAAACCCCTAAAGGTGGAGTGAATTTATTTTCTCTGCACCAAGGTGCGTTTCCCACAGATTTTATTTTATTTTTTAGCGCAGCTGGTGCATGTTAAACAGATATTACCCCCTCATGGGTCCTCCCCGTCCCAAGGGGGATATTCACAAGGACTTAGTTCCGAGTTATCGCCACCTTAAAGCAACAAAAGTGGAGATACATTTAACGCCCCATTCACAAGCGGTTGCAAACTGCAGACAACGCAAGTATTCCCGCGATAACTGCCTCAAAATTTACCTCCACGGGTGACACCACCAACTAACCCTAATGAGATGCAGAGTAGGCGTTCCAGTGCAAAAACACACGAAAACACCACTACACCACTTTCACAACGAACTGCCAGATCTGCGATGCGAACCAAAAACAGGCGATAAGCTGCGGTAGCAGCAGGGAATTCACACCTGCCTTTTGCTGGTGTTAAGCAGGACGACTACCTGCAGCATGAAAGGGAGCCCCGCCAAGAGCCACATCTGAAGACCCACAGATGCCATGGAGACAATGATCATGCAGCCCGGAGACCCATGAGGGCCACAACACCCACCACCACCACTCCCAGGCCCCCCCCCAAACCCCTCCCCCCGGACAAACACATACCGTGCACGACACAAGAGCCACAAAAAGCGCATGACGTTGCACAATGCCAAAAAGAAACACACATGTGTGGTCAGAAGAACGAGAAACAGTCACTCATCATTGAAGTAACAACCAAAAACTTTATTGAATACAACACAAAACACCAATGCAGAAGACTCCTGTCGGGTCCGTCTGGGTCAATCCTGATGTCACATCCTGGAAAATAAAGCACAAAATCAGAACGTGTGTCCTGCGCACATCAAAGGAGCGAGACACAGAGAAACAGAGAAGGAAAGAAAGGCAGAGAGAGAAAGAGAGAGAAGGAAAGGAAGGGAGAGAGAGAGAGAAGGAAGGGAGAGAGAGAGAGAAGGAAAGGAAGGGAGAGAGAGCGAGAGAAGGAAAGGAAGGGAGAGAGAGAGAGAAGGAAAGGAAGGGAGAGAGAGAGAAGGAAAGGAAGGGAGAGGGAGAGAGAGAGAGAGAGAGGGAAAGGGAGGGAGAGAGAGAGAGAGAAGGAGGGGCACTGCCGCCCCCACGCACCCAGGCACCACTGCTCACCTGCTGCCACCAGTGTGTCTCCAACCACGTGCCGGTATACACTGCAAGCCACCAGGTCTGCAATCTGTAATCGAGGCCAGAGTCAATCGTGGCAGAGTCCATCTCACTGCACACGGCAACAACGCATGTCCGTCCTGCGCACACATGCAGTCGCACCCTACCCCCTCCCGCCACCCAGCGCTGGCTGTCCGCACTTGCGCACCCAGACCCCACTTCTCACCTGCCGCCAATGGTGTGTCCACCAGTGGGCACACCACGTGCCTGTGCAAGCTCCAGGCCCAGGTCCCGCCACCATGGCATGCTCCACATCATGCGGACCCGCACCGCGGCCCAGCAGGTCCCACACATGACGCTGAGTCCTGAGGCATCAATGGCAGAGACCACATCAGTGCACACATCATCATCGCAGGCTGCACACCCGCTCAGCAATTTTGGTGCCACTAACCCTGTGCAACCCCAGTCAGCGCCACGTGGTGGTAGGCCCGTGATGGCCGCATGGCTCTGGGTGCCACTAACCCTGTGCAACCCCAGTCAGCGCCACGGTTGTGGTAGGCCCGTGACGGCCGCATGGCTCCGGGTGCCACTAACCCTGTGCACAACAACTCATGGGACCTTTATGATTGAGAACCGTGGAACGTCCGTCATCCAGTCACTTCCGACAGTGGGGAATGTGACGTGGTCGGCCCCTTATATTGGCAGGGTCACATGGCCTGTGACGCCTGCGCCGGATGGGTGTGGTGTGCGTGCAAACCTGCCCTCAGGGAGTGGCCGTGACATGCTGACAACTAGACCAGCGACCTGCAGACCACTAGCGTGTAAACCTGTGACTTGTAGCTCTGTGGCCCTCCCCTCGGAGCGTAAGCGGAGTGGTCTGGCCTGGCGTACGCCGGACCAGCGCAGGGCTTGCAACAATGACTCGGGGGCTCTGGGCGTGGTTCAGTCCATGTCCGGACAAGGAAGTGACTAATGCGTGTGTCCCTGTTGTAGTGTCTACGGCACCCGGAACGCAATCGGCAATGTAGCACACTGTGACTGGAATCCCACTAGATGAGCATCATTGACGTTGGGGGGAATCACTGAGCCTACATTCACCCACACATTCAT
The DNA here is from genome assembly GCA_963921515.1 of Calotriton arnoldi. Lineage (NCBI taxonomy): Eukaryota > Metazoa > Chordata > Amphibia > Caudata > Salamandridae > Calotriton > Calotriton arnoldi. The sequence continues at coordinate 345,810 of CAWUFW010001839.1, forward strand.
ACATGAATGATGAAAGACATGACACAGCAGTGCATTTCTGAATGTTTAATGTACATCCAGTGGAGTTTTGCAGCTGGAGCAGTACAGGGCCATGCCAACCCCACTTCACAATATGGGCCCGTGGAGGGCCAGCCAGAGTCTATCGGGGAATGACAAGTACACCGGAAGAGGAAGGGTACAGTCCGCAGTCTGGTCGCCGTGTCATTGGTCACCAAACTGTATATGGCAGTCCATGTTGCGGTCCAAGGTGAGTGCAGCAGAGTGTATCGGGGGTCAGTGGAAGGTCATGGGGCCATGTGCGGCACCAAGCAGCAAGAGGCCAGGTGGCGGACATGAATGCTAGTGCCTCCTTCTGAACTCAAGCCCATCCACGTCCTCGTCCTCGGATGTGTGCCCTGCCCCACCTGTGGGTGGTGCAGTTCCGGCTGCGGCACTGTGTGCCACTGACACATCAGGGGCCGGAGGTGGATTGTCGTCCGCACTGTGTGGCAGTGACACATCAGGTGCCGGAGTGGAAATGCCTGCCGCACTGTGAGGCACGGACACACCAGGGGGCGGAGATGTGGATGGTGTAGGGGCAGCAGCATTCATCTGCGCCACGCCTTGTGGCAGCAATGCCATGATGAGGACATGCAGGACATGGTAGATCCCAGCTACATTTCGCTGATGTGCAGTGGTGGCTGCCATTCTTTCCGCCTCCATCCGCACCATGTCCTCCATGTGCTTCCGCATGTGTGCCATCTCATGGCTGAGATCGCTGGAGCCACTCTGAGCAGACAGGTGTTCTTGTCGCCGAGTCATGACTCCAGCGATGTCAGCCAGGGCTCGTTGGAGACAATGGAGCGGCGTGTGGGTGTCCGTTAGGGACTGGAGGTGGTCCCTGATGGGACTCAGACACCCATGGATGGCGTCAAGTTTGGTAGCCATGAGGTCAAACCCCACCCGCACCTGCTCAGCCATCTCTCTCTGGACCTCCAACACACGGCGTTGGAAGGCCATGTGTTGTTCGGGGGGATCTTGGGAGACAGCCGGGGTTGTGGGTGCCTCCTGCTGGGTGGTTTGTGGAGTGGGTGGGGTCTCCTCAATGCAGCTGGGCTGCCCTGGTCCTGGAGGTGATTGGCGGATGAGTTCAATGATGTCTTGGAGGGCTTGGGTGTCGATGCTGGTGGTGTCCTCCTCGTCATCAGTGAAGAGTGCCTGGGACTGCTCTGCAGGTGGCGTTGACGGTGCCCCTGCAATGTGAAGGGGAGATGCTGTGTTACAATGTGTCCACATGTATGTAGCCGCATGGGACATGTTCACATCCAGACAGCATGGCAATGTACATTGTGACAGTGTGTAGATCAGGGCCATGATCCAGAGTCATTGTGGATGTGCACTGTGCTCTGCTTGATTGTGCATGTGTGCCATTGTGGCCATCTCCCCCCGTCCCCCCAGTACCTGGTAGTTACTCACCCTGTTGCCGTTGTGTTGTGTCATGTCGAGCAGTGTCCGGTGCCCCGACTCCTGCCACGGTCTCCACACTGATGACTGTCGACACCAGCTCCTCCATGTCATCCAGCTCCAGCTGTGGCGCTGGGCTCCCACCTCCAGTCTGCATTGCTGCCTTCTGGTTGCCTGCGAGTTTCTCCTTGGTCTTGCGCTTGATGTCAATCCATCGCCTCTTGACCTCGTCCATTGACCTCTTGTGCTCTCCAACGGCATTCACCTTGTCCACGATGGACCGCCATAATCCATTTTTGGTGCCCAATGACACATTGGAGGTGACGAACAGTTGTTGATGGTGTTCTATCACCTTCGTGACCAGGATCCTATTCTCCTGCGGACTGAACTTCGTCTTCCTCTTCTTCTTGTCCTTGCCCTTCCCTGTCACCGAGGTCCCAGGCTGGTCGTCCGGGGTGCTTGTGGGGTTCCGCTCATCCTCTGCGCCTGCTCCGGCTGCCTCCATGGTGCTTCGGTGTTGGTCATTTTGTGTTTGTGTGTTTTTTCTCCTTTTGTAGTGATTTTCCCGCCTGCCGTGTGTGTATGGCAGGCCTGGCGCTGCTAATCGCTGATTTCCTCATCGCGAATGGGCTCATCGCACGTTTTTTGGTGTTAGGGTTTGTATTTTTGACTCCGTCGCGGTGGTTGTATTGCGGACATTGGCCGCGTTTTCGGAGGACTATCGCATGGCACCGCCGTGTTGTGAATTCTGGGTTAACACGGGGTTATTTTCCCGCGATGGACTGCGATGTGTAAAGTTGCGTTAACATTTTCTGGAGATATTTAGCGCACGTTCTTGTGAATATCCCCCCCCCCCCGTCCTTACAACGTGAGGCAGTCCTGCCTCCACCCAGCCAATCAAAACTCTAGAAAACCAAAAAGGCTAAAGGTTACATAAACCCCTCCCACCCACCGCCATGCCTGTTTTTTTTCTGCTCCGACAGCGGTCGGAACGCTGGTGCTCTGTGTTCCTGTTTCCATTTCCGGATTTCCTGCTGGATGGTTGCGGTACCGTGAGTCTTTCTGTCCAGATTCTGTTGTTTTATCTATGCGCGGCCGTGCTGGTGCTCCCGTCAGCCGCACTCCTGCTCTGGGGTCAGGACGCTCCCCGCACATGTGCTGGGCTGGGGCAGGGAGCTCTACTGGTGTCCTGGCCTCGGGTCGTTCCGGCGCTGGAGTTTACAGGCAGCGTCCGGCCCCCGCGGCCATGTTAGATATACATGGATGTGGGTGGAGACTGCAGGGCTGCCCTTTTGTTGGTTTTTCCAAGTCTCATGTCACGGGACTTGGTTAATTGGGGGCAGTACTTAATGGAGGTTGCTGGGCACATCCTTTGTGTGTGTTGGGAGTTTTCCTGTGGGGTTTACTCCTTTTTTACTCGCAATCAGTGAGGGGGCTTCTTCTCCGGTGCCTGCAAAGGCAGTTTCCAAGCAGCATAATGTCCAGGACCTGCAAGAAGATGACGTTTTGCAGATTTCTAGGGCTGACTTGCAGGAATTGATCAATTCTGCTGTCCAGTCTGCGCTGCTGGAGCCTGCGGCAAAGAGGTCCAAGAATGATGAGGAGCACGTGGACAATTCCCCTAAGGGAAAATACGTCCAGGGCAAGGTTTTTTCAGACACGTTGGTCCATATTCGAGAGGTGCTTGGTTTTGACCCTAAATCATTGTCTGATGAGAGGTTTTACGCCCAGTATAGTTCCTCTGTGGTGGATGACCTTCCCTTCCATGATGTCCTGAAGGATATACTGACTAAGGAATGGCTTGCGGTTGATAAGCAGGGTGTCCCTCGCTTTCTGGGGAGGCGGTATCGCCTGGCGGACTTTGACTCCCAGTTTCCAGCAGTTCCAAAAGTCAATTCTCTTTTGTCCTCTATGGCTTCCGCTTCCTCTTCCTCTTTGTCATCGGAGGAGGCTTCTCTGACGGATCCGGTGGAGCGGAGGGTGGAGTCTGCTCTAAAGCGTTCTTACGCGGCTTCTCATTTTGGGGTCCGTGCTAGCACCTATGCGGCCTATGCTTCGCAGGTCCTTTTGATGGATTTTGAGAAGTTGTTTGACTGTTTGCAGGATCAAGGGGACCCTACTCCTGTCTTGGCTCAAATGAAGGTCTTGGCGCAATTCCTCTTGGATGTGACTTTTGATTCATTGTGGGCTTTCTCCTCGGCTGCTGGGGCGGCGGTGGCTGGTAGGAGGTCTCTCTCGACCAAGCCTTGGCGTCTTGAGGCTGCTCAGAAGGCCTTGGTCCATAAGCTGCCTTTTGAGGGTCCCCGTCTCTTTGGGGACGCTTTGAATGCGATGGTGCAGCGCTCTGCGGAGGAGAAGAAAATGTTGAAGCCTTTTCAGCCTGTGCCTAAGAAGAAGTTATTTTTTCATAAGCAGGGTTTTTAGGGGGCTTTGTCTTCTCAGCCCTTTCGTGGTCGGGCCCGTGGTCGGGGGGGCCGCGTTCCGTTCTAGGTCCCGGCCTCAGCAGCAGCAGCATTCCTCTGGTGCGGGCCAGAAGTGACTATGCCGTTGTGGGGGCTCAGCTCCGTTTGTTTCAGGACCGGTGGTCTGCTCTAATTTCCAACCAGTGGGTCTTGTCTGTCATCAGGTTGGGTTACCGAATTCCCTCCCGGGGCCCTCCCCATCTGGATTACTTTCAAGTTACCCCGTTGTCAAGAGATCCAGTGAGGCGGTCTGCCATGTTGTCTGGCGTCGCCATGTTGTTGTCAAAGGGGGCTGTTGTGCTGGTTCCGGTGGAAGAAGTGCGCCTGGAGTTCTATTCCCATCTGTTTCTGGTCCCAAAACCAGATGGTTCCTTCCGCCCGATTCTGAATCTCCAGGCCTTGAACAAGTTGGTGCGATTTGATCATTTTCGGATGGTCACCTTACAGTCCGTCATTCCCCTCATCCAGGAGGGCGATTTTTTGGCTTCTCTGGACTTGGAAGACGCCTATTTTCACGTTCCAGTCCATCCTGCCAGTCAGCGGTTCCTGAGGTTTGCAGTTCAAGGGATGCATTTCCAGTTTCAGTTGTTGCCGTTCGGCCTCTCCACTGCTCCCAGGACTTTTACCAAGGTATTGGCTCCTGCTGTGGGGGTTTTGCAGCATCGGGGTTTCTCCATGTTTCCCTATAGTGATGATTGTTTGATCTCTGCTTCCTCCTTTCCTAAGGCTCTTCTGGCGGTGGAGGCTACGTTGACCTTGTTTCAGGATTTGGGGTTCAAGTTGAATCTGGCCAAGTCTCACCTGGATCCTGTTCAGAGACTTCAGTTCATCGGGGGTCTGTTCGACACCTCTCTGGGGATGGTGTTTCTCCCTCCTGTTCGGATACTTTCCCTGCAGTCTCTGTTGCAGGATCTGTTGAGTCGTAGTTCTGCTCCGGCTCGTGTTTGGTTGCGGGTCCAGGGGTTGATGGCAGCCACCACTGCTGTGGGTCCTTGGGCTCGTCTACATCTCAAGTCCTTGGTGACTCATCTGTTGGCTCGGTGGGACTCCTCCCGGGCGGATTACGGGACTCTGGTTCCTCTCTCTCCTACTCTGGTTCAGGACTTGGACTGGTGGCTTTGCACTCCCAATCTGGAGAAGGGAGTGCGGTTTTGTCATTCCCCCCCCCCTTTTGTTGACCATGGATGCCAGTCTTTGGGGTTGGGGGGCCACGTTGGGGTCCTTGGAGGCCAAGGGTCAGTGGTCTCGGAGGGACAGCGCCCGTTCCTCGAACTGGCGGGAGTTGGCGGCCATCTGGGAGGCGGTGCAGTTCTTTCAGGTTCATCTCCACAGGACGAATCTGTTGGTTCGTACCGACAATCAGGTGGCTCGTTGTTACTTGAACTGTCAGGGGGGGACCAAGTGCGCGTCTCTGAATCTGTTGGCCTCCATGATTTGTGCTTGGGCGGAATCTCACCTGTTGGCCTTGAGGGCGGTGTACATTCTGGGACAGTTGAATTTTCATGCGGACGCTTTGAGCCACAACCTTCCATCCTCTGTTCTGTACCATCTCTCTCTTCCTCTGTTCCAGCCCCTTTGTCTTCGGTTCGGGACTCCCTGGATCGATCTGTTTGCCTCTCCTCACAACTCTCTTCTCCCCCGGTTTTGTTCAGAGGTGATGTGTCCTCAGGCTTGGGCGGTGGATGCTCTTTCGATTCCCTGGCCTTTGGGCCTTCTGTAAGCCTTCCCTCCTATTCCCCTCCTCCCGAGGGTGCTGCAGAAGATTCGGGGGGAGAGGGTGTCGGTCCTGTTGATTGCTCCCTTCTGGCCTCGCCGCCTTTGGTTTCCTTTCCTGTTGCGGCTGGCGGGGGTTGGTTTGTCCGACTTCCTTTGGTTCCGGCTCCTCTTCAGTTTCCGCTCCTGTCTCTGCCTTGTTTTCGTCGTTTGCAGCTGACGGCCTGGCTCTTGAGCGGTTGACGTTGGAGTCTTTGGGCTGTTCCTCTGTGGTGGCTCGTGACATCCAGTTGTCGCGTCGACCTGCGACCCTTAAATGCTATGGTCGTCATTGGGGCTCTTTTGTCTCTTGGTGTCCTTCCCATGGGGTGGATCCTGTGCTGGGGGATCCTGCGTCTGTGTTGGATTTTCTCTGTGATGGTTTTTTGAAGGGCCTTTCCCCTTCCACTTTTTCTGCTCAGTGGGCGGCGGCTCATGCTTGCCGGGGTCCTGGGGCCTCCTTGGAGGTTGTTGCCCCTTTAGTGAGTCGGCTTCTTCGGAGCTTTAGGCTTCGTCGGCCGGTTTCTCCTGTGATCGTGCCTTCTTGGGATTTGCCTACTGTTTTGCGGGGTCTGCAGTTGCTCCCTTTTGAGCCCTTGTTGGATGCGGACTTGTTGTGGTTGTCCGCTAAGGTGGCTTTTTTGCTGGCCATCACCTCCACTAGTCGGTTGGGGGAGTTGGGTACCTTGCTCAATTCTTTCCCTTATTTACAGTTCCTGCAGGATCGGGTTGTTTTGAGGCTTGATCCGGCTTTTCTGCCTAAGGTTTCTTCCCGGTTCCATTTGCAACAGGAGGTGATCCTTCCTGATTTGCCTACGGAGGGGGATTCCCTTGTTCCCTCTTCTTTGGATGTTCGCAGGGCTCTTCAGATTTACCTGCAGTGTTCGTTGGGGTTTCGGCTTTCTCCTGCCCTGTTTGTCTCCTGTGGGGGTGTGGCTAAGGGGAAGAAGGTGTCCACTTCCACGATCAGTCGATGGGTGCGTTTGGCGATCTGCCAGTCCTATAAATCTGTGGATCTGCCTCCTCCGTCTCAGGTGCAGGGTCGTTCGACACGCTCTGTGTCCGCTTCCTGGGCTGAGGCGGCGGGGGTCTGTATTCAGGAGATTTGTAGGGCGGCCACTTGGCAGTTCCATCACACGTTTGTTCGGCATTATCATCTTGATGTTTTGCATGCATCTGTTGACAGTTTTGCTGTTGGCGTGCCGAATGCTGCTGTTCGTTGATCATTTCTTTGATTAAACATTTTGTACTTTTTGCATGGATCCCTGGTGTCCTGCATTTTTTCTTCTTGGTTCTCTGCTTGTGAGTTCCTCACGTTGTAAGGACTGGGAGGACCCATGAGGGGGTAATGACTTGTTACTTACTGGTAATCTTCATTATCCCGATTAGGGTCCTCCCCGTCCCAGTCCTCTTCCCTCCCTCCCTCCCGCTGTGTTTGTGTTTGGGTCTTATTGATAACAGGCATGGCGGTGGGTGGGAGGGGTTTATGTAACCTTTAGCCTTTTTGGTTTTCTAGCGTTTTGATTGGCTGGGTGGAGGCAGGACTGCCTCACGTTGTAAGGACTGGGACGGGGAGGACCCTAATCGGGGTAATGAAGATTACCAATAAGTAACAAGACATTACTGAAATTACATTCTATTGCAAGTATTTTCGATTTGAAACACAAGGAAGTAAAGTGATTTGCCCAGAATCACATTACTTTTGGTCAAGTGCGAAGCTGGGATTAAGAGCCAGGCCAGCAATTTAGAAATTATATCAGATCTTTTTCCTGTGGTCTGATAAGTGTCATCTTCTTTGGTGAAGGCATTCATGCGCTCAATAGGAACATATTTCCTCTAAATTTTCCTTTTTTAACATTTTATTTTATAATTTTTATTTGATTTTACCAAGAGTCTGAACAATTGATACATTAGATTGTTATTATATCATGAATTTTCTACAATATCACAATGCTAATACATAAACATATAAAAAAAAAAGAAAACGAAGAGAGAAGAGAAAGAAGAAAGGGAGAGGGATAGAGCGGAAGAGTTAGAGAAAAACAACCAATAAAAAGGGCATCGGGAGAAGAAAAAACGTAAAGACGAGAATCGATCTCTGATATTCAGGGTTATGACAGTAAAGCATAATGAGGGCCCGAGACTAGGCCCAGTGCAAATTAGACCAAATCCTCTCGGCTCTTTTAGTTGACCGAGACTCCCTGGCCTTAGCAAATGCAATTTCGCATTCATAGATTTGATGCAACATTGCCCAGGATTCAGTAACTTTTGATGGTACAGAGTCGATCCATACTCAGCAATACATAAGCGAGCACAAACGATTATAATTGTAATCAGTGAGCTAAGGCTGGCTTCAGTCCCAGGCTTATAACCCAGCATGATTTCCTTTTGCTCAAGTGGAATTCATACCCCAGATGGACTGAGATCAATTGGTGTAACCTATACCAGAATTCCTTAAGCACGGGACATTCAACAAACATGTGAACTATATTGACTGCATAAAGACGACACTTGGGACAGTAGGACTGCCGTAGGGGCTCCGGACGGTGAAACTGATGCCCACATTCATTCTCCAGGCAGAGCTCCTTGCTCTCAAGCTCCTGCAGTCAGGCAGCGCAAACGGCCTGCTGCACACCTGTAATGAGAAGAACACGGAAGCATCAATGGTGGATGTTTTGTTGAGCGCAGTACAGAGCATTAATGGTGCAACCGGTGTAGAATTCCTTTCTTCTCTGCAATCGATTACTTCAGCTGACCAGGCTCAACTAAAAGGTACAGATATTAATCATGCTACATTTATAAATATTGACAATGCCTCTGCTCCTTCCCCGGGGGGGTCCACGCTAATGCCGAAGGATTGTAAGGCCCCTGTCCTTAAGTCATAGGGACTGGTTCGGGATCAGGCCCTCATTATCAAGGAGACTGCAGTGAACAGAGGGGGTCACAGGGTCCAGTGGAAGTAGATAGTTCAGAAAGGACAGATACAGTACAACAGGCTGTAGCAGGCGCAGAGGGTTTGGGGGCCAATTAAATCATCCCTCCTCTCAATATTAGTAGCATTAGTAGGCCTCCTGAAGCGGTCAATAGAACTGGATCATATTGCGGCACCGGCCACAGCAGATTCAGTTGGCCTAAGAGAAGAACGAGCGCTGAACAATCAGCCACATCAGGTTACTGCTTCTTTAGTGGACAAAGGCACCAGGACAGAGGAGCCTGCTGGGAAGAACCAAGTCAAAACTAAAAGCACGAAGAGCTGCGATGGCCTTACAAAATCTCATGGTAACTATGCTAGCGATCTTAACAACTCTGTCATAATGCGCTACAAAGGTGGGTCCAAGAATAGCCCCCTGCGCAAGTGGGTCCTCTCCAAAGGAGAGGTTAAGGTCCTGATATCACAGCTATCTAACGGAGGCTCTGCCAGCCAATCTCATTTGCCTAAGCCCGAATGCGACATATAGGGACTGCCAGATATTAGCCCCAACTCTAGGGCCACCCTCAGCCCTGAGCTTGATAATAGTATAAGCGGAGTTCTGGAGTCCCCAGGCAGGTCACCTTTATGGGGAATTCCTCCTGCATCACCTGGAAGTGGTACCATCAATCAGACTGAACAGGGGGACTTATCTGGTGTTACAGAGCCCACCTTATCTACAATCCTCTAGTGCTTACAGATCCAACTAGCAGAGGCACAGGAACACTACGCCCAAGTCAAAGCAGATACTGCTGTTGGACGTTACTTGCAAGATGGCAGTGCTTTCATCTGAGGTAGCTGAGCTTCAACACTGAGTGGCCGGCACAGAAGAAGTTGGATCAGCAATGGTTAAAAACGATCAATAAGCAGGGGAGCCAACTTGCGCTCGTTCAAAGTAAAGTCGAAGACTTGGAAAATAGGCAGCGCCAAAATAATCTAAGGTTTTCTGGAATACAGGAGGGGAAGGAAGGCAGTGATCCCAGATCATATGTTGTTAACTTGCTCCAGAAAGCATTTCCGGATTTAGAAAACTCAGATATGGGCTCTCAAATCCAGCGTGCTCACAGACTTCCTATATTCACTAAGCAAGCGGCTCAGTCAAAATACATGCACCCTCGTCCAATCCTCATCTATGTTGGCAATTTTCTGCTGAGGCAGGTGATTTATTTTAAAGCTCAACTGGCAGCACCTTTAACAGTCAACTCCATGTCCATCTTTGATCGATCGGTTCTATGCAAGGCTACAATGGACAGTCGCTGGAAGATGAGGCAGCTAATAGATATGCTAAAGGCCATAGGGCCACAGGTGTTCCTACAAGAACCAGCACGACTGAAGGTTATTAAGGATGGACGGTCGCTGTTTTTTCATTCCGAGCTGGAGGCATCTCAGGCCCTAAGCTAGTGGCAATAAGTACTCCTGTTTCGAGGATGTGGGTCAATCTTGGTTGGCTGCTACTCAGCTTCCTTTTATGAACTGTTACTATGGGAGAGAACTATGGACAAAAGGATGTGAACCTTAGGCATACTAGAACTAGGGAGCTGTTCATCAATTTCTTTCGCGGTGTGGGTGTGGGCGTGGGCAGGGGCAAGGGGCGGTCTCAGGTGGTGCCCCAAGAGGGCTGTCAATCCAGCAACAGCAAAGGGGGTAGATGATTCCTGTTCCAGGCACAGGGAGGGTAGGGGGGGCTATTGGGGTTAGGAGGGGTCACAAGAAGTTTGGAATGTATTTTTTGCATTCTATATTGTATTTCAAGGGGTGGAGCAGCTTCAAGAGTCAGAGCTACTGGAAATGGCATCTAGAGCGCTTTAAAAGTTGGGTGGTAGGGAGTCAATGTGATTTTGCAGATAGGGAAGGAAGGGCCAAACAGAGATTAACATAATGTCTAGTTTAAAATGTATGTTTTGGAATGTGGCTGGGCTAAATCAAAATAGAAAGCAGCAGTTAATTCGGGAGGAATTAGTAGCTTACAAACCACATATATTGGGAATAACCAAAACCCACTTGGCCTACAAAGACCGGCAAGTCTTAAAACAACTGTGGTATGACGGCGTTACTTGCACGTCCCAGACAGTATCCATACGGGGGGTCGCTATAATGAAATCTAAGAACTTGGCAGCCAGTATTCTCAAAACCTCCAAAGATAGTAGGAGGAGGTGGGCTATTGCACAACTTCTGATCAATGGGTGAAAATATACTATTTGTGTTGTGTATGGCCCAATTTTGGACGATCTGGTGGTCTTTGATTATTTAAATATGGAATTGCTGGACTTGTCCGGCGATCTGATCTTTATGGGTGACTTCAACTGCATAATTGACTATAGCATCGACTACACTAATCGTCAAGCAAGCGTTAGGATGAGTAGAACTCGTGCCTCTATTCTGGAACTCATGCAGCTGCATGGGTTAGTTCATGTGTGGAGAACACTATTCCCTTTGTTACCAGGATATACTTACTATTCCTCTGCTCATAGGCAGTACTCACAAATTGATATGATACTGGTACAAGGGCATGTGCTGGAAGGGGCATATATTGAGATATGCCCAAAGATTTCTTCAGATCACAATCCTGTTATATTTACTTTGCAGACAATACAAGCAGGGGTAGAAAGCCAACGGCTGTTTTCATTTCCTCGTAACCTTCTCGCTAACATGGAGTATCTTATGTACTTATAGAATACTTACAAATCAATAAAAGCTCAGCTCCTGCTGCAACTGTGTGGGACTGTTTGAAGGCATACATCAGGGGGGGTAACACTCCAGTTTATTTTAAACCACAACAAACATATGCAGCAGGAAGCGGCTAAATGTCGGCTGGACTGCCTGGCATTAAAATTGCAGCAGGTGATCCTCTCCAAAGATCCACATGAACAGGTCATATATCTAAGGTTAATTGAGAGGCAGCAAATGCCCAACAGGGGACTAACTGAGAAGGCAGCTGCTAGTTATCAGAAGAACAAGGCGTTCCAATATAAGTATGGGGAGAAAGTGGGCCGCCTCTTGGCACATCAGATCTCTGACAAACATGCAAGCTGCACAATAAAGCGTATCTTTGGGGAGGATGGGGCTGTATATACCCATCCGCAGGCAATAGCTGAGTAATTTACTCTCTTCTATCAAAAGGTGTATAACAAACCTGATAGTAATGATCAACTGATGATCAACTGATGGTTGTAAACTATCTCCAGGAGAGCGATCTTCCCCGAATGGAGTCCCAGCAGCAGCTTCTGTTGCAACGGAAATATTGGGTTAGGAGAAGTTGAGGCAGCAATCAGTGCTCTACTTTCGGGGAAAGCCACGGGAGAGGATACAATACGTCTTGAATTCTATAAGGTATTCATGGATATTCTCGCACCAGAACGTTTTGATTTGATCACATCTATTTGCGATGGAGGAGCTGCTCCAGCAACACGGGGGATGACTAATATTGTGTTATTCATTAAAAAAGATAAACCATTGGAGGAGAGGAGCTCATACCGTCCCATCTCCCTGATAAATGCAGACGCTAGGGTTTTCTCCAAAGTTTTAGCAACAGGTCTTGCCCCACTCATGCACAAACTAGTTTCAGAACAGCAGCATGGCTTTATTCCCGGCAGAGATACTACAGCACATATCAACACTGCGTTCGCAGGGTTTAACGTTTCTGGGAAAACCAAGGACTATTTTGGCATGACCGAGTCACTTGGGACACACTCTGGCTTACTAAGGGTGCATATGGGTTAGGTAGTTGGTTTATAACAATGGTGCAGACGCTCTAAAAGGACTCGGTGGCTAAGGTCCTGATGGGAGGTATCCCTTCCACTAGGTGTGCAATACACAGCGGCACACGTCAAGGGGGCCCACTCTCCCCCTTGCTGTTTGCCCTCTACATTGAACTTTACTAAAGGCATCTTATACTGAAAAGGGCATACAGCCTGTAAGATTAAATGGGGTTGAACTAAAAATAAAAGCTTATGCAGATGATATAGCAGTCTTTGCTACCAGTACTGGGGTGGAAGTTAATCTCATATCAAAGGAGGTGGAACAATTTGGTGCTTTTTCAGGGTATAAACTGAATCTACCCAAAACACAGGTTATCTTCAATTTCAAATTATCCTCCCTGTTAAAAGGAGTTACAGACACAGCTGCCTATCTTGGCATACAATTATGCAGTCGTGTGGAAAATGTCCGCACTCTTAATTATGAGCCGCTTTTGAAAAAAATAATTGCTAAAATGCAGCAATGGCACCGGCTCCCTCTGAGCATCCTGGGCCGCTGTAACATTACCAAAATTAATATATATTGCCGAAGTTTCTGTATCTATTTCGATCAATACGGGTTCCTGACTCTTTCTTTAAACGCTTGGAGGGGGCAGTTAGTAGTTTTATTTGGGGTTAAAGGAGGGCCAGGCGAGCTATCCGCTTTCTGAAACTACCCTACTCACAGGGAGGATTCAAGCTACCAGATTTTAAGTTATACTTTTGGGCATCATTTACTGGCTGGATCCAAAGTTTATTAATGGGGAGGAAATCGGGACTGACTACGTTCACATATCAATTAGCACTAGGGTCGGATACCAGCTATTTGCTTCTTAAATTACCTCTGAATTTTCCAATGAAAAATTAAGTATACTCCTAACATCTCTTGTTTAAAGGGCTCTACCTATGAGTGATGTCACAATAGATCACAAACCCCAGCATACATTATATCATTATCAAAGGAACAGTCTAAAATTCATATTGTTGGTTATTGTAAGAGATGCAAGGCTGGATATAGAGAACTCTTTTTCCCAACATTGGAGGGCCCCTTTGAAATACAAGTCAGGGACCCAGGAGTTATACCACTTCCTGTCTACACAGTGAGGCACTGATCAGGCACAATCAGTAGAATAGGCAACAGAAGAGCATAAATATTCACTAGTCTGATAATACAAAGGTTAACAGGTAATTTGGACTTTGCAGAATAGGACAGCCAAGTCTCTGTCCGGAGTTTCAACGAATGATGCATCAAGTCACTGCAATAACTCATTATTTGAGTATGAGAACAGGGGCAGGAAGGAAGAAGGGACAAACTGTGTTTGAGTAGGGAAGGGGGTGGCACTTTGGTGTTGAGAAGATCACCAAACTTTGAAGGACTTCAATGGCATAATACAAAATGAACTTGTAAGGAAACAGGCTCTTTGCAAGTTTCCACCCACTTTTTACACATTTGGACTACTAGCTGCTGGTTTTTCGACTCTGAGAGTGCACCGAGGCTTGCCATCCAGACATCAGTGCCAGTGTTCTAACTCAGTCACAGACACTACCAGTGCCACTATCAGTACCTAAATCCTCATTGAACTTCAGTACCACTGCCACTAGTTACAATCAGTACCAGCACCCCTACTCACCATTAGTACCAGCTAGAATCCCTAATCACTGTGAGTAACAGTCACTCAAAGTGATCATTGTTACAAGTGCCCCATTCATCATCTGTATCACTGTGCCCGGTCCCGTCACAGCAGTATCTGTGCCCCAAGGTACCATCAGCACCACAGTCCCAAGTCACTGTCAGTGCCAGTGCCCCAGTCACCATCCCCAGTGCCACAACCCACTAAGACTGCCAGTGCCACTGTCACCATCACTATCAGTACTAGCGATGCCACTGCCATTAGTACAAGTGCCCCAGTCACTATCAATACCAGTATCTCCAGCAACCTGCAGTACCAGAGTCCCCATTCATGATCAGTACCGGTATCATTATTATATGAGTACCCACACTTATCATAAGTACCAATGCCTCCAGGCACCATCAGTGCCACGGCCCCTAGTCTTCATCAGTACCACAGTCCACGGTGTTGACCAGTACCACTATCCCTAGTCACCATTAATGCCAGTGTCTCAGTCATCATGACACCCAGTGTCACTATCAGTACTATTACCTCCAGTCGCCATTAACATGTCTGCCTCAGTCGCCATTAGTACCACTGTCACCTGTCTTCAACACAACGGTCCCCAGACACCATTGCAACCGGTGTCACTATCAGAACCTGTACCCCTCCTCACCATCACTACCAGAGACACTAGACAACATCAGTGCTAGTGCTAGTGCTCCAACACCATCACGAGTAACCCCAGTCACTATTAGTGCCATGTCACTAGCATCGGTGCCTCTAGTGACTTCACTGCCAGTGTCCCTAATCATCAACAATAGTAATGCCTACCGTCATTATTAGTACCCTTCCTCCCAGCCACTATCGTGGTCAGTGCATCTAGTCAGTGGCGGCTCCTCCGCTAAGTCGAAGGAGCGTTGATCCAGCGGTATAAAAACAACAGATGCTCCACTACCATATACTCACCTGGACCCATTACACACACACACATTGAGTAAACCGCTGGAGGGTCAAAGTTTTATATTTATATTTCACAATATTCAGAATTAGCTATTTCATTTTCCTAACTAACCTTTCACTGATCAAAAAGTACTTTCCTCTGGTCGATGGACCATTAGTTGAACTAGTTGATTGTGATAATTAACATAACCCTTAACTATTCTTTTGTTTGAAGTAAATGATCACAGACTCAGGAAGGTTTAAAATCTTTATCTAAATTAAATGCATGTGAACCATTTCAAAAATACAGTGCAGTCAGCATCATTCTTAGGAGAGAAAATTCAATTGATTAAACATCAAGCATATACTTCGGACTCATACAATAATTAATGCTCAGAAAGAGAGAGGACAGAGAGAAAAGAACATTTGCAAATAACGTGAAATTATAGTTACCAAGAATGGTGTGAAAGACCAAATCCCTGGCCAAAGGGCTGGTAAGAGTCCCCCAGGATAGGTCAGGAGACAAAGACTTCAGGACAGGATAGTTGACCTCTCTAGAATACCGACGATTGCGCCGCACCCCTCTCTGACACTCTCTTCCTCCTCGAGATTCTGCCGCGATCTTCTGATCTAACCCAATTAAGTCAGGATAGACAGTTCTTCTTCAGAGTCTGCATTTGATTCTTCTTCAGCATCTCACAGCATCTCTCCCAGCAACAGCATCTCCGACTCACAGCATCTGCGTCTCCTTCCTCCAACTAACTAACTAAAGCTACCTTAGTTATACCTTCGTTTCTTCATGTTCCACCCACTAAAGTTTCAATATCGTAAAAATACGAAATATGATTGGTCAGGCAAGGGGGAAGCTCCATCACACCATGCTTACATGTCATTTAAATCAGTTCAACTATTGTTCGCAAACCCATCCCCTTAATTTTTATTCATGTATTGGGTTCTCATACGGGTTTCACATTTTACTTGCAACATTATTATAACATCATGAATAAGAGTCTTCATCGTTGAACTTTTCACCATCCGTTCTCAGGGTATGTCATTTGCGACCTTGGCTCCCGTTCAACCTCCATGTCATCATTCCGGGTTAACTTTCAGTGGACATGCACAGTCGTTTCATCACTCTGCTTAATTCAGTTATGTGTGAGAGGCCCAAATACGCACTAATAATAAAGTCAGAAAGACAAATATTAATTTCACAAATAAATGGTCACACTGTATACGTCCCACCTCTACTCTATTCCCCTTTTCTTATTAATACTTTTCCCGTATTAGCATTAGTAAAATAGCTTGTTTTAGTTTCAGCTAAGCAGATGCCATGCACGCGAGTCTTCAAGACTCCATTTTAGTGTCTTCTGCTCATGCACTAGAATTTCCCTCCAAGTGTTACCTCGTCATACTGCGTAGATGCAGTTGATGCATGCGCACAACAGTTTCCCCGTTTAAAGCGGTATTAGTCCGTTTTCATTGTTATCCGCATTAATACTCACATAAGCAAGCTTCACTAACCCGCGTGTTCATGTGGTGTGTATTAGTTATTCACCAAACATAATTAATAATCTTGTTAATGAGTTAAACGAGCGGATTGCCTCCGAGCAAGTCTCTTTCTTACGAGACCTTGCTCCATCAATCCCCTCTCTGATGGCATTTTGAGCCATCACAAAATTACCCATCCCTTCCCAGATGCCAACTTTAGCACATCTCAGTTTTCTCCTTCTCCTCTCCTCATGTCGTCAGTTACTTCTTTTCCTTCTAAATCTTTAATCTTTTTGTACATCTTTCCTTTCATTTCTTCTAACTGAATTTCTTCATATTCCCTCTTTCGTTTCTTTCCTCTCCCTTCTCTTTCTAAATGTATTCCTCTCTTTCCCTTGCTTCTGCAACATTTACATGTGATCATTACTGTCATTACTATTGTCATTATCACAACTACTGGTAATATTATTTGACCTATAAAACTCTTTCCAAAATTAGTAAACCAATTCCCTATTGATGTTATACTCTTTGTTAATCTTCCCCATACACTGTCAACCTCCAGTTGGGTCAAGTCATTATGCATTCTTGTAATATTTCTAATATACCCTTTAATTTCCTTACTTTTGTCCGGAATATAAGTGCAGCAATGTTGAATTTTCAACATACCACAGACTCCGCCCTCTTTTGCCAATAAAATATCAAGAGCAAGACGATCTTGTAAAACCATAGACCTTATTGCAACCATCTCTGTATTGATCATTAAGAATCCTCCAGCAGTATCTGTAGAAAGACGATCAACTATGGTTGACAATTTGCAAATTTTACGTGAATTTAGAATGACTCCAACTGAGGGTATCAATGCACTAAATATATCACCTACTATTTCAGAAAAACTAGCTCTTCTTCTCCGTGTTAGTCCATTAGAATTTTCATTGATTCCATTGATTCTGTTTACATGGTAGATCTTTGGAAAAACTATTCCAAAATAACAGCTCCCATACCATCTTGCAGGTAACCTATAATATGCATTATTCCCACATACATAATAAACTCCTGGTAACACAGGATCAGTTCCCCCTTTTAGTCCCCACCCTCCTAAAATTAGGAAGTTGTGTTCACATTCACTGGAACCAATGAAATTGTTATTATAATCTGTCTTTAACCTATGGAGGCAGAATTTTCCCCTTTTCACAAAGTCTAGGGACATCGCAGCATGAGCTTCGCCCTTTGCATAAATTCCCTCTTTCTCAGCCCATGGAGGTACATGGGATTTCTGTTCAGCAGCTTTCTTTGTTAAATCCTGTCTTCTTTCTTCTACTAAATTCAAAAACTCTTTTTCTTCTTCACGTAATATACATGTTAGATTATCTTTGTGTGTCTGTGCTATATCTATTGAACTCATTGTTAAGAAAAATTCACCCATGAACTGTGCTTTTTTACTACTAAATACTGGATTCATATTCTTTCTAATAGGCAATTCTGAAAACACTACATCTAAGTTTGAATAAAAATACTGAAGTTTCCTATTACGTAAAATAAACTTGATAAAACACTACATGATACACCATATGTTAAAGGTATATGGTGATAAGTCACCCCTTCTGACACTGATGAAGGTAACTTCATACAAACATAACAATTACTAATCTCCATTGTATTAACATACTGTAAATAGCAATTTTGTAAATACATTTAAAGACGAATCATTGTCTGATTCATTATGATAGTTTATCTCATCTTCTACCCCTATTTCTATTTTAGTTCCCTTTATTCTATCTACTTTTTCATTAGTAAATGTACTATTTTTGTTACTTGTTTCCATTAACAAAGGTACTCCTATTGTTAGGAATAACCATACTAATACTACTAATAAAATACTACATAAACAAAATCTTAAACATTTTCTTTTTAAACTTCGTTTCGGTCTTTCAGTGTTTTCAGTTTCTGCCATTTTAATCAGAGAAAATTTCTTTTCTCTTTTTCTTTCTTTGTCTAAATTTTCTTAAAATCCAGTCTTTTATTTTAAGGAGGTCTTAATTTGCTTTCATCAATCTGTGCAACATGAACTCTTTCTGATTCTTACATAAATCTAAGTTTTCAAATTCTTCAAGTATAACATAGGTCCACTCAGGGGCCTTGTATTTTCTGTTCAGAATTCTCAATCTTGGGCTTCTTCGTGTAAGTTTTACTAAGGTTTGTTTAGATTGTGTCTGACTCGTAACCTCATTTACTTGCTCTGGTTTCTTTTCTGGTTTTCTTAGGTAATATTTTAGTCTCTTCACTCCTGCAGGTCAATTGTCTCCTTTTCTAACTCTTTTGACCTGGACTGCACTTTCACCTTCTCCGTCTCCTTCTAAAGTTCTTTTATTTTCACTTAATCTGGGCACAATCTGTTCTTGTTCTTCTTCTTTTTCTGATTGTCTTTGTTCTGTATTTTCTGTATTTGGATCTTCCTCTACTTGCACCTGTTCAGGTCTTATTATAGTTTGTTCTTCTTCAGCCTGAACTTGTTTTTCTAGATCTATCTGATCGGGTTCAGGTCTTATTTCAACTTGTTCTTCTTCTGCCTGAACTTGTTCTTCTAGATCTATCTTTCCCTGCTCAGGTTTCTGAATAGCTTTGTTTATTTCTACCTGAGTGTGTTCTTCTTTCCCTGTCTTTTCCTCTCTACCTTCCTGTCTCTTTAATTCAGTTGTTCTTCTTGTTTCGACAACAGCATCAGGTATTTCAATCACTGGTATCCACTCTTCCTGACTTGTACTTGGCTGTTGGTCATATAGTTGTCTTTCAGAATCTATTACTCTAGATTCTTCTGCTTCACAACTTTCAACTTCTGACGTCTCAGCTTGTTCAGTCAGTGGCTGTCCTTGTTGTTCAGACGGGCTTGGGACTCTTCTGGTATGACTAGCATGAATCCAATTAGGTAAACCTGCACACTTCACCGCTGTGGTAGTGACTAGTATGACTTGACGTGGTTTATCCCACCTGGGTGCTAGACACGACTTCCTTGCGTGTTTCTTCACTAACACCCAGTCTCCAGGATTCAAATAATGCGCTTGGTCTGGCTGTCTTTCAACTGCGTCTTCTCCAACCTGATGAGAGACAGAACGCACCATTTCAGCCAATCCTTTGCAATAGTCCAATACCAGATCATCAGTTATATTCATCAATTTATGTCCAGGAATAAATGCTTGTCTCATTGCCCTTCCCATAAGTACCCCATGTGGACTCAATCCCGTTTTTCTGTCAGGAATACTTCTGAGACCCATCAGTACAAGAGGCAATGCATCTGGCCATTTCAGCATTGTGGATGCGCATACCTTCCCTAATCTTGATTTGATTGTGCCATTAAGCTGTTCAACTATTCCAGAGGCCTCTAGACGTTAAGCACAGTGCAGTTTTTGTTCAATGTTAAATGCAGCACAGATTAATCGAATTATCTCATTATTAAAATGAGGTCCTCTATCTGATTCCAAAGTGACTAGAAAGCCAAAACGAGGTATCAACTCCCTCAATAGTAGTTTAGCAACTGTGAGACTGTCATTTCTTCTAGTGGGGTATGCCTCTACCCATCTTGAGAACAGGCACACTATGACAAGTACATATTTCAATCCATTGCAAGGAGGCAACTCAATAAAATCTAACTGCAATCTGGTGAAGGGTCCTTCTGCCTTTCCAAACTTTCCCCAACTAACCACTGTCTTCCTGCCTGGGTTCTACTGCTGACAGATTAAGCATCTTTGGCAAAGGCTCTCTGCAACTACCCTAAACTTCGGATTGTACCAACTCTGTCTGAATAATCTGATCATTGAATCCCTGCCAATGTGTGTTGTCCCATGGTATACTCTTGCCATTTGAGAGAGTAGACAATCTGGCATGACTGGTCTGCTATCTAAGTACACCCACACTTCATCTTCTGTCCTTTTTGTACAACTTGATTTTATCCAGATCTCTTTTTCTTTTTCCTCAACTTCTTCTTCTAACTGTCTGACCTCATCCCATGTTTCTGGAACTGAGTAAAACATAAGTTGGCAGCTGGTTTCACCCGTTTCAATTTTTCTGTTAATTGACATTGTATTTCTTGCACAGTATCAAGCAATTTGGTCTGCATATCTATTACCGGCCGTCACATAGTCATTTCCTGACTGATGTGCAGCGCATTTGACAACTGCTACTTCTTTTGGCAATTGTAATGCTTCCAACAAATCCTTTACATTTTTACTATTTCTGATAGGAGACCCTGAAGAAGTCAGAAATCCCCTCTGCATCCAGAGTTGGCCAAAATCATGCACAACCTCGAAACCATATTGACTGTCCGTAAATATGGTTATTCTCCAATTTTTCCCCTTTTTGCATGCCTTTGTTAAGGCCACTAATTCGGCTACTTGTGCAGACTTGACTCCTGGTAAACAGGATGCTTCAACTACCCCTGTTATTTTACATACAGCATATGCAGCACTTAACCCTCCTCCTTCTGTTCTTAGACATGACCCATCCACGAACAATTCATGATCAGATTCCTTCAATGGTGTTTCCTTTATGTCTGGGCGGGGCTTAGTACACAATTCAGTCACATCCAGACAATCATGATCAACCTCATCTTTCACTTCTTCACAACATGGATCTGTTAATAATGTGGCAGGATTCATTATTGTACATCTTATCACTGTCACATTTTCTGCTCCTAAAATCACTCTCTCATACTTAGTCAGCCGACTAGGAGTGAGATGTTGTGTTCGCGTTCTTGTCAAAAGAATCTCAACTGAGTGTGGAACGTAGACTTTTATGGGATGTCCCATCACTATTGACTCACTTTGCTCCAGACTCATACAGGTCGCAGCTACTGCTTTTAAGCAGCCAGGTAAGGCTGAGGCCACTGGATCCAAGGTGGCAGAGAAATACGCCACTGGACGTCGGCTCAGTCCATGTCTCTGTGTTAAAACTGAAAGTGCACAATTTTCTCTCTCACAGCAAAACAGCGCAAATTCTTTTGAATAATCAGGCATGCCCAAAGCAGGGGCCTCACATAAACAGTTTCGTAGTTTCACAAAGGCTTCCAAACATTCATCATTCCAATCAATTGGATCTTTCGCTCTTTTCCGAGTTAATTGTATCAATGGCTTTGCTAGCATGGAGAAGCTATTTATCCACTGCCTACAGTACCCAACCACTCCCAGAAACATTCTTATCTCCTTCTGTGTCTGAGGTAGCTGCATTTCTTTGATTATTTTTATTCTTTCCGGTGTCACTTTTCTAACTCCTCTTTCTATTTTATGCCCTAAATATCTAACTACTTGTTGACAAAACTGCAATTTTTCTGTAGACACCTTGTGTCCTCCTTCGGCCAAATGGTTCAGTAATGCAATTGTGTCAGTGACACAATCTTCTCGTGTTTTTGATGCCACCAATAGGTCATCAATGTACTGAACCAGAACTGATTTCCCGGGCATAACCAATGACTCCAGACACTTTTTCAGTATCTGATTGAAAATTGAGGGACTCTCTGTGTACCCTTGAGGAACTCGGCATCATGCCAAAATACGATCCTCAAACCGGAAGGCGAAGAGATACTGGCTGTCTGGGTGCAAAGGAATAGAAAAGAATGCTTGGCACAAATCAATTACTGTAACCGAGCCTGCATTCCAGGGTATCTGATAAAGGATCACTGCTGGATTTGGCACTACTGGGCAACAAGGCACTACAATTTTGTTTATCTTTCTCAAATCTTGCACTATCCTGTATTTTCCGCTAGGCTTTTTAAGCCCCATTATTGGCGAATTACAAGGACTACCCATTATCTCTTTTAAAATGCCTTGTTTAATCATTCGGTCAATTTCTGGAGCAATTCCTGCTTTCACTTCTGAACTCATTTTGTACTGTCGTGTGTTTGGATAAACTGCACCTTCTTTCACTGTCACTTTAACTGGATCTACATTTGACATCAACCCGATATCTTTTCCTGAAAAATTTCACACTTCTGGATTCACTGTGGTTCTCAACTCTTCCGGCAATTCACTCTCAGTTATCAATGAAAACATCTCGTCTACTTCTGTACCTTGCTTAGCTAGCATCATTTTGTATATAACATCTTCATCAGGGGTTTGGAAAGCGACACCATCTGGTGTACAGTAGATCGTGCAGTTCATTTTGCACAATAGATCTCTCCCCAACAGATTTACTGGACTAGAATCGCAAACTACAAACCGATGCATATCTTTAAAATTTCCGATATGTACCTCCATTGGTTTTGTGATTGGGGTTCTAATCTGTTGATTTGACACTCCTACAACTGGGATAGATTCTCCCGAGAGAGGTAGGTTTGGGATGTCTGCTGTTCTCACAGTAGACCGGGTAGCACCAGTATCCAATAGAAAAGTGATATCATTATTTTCCACTTTCCCATCAATAAATGGACCTGTCTGATCTACTGGCAAGGATGCGCCAAGCACGCACTCCTCTTCCTCCCCCGTCAGGCACCGTCATTGCACGTAGTCCGAATTTTCTTCTTCATTCTGCAAAAAATACTGTGTAACCACTCTGTTATTCTTACCACTTTCTCCGTGAAATCCGGTCTTCGCACTGTACTTTTGAGAGTTCACAAAGTTTGGCATAGGAGCTGGTGGCACCTGATACTGTGGAGTAACTACCTGCTGCGGCTGATTCATAAGTACTTCATTCTGCATCTGTGGAATTAAATTTTGGTTTGGCCCATTATTATTCTGAATATTCTTACACTTGTTCTTCCAATGTCCAAGCTTTCCGCACGCATGACAAGGAAACTTCTTCTTCGCTTCCTCCCTATTCATTCGTCCTCTTACTTTACCACCATTCGCCGCTTGATCATTCTGACTATCAGTCTGGGTATTTACTTTATTCTCCTGCTGTTCTGCCAATTTTACTTGTGCCCACATCATTTTCTCTTTTAGCTTTCTACGCCTTGCCTCAATGTCATCTCCACAATACTTGGCATACTTCAAAATTTCGTCGATTGTCTTACTTTGCCAGCACAACATGTGCTGCTGAATCATCTGACTAATCTCCGGTTTCAGACCATACACAAACCGATACACAAAATGTCCCATATCCTTATCACCAATGTTCTCAAAACCACTATACTGCTTAAACACTTGCAGTAACTGTTCATAATATGCATGTACGGACTCATTTGGCTCTTGAGTTGTTCTATCTATTTTTACCCAATCTGTTTCTTTAGGAGGGATTTTCCCTTTCAGGTAAGTTATTACTTGGTGATATTTCTTCATCACCTCTTCTGAGGGTGCTCCTGTCTTCGAGTCTCTAGCATACTCCTCACTTGGCCAATCAACTGTGATCTTACACTCTGTCCATAAATCAGCAGGTACTACAATATCAAATAAACCATCCAGATCCTTCAACAAAACTTTTGAAACCTTCACAAATCTTTCCACTTGTTTATACCATTCAACTGGTTTTTCTCTCAATCTGGGAAAATCATTCGTAAATGACAAAATATCCTGTCTACTCCAGGGGACATGAACATATCCACCACCAGGAACTTCTCTCATTGGACACATTTTCTCAACCTTATCTGATTCTCTCACTGGAAATGCAGATGATGCGTCTCTCGCTTGTACGTCCTCTTTCTTTCTTATCCACCTGATTCTCCATTTGTCAATGTCTCCCCATTTTCGTAAAATATTCATCAATTCTTTTATTTGTAGTCTCTTACCAGAAGCATTTACACTTTCTAAATCTTTATCAGTAAACTCCACTCGATATGGTTTCTGCAACAGTTCCGATTTCCCTATATCTATTCCAATCTCTGAGGCTACTTCTGTTAATTTCTCATGAAATACTCTTGCTCTTCTGGTTATACTCTTACATAAGAATAATAACTCCTCATCATTATAAACGTTCAATTTATCTATGCTCACATTACCAGTTATCATTTCTTCCAATTCTACTTTCAATCTACTGATATCTAGAATCTTTGGTTGTGGGTTTCGGTTTTCTATTTCCTGTGCCCACCTCTCTATATCTTCAGGGGTAACTACTGGTGAACTTCCAGTTCCTATAGGAACCAAAGATCTCTTTTCTCTCAAATTTGCAGGTATGATTCTCTTCGGAGTTTCAGTTAAAGGTTCTACATTCGGGAGATCCATTAATGAAATAACTGATTCACTTTCACTGGCCTGATCATCCGTAATTATTACTTCTCTTCTGGGACTCGTTAACTGAATTGTCACAGTTTGAGTTTTCTGGCAAGTCTTTTTATCTCCATATAATGGGATTACAGGACCAATAGTCACTGGTACTGTCAAAGCTTCAGCATTTAAATTCAATTGGCTTACTTTCTGAACTAATTCTTCTCTAGTTTTATTTAAAGCTTCTCTCTCATTATCCTGCAATACCCTATTAAGTGACACATCATGTAAGATTTGTGGGGTTAAAGGCATTCCTATCACTGGTGCACTTGGGGTGACCTTACTGGGTGCTTCTTGGTACGGTGAGGGTTTTTAATCAAAATATCCTCTAATAGCTCATCATCTGATTCACCATAACCTGTCGTATTCATGTGTTTCATTTTTTCTTTATACTTTTCTCCTAACTGTTCTTCAGCCATTAATACTGGATATAAACCCTCAGTCACCACAGCTCACCTCCAACGCTTCATTTGATCTCCACTTGACTCATACGGATATCTAGGTAAAAATACTCTAAATCTCCGACCACTTCTGTATTTTTCACGATCAAATGCCTCAATTTCCCATTCTTCCAAAGCTTCATACTGTGTCATTCTAGGATTTGGTTCTAACATATTCATTCTATCTCTCAAATTCTGAAGTACCTTTAAATTAAAAGTACCATGCTCCGGAAAAGCCAAAACACCATCACCTTTAGTATATTCCACCCAATTCTCCAACCATACACACGTGTGATATCCTTTCTCCATCATCATAAATGAAGCAGGTGTTTTGGGTGGCAGAATAGGAATTCCCTCTCTAGTCATTACAGGTTTGTCTTTCTTAAAGAAATTTTTAATTTTCTTCATTAATGTCATTTTCTTTGGTCTTCCAAACATTTCAGACGGTCGATATAGGAAAGAGTCTTCCGTATATCTTCTAGCTCTATTACCTACGTCTCGTCCTATGTCAGCACGACTCACGCCCGCAGTCAAATCAGGACTCAACATACAATTCCTTTTCGACCAATCCTAGCGCGGCTTCTATCTATTAACCAATCAAACTCAGGCCCATGCTCGTGGTCTGACCAATGCCAGCGCGGCCTTTTGTGACGTCGGTATTACTCCTTACTACTGACCCCTCCTTTACAATCTGCTTCTGTCTCATGCCCGCTGTTTCAACCAATCCCAGCGCGGCTCTCTGTGACGTCAGTACAACTCCGGCAACTGACCCTCCCTTTACAAGGTAATACAAAACTTATTTCTTAATACTTTTCATTCAATTCTTCGTTAATAACAACATAAAAACATTCGCTACTCTGTATGTTCCACTAAACAAAAGGATAGATTTCAATTTATTCTTGAGTTTCAGAATTACTCTTCTTCTACTGCGAGTAAAACCCCTGTTTACTCTTCATTCCAGCTCGGGAGGACCTGCTACTTCTTCAGTGTCACTATTGGGAAATGAGACCAAAGTTTCACAAGCGAACCCCTTTTGCTATCATTCGCACTCTACTTTTATACGAAATAGTCCCTAGTTTAATACTGCCAGCCCTACGTAGCTTCTCAGTATTATTCCAACAGACGAGTAACCTCACTGCAGTATGGCTTCTGTCACCACCCGCTAATCATTTTCCCGGGATTCTAGACAACATAAAACAAGACGCTAACTCTTTTGTTAAACATAAATCAATAATCAATATTTATCACCAAACTAGTCAATAATAACCATAACTCTGCTACCAGAAAACTGATCCAGCGGTATACCAACAACAGATACTCCACTACCATATACTCACCTGGGCCCATAAAACACACACATTGAGTAAACCGCTGGAGTGTCAAAGTTTTATATTTATACTTCACAATATTCAGGATTAGTTATTTCATTTTCCTAACTAACCTTTCACTGATCAAAAAGTTCTTTCCTCTGGTCGATGGACCATTAGTTGAACTAGTTGATGGTGATAATTAACATAACCCTTAACTATTCTTTTGTTTGAAGTAAATGATCACAGACTCAGGAAGGTTTAAAATCTTTATCTAAATTAAATGCATGTGAACCATTTCAAAAATACAGTGCACTCACCATCATTCTTAGGAGAGAAAATTCAATTGATTAAACTTCAAGCATATACTTCAGACTCATACAATAATTAATGCTCAGAAAGAGAGAGGACAGAGAGAAAAGAACATTTGCAAATAACGTGAAATTATAGTTACCAAGAATGGTGTGAAAGACCAACACCCTGGCCAAAGGGCTGGTAAGGGTCCCCCAGGATAGGTCAGGAGACAAAGACTTCAGGACAGGATTCAGGACAGGATAGTTGACCTCTCTAGAATGCCGACGATTCCGCCGCACCCCTCTCTGACACTCTCTTCCTCCTCGAAATTCTTCCGCGATCTTCTGATCTAACCCAATTAAGTTAGGA
The DNA here is from genome assembly GCA_963921515.1 of Calotriton arnoldi. NCBI lineage: Eukaryota > Metazoa > Chordata > Amphibia > Caudata > Salamandridae > Calotriton > Calotriton arnoldi. The sequence goes on from CAWUFW010001839.1 coordinate 372,802, forward strand.
TAGAAAGTTCTTCTTCAGAGTCTGCATTCGATTCTTCATCAGCATCTCACAGCATCTCTCCCAGCAACAGCATCTCCGACTCACAGCATCTGCGTCTCCGTCCTCCAACTAACTAACTAAAGCTACCTTAGTTGTACCTTCGTTTCTTCATGTTCCACCCACTAAAGTTTCAATATCGTAAAAATACGAAATATTATTGGTCAGGCAAGGGGGAAGCTCTATCACACCATGCTTACATGTCATTTAAATCAGTTCAACTATTGTTCGCAAACCCATCCCCTTAATTTTTATTCATGTATTGGGTTCTCATACGGGTTTCACATTTTACTTGCAAAATTATTATAACATCATGAATAAGAGTCTTCATCGTTGAACTTTTCACCATCCGTTCTCAGGGTATATCATTTGCAACCTTGGCTCCCGTTCAACCTCCATGTCATCATTCCGGGTTAACTTTCAGTGGACATGCGCAGTCGTTTCATCACTCTGCTTAATTCAGTTATGTGTGAGAGGCCCAAATACGCACTAATAATAAAGTCAGAAAGACAAATATTAATTTCTCAAATAAATGGTCACACTGTATACCTCCCACCTCTACTCTATTCCCCTTTTCTTATTAATACTTTTCCCGCATTAGCATTAGTAAAATAGCTTGTTTTAGTTTCAGCTAAGCAGATGCCATGCACGCGAGTCTTCAAGACTCCATTTTAGTGTCTTCTGCTCATGCGCTAGAATTTCCCTCCAAGCGTTACCTCGTCATACTGCGTAGATGCAGTTGACGCATGCGCACAACAGTTTCCCCGTTTAAAGCGGTATTAGTCCGTTTTCATTGTTATCCGCATTAATACTCACATAAGCAAGCTTCACTAACCTGCGTGTTCATGTGGTGTGTATTAGTTATTCACCAAACATAATTAATAATCTTGTTAATGAGTTAAACGAGCGGATTGCCTCCGAGCAAGTCTCTTTCTTACGAGACCTTGCTCCATCAGCGTCACCCCACTGCTTTTCAGCGGTGTGAAAAAGGAAAAATAAAATGATAATAACATGATGTTATTATTATTTAATCTTTTCCTGCTATGGCAGTTTGCACGCGGGCAGGCTGGGCTGCTCACACAGGAGCAGGGGGAGGAGTGCTGGGCACATTGTAAGTGTGCATGAATGTGTGGCCGGCCGTCTCGGGCCAGCCAAACAGTCATGTGCACTTTGCATGTTCTCCACCCAGGCTGCATCGCAGCCTGGGTGGAGAACATGCCCAGGCTCCCACTGCCTGTCTGAGCGCTGAACTACGGTGCTCAGACCAATCACAAAGCTGCATTGCTGCCTTGTGATTGGCTATGGGGAGCCTGGGTGCTTTCTGCTTCCTGTTCCGGCTGGGAGAGAAGACGGAGGAGAGACGAGGTTAAAGATAAGTGCATTTTTTTCCTTTCTCCCCCTACTACTCCCGCCCACCATCCCCGATCCGTGCCAGCCACCGCTGCATCTAATTACATTCCATACCACTTTCCCCATAATCCTCATAAGTGCCCCCAGTTACAACAGTGCCACTATTCCCAGGACCCATCCATGTCAGTACCCCGGTTACCATCAACAGCACTACCTGGAATCAGTACCACAGTCCCATTCAGATCCAGTGTTCCCTGTCAACATCAATAGCACTGCCTCCAATCACCTTCATTTCCTGTGCCCCCAGTCACCGTCACTCTCTGTTCCGCCCAGTCAGTCACCATCAGTAGCAAAGCCTCCAGTCACCATCAGTTCCAGTGACCCCCGTCACCATCAGCTGCACTGCCTCCAGTCACCATCAGATCCAGAGCCCAAGTCACCATGATTCCCTGTTCCTCCCAGTCACCATCAGCTGCACTGTCTCCAGTCACCATGACATCTAGTGCTCCCAGTCACCATCACTCTCTGTGTCTCCCATTCACCATCAGTTCCAGTGCTTCCAGTCACCATCACTACCAGTGCTTTCTCACCATCACTATCAGTGCTCTCAATCACTATCAGTGCCAGTGCCCTAGAGTCACCATTAGTAGCCCTACTTCCAGTCCCCAATAGGACCAGAGCCCCCCAGTCACTATAAATACCCAGGGCCATCACGATCACCATCAGTACTAGAGATCCCCATAACCACCAGCAACAGTATGGCCAGCCTAAATTAGTGCCAGTGTTGATATTTTAACGATGCATGCTTTCAAGTTGCTACTATTTTAAAAATATATTCCGAGATCGGTTTCCTTGTGAGAGGCCAAAATGCACGAGAAATATTCAAAGGTCGAATCATAAAATAGACACCATGCATGTGGCACTGCAGGAAAAAATTCACAAGGAGGTATCTTTCCAAACCAACACTGGTGTATGCCATATGTGCCAGACGAAAAGCATAGTATTTTTCAATACCAAACATTTTTGCAAGCTATTGTCTTTCCTATCATTTTATAGTCTAATGCACGTTTTTCAAGACTGAGCTAGCACCTAAATATACGCTAGGCTAACGAAAATAATCGTTTTCGCGAAATCACATGCTCTAGTTTCCTTCATTTTTTTAGAAAAACTAGTAACAAAATTAACTAGCCTGCAGGTCTACTGAATGCAATGGGAGATGCTCAGATGGACAACGCAAAAAGCTGCAAGGAAAAGGAAAACGTGAAAAAGCTTGTAGAACAACACCATTTTACACATAGATACACATACAGGCAGAGACAAACTCAGCAAACAGAGACCTGAACATTGCCTCCTATCCCACCCGTCATTCTGCCAGCAATAAAAAAAGCCATACGCCCTTTTTAGGTCAAAGCCTACCAGACAGTGCAGCTATCTGGTTTGTTAAAGCCATCTTTGGGGACATTCGGACAGCTTCTCTTGGACTGCATTCCGCCCATTGCTTATCATTGACTTTGTAACTCACATTTGCTTGGTTTCTATTTGCTGGCTTTATTTGTTTTAGGCTGTCCAGCTTCAGTTCGGCCGTCCAGTAGACCATACCCTGTTTACTGTATCCTTCCACCAATGTTTGATTTCTGTAAACAGGCCTTTAAATCTTGTTCTTATCTTGTCACATTTGCTGTGCATTCAAAGACAGAAGTCAAATGTCAGGCTCTGTCTTCCGATTCCTTTCTTCCTCTGACTCCAGAGTGAGAGGATTTAGGTGACAGTCAGGCTGACCACTGGGGGTTTGCTGGAGGAAGGCTGTAGAATGTTATATTTTTTTAGCAAACAACAAAGTTTAGATGTCTGTAAATTAAGTGTGCAGATATTTAAGAATATATCAGAATTAGGAAAGCACAAATGATGCACATTTCTGGGTAATTCTGAAGTGTGCTGGAAACAAATATTTTAATACAATCAAGACAAATAAATACACTAGGTGATGACATTTCCAGACATTATCATTTGGGCACTTTATACTTTTAACAGTAAAACTGTATGTCTCTGCAAATGTAATGGTCCTTTCAATTGAACATGTGTTGTCTCTAATGGCAGTGTGCTACCACACCATGTAGTCTCCACTTTACGCCACTCCACTCTACTCTGCACCACTCCACACCACTGCACTCTACTCTGTGCCACTCCTCTCTACGCCACTCCACTTTATGCAACTCTGCACCACTCTAATGCCAATGCACCTCACGCCACTGTACTCTACACCACTGCACTCCTTTGTCACTGCACTCTACACCACTCCAGTCTAGGTCACTCCACTCTACACCACTCCACTCTAAGCCACTCCACTCTGCAACACTGCACTATATACCACTACACTTTATGCCAATGCACTCTACTCTGTACCACTCCACTCTACACCAGTGCACTCTACACAAAACCACTCAATGGCACTGTAATCTACTCTGCGTAACTGCACTCTACGTCACTCTACCCTACGCAACTGCACTCTACCCTGCACCACTCCACTCAACGCCACTTCACTCTAGTCTGGAACAATCTACTCTACGCCACTGCACTCTACTCCACTTCGCACCACTCTACTCTGCACCACTCTACTCTACACTACTGCAATCTACACTGCACCAATCAATTCTAAGTCACTCTGCACTATGCTACTGTCTCTAACCACTGCACCCTACATTACTACACTTTGCACCAATGCACTCTACACCTCTTTACTCAAAACCAATGCACTGTACGCCAATCTACTCTGCACCACTGCACTCTATGCCAATCTATTGTAGTCTGCACCACTGTTATCTATGCCACTGCCCTCTACTCTACTCTACTCTACTCTACACCACTCTACTCTGTGCCACTGCACTCTATGCCAATCTACTATATAGCACTGCACTCTACGACACTCTTCTCTACAACACTGCACTCTCCGCCACTGAACTGTACTCCACTTTTCTCTGCATCACTGCACTCTATGCCACTGAACTCTGCTTTGCCCCACTCTACGCCACTGTTTGCCAATGTACTGTATGCCACTACATTCTACACCACTCTACTCTGTATCACTCCACTGTATGCCACTACACTCTATGTCAATCCACTCTAATCTACTCTGCACCGACGCACTCTGGCACTGCACTTTATGCTACTTCACTGTATGCCCCTGCACTCTGCACTGCACCATTCCACTCTACTCTGCACCACTCTGCTTCAGTCTACTCTGAAACAATCTATTATTATTATTATTATTACGGTTTTGTATAGCGCGTAGCTGCCCACAGGGTTTGCCAGCGCTTGGCGGAAGAATAAACAGCTTCAAGAGTGGTAAAAGGGTAGTCCAAGTTTGAAGCATGTCAGCATGGAGAAGAAGATTGAAATAGCCACGTTTTTAGCTTTCTGCGGAAGGCAAGTAGAGAAGAGCAGCGTCGAATAGATTGTGGGAGCGAGTTTCACAATTTGGGACCACATACCGCGAAGGAGCAGCCACCCATCCGGGCTCGGTTGACTCTAGGGACTGTGAAAAACAAGTGATTGCTGGAGCACAGAGTGCGTGAAGGAATATAGGGAGTGACAAGGTTTTGCAGGTACTGAGGCCCTGAGCACAAGTTGATTTTATACATGAAGCACAGTGCCTTAAATTCAATTCACTTATCCACTTTAAGCCAGTGGAGATCATGAAGAAGGTGGTACACGGAGGAGTGTTTAGGGAGCCGGAACAGAAGTCTGGCGGCAGAGTTCTGAAACACCTGAAGGCGTCTGATCACGGTCTTATCTGCTTCTAGATATAAGATGTTTCTGTAGTCCAACCTGGATACAATCATGGCCTGTATGACATTTCTCAGGGCTGAGGTGGGAAGTATCCACAGGGTCTTTTTAAGCTATCTCATAGTGGCAAAGCATGAGGAGGCGACCTTGGTTAATTGAGGCTTCATGGAGAGATTAGAGTCTAACAGAGTGAGCTGGGAGTTGACATGCTTCTCCAGTTTTTTAGAAAGAGTGGGAAGCAGAGAGATGGGCCTGTAGGTGGACCAGACTGATGGGTCCAGGTGGGGCTTTTTCAAAAGGGAGAGGACCATAGCATGTGTTAGAAATGGGATCTCTGGTTGGCTAAGGCTTGCGCCAAAGCCAGGCAGAGACCACCACTCTAGTCAGGGCGAGGGAGTTACACGCCAAAGATAACCCCTGCTCACCCCCTTGGTAGCTTGGCACGAGCAGTCAGGCTTATCCCGGAGGCAATGTGTAAAGCATTGGCGCAACACACCCACAGCAACAACATACTAGGCACACCACAAAAAGGAACTCCACACAAGGTTATATATAAAAATAGCCTTTGTATTATCATAAAACACATTAGAATAGTACTCACATAATATACATCGTGCCACCTGGCACTAGGTCATATTTACAAGGGATTATTTACACCTGACAGGGCCAACTGGACCACTGTCAGAACCAGCACAAAGCGAACTTAGTATATGTATCACTTATAATAAATGTAGAATACATCATAAACGTACAACCAGTAATCACTGGTAACCACTGTACTTAGCATCAGCCTGTAACATAAACTACATTATGCACAGCATCACATTAGGCAAGAATTACATTCTGCGCCAACCTCACCAGCATAAATACATTATGCAATCCTCTCATAAGTCTACACACATTAGACCCTAACCTCCTAAGTATAACTCACTTTAGGGGCGTAAATCACACAGTGAAACATCATCTCACTAGCATAAACCATGATAGGCAAAACAACCTCATAATCATAAACCACAGTTAGAGGTATAACACCGGGTGCGTAATCATACTACATACATTACATTTCCTAGCACCACATCACCTTAGGGCCTGGCGCCCTATAAATCTAACAGTCCCCCTGGCCAACTGGCCATCTCAAAAAGGGGGGCTCAAATGCCCTATGTCCCAAGAGTCAGGGCGCGCTGCCAAAGCAGCAAAAGTCAAGGGTGCGCAACTGCGCAAACCTAAACGTAGCAGCTGCCCACTACTTGCTGGGCAGCTGTGAAAGTACTGGGGCAGAGGAGGGCATCGCACTCCTATCTCACCTCTCAATAATGCCCCCAAAGAAAGAATAACCTAAACGTTGCAGCTGCCCACTACTTGCTGGGCAGCTGGAAATGTTACACGGAGGCCTGGGCTCTCAATGGCCCTTAAAACAAATGTGCCCCCTTGGTAGGAGCCACCCAGGGCTCTGTAGATAGATAATGCCCCAACTGGGGCATCCACGGGCCCCTCTGGCCCTAGAAACAAATGGGGCCAAACGTTGGAGCCACGCAGGCTCTAGAAACACAAATCTCCATCGGCGCTGCTGCCCTCTGCAAACGGGGCAGCTGGGATAAATAACCTAAAGGGGCCCTGGCACATCTGTGCCCTCGGGGCCCCACTGGGCCTTTTTAAACAAATATGCCAATCGTTGGAGGCACGCTGCCTCTGAAACCATAAGGCCCAAGGTTGGAGCCACACGGGCTCTAAAACAAAACATGCCCCCTTCGTTGGAGTGGCCCGCTCTCTTGCGGGACCACTCAGCACCAATGCCCTCACAGTGCCGCGATCGGCACCAACACTGTGCCCCCTGGAGCCTCCACTCACCGGACTGGTCTGGGGAGGCGCTCCTCTTCATTCCGGACACCGCGGGCGGCAGGCGGGGCTCTCTCGTCAGTCATGGGAGCCCCGCACTGCTAACTGCCGCACTTCACCCGGGCCCCCTCCTGGGACCCGGGACTTGAACTTCCGCACTTCCTCTCTGGCGCCGGGGCTCCCTCTTCACCACGGGAGCCCCGGAGGGGATAAGGGACAGGCGCTGCCTGCACCGGCCGTTTCTCTTCCCTTCACCCGGGCCAGGCAACTCGCGCTTCACCCGGTCCCTCTCCTGGGACCGGGACTTCAGTACACGCGGGGCTTCTCCGGCGGTGTGCGGGACTTCCTGTACGTGTCCCGCCCAAGGCCAGGCCACTCTGCCTGACTTCCGCCCATGCCGCGACTCGGGCCGCAGCGGTGATCTCCCTTTGCGGCGGCAACACGGGGTAGGCTCCCGTTTCGAAATTAAGATAGTGGCGAGGTAGGCACCCGCAATGGCATTAAAAATAAGCGGGGTGGGCACCCGCAAGGCTCCCTCAGAATGCGGGGTAGGCACCCGCCCTTTAAATACAGAAAAAAGCGGGGTGGGCACCCGCAAAGGGCACAACGGGGGAATCCCTACGCTGGGGATTCCCTCTTAGCAGCGATGCGCAGCTCAGCGTTGCAAAGCTCCAGCGCTCCCCTCTCCTGGGGGAATCAAAGCACAGCGCTCTCCTTCAGGACAGAAATAAAAAAACGCTCCCAGGGCGCAAGATGCAAGTAAAGGTCCTGGAGGTCCTTTTAGGAAATGTCCATGAGAGGTTTCAGGGGCATAGCTGGGCCCAGGGGCCAGCACACAGGGCCCTCCAGCAGGGAGGCAGCCCCCATGGCGGTTCCTCCTGGGCCCCAACAGCAGCAAGCCCCCCTCCATCAGGAACAGCACACCAGAACAGGAACTGAACATTTTCATGGGGTCACAGCCCCTTCTTTTATACACCCTTTTCCCTTTGTGTCACAGCACAGGGCTGGGGAAAACCAGACGCAACTGGTTTGGGGGAGCTTTGGAGCACTTTGTTTTGCTCAGCTCCTCTCTCCTTTGTTGGGTGGGGGCTCAGGGATTAGACGCACCACAGGGGCGGAGCCAGCATTGTGGAGGGAAGGCACAGTCCTATTCAGGTCCCAGGTGCAACTCCTCCCTCCCATCTAGATGCAGATCTCCCTATTCAGCCCTGCGCTGACTCACCCTGCCCCTCCTGGAGCCACACACACCTCCCAGCCCCTGTCACTCACAAGCCAGACATGCAATTCACATCATGCAGGCAGACACAGAGCACACATAAATGCCAACTTCTAAAAGTGGCATTTCTACACCAGTCACAATAAATCTGCGCACACCATTGCGCAGCATTTATTCTCACGAGTTCGCACATACTAAACTCGCCCCTGCACTCCTCTCACACCAGGAATTACCATGGACACACATATCCCCCATGAATTCCTATGGGAGGGCAGGACAATCTCACCACATGCACTCAGCGCGCACGCACTTTACACTGGACCACAGTGCTAAAGTGCCCAGAGACTTAAAACTACTAACATACAAGGCAAAAAGTTTAGGGGTGAACCTGCCAAAAAGGGCCAAGTCCAACACAACCCCCTTCCAGCCAAAACGCAGGGCAGACCAATCACCACCGTGATGGGCTTCCCTGCTTGAAGCGATAGAACACGGACGCGGGCCCGCACTGCAGGGACACCCTCCGGTTCTACGCCACTTGGAACACATGGAATCCATCTAAGAGGAAAAAAAACTCAGGACCAACTAGGCTACCCCACCGGTACTCCTTAGTTGTCCACGGCCAGGACCAGGCCCTAGGCCACCCAGATGCCATTGGTCCTTGCCAATCCAGAGTGGGGTGCAGTAACCCCTGGCATACAATAGCCATTCTCCACTCTCCCTCTCAGTGTAGTTCCAAACTACCACTGATCCTTCAACCTAGGGTCCGCACCCTCAGGCTGACCAGAGGTCACGGGCGAAGCATCTCCTCACCCTACCTCTACTTCTGACGTTTCGCGCTCTCCCAGGAGAAGCACCTACCAGAACACAACTCTCCCACCAGTTCAGGACCTCTCTCCATCACTGGTCTACCACCTGGGACATAAATTCACTGGCTGCACCGGGGTCAGAGGCGAGGACTCCCTCCCTCTGCACCCCCTTCCAGAGTCCGATACCCTCCCAACTGGAGTGGTACCCCCTAGAAGGCAAACCGGCCAGGACACTGATTACAGCCGCCCTGCCGTCCAGCTCAGGAAACACCTGCTACTGGCTCCCCAACCCAGGGACGCTACCCTTTGGTCAGATGCCTGGCGAACCAGGACTTCCGGGGGAGCACGCATGCCCCCACATCCTGAAGAGCAGGGTCCCTTCACTTAAGATAGGCCCCACCTGCCCTCAAGGTAGTACTACCATACTCAGCCAGGGACCCTAAAGATCCCGGCCAGGCCTGTACCACCCCCCAGAGGGTAACACATCTAATGTGTTGTGTGACAGTCTGCCGGGCACAAACCCAGGGCAGAAGTGGTGTCCCCATGGCCCCTTCTGGACCCACTGGTTTTTCCACTGGGGAACCTCTCCCCCTCTCACCCCTCAATCAGGACTTCTGCACCCTCCACTTAGGAGCGGCGCTGCCCAACACTAGGATCGCTGGAGCTCTGATTACAGACACTCCATGTCCTCTAGACACTGGGAGATCCTCCTCAAATGGCCTACAAGTACAGCCTAGGCCCCCAACCTGGTGTTCCCTGAAGAAACCATCCAGGCCCTGGGACTGGGTTTCAGGCACAATCACTCCTTCTCCTCTGAGACAGGACGTGAGCCCCTACACCCCTCCCGCTACACTGGGACCTAGCTGGGCTACACTGAACCTCTTCCACCACACAGGACCGGAAGATACCCGAGCCACTCTTATTGGACTCACTCCCCCATGCAAGCTCCTTATTTCAGAGAACTCATACCCAATCGTCCAGTGCAACACACCACTCACCCACAGGCGCCCCCCCAGACTGGTGAGACAGTATCTTACTGCCCCTGAATCTCAACCTGCCCCCCTCTTAACCGGGAACCAGGTACCACCGTCTGGAGACCGGACTTTCTGCACTGGACTTCATGTTGCTGCCACCACTGGATCCCACCCTTACTGGGGAATCCAGAAAACTCACACTGCACTTAGGGGATAATCTACCCTCCCGAGCTAGTGACTCCATGCCAATTAAGTCCCCACTGTAGGCCAACCCTAGAACCAGCAGACAGCACAGGGGCAGTCCCTCCCTCAGCTGCAGGCCAACCCAAGAACCAGCACAATGGCTCAAGGGCAGTCCCTCCTCCAGCTTTAGGCCAACCCAATAGCAGTCTGCACAAGGGCAGTCACTCCTCCAGATTCTCTGGTTTCTGTCCTTGGCAGGACACTCAACTCATAGTGCAACAAGAACACACATTTCCAAAGAAATGATACTTAAAACAAACTCAGACACAATAATCCCTTTCCATGTGACTATCTAAAATGCAGAGCTTGTAGTGCAACCAGTTGTCGCTGTGGTATTGCGCAAATGGGGCCAAACGTTGGAGCCACGCAGGCTCTAGAAACACAAATCTCCATCGGCGCAGCTGCCCTCTGCAAACGGGGCAGCTGGGATAAATAACCTAAAGGGGCCCTGGCACATCTGTGCCCTCGGGGCCCCACTGGGCCTTTTTAAACAAATATGCCAATCGTTGGAGGCACGCTGCCTCTGAAACCATCAGGCCCAAGGTTGGAGCCACACGGACTCTAAAACAAAACATGCCCCCTTCGTTGGAGTAGCCCGCTCTCTTGCGGGACCACTCAGCACCAATGCCCTCACAGTGCCGCGATCGGCACCAACACTGTGCCCCTTGGAGCCTCCACTCACCGGACTGGTCTGGGGAGGCGCTCCTCTTCATTCCGGACACCGCGGGCGGCAGGCGGGGCTCTCTCGTCAGTAATGGGAGCCCCGCACTGCTAACTGCCGCACTTCACCCGGGCCCCCTCCTGGAACCCGGGACTTGAACTTCCGCACTTCCTCTCTGGCGCCGGGGCTCCCTCTTCACCACGGGAGCCCCGGAGGGGATAAGGGACAGGCGCTGCCTGCACCGGCCGTTTCTCTTCCCTTCACCCGGGCCAGGCAACTCGCGCTTCACCCGGTCCCTCTCCTGGGACCGGGACTTCAGTACACGCGGGGCTTCTCCGGCGGTGGGCGGGACTTCCTGTACGTGTCCCGCCCAAGGCCAGGCCACTCTGCCTGACTTCCGCCCATGCCGCGACTCGGGCCGCAGCGGTGATCTCCCTTTGCGGCGGCAACACGAAGTAGGCTCCCGTTTCGAAATTAAGATAGTGGCGTGGTAGGCACCCGCAATGGCATTAAAAATAAGCGGGGTGGGCACCCGCAAGGCTCCCTCAGAATGCGGGGTAGGCACCCGCCCTTTAAATACAGAAATAAGCGGGGTGGGCACCCGCAAAGGGCACAACGGGGGAATCCCTACGCTGGGGATTCCCTCTTAGCAGCGATGCGCAGCTCAGCGCTGCAAAGCTCCAGCGCTCCCCTCTCCTGGGGGAATCAAAGCACAGCGCTCCCCTTCAGGACAGAAATAAAAAAACGCTCCCAGGGCGCAAGATGCAAGTAAAGGTCCTGGAGGTTCTTTTAGGAAATGTCCATGAGAGGTTTCAGGGGCATAGCTGGGCCCAGGGGCCAGCACACAGGGCCCTCCAGCAGGGAGGCAGCCCCCATGGCGGTTCCTCCTGGGCCCCAGCAGCAGCAAGCCCCCCTCCGTCAGGAACAGCACACCAGAACAGGAACTGAACATTTTCATGGGGTCACAGCCCCTTCTTTTATACACCCTTTTCCCTTTGTGTCACAGCACACGGCTGGGGAAAAACCAGACGCAACTGGTTTGGGGGAGCTTTGGAGCACTTTGTTTTGCTCAGCTCCTCTCTCCTTTGTCGGGTGGGGGCTCAGGGATTAGACGCACCACAGGGGGCGGAACCAGCATTGTGGAGGGAAGGCACAGTCCTATTCAGGTCCCAGGTGCAACTCCTCCCTCCCATCTAGATGCAGATCTCCCTATTCAGCCCTGCGCTGACTCACCCTGCCCCTCCTGGAGCCACACACACCTCCCAGCCCCTGTCACTCACAAGCCAGACATGCAATTCACATCAGGCAGGCAGACACAGAGCACACATAAATGCCAGCTTCTAAAAGTGGCATTTCTACACCAGTCACAATAAATCTGCGCACACCATTGCGCAGCATTTATTCTCACGAGTTCGCACATACTAAACTCGCCCCTACACTCCTCTCACACCAGGAATTACCATGGACACACATATCCCCAATGCATTCCTATGGGAGGGCAGGACAATCTCACCACATGCACTCAGCGCGCACGCACTTTACACTGGACCACAGTGCTAAAGTGCCCAAAGACTTAAAACTACTAACATACAAGGCAAAAGGTTTAGGGGTGAACCTGCCAAAAAGGGCCAAGTCCAACAGCATGCTTCCAAGAGCAGGGGAAGCCTCCCTCCTTTAAGGAAGAGATCAATAGTTCGACCAGGGGGGACAAAATGTGGGAACTCAGGATACTCAGTTTGGCCGGGGGGAGAGGATCAAGAGGGGAACCTGACTTGATCGATTGGAACAGACTTATAAATTGCCCAGGTTCTAGGGGGGCAGAGAGTGAAGTGAAGCTGCAGGATGGCTAAGCGCCAGATGAGTGTTTCCTGTAATGGAAGATAAGTCAGGAGTGAGAGATATGTTATTGATTACAGACTGGGACTCAGCAGTGTTTGCCGAGGCCAGAGAGAATTGAATATTTGGGACTTTGTTGATAAAATAGGCTGCCAGCTCTTCGCTTTGGGCTTGTGACAGTTCGAGCGATGGTACTGTTTTACTGGGGCTGGCCAGGTCTTGAACCACTTTGAAAAGCGTTTTCGAATGGTTTTGGGCTTTGAGGAGTTTTTCGGAAAAAAAAGAAGCATAAGCCTTTCTGTAGTTCCTGTGATATTGGCTCAGAGCTGATTTACATTTTAATTTGGAGTTGTGATCATAGAGCTTTCTTCACTCCCTTTCAAGTCGCTTGCAGAGTTTTCTTTCTTCCAAAAGAGAAGAATTAAACCAGGGGGCAGGAGGATATTGCCTGGACAAGGTTTTAGATTTGGCAGGCAGGAGTGTGTCAAGGGAATTTCTATGCCAGCTGTCGACCATGGACTGGTCAATGTTAACCAGATGGGCCAGTTGGGGAGAGGTGCTGGATAAGTGGGAATGAAGAGCAGGAATGTCAAGTGCGGCCCAGTTCTGGACCATTATGTTAGCGAATGTTGTTGTGCCGGGGCAGATAGAGGAGGGGGAAGGGATGAAGAAAGGGACTGCATAGTGGTCTGTCCACAATAATGACATGGGAAGCTCAGTGGTGAGACCAGTAAAATTAGAGAAAATCGGATGCAACAAGTGGCCGCCCTTGTGTGTGGGGGTAGAGTTGATTAAATTAAGGTTCAGACCGTGCAGATCTTCTTTGAACATGAACTTAATTTACAGGTGGGATCTTCAAAAGGCATGTTTAGATCACCTAGCAGTGTGAAATTTGCATTTTTTTAAATGTATGGAGAGAGTAGGTCAGAGAAGGTTGTACACCAGTTCCCGGCGGAGCCCGAAGGTTGATAGATTAGGGCACCGGAGGCCGCAAATTTAGGTGTAAGGTGAAGTGAGAAGAGGAGGGCTTCCCAAGCGGGGGATGAAAGTTCCTCAGTTTTACATTTAAAGGTGTAATGGCGATACCACTTCCTAACTTGTCTTTGTAATGTCATCTACTGATGCAGTACTTGTGTGGCAGTGCGGAAATGACATCTGATGTAGAGGCCTCATGTAGCCAGGTTTCCGTGAGGAACATGGCATCAGGGTCAGTATCTACAAGGAAGTCGAAGATGAATCGTTGGTGTTTGGGCAAGGAGCAGCAGTTTAGGCTATAGAAGCGAAAACAGTCCTTGGTGGAGCTGTCTGTATTAACTGCGCCCTTGCGCTTATTTTTTGGGGTGATGGTACTAGATGTATTGCATAAAAGCAGGGCGGAATTCTTCGGGATGCAAGCAAAGTGGCAGTTCTTGAACTGGAGCCTATCTGCTGAGGGGTAAATTGATGATCTGCAAGCCTCCAGGCATGTTTGGCGAAGAGACATCAGTTAGTAGGGATAAAAACATTTCCTATGAGCCTTAGGAGGGGCAGGGGACCTGGCCCCTGGCCCCGGTCGGACGGGGACGGGCGCAGATGGGTTTCCTTCAGCAGCATGCCCGCTGCATGCGTCTGCTGCGCGTCGGCACCAGGCTGCCATTTAGTAGTGCAGGCTGAGCGTCGAAATGCAGATCAGCTGCACCACAAGCCGTGCTGCTGAGTAAGGTGAAGGATGCGTCGCAGCTCCCTCTGCACAAACGGGAAACCAGTGGCAGACCAAGGAGCTGGAAGAGACCAGAGTGGAGCAGGAGGGTGCGGACCGGCAGAGTGTCAGGTCAGTTTCAAGGTTTCTGTGCTTAGATTTTTTCAGGGAAGGGAAGAACCCAGCAGGAAATACAAGTTTTAAAATAAAGTAAATGGCAGTTTTTAAAAAGAGGAAAGATTCCCCATGTGCCTGTGCACTCCTCATAAGTTAGGAGCAAAGAGGCTGACCCTGCGTGAAGAACAATAAAAACAATGTAAACACTACCAGAGCAAGCAGCAGCAGTAGACGCAGTGCGGCTCTGAAGGCTGTCCATCTACTCTATGCCACCACAATCTAGGCCACTCTACTCCACTTTGCGCCACTCCACTCTGCACCACTGCACTCTATGCCACTGCAATTTATGTTGGCTATTCCACTCTGCACCTCTCTACTCTTCAACACTCTACTCTACACCACTGCACTTTACTCTAAACCACTGCACTCTAAACCAGTGCACTCTACGCCATTGCACTCAAAGACAATCTACTCTGCACCACTGTAGTCTATGCCACTTCACTATAGACCACTCTAATCCACTCTACAACACTTCACTCTACACCATTGCATTCCACGATACTCCACTCTATGACACTCTACTTCATTAAACACTACTCCACTCTATGCCACTCCACTCTAGAACACTCTCCTCCACTCTATGCCACTCTACAACACTCTACTGATGCTCTATGCAACTCCCTGTATGCCACTCCATGCCACTTTACTCCACTGTATTCTACAACACACTACTCCAGTCTACACCACTCCACTCTATGTCACTCCATGACACACTATGCCACTCCACTCTACTATGCTCCACTCTATGCCATTCCATTCTACTACCCTAATCCACTCTATGCCACTCCACAACAATCTACTCCACTCTATGCCACTCTGCAACACTCTACTCTACTCTACACAACTACCTCTGCGCCACTCCACGTTACTTTACTCCACTCTACGCCACTCCACTCTGCTTTACGCCTCTCCACTCTATGACACTCTATGCCACGGCACTCTATGACACTCAATGCCACTCTACACCACGCCACTGTACAACACTCACTGCCATGCCACTCTCCTTTACGCCATTAACTTTTAGCCATGCAGAACAGCAACTCCGCTGGTGTATAACATGGCTAGTACACATTGACAAAGCCAGTAGCTCTTGCATTGGTGAGACCTATTGGCTTTGCCAATGCTTGTTTTAAATTGGTTTCAGATTTCTTTTGTGTCGTGTGGCTTTCTTATTTCGCTGTTTGGTACTGTTAAATGCTTTACACTAGTTCCTTTGTTTAAGCCTTGCTGTTCACAGCCACAGCTATCCAGGGTTGAGCTAAAGGTTTTACAAACAAGCCTGACTGAACCCAAGACAGTTTTTGCGAGTGTGTTACACATTAAGGCTGCACAGCCATACCATATAATACACCCAAATCCTCACAGATCTAATTGCCATTGTTTAATTTGGTGACATGGCCTAAAATGTTACACCACAGAAGCACTAGGGATCTATATTTTGTCCCAGATTGATACATTTGCGGGAACATAGGCGTGATTGGGAAGTGTTTGCAATAAATCCTGAAGTGGAGTTGGCAGGGACAGGGCAGGAAGGGTAAGGGTGAGAGTCTCCGTGATGTCAAGCGTCACAGGTATGGCAATAGAATGGGGGAAGGAAAGTAGGACTGTAAAGACAGAGGACTGATGGAGAAGCAGTTTGGTGGGACATTGAGTGGGAGCATTTATTTTTTGTTCTTTGCCAGTGCTTCTATTTTAACCCAGGAGCTCTGTGATGGAGTTTCAACATGGTCCATTTACCATTGGTACCGACCTGTCAAACAGGACCTGTTGAATTTATCCCAAATTCAACTGCATAGAAATCTGCAGGAATACAGGTTACTGCGACATGTAGAACCTGTTCATCATGAAAATAAACCCACAGCTGGCATCACCTACCACACAATGCTAAGGTAATGGATTACATTTATTTACACCTTACCCTATACAAAGGTTTAGAGGCATGTTCCAGGAGAAGTAAAAAGTATTCTGTTCTACTGTAATTGCATTTATCTAGCTCTTTTTACCCCTGACGAAGCATTGAGCATTTTACACTGGGCAGCACGATGCTCTGTGAACCCAAGTTTAGAGTTAGTCCAGTGCTTATTGGTTATTGTGGATTATCAGTAAGTGGTTAGTTTATTGTACAGTTGATTAAAACATTACAATTGTAACTTAAAAGCTAAGAATTAAATAAAACTTTGTTAAAAGAAACCATCCAACAAATTACGTATTGTGCCGTGTATAAGATTCACTGAGTAATTCAGTCCATGTGCAAAGGGTTCTAGATTTGGTACCCATTCAATCCAGATGTGATCTGGCAAGAGTTCTAAGCCAATCCTTGAATTGTTAGCAGCAAGGGAATATCAATTTTGTCCAACTGTGCAAAGCTTGCAAAACTATTTCAGCACTAAAAACTTACTAACATAAATGTTATCTAACCAATCTGGGCAGTGTGGGATTAATCCTATGCTCTCAAGGGAGCCATTCAACACATTTCCTTAAGTTTCTTTATGATAGATTTTTTTAATAAGAGTTCGGTGTAATCATTAGTAAGGGGTATGTGAGTTCATGAAGATGGTTGGTGGGATTAATAAATGAGCTAGAACAGAGTTTCCTAGACTATGCTTCGCGATCCACTGGTGCAGGCCAATTTCAGCTAGTTCGTGAAAGAGCAATAAATATAGATGCCTTTACATTTTGTATTTATCTTGTCACATTTACTGCTCTTTAAAGACAGAGGTCAAATGTCAGCTATGTCTTATGACAAATTGCTGGTTATTTGTTTAACATAGGAATTGATATTCACTTTTATTTCACTGACTACAAAATGAGCAGAGATTTGACAGGGAACTATGAGAAAATATTGCTGGGGTACGTGGAGTATGAAAGGAAAGACTGTAGTTTGTCATGTTTTTGTAACACTAAAATAACTGAAATACCTGTAAATGAACTGTTCACATATTTCAGAATATATCAGTAGTCAGGTAAGCAAAAAGGACACTTTTTTAAATAATTCTGAAGTGTGATGGAAACAAAGAATTTTAGTAAACAAATCAAGACACTTTTACTTATTGATTTGCAAATGATATTCACTAAAACTCGATTTCCAAACATTATCAGTTTCATGCTGTATAGTTTTATCAGTAAAACTGTATGCCTGTGCAAATTTAGTGGCCATTTCAATGGAAATGTGCAGTCTGCAAATGACAGTGCACTATCACACAATGCTTTAGTAATATTCTTGCGACAATGTGCTAAAAATGCACTAAAAGTCACAATATACACCTTTACCACTATCCTGATCATTACATTTGCTACACTTTGTATGAAGCTAGGATTTTTCACAAACCCTATAACTTCAGTGACATAACATTGATATCAACATCTCCATTCTGAAAATGGTTCCAGCACCACAGGTGCAAAGATGCTGAACTATATCCCTAAGTCCAGTTTTAAAACAAACCTTTGCAAGTATTACCAAGCAAGACTCAGGGTAAACCTTCCAGCATTCTTTGCTGCTCCCTTCTTATGTTTCACAAAGCCATTTTAACAGAGAATGTGCTCACGATACATAATCATCCCACCGGTGCATGACTTTCCAAATAAATTGAGAAATATGGATGTGACCTCATGGCCAGAGCTGCGGTTATTGGATTAAGGGGAACAAGGTTTGAGTCCTGATGTTGGCTCTGGGCAAATCACTTAAGCTCCTGTGATTAAACCAAATCTGGCTTATGTAATATGAGGCTTAAGTGCTCCAATGCCTTTGGCCAGTGTTTATGGTATATATAACTGCAATATATACCAAAGGTTACTGGGACGTTATAGTTAGACTCAGATTTCACTCATACAAAACCATAGAAATTCAGCAGTTAAAGTTACCTGAGCTAGCTTTAACCTAAACCCCCGTAATGCATTGCTTATGACCTCACATATTACATCACTCATTACTTGTTCAGTAACTTCACTGATGACATCACTGATGACATCTCAAATTACATCAATTATGATCCCAAACTTTACACACACCTTTGAAACCAGCTGCATTTCATTCAGCCGTCCACCATTATGTAGTGTAAATGTTATGTATTATCTCTTATTTAGATCCAGTGCTAGATCGATCAGCTACGGTGGACTGGCACAGCAAGCACTCCACCAAAGTTATATCTGAAGGTGTGGAAGAATATGAGCTTGTTGACCTGTGGAGATTGAGGAATCCCTCCGGGTAGGAGGGTACATTCGCCTCTTCAGTGCATGGCACATGGTCCCGCCTGGATTATTGTCTGGTAACCCAGAAGGTGAGTGCTTGGGCTGTGGATGTGCAACATCTACCTAAAATGCTGTCTGATCATTCACCGGTGAAGCTAGTGGTTACAATCCCTACACATGTTCCTAGACAATTCACATGGAAATTTCATGAACTGCTGGACCCGGTGTTCAGGGAGGGCTTGCGCTTGGCTATTATTGAATATTTTTGTATTTAAGTGGGTTCCGTGGAGGGGGGAGATACACTTTAGGAGGTGTTTAAAGTCACAATCTGGGGGATTTGTATAGGCACACAGGCAGGCGTAATGAGGGTCATTCGCACGCAGTTCCATGCTATAGAAAATACAATGCGAACCCTGGAAAGTGATTATGAGTCTGCGCCCTGCCCTAGTACCCCTGCTTCCATTAGGGACCACATTAAAAATGACATTGACAAGGCGACACAGGAGCTGTGCCACCTCTCTTGACGTCCTGTGGCGAGGGGATGTTCAGGTCGCAGTTTGACTAATAAGTTGAAGACAACTTGGGCACACACCCATTTTGTCAAAATATCTGACTTCAGGGTTGAGGACCGCTATGATACACCAGCCATTTTGTCTGCTATTTCAGACTTTTACACATGTCTAAATGCTGCCCGCGGCTCGACTTCGGAGGCGGTGATTGCTGAATACTTAGATGACGTGGCCCTAGTGCAGCAGTCCTTGGGACAGCGGAAATATTTGGTGCAGCCTATTGTGGTTAACGAGGCCAAGGATGCTATACGCTCGCTCCCCAATGGAAAAGCTCCGGGCCTGGATAGCCTAACAGGTAAATTTTATAAGACTGGCACCACATCTTCAAGTGGTATATGAAGAGGCATATGCTAAGCAGATATTGACCCCCTCCCTGTGAAAGGCCGTAATTATTGCATTATTGAAACAAGGCCTGGGCGGTGAACTCCGCTCCTTTCGCAGAGTTTGCAGAGTTTTCCACACTCCGTGCTCCACAGAGCACGCAGAGTTCCGTTTTTAACATTAAGTTGGCAAGAGTGAGTGAGGAAAATCCAATGTTAGACCACCACCCAGCGACATTTCTCAACGTGGGCGGTCGCAGATGGTCGTGACCGTTCGCGTTGAGAAACCATCCATTCGCTTTGAGGAAGCTGCCTCTCGAGTAGAAAATCTACTTGAGCAGGAGAAAGAAGCAGCGCACTCTTGCGCTACGCATGGTGCCGTTCCCGATGATTTTCAAGCATGGGATGAACACCTGGCACTAAAAATCCATGCTAACGGCGTGATCTAACGCCCTCTGCTGCTTGCAGAACTACGCGTACTGCGGCTGAGTTTTTTTGACGCTTCACGGAGTTCCACATGGCAGAACTCCGCCCAGCCTAATTGAAAAGCGACAAGCAGCCCGAGCACTGTGAGTCTTACAGACCGCTCTCGCTAATTAATACTGATGCCAGGATCCTAGCTTCAATACTGGCCACTAGGCTCCAGTCGCTGCTCACCAATGTGGTTCTGCCAGACCAGTCAAGTTTTATACCCACTCGCTCAATAACGCACAATTTGCGTACTCTTTTCGCATTACTACATCAGCTAGACTCCAATATGAAGGCATCGGTGGTTCTCCTGGATGCCACCAAAGCCTTTGATTTTATTGAGTGGACATATATGTTCACAGTCCTACATCGCATTGGGATTCCCCAGACATTTTTACAGTGGATAGGCCTGCTATATACTACCCCGATCGCTCTGGTGCATATTAATGGTAACACATTTGAGGTGCTGCACATCCATAGGGATACGCAACAAGAGACAAATTTTATTTGCGCTCACTCTAGAACCCCTGGCATTCATGATTCACCAGCAACATGCCGCTTCTGCATTACGCTTCTGTCTGCGGCCTCTCAGAATTTCTGTACATGGAGTTGTATGTCCGCAGCCCCACCATACATTTTCCGCCAGTATTCAGGGAGTATAACCGATCTGAACACTTCTCAGGCCTAAGTATTAATTGGTCGAAGTCGATAATTTTCCCTCTGACCCCGCGTACGCAGCCTTGCCCACTAGACCTTCCACTGGAGTGGGGCACGGACCCTATTAAATATTTGGGAATCTGGATCCAGAGAAATCCAGATCTGATTGTTCGATATAATTATGGCAGAGCTGTCTCCAAATTGAAGTAACAAGTAGCCAGATGGGTTAGACTGCCCCTGTCGCTGGCGGACAGACTGGCTGTCATGAAAACGATAATGCTTCCTAGATTTCTATATTGATATACCTATCGTTCTGCCGCAACACGTTTTTAAAACAGTTAAGCCCCACATGATAACATTGGCATGAGTGGGGATGAAGTTTAGGATTAGCTTGGATACGCTGACCCTCCCGTATGCACATTACACTAGTATTATTTATGTGCTCAAGCACAGTTTGAGCACTATTGGTTTCACCCGTATGCCTATACACAGCACCTGTCGGTGGAATACGATGACACACATCTCATTCCACTCGCCATGCTGCACAAAGCGGGTCTGTGTACCATGAGGACGCGTATCCTGAGGCAAAATTTTGTTGCCTGAGCTGACATCTTTCACGCGTTAGACCCCGCTATTGATGTTCATATCGTATCGCCTTCTGGCTGCCCTGAAAGAGATGTATCCCTCTTTCCCTGAAGAGCCTCCTGCACCTGGAGCACTTCAAACTTTACTCACTAGCGCCACACGCATGGGCCTTATTACAAGATTGTTAAGTGTGGCACAGTGTGACAGGCAAACTCGGCATTTGAAAAATGGAATGCGATCCTTGCCACACCACTGGAACCAGGAGACTGGGGTTTCTGTTGCAGACTAACTGGCATGCTCACACCCAATTGTAACTTGCAAATTATTCATTTGAAATATTTACAACAATTGTATTATACTCCTGTCAAATTGTTCAAATTGGTATGAGGGGTGATGTGACCTGTTTGCGGTGCGGGGCACTGGAGGCGGACTTTCTACACCTAGCTTGGCTGTGCGCTCCTATCCGCAATTCCGGGCACAGGTGGTGAAAGCAGTGCTTAATTTGTAAAATATTAAGTCCAGGTGCTCAAATGTTTTTAGGAGGCCACACCCATTTCCCCCCAGCTCCACCCCCTTCCTGCACTGGCTCCACCCACTTACTATATTGGCCCCACCCACATCCTCAACTGGCACTGCTGAAAGCAAGGTGTAATACCCCGTCTGAATTCCAGAAAGGGAGACTTCCTCAAGTAAGTTTGACAGGCGGTTCCCGCTACCCCCAAGAAAATGTTGAAAGAAAGGAAAGCAAAGGGGCATTTAAAGCACAATTTTTGAATAAATTAGCTAAAATAACTAATGCAACTGATGCAACTTCTGCAACATAACACAGTGGTTAGGGTTGACTTAACTAATAACAATTTATTTCTACCCATACAAACCCTTTTTAGTAAAATTAGGATAGTCAAAGACTGGGAATAAAACATAACTTTCTAACCTGTGCCATGCTGTTTGCATCTAGCGCTTTGAAGGCAGTTCATAGCTCACTGTACTACATCATGATTGTAACGTATGAATTGAACAGTAACAAAAGAATCTCTGTGGCAAAAGCAGCATCCCACGGAGCTGGGCACATAAAATACTGTTCTGTAATCTGCATAGAACAGGTTCTTTGTAGCAGGCATATTAACCCTCTGCGCTACCTTAGATGAGTCAAAACTGTCACTAGACAAAACTCCGTTCTCTCTCCGTCAGGTACATTAATCACCAGAGTTACCATGGCACATTTATTGTTGCCTGAAAACTGTTGGATATACAAAGAACTCTGCAGTGCTTTTAAAACTTCTGCGCAGCTACAAAAGTGGCCCCCCACTCTTCCAGCTTTCTGGTACGGCTTGACCAGCCTTGATGTAGATCATGTATTAAGGACAGATGGAAGTCTGTGCTAAAGGGCGGTGGCACATCTTTACATTAAGGACAAGTAGCTCACTATGTGTAGCAAAGAGTAGTCTGCCACTATTTGGTGTTCTGGAAAAGAAGCACAATGTGTGCAGTAAGGACAGCTGACACCGTCTCTGCATTTGAGGAAGGTGGGTGGCCTCTGTGTTAAGGGCAGCACATGCCTTTTTCCTAGGGCTCCTCTTATAACCCTCACTGTCCCAAGGTGTCTCACACTCCATCGTCCTCTGTAACCACAAGGTTCTCGGACCCCTCGCTTATCCACAGACCCAGACTTCTCTATTAACCTACACCCCCACTCCCTGACAATGCACCCATAGAGACCCTGTTATTCAGATATTGTTTACTTACAATTTTTAAAACAGTAAGTGCCAGGTCTCAAAGTTTTACTTAGAATAGAATGACCAGTGCTACTGAATGTTGGCGTACAGAATGCCAAAGCTACAAGGGTTGGACTGGCCTACAGGACAATTAGGTAGTGACCGATGGGTGGGTCTGACAGGTCAATGGGTGGGCCTTTTATTTTTGGCTGTTTATGGGCGTGTTTATGGTCTACTGGGCTGGGTTTTTCCTGTTAATTTCCTTGGTATTAAAACAGACATTATCTGCAGCAAGCTCAAATCCATGGCAACTTACATAGCTTGAAAATTACTTGTATAACTTTTTTACAAGCTCAAAGGCTGAAGTAAAGGCTGCATACTCTTGAATCCACCTCATGCCTTTTTAATCCACCCCCAAACTCTCCCTGCCACTTTATCTCACTCTTGCAGGTTCCTTCTCAGCCCTGCTTTTTTCCCTTTGTCACAGTTTTTCTGTCTTATTCATTTTGATCTATCACTAAATCTTTTGAATTCCATGCAGGCCAGTCCACCTCATTGATCATGTATTCAAGACAATAACATTTTAAAGTGCACTGTTAAATAAAAATGAAAGTGGTGCAAGTTTGCAGATTACCTGTTCCCAGGACAACCGACACTCTTGAGGCCTCAATTAGTAAGACATTCGTGCGCCCAAGGTCAGCGGAGGTGTCAGGGGCCTGGCTTTCAGGTGTAAAATGACCTTTCAATCACTGAGCAAGGAGTTCACCATTACTAGGAGTTCACCATTACTAGGAGTTCACCATTACTAGGAGTTCACCATTACACCGTTGCTTCTGGTGCACTCTCTACATCTGCTCATATAATGTAACGTGTGTAACGTGTACATTCTAGGACTCAGGCTCCGGGTGTTTTCATGCCGTGAGTAGGGGCAGCGCTTTCACCATCTGTGTGCAGACAGAAAGGAGGAAGTTCTGTGCACATTAGCAACAAAATGAGCGCACGTCTCTTCAACCTCAAGAGAGTGGGCAAGTAGCTAGTGCCCGATCGCTGCGAGAGGAACATTTCAATGATGTCATGCCATCCTTCCAGGGCAGAGGTGATGTGTGAGGGGAGATTTAAAACAGAGGGAGGGCCAAATAAATAATACAGACAGTCAGTGCTTTAAATGGGAAATTAGAAGTGCCGGTACCCACTAATTAGACTGGGTAGGTAGTTAGGGGCGTGTCTAGGGGCGTGTCTGGGGGCGTGGCTGTGAGCCAGGAATTTAACAATAGCCACATAAGTAAGCTTTAATGCAAATGCTCTGATTGTCATGTAAAGCGCTTAAATGCCAATGGGCCAAATTCGCGCAAAATCAAACTGCCTCCTTACATAAGAGACATGGCAAGCATCAGCTTCTATGTCTTAGGTGCAGAGCCTAATTTTTGGCAGTTTGATATTGCGCGAATTTGGGCCATGGGCATTTAAGCGCTTTACATGACAATCAGAACATTTGCATTAAAGCTTACTTTTTTTAAGACCCCTGGTTAAGTGAGTTGTCCAGAATCACAGGATGATGAGCCGACGTCGGGATTCGACCCTGGTTCTTCAGTTCAACTCTCGGCACCTCTGACCATATCCTCATTCTTTTTGCGATGCCAATGAGAACCAGAGACGAAACTAGAGTCAAATTTCGGGGAGGGGTTGGGGTGTCGGGGCTGATTCTTCCAGCAGTATGCAGAGTGGAGCTGCAGGGGATCTAAGAAGGGGTGAGAAACAACAAAGCCTCCTTAAAAAGCAATTGGTCTTTTAAAGACCTGTGAAGTACTCGGGTGCGGCTGTGTTTGCTCCCGGGAAGCTGTCTCAGCCGGGCTGACACACACACGATGGAGGAGTGGGGTGTCTGAAGCCCTTTGATCCCAATGGGCGTTGCGCGCCTGATGAGAACCTAACACTGCAGGAGCAACCCAGCGCAGAAATACACAGGCTGTTGCCAGCCAGAGCAGCACATAAACACGCACCATCTGAAAGGGTAATTTTCAGTTTTTACGTTGCTCGTACCCGTACTTCAGGGCCTGAGCCCTGCTGCTTCATGGAGTACCGGTACTCTCCTTGCCCGCAAATAAGTTCCGGTACTCTGGGGGAGAAAACTGAGAAGTGCCGGTACTCAGTACCGGTGAGTACCGGCCCATTTAAAGCACTGCAGACAGTGGAAAAGAACTTGGGGCTCTCTCTCATGGGAAATTCCAAGTGAATGTATGGTGAGTCCCCACGTACTGCACAATGATGCAACCTGCAAAGTAGCTAACATTTTATATTCATTCCACACTTGCGTCACAGTTCACACACTACTAGCAAAATCACTACTTACTCGGACTGCTGCCTTTCAGTTTTATTTAGTCTGAGGCCTGCTGCGCACCACGCTGCTTGCTTCTTGTGTCGTCGGCTGAAAAGCGTTGCAGCTGCGCAGTATGCTAGGGCAGGCCGTAGTGAAAACACTGATCTCATTGGTCCGACTCAGGACACACACCTAACGATTCCCAAGTAGGGACGGAGCGGGTCTATAATATATTTTGTAAGCGGTCATCATTGGTAGTGCAGTGCTTGATTGATTGGAGCAACCGAGCAAGTGACCTGTAACTTATGATGAGGCAGGGACCCAAGCAGTTTCTGGCACTGCGTGTGTGCTTCATAACGCAGATGCAGCGTCTAATTTGAAATGTTTTACATACACAATTATGTGTGAAATCAGCTGTTCACCGGAGAGACCCGTGTGAACATAGTGAGCAGCCAATATCGCGTGTAGACCCGGCCCTGAAAATTAAGTGCTGGTGCTTAGCACCGGAAAGCACCGGCACAAATTAAGCACTGGGTGAAAGCCCTATTGGACATGGCAATGAAGCCAGTGGACTGCACCCCCCAGATTTGCGTACTTGGCCTAGTTAAACCTCTACAGCCGGCCCATTGCAAGTTCGTGGCAGTGGCGTTACTTCTGGCGAAACAAAAAGTGGCCATGCACTATGGCAAAAGAGCTGTACTCACAATCAAACAGTGTCTCACTGACACCGTACACTACAAAGAGCAGCTGGAACTGTTTGAGAGGAATTGCCATTTCCCTCACAACAAAAAGATATTTGGAGCCCACTTATGGCATACCTACTAACAATTCCAGATATGTCCTAATGGGT
Organism: Calotriton arnoldi; assembly: GCA_963921515.1. Classification (NCBI taxonomy): domain Eukaryota; kingdom Metazoa; phylum Chordata; class Amphibia; order Caudata; family Salamandridae; genus Calotriton; species Calotriton arnoldi. Next base: position 399,067 of record CAWUFW010001839.1, read on the forward strand.
TGGATTTTTCAGATGTGTGTACTGTACTTCTGAGGTTGGAATGTTTGCACAAGTGATACTGACACTCTATTGCAAATGTGGTTTATCTTGCTACAAGTGGCACTCGATAGCATGTTGTTTATGCTTTGTAGTATATGATCCGGTGCACATATTGCAAGTGCCATTGGAGATAATACACTTCTAATATGGTGTACGGGATAACTGTCACATTTTAACTTAGTAACCTGTCCGCCATACTCTAAATCAGGCCCATAGTCTGCACCATGGGTCATCGTATGGCGTACAGATTAAGACCCTCAGATTTTGGTCCACTCCTATTTTTCATCATTTTTACATCATTTAATATACACCAATAAGTGCTCCCATGTAACACGTAGGTCACAACACACCCCATTCCGCAGTGGAACGTGATGGACCCGATCATGAAGCAGGCCACCAAGAGGTAACCCTGCTGGGAGAGGATTATATATGAAACTCTAGCGTTATATTTTTTCTTATGGAGGGTTAGTCAATACTAACAAGGGGGCTCTTTTTTGGTTTTGATACTTTTAACAAACGCAACTAGACCCTGTCAAACAGTACAACCATTCCCATGTTCATTTCAGTCCTGATGAGACCCTAGTATCTTGTAAGGGGTCGAAACGCCGTCGACACCAACAAAAGACAGGCCCTATTTTTGTATGAGTTACACACTGGGACGCTACCCTTTGTATTTAAGTGTGTGTAATGTAACTGGCTGTCTTTTAAAACAATAACCAATATACCATTTATGCTCACTCAGATTGTCACTAATGTTTCTTTTATGGTTTTGGTTTCTTTTCACTTGGGATTCTTGCAAAAATCTCTTCACTACTTACCTAACTGTGACTTCCCAGTCATGAATTTGTTTTACCAAAAGAAATAAATTTTGTTTTGACTGAATCGAATATATATGACTTACTTTTTGTTTTTGCAGATTTTCCTGTAGATTAATTCTAGACAGAACTTTGTCCTAATCTAATTTGTCTTACTTAGATTAACTCTATACAGGTTTTCCTGCGCTATTACATTTAGTTAGTGCATGATGATGCGGGTATGAGGTAGGGTTAGTGTACCTAACCATGAATGGTGAAATTCAGTGGTTTTTAGGTTTTATTTTGCGTTTAAATCTATATTTTAACTGTGTTTTTTCAGTTAATTTCTGAGTTTTTGTAACCAAAGCTAACCCTAACTTTGATTTTTTAATTAATTTCTGGAGATTTTTGATAGCATACCAGAGCCAACTGTTCCATGGGCCTAACCTCATATTTATGATCAGCTCCTTCCGTGCCTTTGGCCATGCGCAATTGGAGTTTGTCGCAGGGCCTAGCTTTTGGCCACACCCTGTACCCCACCGTGGGATGCCTATCCCGCCTGCACATGACCTTAAGTTAGGCCCTGCAACCAACCCGCCAAAGGTGGCTAGTCCCCTGGTTTAACTTGGCCAACGGTTGTGGGCAATGGGTGTTGACCACAGTGCCTGGCTTTTGGCCAAATGCTGCACCCAAACTGCCCTGAGTGACCAACCCCTAAAGCGCATGGCCTTTGGCTGTGCTCAGATGGGGTTGGCAGCAGGGCACGGCTTATAACCTTTGGCCGTGTGCAGCAGTATTTCAGACAGGCCCTCCACCCAAACCATTACCGGTGGTCAACCCAACCAGCACATAGTGAAAAGTTGTACACAGCGGGGATTGGCGAAGCAAGGCTCGAGTACAAAAAATGATTAAAAATGTTTCTCAGGATTTGTAAACTCTGTGCAAGATTCATGAACCCTGAGACCTTAGGAAGGTCTGCAAGACAATGGGAGGGTCTAGGATGAAATATTAAGTTTGATACCAGGGGAGTCCTTCGAAGGCCCTTAATGTGGGCCAGGAGGCACACCCATCTCCCTTATGCCCTTTTTGATTTGATGTTTCCCACAATGGTGTTTAGTGCACCTTGTAGCATAGTGGTGCCTGTTAAAGAAGTTTGTCTATGATGGGCAGCAAATCACAAGCACTGTCCAAGGCAAATCCGCAACGGGAAAAAATCTCCCTAGCCCAATGATATGCCTTTAGTTTTTGAAAAGGGTTTGCGACTCCTCTGTGGTGCGGCAAATATCCGCAGTTTATTGGTGCAGATATCTCTAAAATGTATCCTCTTTATTCCCAGACCAGAACACATTTCAGATGCTGATTTCTCTGAAACTACAGCATGGATTTACACCTAACTAAGCAAACACACTTTATTGTGTAAGGTTGTACTTGTATGTCACGTTTGGTGTCAAACTGTACTCTGTGTTTTTTCTGTATGAGAAGCAAATAATCCTATGGGAATTTTGTGCAGAGTTGCTGAACAGCACCAAATATTTTAGCAAAAACAAATCCTTGATAATGGAAAGTCTGACCTAACCTTCAGTACATGGTACTAGGTATATTATATCTCATCTATAGCATAGGATTTTCGAATGCTGTAAAAAATGGAAAAAAGTATTTAATGCCCTACTGCTTATTACAAATTGAAATGCAAATGCATAGTAAGGAAATTAAAACATGTATTCTAAGGTGTGCTTTCTTTTGTTGTACATTGACACTATAAAGTAGGTTTAACAAGGCATATATCAAAAAGGAAAATAAAGTGCAATGCGGGACAGTATAACTTTTTACTGGCAGAGTTCAGTGTTTACAATGTTTATTTTCACACACTGGGGATGATGCATTGCTAGATGCGTGTAAGGGTGAGTTTGTGAGTGTGGTGGTTAATGGTCTGAGAATAGCACTGTCGTTGTGAAAGTGTTTTTTCCCAGCACTGAAAGAAAGACAAAATGCTCATGTTAGATATCTATTTAACTTTTTTATTTGCTATGGGATGATAAATATCTGAAAATTAATTCCACTCTGTGAATTACGGGAAATCATTCAGAGTGAAGTCCTCTGTTCTGTGAATATACATGTATATGTGCATTCACTGAATCAAATTCCCTGATGTAACATGTGAGATCAAAAGCAATGCAGGGTTTTTTAAGTTTAGAATGTTAAATTTGACATTTACACATAACTATAACATTGCTTTAACTTTAGTTTTTTTCAGCGAATTTCTATGGTTTCTTTTAATATAAAGTAAGATATTATTGCTATACCTAACTATAATGTAACTTTAAACTCTGTTTTTTCTAGTTTTTTTTAGACATGAAGTAAGATTTTATTACCATACCTAACTATCCCAACCCCCCCACCCCCGCCCGCAGCTCACACCATTCGGCCATGCACTGTGGGGTGTTAGGCGCAGGGCCTGCCCTACGGCCAGGCCCAGTGCCCAACCCTGCAGACGGTTTACCCTTCATTGCTGGATAACACCCCAGGGTCCCGTGAGAGTACAGCAAGTCTGGTCCGACACATAAAAACTGTTTTTTGCACTTAGACCCCACAAGGTCCAGGGGTTCAGGATACCCTGCCCTCTTATGCTTTATTTTCAATTGTTTTTTAGTAAACAGGGACCCAGTACCCTAGTCCTAAAATGGCAGCTGCAACATTTTTCTTAATTTTCGGCCAGCCAATCAGATTGTGTGCTGTAAGCTCACTATACCGTGGTACGCTGGGGTAGTACCCCTACGCTGGGGTAGTACCATGAAGGTACCGCGGCCTGAAACATCTATACATTTTGAACCTAAATTTTACAAAACTATTGAACGAATGTTCATCAAATCACAAAACACACTCTCTGCATCAAGATCTAGCTTTCTGCCAAATTTGTTGTAATTCTGTTCAACCATTTTCGCTGTAGCAATGTCTAAAGTTCCTATTGGAAATCACCTCAAAACGTTCCTGGATGGTGCTGAGGTGTATGAGTTACCAAAGTAGAGAGGGAGGCAGAGGTAGAGGCTAGGTTTATCCTCCAGACAGTTATGTAGTTAGACAAAAATCGAGTATATCGAAGAAAACCTGCCTTTAGGGAATGAGATAGGATACAGCAAGAATTGGTTGTATTCCCTTGTCTAGAAAAAATACTTTTTTTCTAGAGACCCCTCACCCACCAGGGTTGCCCCTAGGTGGCATGCTTCATCATTGGGGTTCCTCTCAATCCTCTACGGATTGAGGCGTGCTGCGACTTGCGAATTATGTAGGAGCACTTTTTATTGTAGACTATGTGTAGTGCAGTGATGTGGAGTGGAAAAGGAAAGAAAATCTAAAAATACCTAACTAGTTGGCCACTCTTTCATTCCCCCCCCCCCTAGTTGGTATGGTTAAAAATCAGGGGTCGTTTACTGAAAAGAAACCTTACCTTAATGAGTCTGGCTGTCTCAGTAATATGTTTTTGTCAACATGTTTCGAGCTGTTCCCCTACTAGCTCTTCATCAGGACTCCACGGGGGCCAGCCCTGTGTGAACCACTCCTAGTGAATCATGTAATAAGGACACAAACCAAGCACACCTAATGCGCACTGAATGCATACGGTTTTAGTGATCAATCCATGTTTCTGTAGATGCTATATTATTGCATCATGGTCAAAGCCAGGGCTAGAGGGGCTTGTAGTCACAGTTTCGTCAAAGCCGCCTCTAGTATAGTAACCTACTTCTCTCCCTGGAGATGGCATACTTGCTGAGGTGTATGAACCATGTTTTAAAAAGTTTTGTGAAAATTCGTCATATGGTGCCACAGTTATTAGCAAACCAAAAAAAATGATTTCCTATGGAAACCCGGTCCTATAAATATTTCCAACCAATACCCTTTCAGGCTTAGAGTCCAGATGCAAAGAACAGAAATAGGGAAACATGGGTAGTTCCCAAGTTTTAGTTGGAGGGACAGCTGCTTTATATGTGTACAACTTCACAGACACTCTAAACCTGCTCACCTTAAGTGCCTGTTTTTCTAGTAGAGTTTTTAAGCATAGGATTAGCCAAGTGCCATCCGCGTCAAGCTAGAAAATGACAGTCTTTTGCCATTTTTGCAGCTGAGTCTTTAAGCATAGGATTAGCTAGTGCCATTTACGTCCAGCTGAAAAATGACAAAAGACTTTTACCACTCAAGACACAGTATTTCAGCTTTAGATTTGTAAAATATCACCCAAACCAACCTGGAATTAACAAAAGCAGTCCCTGACATGTGTTTCAATCTCATTACAGCTCATCAGAGGGAAACAGCTTCGTCCAGTCGTAAGAGAGTACCTAGTATATGTCACAGCAATAGTCATTGAGGCTTAGAGTGTTGCATAAAGTATGCAAAAAGAGAAGTTTGAAATCCTGAGTAGTTCTTATGTTTTAGGTGGAGAGCAGCTCTTTTGAATGGAGCACTCTACAACACCACCAACGTTCTAAACTGCTCCCCCCTGAAATGTCTGTTTTTCAGAGTTTTTAAGCATAGGATTAGCATAGTTCTATCCAAGCCAAGCTAGAAAAGTGACAAAGTCTTTGTGCCATTTTTACAGCTGAGTCTTTAAGCATAGGATTAGCTAGTGTCATTTATGCCCAGCTGAAAAATGACAAAGACTTTTACCACTCCAGGCACAGTATTACAGCTGTAGGTTGTAAAATATCACCCAACCCAACCTGGAATGAATAAAAGCAGTCTCTGACACGCGTTCCAACCTCATTAGAGCTTGTCTGAGAGACACATCTTTGTCCAGATACAAAGACGCATCTATTATAAGTCAAAGCAATATCTTTTCAGGCTTAGAATTCCATATACATTGTGAAAAAAAGAAATATGAAACCCAGGCTAGTTCCCAAGTTTTAGGTGGAGAGTAGCTCCTTTATATGGAGCACTCTACAGCTCAACCAACACTCTAAAACTGCTCACCTCAAATGTCTGTTCTATCCAGCAGAGTTTTTAAGTATAGGATAAGCATAGTGCCATTCACACTGAGCTAGAAAATGTACATAGGGGCTTATTACGAGTACGCGTAACCTAGGCAGTCCGACCGCCTGATTACAAGTCTGGTGCAGCTGCGGCCAGTGCAGGTAAGAGCGGTGGGGCCGGGTGGGGGGGAATTTCGACAGACGACGATGAGAGAAAAGGAATTATTTATTTAATTTTCCCTCATGGTCGTCTGTTGAATCCCACCCACACCCAGCCCCACCGCTCTTACCTGCAAGGGCCGTGGCTGGTCTGGTGGTCAGACTGCCATCGTTCCGCTGCAACACCGCCGGCACCGCCAGGCTCCTGAATCCCACGGTGCTGGCTGTGTTCATAGTGATGAGGAATGGAGGCGGTGCCCAGCCCGGCACCACCGTCCATATCATGACTTGCCCTTCCGCAAGCCTTTTCATAGAGGTGAAAACGCCATGAAAAAGCTGGAGGAATGGCATGGAGGGGGCCCAAACAGGTAGCCCGGGCGTCATTGTCCATTCTGGTATGTGACTGGGGGCACATGTTGTGCCCCCTCACACCTGCACTGTTGTGTATGCACTGTGTTTCATGCACAACATGGTGCATGCCAGCAGTGCACGCACGAAAATGCAGGCGCTGCTGGGCGGCTGCATTGGCTTCAGGCTCACTCAGTGAGCCTAAGCATGCAGACAACGTGAGTCCGCAGCCGGCACACCGCCGGCCCGGCGGTCCAGTCATAATGCAGTGGTCTTAAGACCGCCGGCATTGCGGTCTTGTGATGTTTGCAAACTCGTAATAAGCCCCATAATCTTTTGCCATTTTTGCAGGGAGTCTATAAGCACAGGATTATCTTCTGTCATCCATCCCGAGCTGAAAAATGACAAAGTATTTTACCACTCCAGGCACGGTATTACAGCTTTCGATTGGTAAAATACCACCAAAGCCAACCTGCTCACTGACACATGTATTGACCAGATACGTTATCAACCACTATACATAAGAAATGGTATTCACTGTGGCATAATTTGTAAAAAACGAATAAACGTTTTAAAGAACTAAAGAAAGTATTCCTTCATAGGAATCTTCAAGGCACATTGCTTGTCTGTTCTAAACAGCGTACAAGAATTCATACATCTTTTAAGGATCCTTCTTGCCCAAGTCCAGAAATCTCCTCAAAGTGCTGAACGTTAGCTCCTTCTGCCTGTTTTAATTTAAATAAAACAGTTGTCTGTATCATCTTTTGTGAAATTCTGTTTGACACATGCACCTTGTCCAGTTCCTTTTATGGCAATATTATATTCTGTTACCATATAACTGCTTCTCACTGTAATTAATTAATTCTTCACTTCAGATATTCTGTCTGTTGGGTTTAAATAGGACATTCCAACTCAATTCTTTGAAAACAGCATGTCATGTACTTCTGTGACATTCATCTTTGGATGTATTTCTCCATTACGAGCCCAAGCCAAGCTTTTGGAATGGAGGATCACAGTTCTAGGCCTACATTGAGACTTCTGGTTGTCTGGACAATCACATTTCTGATGTTCTCCGCAACATAAGGATTGGGACTATATTGGTTTCAATGTTGGCTGCTACCTGAATGGCGACTGGATGGTGACTGCCCTCCCTTGACATCCCTGCTGAATATGATGTTGTTGGTTATAACATTAATCATTGCGAGAAGGAGCTTGAGATCACTAGGACTGCACTGGCTTGTTTGGTTTCCTATGTTATAGCTTTTAGGCAATGTATTGTATTGTATTGTATTGTATTGCATTGAATTGTATTGTAATTGCATTTATATAGCGCTTACTACCCCTGACAAGGCATCAAAGCGCTTTTTCGGCGAGTAGCACGCTACTCCGGAACCCGTAAAGGATTAGTAGTGAATTAGTATAGTGAAATATGAAAGTAATTTGAGTGGTGGATATGTTAGTTATTTAGATTGAAAAGGGCAGCGAAGGGATAGAAGAGGGAAAAAGGTTTGCATTTATATAGCGCTTGCTACCCCTGATGGGGGTGTTGAAGCGTTTTTTCCAGCGAATGTCTTCCTCCTCTTTCTTTAAATCGAGGCCAGTCATGGTTGAGTGCCCCAAGGTACTTTTCTCTACTTAATCAGGTGTAATGCTTATATTCTGCTTCTTGTACAGCATGTATGATCCTTTGTTTTTGACTTTTAAAATGTACGTCCTGAAAATCAGTGGTGACTTCAGTGTCCAGATGGATGGGATTGATATGCTCTGCGTGATTGACTGGATCTTTACAGAGAAAAATGAAGTTTGTGGTGGGTGATACTAAAGATGTGGCTAGGTGAGGAACTATTGTGTTATTTTTCTAGCATGTAGTCTTTTCGGGAAAGACTTGTGAGTTGCTGCTCATTAATTGGGCCTGGTAGATGGTTAGTAGAGAGGTGTTGGGGTTCTGACAGTTGAGCAAATTGAATTTGTTGAAACATGATGATCTAGGTACAGGTATCTGGGGCTGTTTGGCAGGCTGGGGTTCACATTTGGTGGTTGGGACAGTCTGGGACTGTGTAGTTGATGACTGTGTGCGGGAATTGGAGTGATGAAACTAAGTACTCCATAAATGGGGAATATTTGTCTGATAGTGGTTAGAGTGATAAGAGAACAAAGATTTTAGTACAATAGTATGTTCAGTTACGTTATTAAAGGTGGTAGAAATGATAGAGCGGTTGTAGGAGATAGGGGTCACCAGGAAAATGGTGGATCTTTAAGATAAAACAAAATAGTAAGGTTAACATACTCAGAGACGTTTTAAGGCATGGGCAAAGTGGGCTCTTTGCCCAGGGCCCCAGCCTTTCAGGGGGCCCCCGGACAGAGCCAGTCTGTTCTGCAGAGTTTTGCCCTGATGGCCTTAAGTAATTCTTAAACAGATTGTTTTAAATACCCTTTTCCTTTCATTTATTTTTAATGTAAATGATGTGTGAGAGTCTATTATAGACATTTTGCAGAGAAATGTTCTGTTTATGTTTCATGCAACAACCATATAAAAGTTCCTTTTAGATCAAAACAGGACCTCACATATGAGAAATGGGAGGGTGTCACAGAGTTCATTTGCAGTAATGTTAGTGCGCTGCTGCTGGGTTACAATATTGAAACAGATACCATTTTCCCTGAATAATAGATGTAAACACGCTTAAAATTTGAACGTGTGCAATGTCAGTGAAGTAGACAAAAAGGGCATGAAAGAGCTGTAATTGGATCATAAATTCAAAGCTGTTCTGAACAGGAGCCCCCAAAATACATTTAGCCCGGGGTCCCCAAAATCCTTAAGATGTCCGTGAACATACTAGAACGGCAGGCCCAGGAATGCTAAAAGCAGGAGCATGAAAAGGTTGAGAAATCTGGGATGGGGCGCTAGAGTCTACAGGGCTTGGTTGATTCATTTAGGATGTGGGAATTCCAGGGATTGGGATGTATTAGGATGTGATCAGGACATATTTGTGTGTATGGCCCATTGAACCAAATATGGGAACTTCACCCTGGTGCTAAGAAAGCAGCCTTTAGCCAACAGTAAAAGGCTTGGTAGTGTGTCCTTTACCCTGTTCACAAAGATTACGCAACCCAAAATAATACAGAAACAATTTTTAAAGAGTGTTTAAAATTGTCTAAAAACGGGACAAATAAAAACAACTATCTCTGTGATGATGCACTAATAGGTACAGGCCTCGCTTAAAAATAAGCAAAAAATACGTTTATGTCCACTTTAAGCTTTCCGAAATAAAAGCCAGCTACCCTGTACTAAAAACATGGATGGCTCTCATTGGCTGACGTCACTGTCTTTACACATAGCACAGCCGGACAGGTGTTATATTTAGATCTGTGTTGTGGGCGCGGCTGAACCGAAGAAGCTCAAAGTGATGAGTCACCCTGTGTGATGCAGTAGGAGCCTGTGGGAGGGAAGGCGAGAGGCACCTCCCACCAGCTTAGATTTATCTCACTAGTGACTGAGTGATAAAATATGCTTCTGGATCACTGTCGCTGCATGACTTCAAAAAGTGGAATTTGGAGTTGTGTTTTACTGTATCTAAGGGAAACAACTGCTGTCAGTCACCATTGCTTCTGGACAGTCTGCTGCATCGGATGTTTGTCTACCCGAAACTGTTGTTAGTGCTTTGCTGAAGAGATCTTTACTTCTGGTGGCGGTGTGATAGGTGCACATCGGTCACATAACTCGGCCAGGGCCGCACTGGCCGTAGCAGACAGCGGGGTTTTACCGGGTGGGCCGGAAGGGTGGGGGCCGGTTCTGGACCAGTGGGGGACGTTTTTGTTACTGGGGGCCAGTTTTTCATTGCTGCAAAATCGGCCCCCTGTAACAAAACCACAGCAGCTGTGTTTTCCACCAGCCGCACTCCCCCCCCCCAACACCCCCCCCCCCCCACGTTCGCCCCCCCCCTCTCCCTCCGCCAGGACTGGTTTGCTTTCTCGGTCCGGCCCTGAACTCAGCTGCAAATAAACAGAACCAAGGGTGAACCAATAAGTGCAAAAGAGACAAATCATCACATCTTAGCCTATGTGGGTAGATCTATGGAAGTATTGTGCCATAGGGGGCAACATGGAGTACACAGAACGACCACATACAGAGACCCAAACTTCATCTTCATTCATAGTTCACCCTGCTTTGACCCACCTCTCCTGTTCACATTCTGGTGCCTCGTCCTGCAATCTCTTCACCTCTTCTCAAGTGTCAGCAAAGGTCAGCAAAAGGCTCATAGACATGTCATATTCAGATTCATTTAAATAATCCCCATTCAAGGTGCAAGACCCAAGAGCACAATACATGGCTATTTCATCTACGTAGCGGTTGCCAGCTGTTACGAAATCATTCCAGCTCTTGTGTGCTCCACACCTTACAAGGGCATTATAACCAGCATCTGCAATGCATCAAGAAGTTCCATAACATAGTGCCCACTTCTGATAGGGGAGCCAGACGAGATCATGAAACTCCTCTGGGACCACAACTGACCAAAATCGTGGACCAAGCCAAAACTTGTACAGGCTATCGGTATAGATGGTGACTCTCAAATTGTCAGAGACACAACAGGCTCCAGTAAGAGCTACCAGTTTGGCCACCTGTGTAGAGGTTGCAATACACAAACAGGAGGCTTCCACTACACCCTCTAAGGTGCAAACGGCATATGCTGCTTTCAAACTCCCTCATTTGTCTCTTAAACAAGAACCGTCCCCAAACAACAGATAATCAGGCTCTTCCGGAGGGACATCTCAAATATCGGATCTTGGCTTAGTACACAATAGTTCTCATCGAGGCAGTCATGGTTGGAGACACCTTATGCCCATTCTAAGCTAAGGGATTCAACAAGGCTATGGTATCTTGTCTGCATGCCTCTTACATTGTTAATGTCACCAATCAGTCGTCAATATATTGGATCAAAATTGAGTCATACAGCACATTTACGTCTCAATATTCTTTTTCAAGATCTTGTTGAAGATTGAGAGGCTCTCTGTATACCCCTGAGGAAGTCAGTACCATGCCAGAACTTTAATTTGGAACTGGATTCCCAAGGGAACTGACTGTCTTCTTGTCATTGAATGGAAATGAATACTTGGCATATGTTGATGACCATGAACTACTCAGTGTCACAAGGAATCTGCAACAGTATTACAGCAGAATTTGGTACCACAGGACAACAATATTATTGTTTCGTAGGTCCTTGTTTGGTTTCTGTATCCCAATAATTGGGGAATTACAGGGACACCCTAAAATGTCCTTTAAAATGCCCCCCTCCTCTAACATGGATTCAATTACTGGGGTAATTCCAGCCACTGCCTCTGTATTAGGGCGTATAGGGGAATTCAGCATTCTGTGTAATTGGAATCCTTACTGGCTCAATACCTTTGACCAAGTCAATATCCTTTCCAGAGAAATCCCAGACTTCCTCCTTTACTTCAATGGGTGACAGAATGTTATCTCGGAATATGGATCAGCAGGAATACTGACAAACTTTAGAGGACGAATTACGACAAGTTAATGACTTCGCTGGAAGAACGCATACCGTTCTGGTCGAGTCTGCCACTATCTATGGCAGGAAGAATTGCAGTTGCCAAAATCGTAGTTGTCCCCAAGTTCCTCTGCCTGTTTATTAGCATGCCCATTCCTCTCGCAGTACATTTTCTCAAACAACTCTGTCCAATATTTTAACTTTGGCCTGGGCCAGCAAACAGCCAAGAGTGGCACGGGAAACGAGGACCCTTCCCTTTGGTCAGGGTGGCCTATATGCCCTTGATATGGACCTATACTTTCATTGTGTCCAAGCGCAGTTTGCACACTACTGTGCACCCATCTTTGTTCCAGCCACACACCGCTGCAGAGTCTGACAATGTAACTCCATGTCCTCTGAGTACTGCTTTGTACCTGTCTGCCCAAGGACCTCGAGCAGAGAATGACATAGTGGCCTGCACAGTATGGACATGGGATAGACTGTGCCTGTGCGCCCCACTGGATTGCCTCTATGTGCCAAACATACCCCATGCTACCCGCAATGAATGATGACGGTGCCTGCCGTCAATTACAACAACTGTAGCTCCACACTTTCAGTGACTTCTATCCAGAGGGACAATTTATCTTTCCACAACATATTTTTGATGACCAATCCCATACATCCCTAGAAGTCCTTATGTATCATCAGGCTCCGTGCTGCCCTCCGCACCTTATACAGCATTTTTCCGAATGCCCCACCAACACTCCATGTATTAGATGCACTGAGCACAAATCTGTCCCCTCATAAACTCATCACCTGCCTATATGCAACAATGCAGGAGCGCACTCCTGGGTGCATCCCAGGAGCTCAATCTGCGTGCTAGGTGGATTTAGAACCTCCTTTAACTGTAGAACAGTGGCTCAATTGGTGTGCTCAGTCCGGTGCTTTCTCACCAATCACGGACTAATACACTTTACCCTCCTACACAGAATGTACCATACACCTACCTAACTATATAGGATGAGGCATTCTAAGGATGCGCGGTGTCTGAGCAGTGTTGCTAACATAGCTACTTTTCTACACTTTGCTTGGGATTGCCCCACAGTCATCCAATTTTGAGTGGCGTCTACAATGCCATTGCATCGATCACCGACCAATACCCTCAGCGATCACCTCTGGTATGTTCCATATGGGGTATGATGACTGACCACAATGCTGCTTCTCCTAGCTAAGTACAGTGTATCTGTTCATTGGGGAAGACACCCTGCTCCCTAACTCAAGCGCTGGCTGCAGGACACGGAATACTGTTAGGAGCTTATTAAGGTATATTGGGAGATGATTCCCGAAGATTCACAACCCACAGATATTTAGGCCCCATTGACCACCTATCTTGCTCTTTTGACGGAGGGTGGAACCCACGGGGAAGCCCCTAGTCCTAGGAGACATGCGTAATGCAATTAGTGGCTTATCTACAAGCCCCTTGTGCCACTGGTGTGTCACTTTATTTGATGCACTGGCAGCGCAGTGTGCTGTCCCATATTTACAAGGCTACGCAAAGCCACCCTGCGTGGCTTTTCATGGCCTTGTAAATAAGGCCCCTTTTCACACATCACTTTGCGTGAAAGAGGCGAGCCATGGGTGTTGCTGTGGGTGCCTGTGTTGGCGCATGGCAGCCAATTGTCGCCAGGACAGGGGGAAAGCACAGGGATGCGTCATATTGTTATAAATATGATGCATCCCTGTCCTTTTAAAATGACGCAGCTTGCGGTGCTGCATTATTTTGTTGTAAATAAGTCCCTTAACTGGATGCACCACTATTACTACACATTCTGTTTATGCCCACTGCGCGGGAGTTGTCCCATTTATACATGGTTTTTGCAGTCTACTGCTTTACTTTATGTGTTGTCAGTTGGTCTGTGCTTTAATGTTACCTATGCTGATAACTATGCAGTTAACTATGTTGTCACATAACCTGTTGTGCTATAACTGACTTGATATGTACATACTTTGTAAGCCTTTCTCCTCTACCACTGATGTAATGTTACTCTATTCTGTAAAAACCAAATAGACAAAAAAAAATTTTTTTTAAACAAGACATCTTTTCCTAACAGATTAACTGGGCTACAATCACATATTATGAACTCATGGTCCTCTCCAGGGGAACCTATTTTCACAGGAGCCTTTATCGAAACTGGACCTACTGTCTGTTTGTTTGCACAGCCTACCAACTTGGACTTGTTTTCCCAAGAGGGGTAGGTTTGGGACTTCCTCTGTCCTTACAGTGGTACGGGTAGCAAAAAAGGACACGGGTGACCATTCACTTCTCCTTCTACATATGGGCAACTCTGGTCTACCTCCAAGACTGCACCAAGCATGCAATCTTCCTCCCCTCTCAAGCATCGTCAATGTGAGTGATCAAAAGTATTGGAGATCGGGAACTGTTGGAAGGTTTCGGGGCTCGGGAATGAGTTCTGTTGAACTCTAGAAATAATATTAGCGTTAAATCTCAGGGTATTCCAGTTATGTAGTGGCTTGGGGCATGTCAGGATTAGGAGGTCTTTGCATTTGGATATTTGGAGCTGGCATAACATTCATAATAGGCCCTTGGCCATCAATCTGTATTTAAGTTGCATTTGATCAGCACTTGTGCTTCCAATGACCCAATTTATTGCAATAAAGGGAAGGTGTACTGAGTGGGACACCGTTCACACCTTGCATCATCTGACCACCATCTTGCTACCCAACTCCTTGCATTCCATTACCACCGCTAGAACTATAGCCAGAATTCGCCGGGTACAGCACACTCTGAAATCGCTTCTGGGCTAACTTCGCCTGAGCCAGCGTGAATTTCACCCTAATTTTCTTTTGCCTGGCTTCCAAATCTTCACTGCAATATTTTGTGCATGGTAGAATTTCATATAAAGGCTTGGACTGCCAACAAATCACAGTCTGTTGGATGTGTGAACTAATCTCAGGACGTAACCTGAGAGCAAACCCTGACACAAAATTACTGAAATTTCCTCGCTCTGGATTTTCTACGCCACTATGCTGACGAAAGACCTGCATCAGTCTTTCGTAATAGGCATGCACTGAAACTTTGGACTCTTGCATAGTCCTTGCGATCCGTATCTAATTGATCTTTTTCTGGGGAACCTTAATTTTCAAAAAGTTAACCACCTGGTGATACTTTTCCATGACCTCAACCGACCGGGCATGTGTCATCCTTCGGCGGCTCTGCAGTTGGCCACTGACGCTACCTTACACTCAGCCCACAAATCATTGGGGACCACTATATCAAAAAAGGTGTTCAAATCCTCCCAAAGTACCTTTGAAATCTTTGCAAACCTGTCAACCTAGGTGTACCAGAGATCAGTGCTCTCTCTCAACTTTAGAAAGTGGTATGAAATTGGTTTGTAAATGTGCAAATATGACCAGAACCCCAAGGCACATAGGCTCCTCCATGTACTTCTCTCAAAGGGTAAGCTCTGACCTCAGAATTGCTACGACTATCAGCCCCCTCTGTCCCCTTTTCATTGTCTTTCTGTTTCTTTGCCTGTGTGTTGTTCTGCAATTGAATGTTACTGTTGTAGGGGAAATGGACCAGATTTGATTAATTATTAATGGTAAAACATGCCCAATCATGGCAGAGACCTAAGTTGTAGTTTGGCCAGGCATAAGGTCTAGTATGGTGTGGAAGAACTTAGCACCAGTGGACAGCCGATATTAAAACACTCCAGCACTACCTTCCTCAGAGTTGGAGCAGGGCTCTACTAGAGCTGATGCCTGGCCAAACTACAACTTAGGACTTTGTCATTATTGGGCATATTGTACCAGTCAAAATTAATCAGAGCTGGTCCATTTATATCAACCCACGGAGAATGACACACCTTAGGGGACCTCAGGTTTCACAAATGCAATTAGCCCTGAGAATGTTCTCATGTACCCTAATATTATAGAAAACTAAACGTTGACACAGTTCCACTACTTTTCTGTAATTTACTTACCATAAAAATGAATTCTACAGCTCATGGGTAAGTTCTTCTGGCTGTTTATTGAGAGTGGAGTTGACATATAGTTGCCTCACTTGTGGTTATTGTAACAACATGGACAAATCAAACACTGGGCCTATGTGTGTCTGATTGCTTTTTTTTCTTTGTTCCACTGCTAATGTATGTTATTCTGTAACACACATAAAGTGAATGCAATATCTTTATTTTTGTATGCCTGTTTTTCATTCATTGTTTCGTTCATGATTTATTTTGTTAATCCAGTTCAATTGATTTGTGTGTTTGCTTCAATACGGTTAAACATTTCACTGTGTTTAATTTTTATGATTTGATTCAATGTGTTATATATTGTAGACCCCTAAACATCGGAATACGTATACTCCATCCTATGAATGACCCCCTTGTTGACGATTGACTTCAGTTCACCCATTCACTCAAGACTTCATATTGAGCTGGTCTAGGTGGGGGCTTTGTTTTGTACAACACTTACCTCAAATTATCAATAATTTTCAGATTGAGAGTACTAAAGGGAGGAAATTGCATAGATACTTCATTCGCTGTGATCTTATTCTATTGTTTAAGCCAAATACACATGTCTAAACTGACATTAGCTGCCATGTACTAAGCAGGAATGCCCTCAGTATGGCCCTCTCGGACAGGTATAATCACATCATCCCTAAATAAAGCCCTTAATATCTTGAAAAATGTCATCTATTTTCTATATTTGATACAAAATGAATTCAATTAAATGTCAATTGAAATAACCAGAGGTTCTCAGCAAATCACCAGACAATACGTAACAACACTAACTTCCAATCTCAGCGCGACTACACCAAACTGCCCACTCACAGCACGGCACTCTCTGATGTAACAACCAATCCCAGCATGCCACACACCGGCCAACCAATACCAATTCAGAGCACCTCACAGCAGCTCACACTCAACACAATCAGCTTTGCAATAGCCAGTTATTGGAAAACAAAAACAAAACAATAACTCTAGTCCCCTAAAAGAAAAATTCAAAGTTCACAATCATTTCAAGGGGAGCGGGGAATAACGCTAGGTAGGTGTAATCAAACACACAAAGTAAAATCCTGTGCAGCAGGAAATCACCATGATTAGTGCAATTTACTCCTCTGCACAAAAGGGCTAACCAACCCCCAATCTAAGTTAATACACTCTCACAATAAAAGTTATGTCTAATGTGCGACCGATAGCATTTCATGGTCCAAGATTACAAATCGTAACTGACAAGTTACAACGTAATACACTCAATATCTATCCCTGGATCTTAGAATACGAATCTGATAACTACAACCAATCTTCAACTCTTTGGAGCAAGCGCATTTATCTTCATAAGCACAAGTGAAATACATAAGGCAGCATCATAAATCTCACAATAATATGGAGCCCTCCCGGTCTCAAAATGGACACTACACAACAAAACACACTACCTCATCAAAGCCCACAAACACTGCAATTCTCAACAGCACACAATCAATGATGCATAATTCTACTATACTCCTAGGACACTGCAACCACTTAGGAATGCCAGAACACCTCCAATTCTCCAAAATGGACCATAGGAACCTTGAAGACGCAGATGAAGTTGCGGCAGAATATGGAACAAATTCTAACTTTCTACGTCTCAGTGAGAACCAGCCTCTGCTACTATATTGACTTGATTGCGCGAACAATAACAATGGTGTTTGCACTGCTCAAACACAGAACTCTGCTCTGTCCACTAGGATGGACCTTTACCTCAAATTGAAGCTAAAATCGTAAATTCAGCATGTTAGACCTGGCACCATTGGCGTGGGTCTCCCTTCCATTTTTTTTCGCTGTTGCCTCCTATGTTTTTGCTATGTTTTGCTGGTCTAGATGCTTTGGGGCACTTTGCCACTGCTGTTCAGTGCCAAAGTGCAAGTGCTCCCTATTGTAAATTGTTGTAATGGATTAGTGACTCCCTGATTGGCTTATTTGATTTACTTGTCAGACCCTAGTACAGTGCACCATGAGTGCCCAGGGCCTGTAAATCAAATGCTGCTGGTGGGCTGGCAGCACTGATTGTGCCACCCACAGAAGCAGCTTGTAAAATATGGCTCAGGCCTGCCATTGCAGAGCCTGTGTGCAGTCTGGGACTGCCATGTCGACTTGGAAAGTGCACCCACTTGCCAGTCCCTAAACCTTCCCTTTTCTACCTGTTAGTCACCCCTAAGGTAGGCCCAAGGTACACCTATGGGCCGGGTGCATTGTATGTGAAAGGTAGGACATGCCCTGGTGTGTGTGGCATGTCCTGATAGTGAATTACAGCCAAAGTCGTTTTTCACTATTGCAAGGCTATCTGTTCCCATAGGCCAGAATGGGGAATTAGTTTATAACAGCTTATAAACCTAACTGACCCTAGGAACAAGATAGAGAAATAAAGTTTAGTATGCATGAACTCAGAATGTTAAAATACATCTTTTAGTGTGGGTGATTTTTACATTCTGTGGTTGAAAATACCACTTTTAGAAAGTAGGTATTTTCTTGCCTAACCATCCAGTATGCCTCTGCTAGGTTTGTGTATTACATGTCTGGTTTGTGAGTGACAGGGGGCTGGAGAGGGCTTTGGCTCCAGCAGTCTGATGAGTCAGGGCTGGGCTGAATAGGACCTGGATCGAATAGAGAGTAGAGGGAGGAGATTTCCTTTCTCTTGCCTGAGCCTACATTGAATAGAGAGTAGGGGGAGGAGATTTCTTTTCAGCTACCTGGGCCAGGTCTGCTTTCAACAATGCTGTCTCCACCTCCTGCCAGGAAGCTGCACCTGGGAGGACAGAACTGGTTTGGGCTGGGTACAGACACTCTCTGCCTTCAGAGAACAAAGAAATTGTGTGTATAAAAAGAGGGGCCTGGGGCCCAGACCCCAGAACTTTAGATCACTTCTGGGAATCAAGATGAACCTTTGCCAAGGAGAGAAACCAAGGAAGCTGAAGGAGGAGACTGCCCCTGCGATGGTTACTGTTTGGGGTTGGCCTGCAGAGGTTACTTATTGCCAAGGAAAGGAGAAAAAGGAACTTTGTGTGTACTTTATCATCTTGAGGAAGATCTCCAAGGGCTTGAAGCTGAGCTTGCCTCCTGTTCTGAAGTCTCAGGGACACAAAGACTTCACCACCATCTTCCCCTGAATTTCCTTGCTGGGAATTCTACCTGCAGAGAGGTGCCTGCTGTTGTTTTAGGACCTCTAGAGACTGCGTGTCACTGGGAGCTGGAAGCACGACGCAACAAGGAAGAAGCGTGTCACCGCCGCAGCTGTTGCCGTCGCATTGCCGAAGAAGCATGCCGCCGCCGCAGCTGTTTGCCGTCGCATCGCCGAAGAAGCGTGTTGCATCGCCGGAGAAGCGTGCCGCCGCCGCAGAGGTTGCCGTCGCATCACCGGAGGGGCACGTCGCAGGGCCTGTCGCGGCTCAGGAAACCACCGATTTCGCCGCACAGCCGTCGGGCGTGCACGCATCGTATCCAAGTTGTCGCATCGCATCAAAGACGCCATTTTGTCGCATCGCACCGGATCGTCACATCGCATCGAGGCGCCATCTTGTCGCATCGTAACCGGAACGCAGTAAGAAACTGACGCATCACCTTCCCTGCGGCCCTTTTGTTTATATTGCGTTACGCATCCAAGGTACTTTGAGAGTAAAGTGTCGCATTTACCATCTACATGGAACTAAGCTATTTTTACCATTTGAAAGTCATATTTTTGAATACTGTATTGTGGATTTTTGTCGTTTGGTCTTGTGTTAAATCTAGATAAAGATTACTTATTTTTCTAAACTGGTGTGGTGTCCATTTGTAGTGCTTTCACTGTATTACTGTATGTGTTCACAAATGCTTTACACACTGCCTCTGAGATAAGCCTACCTGCTCGTGCCAAGCTACCAAGCGGGTGAGCAGGGGTTATTTTAGGAGTGTAGCCCCCTTACCCTGACTAGAAGCAAGGGCCCCTACTTGGTCAAAGGTACCTACCTCTGCCAACTAGAGACCCCCATTTATAACACAGCAATATCCCAATGACAGTGAGGCATATTTTTCCCCACAGGAAAAACCGAGAGGAGTATGTTTGCAAACCATGAAAGTTTATTAACAAATTCGTAAAATTACAATTTCAAATCAAATCAGCAAGCATAAATCAATAGTCACCTGAATACAGCATGTATGAATATAAACCAGGCAGTTCAATTTATCAAATGCAAGTACACATTATAAAAGACAGCACATTGAAAGTGGGCTAAAATTTCATTCCATAAAGGGAAACTCTCTAATGATAAGGTTGTGTGTAAGTCGTAAAATTTGAAATAGCTGGTGTCAGCAAATATAGCATTGAAGATAGTACCAAATAAAGGTTCCAATTGTAATTGTAGTTGTAAATTGTATTTATATAGCGCTTACTACCCCTGACAAGACGTTAAAGTGCTTTGTGGTGAGTAGCACGCTACTCTGGAGCCCAAGGTTAGAGGTTAATAGTTAGTAGATTAGTTGTATATATTCCTTTCATTCTTTTGTGCATTAGTTGTCTTAGGTTTACACTCTTAATTTTTTGTATGTTTATTAGAGTTTACAGTAGTAATATAATGATGGGAATGGGTTTGAAATTAGTAAGTTGTTTTTGTAAGCAGTGGTCATCTCTTGGCTGGGTGTCATGGGTAAAAAATGAGGCAAACTTTGAGAAGGAAGTTTGGTGCTTCGTAGTAGTTAGAAAGGTTTGGGATAGGTCAGAGAGAGGAGGGATCTAAAAAAGGTTGAAAGGAGGATTTATTTTTAACAATTAAAAAACCCAGAAATTAACATATACATATGCACATGACATTCGATAAGGTTGTATTGGTTGGAGAGAACCTCATGTGCACAGAAGCAGTAATATTTAATATGGTCTGATGTGCACAGTTATCTTGTGGTGAGGTGTGCACATTTTGTCATGACATTTCTTAGAGTTTTGGTAGCAGGCATTCTATGTATGCTCCTACATGTACACAGAAGCAGCATTTATAAAATTGTCTGATGTACACATGTCTCTTGTGGTGTAATATACATGTTTCCTTATATGAGAGTATTTGCTTGTAACAGGAAGCATAGGTCAATGTACAATGACACTTGAATAACAACAACTTCATGTCTATACCATGAAAAGCATAGCTAGTTATGTCTGAGTATACTGTACTGGTATGCTGTTGTGTTGTGAATATAGTTTTCATATGGGGAAGAGCCAGCTCTTGAGTAATCTTCTGAAGCTGAGATGTTTGTCAGTGGATCTTATTTTTTTTTAAATAAAGTTTATTGAGGTTTGCAGGCCTGTACAAACACATACTGTGTAAAGTTTCGTATCAAGATACATACTAAAGGGGGAACAATGATATAATCGTGGAAGACACAATTGTATTAAGAAATCTGTGCATGGTATTAACCCTCCCTCCCGCCACCCAACACAAGAATAAAAAATAAAAAATAAACAAATCCCACATTGTGTTGCAATCATACAGCACTCGTTCCAGTCTTATGGCAAATCTTAACTCTATACTAACCCCCCAGAACTACCCCCCACCCAACCCTCCCTCCAGGCATGTCACTCTCAACTCTCCAAATGGACTGCAGTGTAGGTCTGGTGTGCTGTGATTTTATTGATATAGCAAGGATAGTAATGCAAGGGTTAAGTCACAGCGGTTGCAGAATCCTGCTGCTTGTTGTGTCTAGGGTCTCCTTGTCATGACGAGCTCAGGGGCAATCTACCTAGTCCTCAACTTCAGGAGCTGCAATCACGGAATCCTCATCACTGTCACTGTCTGGGATCTTCAGGAGCACCACTAATGCTTCCCATGCCTTTGCTGCTTCTAGTGCCCTCTCACTTCCCGCCCTCTTTGCTAATTGCATCCTAACTATTCCGTCACACTCCGCCCATTTAATGAATTCCTTCTTCCATCTGACTATATTGGGGCCCCTCTGCGTTTTCCAATTCATAGTGATTTCCCGTTTAGCCAATAAGAGACCCATGTCTAAAAATGTGCTAGTTATCTTATTTTTGGTCGTGTGGGGAAACCAATGCAACATACATGGCCCTATAGCCGGTTCCAATTCCCTGTCAGTGATTTTGTTTAATAAAGTCACTACTGCGGGCCAATAAGTGTCTAATTGCGAGCACCCCCAGAACATGTGTCGAAAGTCTGCTCCCTCCGTGCGGCAGCGCGGACATGCATCCGAGTTAGTGTCAAAGTATTTATTCATTTTCGCTGGGGTGAGATAGGCTCTATGTAATATGTAAAAGTGCACTAATTGAAAGTGGGCATTCCTGGAGCTATTCCACGCCCTTTCCACAATATCAGCCCAGGCTTTTTCCGGGATCTCCTCCCCCACATCTTCCTCCCATTTGAGTCGCAGTACATTCAGGGGCAACAACATCTCCTGTGTCATTCGTCTATACAGGCATGTAACCGCTTTAAAGGTCCCTGCCGCTGTCACTATGTATTGACACCCCAGTGACGTTTTCGGTTCAATGAGGCCCCCCCTCCAATGTTTACGGATAGCCGCAGTAAGTGCAGTATGTAATAAAAAGTCCCCCCCAGCAAGTCATACCGTTCCTGTAATTCGTTAAAGGGAAGCATAGTGCCATCGTCATATAAATCTCCGATAGTGGTCAGGCCTTTCTCTTTCCAACTCGCCAGCCCCCTCCAGGTACCTCCATGAGGTAATACCTCACACATGGATAGTGGGATGTCAGGCGCATATGGAACCTCAATCCTCGCCCTATTCAAGATCCTATTCCAACACTGCCTTGCTGTTTTGAGGTCCCCTGGGAGGTCGTGGGTGCGCACAGGTAGCTTCAGCACTATTTGGGAGAGTACTCTCAACGCCGGGGCTCTGTAAATCATCTCTTCTGTCCCTCGCATCCTAGCCGCTATTTGTTGTGTGAGCCATTTTAATTGGGCTGCTAGGTAATAAGCCTGAAAATTAGGCACTGCCCACCCCCCCCCCCCCTCTGATCGTGATCGCATTAAAACTGCCAACGCTACCCGTCGTCAACCTGAACCCCATAGGAATCCCGTTATCATGGTCTTAAGTTGTCTAAAAAATCGTGTCGGGATCCAAACCGGTAAGGTCCCAAAATAGTACAATAATCTAGGGAGGGCCACCATTTTAAGTAGGGCCAGCCGTCCAGCCACTGACAGGGGGGAGCGTCCCCCAAAAGTCAAAACTTCCCTTCAGTCCTTTGATTGCTCTACCGATATTGCCCTCCAACAGATTAACCTGTGCATGGTATATCCCCGTACCTAAATATGTCAGGCATCTATACTCCCATTTCACCCCGGTTGTGTCTTGCGGGCCGTCTTTATCCCCAACGGTCGGAAATAAGCAGGACTTAGCCCAATTTACTCGAAGCCCCGCCACCGTGCCAAGGTCGTGGAGCAATTCCTTCGCCCCTCAAAGCGCTTCTCTCGAATTCGCCAGGAACATTAACAAGTCATCTGCATATAGGGCAATATGGTGAATCTGCCCTTGCACACGTAGGCCTTGGTAATGCTGTCCTGTCCTGGCCTTGGCCGCTAACGGTTCCACAGCCAAAGCAAACAAGAGGGGGGACAGTGGGCATCCCTGTCTCGTACCCCGGGTTACGTCACAGATGTCAGATATCAATCCACCTGTTTTAACCCTCGCCGTGGAGTGCTTGTATAGTAAGGCCGTCCACTTTATAAATGTATCCCCAAGTCCAAATTTATACATAATGTGGAACAAATACGGCCACTCAAGACTATCGAACGCTTTTTTGATGTCTTCCGCAGAAACAGTGGCCATGTCCTTCGAGTAGGAATCAGCTTCCAAAATCTGCAATAATCGTCGAACATTAATAGCCGTGTTTCTGGTCGGGATGAACCCAGACTGGTCCTTATGCACTAGTGTCGACATATAGGGGAGGAGTCGGGTGGCTAAAATGCGGCTCAAGATCTTGTAATCCGTATTAAGCATGGATAGTGGGCGGTACACAGATCTGTCCCAAGGTGGTTTCCCAGGTTTGAGGAGCGGGAAGATAACGGCCTCTCGTGTCATTGCGGGGAGTTGGCCTATCCGCTTTGCATCGTTATATAGCGTCACTAATCTAGGCGCCAACTGTTCAGTGTATGTTAGATAGAATTCAATCGGGAGCCCATCTGTCCCTGGGTTCTTGTTCCTCGCCATATGTTTAATAGCTCCCCTCACCTCTCCAATTTCGATATCCCGCCCCAACACATCCGCCTGCTCTCTATCCTTAACTCGGTAGGCTAACTGCATGTGTAAACCTATCCAAATCATCCCCTGTCAGGGCCGATTTACTTTTGTACATATCTGTATAATACTCAAAAAATAACTTGTTAATACCCTGTTGAATGCAACAAGCCACCCCATGGGGATCCCTGAGCTCCAGAATAATTGAACCTCTTCGAGTTGGGTTAGCTAGCCATGCTAAGAGAGCTCCGGATTTGTCCCTTTCTGCATGGGCTCGCGTAATATATGTTTTATAATCAAAGCAGAGTAGCCGCTCTACTTGCGCCGCTACAGCCTCCTTCGCTTCCAAGAGCTCCCCTTGTTTATCTGGTCTCTCAGGGCGACCCCACTCTACCTCTCGAAGGTGCTGGTCTGCCTCCTGTACATCCCTTAAAATCACTTTACACACCCCCATTACCTCTGAGATGCAGCAACCCCTAATGACTGTTTTAAAAGCATCCCATTCCACTGAGGACGATGTCGCTGTGCCAGCATTTTCGTGGAAGTATTGAGTTATGCCAGTGTTCACTGCTTCGCGAAAGACTTGGTCTTCTAAGGCTTCAGGACCCAGGCGCCATGTAGGTATCTTAGCCCATGTGCGAGACCACTGCACTCGGATTAAGATAGGGTTATGATCTGATAATGTTCTCGTGAGGTACTCACTACTCTGCACTCCGGCATGTACGTCCGGGGAGCATAAAATCGCATCTAGACGAACATGGAGATCATGCAGAGCAGAGAAAAAGGAATAGTTCTGGTCCCCTGGGTGCTGAGCCCTCCAAGAGTCTACCAACCCCCATCGCTCCTGCCAGTTGCGCCTTGTCCCCGCTATTTTATGAATGGGTGCGTTAGGAAGCGGGGGTGCGAGCGATCTAGGACAACATCAGAGATGCAATTAAAATCCTCCCCAATCAGTACTGATCCCGTGAGAATGGGCGCCAACCTCCTAGATAGCTGTGAGAAAAAGGCAGGTTGTTCCGTGTTGGGAGCGTATATGTTCTCCAATACTATGCCTCTACCATCTAGCTTCCCAGTGACCACCACGTAACGACCTTCTGAGTCTATGATTTGGTTCGTGCATTGAAAGGGTACGCCCGCCCTCACCCAAATCAGCACTCCCCTAGCGAACGCTGAGTAAGTAGTATAAAACACTTGGCCACGCCATCTGCTTTGCAGAGCCGCTCCCTCCTGCACTTGCAAGTGAGTCTCCTGAAGTAGTGCAATCTGAACACCTCTACGGATTAAGTATGCATGTATTTTATGACGCCTCCACATTGAATGCATTCCCCGCACATTCCATGAAATACATTTTAAGTCATTTGTGGTACCCATCGCGATAATTCGGACAGCTCTCCCAGAAGGGCTTCTCTAGTGACATGCCTGGCCCTAACAAACCCCAAAAGTAACCAAAACCCCCAACTCCCCCACCCCAGGACAGTTACTATCAAACTAGCACCCATCCAAACTATTGTAGTATACGCAAAAACCTCTGGTAGTTACAGAGGTGCAAGGGAGCGCAGCTGACTCGAGGTACTTACACTAATCATGGCGCAACAGCCTCTTATAAGTAAATATAGTCCGGAGCCTATAATAGCCACTGTGAGTCCAGTTCCCCTCTAAACATCCTAGCCATTCTAGCTTATCACATCCGTTCAAATAATATCATCTGCAGTATTAGGTGTTACAACTGGCATCTTCACACTATCACTGTGGGACGTGTCTGTTTCATTGTCCGCCGAGTCTCTGGAAGATCCCGCCTCTTCTTCTGGAGTAGGGCTCCGACCCTGCGCCAGTGCCGCCACCGCCTGCAAAGCCTCGGCACTTTCTTTCTCCGTCTGAGATGACGACGGCTTCTTCGGGGTCCTCTTGCGGGGTCGACGGTTCAAACGTTTTCCGAGGTCCATGGGTGTCCGCCCGGCGGCTCCAATTTTCCCATCTCGCGGTGTCTCACCCTTGTAAATCTCTAGCCAATCCCAGGCATCCCTGGGAGAATCAAAATAATGAGTGTTCCCCTCCAGCATAATACGCAAGCGGGCCGGAAACATTAGGGAGTATTGGAGGCCCTCGTCTCTCAGTGCTTTCTTGACCTCCACATAGGAGGCCCGCTTCCTCTGTACCTCCCATGTAATCCGGAAAAAGGGTAACCCTGCTGTTATCCACGGTGAAAGGGCCCCCAGCTCTCGCTCTTTGCAGGAGTAAGTCTCTATCACGGAAGTGAAGCAGGCGGGCCACCACAGGTCTCGGAGGTCTCCTCGGGGCCAACGGCTTGGCAGGGACCCTATGGGCCCTCTCCAGAGTATAGAAAGCAGACAGGCCCTCTGGAGCTACCACGCTCCTGAACCAATTTTCCAAAAAGGACACCATATCGTCCCCTTCCGTTCCATCCGCCAGGCCCACGACCCTGAAATTGTTTCTTCGGTTGCGCCCTTCCGCGTCTTCAGCCCTGCGCTCCAAGAAGCTTACCCTGTCCGTTAGGGCCCCCATCTGCTGTTCCAAAGCTTTTTGCGCCGGTGTCAGTTCTGCAACGTTGGCCTCAGTGTTCTTAACCCTCTCTGATAGTTTCTTATGCTCCTCCCGCAGCAGGCCAAGCCCAACCGCCACAGTGCTAATGTCCTGATGGGGGGTAGCCTTCGTGTCCGCTATGGCCTCCAGTATTTTATTAAGCTGTTGCTGCACTGGGTCCTCCTGAGGAGTCTGCGACTGTTCCTGAGCACTATCCTCTGGGTCCTGGAGGGCCCCGGTCTGGCGGCTCCTGGGTTTACCCATTATGGTGTGAGAACACCAGGGGAGAGCGGCCTTGTCCCCAATCTGTTTCCTTCAATTTGCAACGCAGTGCCACTTGGGGGGTAGTCTGCAGTGCACAGGCGTCCCACTCCAGGTGGGCACCAGTACCTCTTTCCTCACGTTTTCCTGCGTCAGGTGGGCTCTCCCATGACCCCCCAGTCAAGTACTGGCACTCCGCAAGCCTGTATCTCAGTTCGACTCACGGGGGGGCACTGCCACTCCCTTCCCCGGGAGATTACCAGACGTGCCACTTGGGTCGTCCACCTCGTTGTGTCAGCCCGGTCACGCAAATCTCGCTACACTCATGGGCTTGTCCCCAGTGCCCTTGAACCCAGTTATCACTGTGAATTTAAGTTCTAGGCTCTTTCCAGGAGCCAAACCGCGCCCGACTGCAGGCCCCGGGGTCGGACACCGCCTCCCGTTGTTCCGGTTGCACACGCGATCTCCACGGTGCAACCTCTTGCAGCTGTACTCCTGCTCCCACCGCTGTCCGTTCCCAGGTAGGCTGTTACTCCTGTCTAGGGCCAGGGGGGTTTCGTTACGGCTGCCAAGGCACGCAGGCCCGCACCGGCAGCACACCGCTCTCCGCAGGGCCCAACTGCGCACCTTTCTCTGCCTCACTCCTCAGCCCCAAGCATATCCGCTCCGCGTAGCAGCCACCAGTTTTTTTTTCCCAACCCTGGGGGCCCCCCGGCTGCAGGCGAACTTTCAAAACTGCTGCCCAACTTGATACCTCTCATATGCGCTGCACTGTGTTCCTCTGGCATCGCCTGCTCGAGAGGAGAGTAGGCCCGCCCAGCGCGCTCCTCTCACGCCCGGAGCTCGATCTCGAGCCCAGCCTCGATGCTGCAGGCATCGGTCGTACAGGCTTTCACCGCTACTTATTCCTCTCACTGGCGCAGCACTCAGCGATCTCCTGGGGCAGTCTCAGTTGGTCGCTGAGGGTCCTCCCCGACGGTCAGGCCGGGACGTAGGTTTCTTGAATGCCGCCTCCGCTGCCATTTTTACAGCCTCCGCCGCTCGTTTCTCGTCGCTAGACTCAGCTCCCGGCTTTCATCACTTGCAGCCAGCAGAGTTTTCCTGGGCACACTCCTCGAGCCTCCAATCTCCCAGAGGGTTTCGAATATGCCCAAAGCGGCCCCGGCTGTGCGGTTTCCGAGGAGAAATTACAGGCTGATGCAGAGCTCTCTGCTCACGCGTCCGCCATTGTCCTCAGCCAAGCCATGCCCCCTTGTCAGTGGATCTTATGTGTGTGTGTAGTGAATTCCATAGTTTGGCTGCTTGAACAGAGAAAGATGTTCCACCTATGGTTTTTCTCTTGTATGTAGGAACATTGAGGCAGGAATCCATTCTCGAGTGAAGGTCCCTTTGTTGGACATAGTTGTTGATTTTCTTCCTGATGAAGAGTGGTCCTTTGCCATGTATTGTTTTGTGTGTGATACAAAGCAGCTTGAAGGTGGATCTTCTGGCAACTGGTAGCCAGTGCAGGGCCCTCAAGGCAGGTGAAATGTGTGCTTGTGGCCTTACATGTAGGAGGAATCTAGCAGCAGTATTCTGAATTCTCTATAATCTTCTCATAGTTGACAGAGGTGAACCGTGATACAGATCATTAGCGTAATCCAGTTTAGATAGATCAAGCGAGATAATAGTTTAAACCTTGACAGAAAGTCCTGGTTGTGGGAAGATGCGTAGTGTTTTTTTGTGATCTGGCAGCCTTGTCCACTTGTGCATTCGTTGACAGCTTGGCGTCCATGATAATTTTGAGGTTTCTTACCTCCTTAAATATTTTGGGAGGTGCTCCTAGATCATCAGGCACAGAGATGGCCATATGTTTTCTAGCCGCCACAGGTGAGTATTTCTGTTTTGTAGGCATTCGATTTGAGGTGGCTCCATGTCATCCATTGGTCAATGACCCAGAGGCAATTGAATAATTTTGATGTGTGTGGGAGAGGGACGAGCTGTAGTATGTTGTGTGTGCATGGTCAGTGAGGATGGTTCTGGGTTCTGGCATGGAGAAACATAGAAAAAGGAGAAATGCACTTGCTCTAGAAAGTCTATGACCCGAAATATAAGGATCATTGGGTCTCAAGAGAGGGAGAGAGGATGTTCGCCTGCACAGAGGCAAATGTTGACTAACTAAAATCAGCTTCACACAGTTAAAACATGAAATTAAGTCTAAGAGATACATTCCACCAGCTCTCACCGAGTAAGAACCAATCAAAATCTGTGTTCCTGTTTTAGTTGGTGTAGGTCTCCTTCTCACGTATAATACAATGCCAGATTCTTCCATCTTAGTTGCCTTCGTGAATTCTCGCAAAGTATTATCCACCTTCTCTGCCTCCTATCCCTTGCAAGTGATGAGAATCATCATCCAGCCAATTAATTGCAACAAACATGACCTCCACACAACAAGCTAACAGAAATTATTATTAAGGAGAAAAACAGTGACTCTGGTGCCTGAAACAAAAAGAAAGCAATGCCCACCAAACAAAAATACAATGTTGACTTTAAAATGAAATTGGGCACCTGGGCCCACTCATGTCAATGTTAAGATCCTAACTAGAGTTAATTGAAATCATATAATCCACTTGTTTCACTAAATCTAAGTTTAAAATAAAGTGAGCACACATATAATGGTTAAGCATGTTGCAACCTAATGTATTATTAAGCGCAAATAAATGATGATGACTTTGCATCCAAAGTCCCTGAAGAGTCTTGTGTTTGCTGCTGATTGGTAAAATGTGGAAACTTCAGAAAGTACATAGGGCTTTTAGGGGCATATTTACGAGGAAGTAGCGGAGCACGGCATTAGTCTCCTTGGCTGAGCGCCTCGCTCTGCCACTTCTGAAATGCAGGGCTGCAACGTATTTACAAGGATAATGTGCAAACCTGCATTTCCCACTGCGCAGGTGCTAATTTAGCAGCCTAGTGCCAACGCGTTGCAGGGGAAGATTGTTTATGTGCAGAAAGGTGTCCCAGCGTCAAAATCAATGGGTGTTGCAGTGGAACGCCCACCACAACACCCATTGCCTGCTCCTTTCACACTAAGTATAGCGTAAAAGGGTGCCTTATTTACAAGGCAGCGTTAAGCCACGTTAAGTGGCTTAAAGCTGCCTTGTAAATAAGGCGAAACCCCTATCATTACACAACGTCAGAAAAAGTAACGCTGTGGTGGCGATAGGGGCTTGTAAATATGCCGCTTAGAGTTTTGTGCACCTTGCTGGTGCCCTCATGAACCTTCACATCAGCGGTTGCTAGGGGGAGTTCCAGAGGTAATAAAGGGCAAGCCTAATCCACAGGAGCTACCACAGGCCAACTCTAATTGATGTCCATTCACACCAACCAATCACACTGCAAAACACTAACCATTTTTACTTCATGCTATGGCTATTAATAAATTAAACTATGCCACATTCAAGGGACACAAATTCTCTATGTTACACTGCATCCTAGTGGCAGTCAAGAACCTACTCCAGTGACCATCA
The DNA here is from genome assembly GCA_963921515.1 of Calotriton arnoldi. Classification (NCBI taxonomy): domain Eukaryota; kingdom Metazoa; phylum Chordata; class Amphibia; order Caudata; family Salamandridae; genus Calotriton; species Calotriton arnoldi. The sequence goes on from CAWUFW010001839.1 coordinate 429,389, forward strand.
TGTTGACAACTGATTACGTTTTGCTCTTTTCCTTTTAGGTCATAGAAACATCTAGCCTGGGTGTAGAAGAAAAATCAGTGAAAACATGTAGTTTGCTTCTACCCTAACCATGGCACACAGGTCTGCATGGTGATTTCTTCTGTTGCCCAGTGTGTCTGTCTAAGTTCCTTTCGAGAGATTGTCTCTTATCAAGAAAGAAACTCAAAATAGATTAACCACATAGATGTGAAAACAACTCTAATACATGTGTCTTCAAAAAATGAGACAGAAATGGAGAACTAGTATTATATAAAGCAAAAGCTTTTCTCTAGACCATATACAATCCTTTCTTTCAAGACCTGCTCTCAGATGCTTTTAATGTTAATAAATACAAAGAAAAACATCAGCTTATGACTGTCCATACTTCTGTTGACAGTGGGCCTCATGTAGGAACTCTGGATTTAGCGCTGTTCACAGGTACTGCAGAGATAACTTATTTTAGGCAAATTTGAAGACTAAGGCCCTCATTATGAGTTAAGGGCTATATTCTGATCCCTGTGCAAACTGTGTTTGCACATGGATCAGAATTACGAGTTGTGTGGTAATTATCACACCCTGGCAGTTTTCCTCTGATATATTTGGCAAGTCAAACCTTCCAAAATTTATGGGAGGAAAAGCAAACCTTGCAGAATTTGATGAGTTAAAAACCGATTCCGCATGAGATTCCTTAAGTTCCTGTTGAAAATTCGGAATAGGAGTTATTTACCACACGTGATGAATACCTCTCTCTGCGGTAATGGTTTTTACCTCATCTGGTAAATACCCCACCCTATTCTGATAAACTTGTAAGGAGAGACTTAGTGAGAGAAAACTAAAGTTGAAAGAGAATAAATGAGATCAGGAAGTTCTTAGACCAGGTCCCCTAGAACTCAACTTATTCTCCATGCTTACTTAGCTATCTCTCCTGCTGCAATCATACAATCCCCCCATATCACCCTGATGTGCCTTGCTTGCGGTGATACTAACAGACCACATCAGACCTTCTAGCACCTCGACCAACTCTTCTACATCGGCCGTACCTCAACCTCACACTTTTGCAATCAAACATGCAGGGCTGTCTGAAATCACTCTGGCGGGCAAAAACCATAATGCCACACTAGTGGCAGTTGTGTGCTATGCAATTGGCATATAACATAACTCAACAACATATTCTCTGCCTTGTACAATCTGGGCCAGCTTTAGGGCAGTGCGGCAGGTGCGGCCGCACAGGGCGCTGACCTGGAAGGGGGGGCGCTGAGTTTAGCAATAATTTAAGATTTAAAAGCACCTGCTGCAGAGTTCTTTGTGCATCCAGCTTTCAGGCAGCAATAAAAATGTCAAGATAACTCTTGTGATTAATGTTCCTGCTAGAGAGAGAGAGATCAGAGTTTTGTCTAGTGGCAGTTTTGACTCACCATAAAGGAGGTTTAATATGCCTGCTGTAAAGAACAGATCTGGATTTTATGTGGATAGCTGAGTGGATTAGTAAAGCCACCCTTTACCAGCCCTTTAAAACAAGGGGGGGTGTTATATTCCATATAGGCGCAGGTAACATTGCAACCTTTCACCTATATTCTTCCCTACATTACATACATAACGGTTCTTAGGGACTGACCTTTTACCTAGATACGACACTGCATTCAGAACGCGGGTTTTGCCCTAGTTCGAATCTCATACACTATGCATGAGGCTTCTTGAAAGCACAGCAGGACTAACAGCAGGACGAACATCTCCTGTATAATATCTCTGTATAAAGTTCAGGCTCGACATCATCCTTTAGGCCAATACAGTAACACAGCAAGGTAGGACCCCTGGGGAGACCTGTGGGTATATATACATCACATCTTGCTTAGAAAGATAGAGGAGACCGAGACTTCCCGGCTGACACACTGACCAGAGTCGCTGAGGTTCCTGCATGCAGGCCCTCCAGCTAGCAGTGGTCTAACATCCCTCGCGGAGTGTCCAACTCGAGACCAGGACGGGGTCCCATATTCTCTCATTCTCAGGTAATGGGGTTGACTAGATCCTAGAGGGATTCTTGGCATAACACCTACACAGATGCTAGGTACATTTAGGTACATCTAGTTAGGGAGGCATCGTAGGAGTACGCACTTCTTATCATGTATTTTATGTACTTGTATATATTCATGATTTCTGCAAGATGGTAGAACTATACCATCCCTTTACTTTCGTAGTATTGCTAATCATATATCTCCGCTAGTGTCTAATGGTTGTTGCAGCTCATCTATTCTACACTAGAATAACAACTGTTCAATAAATACTTATTGAAAACACCCAGACTGTTTATTCTGTGTATCTCTCTGAGACAAACTAAGTGAGCACGAGTGACTGAGCGAAAGGTAGTATATTGTTTCCATAATTCTGAGGGATCAGGGTTGTCATGTTCTGAGGTTGCTAAGAACTATTCTCTCCCCGATAAGAGGAGATTATAGTGGCGCTGTGAGCTAGCTAATACAGATAGGCTAACGTATCCGGTGGGGGTGTATGGAATCAGTCTGCCACCAAACCCGCGCAGATCCTGTATAGGTTATATAGGAACTACACGACATGGCGTCGCCAACGTTGGTTGGGTATTTATTTAACAGTAGAATCTGAGTAGTTCAGTCGTGCTATTCTCAGAGACCCCTACTCACAAAACGCCAGAGACGTCTGGAGTGGGTGGGCACAAACTCCGCCACACCTGAGTAGGCAAAAAACAAATCCTATTTATTGGCTGTCGGTTAATAAAGCTTGAAGGACACAGTGTTCCTAAAATTCTGCAAAACACCTTATCTTGGTTCCCTTGAAAAAACAATTTTTCAGTGTTCTAAGAACAATGACTAACCAGGTCTTAGACCCACTACAACAAGCACTGCCCCTCACAGACGAGGAGGAAGATGCAGACGCAATACACATTGCACCAAATTTTAGAAATACAGTCACCCTGAAACTGCTAGAGCATGGGTTAACACCTAGGGGTGGCATAGTTGTAATCGTGATTGAGGCACACAAATCAAACAGAACAGAGGTATTTTATTCGTGGGTTACATTCCCAGCAGCAAATGCAAGAACAAAAACATTTCACTCCTACACAGAAGGAGATGCACCAGCGGAATATTGTCTGTTTGAAGACATAGAGGTTCCGCTCACGTACCAGGAACACTTATACTGGTTTAAAGGCACCCTACCCCATATAAGAAGAAGAGTGAGACTCGGCCTGCTCGGAAGAGATGGGGCAACATGGCCAATATTAGCGGCCTACACACCACATCCTGACATTGAAACAATGCCAGTAGGAGACTTACTCATACAACACAAAGACTTAATAAAAATATACAGAAACTTGACGCAATTCGTCATGAGGACACTTACAGTCCAACCAGCAATAGTTGCAACAAATGGAACTCAAATTCAGGGTACAGCAACTAAAATTACACCACAAACATTACACGCGGTAATGGGTAAAATGCCCACAAAACGTGAACAAATGCCATTCTGGGTAACTCAGAAAATAACACAGCTAAAGGCAGTATTCCCGAATACTACCCCGTATGAAAAACACTGAATGCTAACAATCTGCTTGCCCATGGGCATAACTCCACAAGTAGAGGATTGTACCACTTGGGGTACAGTTTTTGCTGCCATATATACCAGACTCATGGTATTCCTTCATTAGTGGTGATACCAGATGTATTAAGACAGATACAAAACGAGTACGGAGCAGAACCTGCTCTGAACTTAGGGGTGAAGTTGCTAGGTAACTATGCCCAGGTATCAGCCATAATACTAGCTAACATTAAGGGAGAAGCAGCTTCAGTGGCTATCCGCCAACGCCTAAGGGAGTTCAGTCCTTTGTAACAGGAACATGAACTACCGAAAATAATTGAAACCGCATATGCAGAATTAGGCAGAGACAGTTTGGATGGGAAAGCTTTAAAACCACAACTGATGGGCAGTCCTGAAAAGGACACTTCTAAGCAGACACCTGCTTCAAAAAAAAAGAAGTGGGACAATAAAAAACAACAAAAGTTTAAAGGAAACATCTCAATCCAGAGGTAGATCTCCTCCACATGAGCCCTCCGGAAAAAGGTATAACCTGAGGAATAGGGATAATATTAGGAAACCTGACAGGTATCAGGATACTGATACACGTTCCTCTCGTTCCTTTCAGGGTTCATCGAAAAACTCAGAGAGGGAAGGACGGTCAGGTAGACAAGAAGAGCGAACAAAGTCCAGAGACAAGCAGCACGCTCAAGATTACACTTCTAAAAAAGAAGAGAAACCAAAGCAAAAGCCACAGTTCAAAAAGAAGAAGGTTGCAGGTCTAAAGATCAGACATGCCCAGAATTCTGAGGACTCGACTACTGAACGGGGAATGGGCTCTGACGATGCTAGACAGTGCGGCAGAAGTAACAATAGCTCGCCAGAACCTGATGGAATTTCTGGTGACAGCGGACTTGAATGATTATATCACGGTAGAAACACCCGATACTAGGGTAAGTGTCCCACATAAAGTATATGAAATAACACTCCAAATGGAGGGGGACAAATGTAGAACAGTGAGAGGTCTCTTTTGGGAGAACCTGACGTTTGGCTATGATATTTTTAGCTGAACAAGATTGGCCGCCAGCATTTGTCATGGATTGCCCTAAAGGAGAAACGGTAATTCTTCCGGCATTCTCAGACCATATACCCAGGCACTTACAACACACTTATCCGCAGGAGTGGGCGGTAGCCCAGGCTCCGGCATTATACAAAAACCATGTTGGATGGGATGAGGATTCAACCCATCACATAATTCCTTTAAAAAATACTCCAACTGCACAAAGGCAGTACCCAATAAAGCAAGAAGCTAAAAAACAGGTCAGGGAGATCTTAGATCAACGTGAATACCAAGGGGTGATCGAAAATTGCACCTCATCAATGAACAATTCTTTGTTTCCGGTCATGATACCTGACAATTCATATCGCTTAGTTTTAGATTATAGGCATTTAAACACTTGCACTAAGATATTTGCGGTCAAAAATGCACACAGTGCCGCATTAATGAATAACATTGTGCCGAAAAAATATAAAACAACACTTGATATCTCAAATGGATTTTTCTGCCAAAATATAGTGCCTGAAAGCAGGCATCTAACAGCATTCTCAGCGCTAGGTTCCCAGCGTCAATTTTGTCGACTCCCCCAAGGGTATAAGAACAGCCCGGGGTTATTTTCAGCCAGAGTAACTGAGTTACTTCAAAATTTGGATGAAGAGGCATTGTCCTATGTGGATGATATTTATCTGACGAATGATGACATAGAGGAGCACTTGAACAGAGTAAATACCATAATTTTGGGATTTGCATTTGCGGGCTACAAATTCAACTTTAAGAAATCAAAAATTGCCCACCTCAGTGTCCTGTTCTTAGGATATGAGCTTTCAAGTGAAGGGAAAAGCCTGGCAGCCAATTTTTTTTAGAAAAATGCGCGCTACTCCAACCTCCAAAATCATTAAAAAATTTACAATCAATCCTGGGATTCCTAAATTTTGGTCGAACTTACATTTTGGATTACACAGAAAGAGTAAAACCTTTCTACAATTTAATAAAACCTGATTTTTCAGTAAACCAATGGACACAGGAACACACAGAAACACTTCATTCCTTACAAGCTGACATTATAGCTTCAAAACATTTACAGACACGCGTAAACGTACGCAACCTAGTGATCCGTATAGTTGCGGGTCAATCTGGGTACACCTATCTAACATATAACGAAGTTGAAACAGTACCAATTGCATACAAATCACATTTGTACACAAATGCAGAGATGCGCTTTGCATCTACAGAAAAGATTCTAACAGCAGTACAGACTGCTGTAGTGAGTGAAAGAGCACTGGCTCAGGGGAAACGAATAATAGTAGTGACTCCGGTTCCAGCCTTAGAGGCTGCAACAAAGGTGAGCGTTCCTAACGCTAAAGCCTTACATCCGAGATGGATACAATGGGCTATTTCTCTCACTGCAACAGATGTAGAATACAGGTACGACCCAAATTTAAAGACACAAGCATTTCTGCAATACGAACAAGAATATCCTCTACCAAACGAAATAATGCCTCTAGATCAGTATGAATATATAATTTACACTGACGGATCAGCTCAACCGGCCATAGGAAGTAAGCAACAATATAGCACGGCATGCGCAATTGTTAAAGGTTGCACGTGGGATGGAAAATTCCACCAAAGGTGCTCAAAAACGCAGTCTCTAGGGGACTGCACGGCACAGCTGGCAGAGCTAAAAGCCTTGATACTGGCACTGGTGAATACGGATCGAGAATTCCCCACACTAATTGTGTGCGATTCCTTTTACTGTGTACAGTCATATAATGAATATTTGCAGCACTGGGTTCAAAACGGGTTCAAAGACGCAAAAGGTGGCACAATTAAGCATAAAATGCTATAGGAACAGGTAGTGGAGTTGAAAACCGAACTACCGACAGCTCACGTGATACATACACTGAGTCATCAGCGTGATGGCGTTCACGTTGAAGGGAATTCATTGGCTGTTGAAGCCGCAAAGGGGGCTGTATGCACGGCTTCCGTAGCTGCAATCACTCATTTTAAAACGAGAATAGACGGTGAGATTATGGTAGCTATCATTGTGATCCAGCGGTCTACTAACAACAGATACTCTACTACCATATACTCACTTGGGCCCATACAACTCGTTTCCGCTGCGCTCTAAGTAAACCACTGGAGTTTATTAGTTTATATGTTGCTCATACCTCATGATCTAGTTATTACTTCTTTAACTAAACCTTCTGCTAATCAAAGAGTTCTTTCCTCTGGTCAATGGACCAGTTAGGTAAAACTAGTTGATGGCGATAATTGACATAACTTATTATGCATTCCTTAATAAGTATAAAATAATGACAGACTCAATAAGTTTTAAAATCTTTATCTAAAATTAGTGGTTTTGAACCATCTCAAAGCGTTTCAGTACAAACACCCTCATTCGCGGGAATGCCAATTCAGAAATATCTCAGATAACACTTATCAATTCAGATCCACACAATAACTCTGCTCAGAAAGAAGAGGATAGAGACAGAAGAGCATTTATCAAACAATGAATTTCATAGTTACCAAAGTATGGTGTGAAGACCAACCCTCTGGCCAAATGGCTGGTAAGGGCCTCCCAGGACAGATCAGGAGACAAAGGCTTCAGGACAGGAATCGGGACAGGATACCTCACCTCACTAGTTACCTACCATTACGTCGCACCCCTCTCTGACACTCTCTTCCTCCTTGTGGTTCTTCCGCAATTACCCTTCTAAAACCCACCCAAATCTAGTAGATGATTCTGCATTCGATTTCTTCATCAGCATTTCAGAGCATCAGCCCCACCCCAGCACCGACAGCATCCCAAGCTCCGAATTGTTTCTGCTACTTCCGTTCCCAACACACTAAGTTGAGTTCCGCTCCTGCTCCAGCTGCTGCTCTCTAACTAAACTAAACTACTCAATTATACCCTTCCATAGGCATGTACCACCCATTAATGTTTCATTTGCACAAAATACTAACTTCTGATTGGACGGCTGGGGGGGATGATCATCACACCACACTTATTTTCATTTATTCTCTTTTAACCATTGTTTTCCAAACTCCTCCCATCAAACTTTATTCTGCCCTTCCTTTCCCATACATCTTTAAACTTTATTAAATACATTTGTAACTGATGTCTTGAATAAGTTCCTTCATATGAACTCTTCACCCTCATGTTCCCAGGGCACATCTCCGCCGACCTTGGACTCGTGTCAAATCCTTAGTCATCTCCCAGGCTTTCGTATCAGGGCGCATGCGTCGCGCCATATTGGTTTTCTCGACTCCGACAACTTTAACAGGCCCAAATACGCACTAATAATAAAGTCAAAAAGAGAAATTTTATTCTCAAAAATAAATGGTTTCACTGTATACCTCCAACCTCTACTCTATCCCATACCATTTGTTATTTCTCTCTCTGCATTTGCGTTAGTTATAAATCCATTTCTAATTTCAGCAAGCAGGTGCCATGCATGTGAGCTTTCAAGCGGCCATTTTATAGCTCTTTGCGCAAGCGCCAGAATTTCCCTCCAAGCGAAAGCACGTCATACTACGTAGATGCAGTAGACACATGCGCAATAAAGATCCCATGTTAAATGCGTCCTAGTCCTACGTCCCTGTTATTTGCAGTTAGTAAACACATAGACAAGCTTCATTCTTTTCCCTCGTATAATGAAAAATGCATATTATTAATCACAAGACATGTCATTAGTAATTCGCTAGTAAGTTAAATCAAGGAGATTGCTTCCGAGCAAGTCTCGTGTCCGAGACCTTGCTCCATCAATCCCCTCTCTGATGGCATATTAAGCCATCACAAAATTCCCATCCATCCCAAATATCAACTTTAGCACATCTCAGTTTTCTCTATTTGGCCTCCCAACCTTTCATCAACTGTTTCATTTCCTTCTAAATCTCGCATCTTCTTGTATAACTTTCCTTTCATTTCTTCCAAGCGTATTTCTTCATACTTCCTTTTACGTGTCTGTCCCTTTCCTCTTTTATTCAAACGTACCTTTCCTTTCGTACTTTTTCTACAACATCTATATGTAATCATTATTAACATCACTATTGTTATTATCATCACTAATGGTATCATTATTTGACCTAGAAAACATTTCCCAAACCCAACAAATTATTTCTCTATTGATGTTATACTTTTTGTTAGTTTTCCCCACGCACTGTCAACCTCCAGTTGGGTCAAATCTTTATGCATTCTCGTAATATTTTCAATATATCCTTTAATTTCTCTGCTCTTATCCGGAATATAAGTGCAGCAATGTTGAACTTTCAACATGCCACAAACTCCACCTTCTTTTGCCAATAATATGTCAAGAGCAAGACGGTTCTGTAAAACCATTGATCTAATTGCAACCATTTCTGTGTTAATCATTAAAAATCCTCCTGCAGTATCTGTAGAAAGACGATCAACTATGGTTGATAACTTACAAATTTTCTGTGAATTTAGAATGACTCCAACTGAGGGTATCAGTGCACTAAAAATATCTCCTACAATTTCTGAAAAACTAGCTCTTCTTCTTCGTGTTAGTCCATTAGAATTTTCATTGGTTCCACTGATTTTATCTACATGGTAAATTTTTGGAAAAACTATTCCAAAATAACAGCTTCCGTACCATCTTGCAGGTAACCTATAATAGGCATTGTTCCCACAATTATAGTACACTCCTGGAAACACAGGATCAGTTCCCCCTCTTAGTCCCCATCCTCCTAATATTAGGAAGTTATGTTCACATTCACTGGAACCAATGTAATTATTGTTATACTCTGTCTTTAATCTATGGAGGCAGAATTTTCCCCTTTTCACAAAGTCCAGGGACATCGCAGCATGAGCCTTGCCACTTGCAAAGATTCCCTCCTTCCCAACCCATGGAGGCACATGGGTTTTCTGTGTAGTTGCCTTCTTCATTAAATCCTGTCTCCTTTCTTCTACTAAATCTAAAAAAAAAAATTCTTCTTTTCTTAATGTACATGTTAAATTATCTTCATGTGCCTGAACTAAATCTATTGAACTCATTGTATATGAAAAATTCACCCATAAATCGTGCATTTTTACTACTAACTACTGGATTTATATTCTTTCTAATAGGAAGTTCAGGAAATATTACATCTAAGTTAGAATAAAAATACTGCAATCTCCCTGTAGTGTAAAATAAACTTGACAAAATACTGCATGATACTCCATACGTTAAAGGTATATGGTGATACGTCATCCCTTCTGATACTGATGAGGGCAACTTCATGCATACATAGCAGTTGTTAATTTGCATGGTGCTAACATACTGAAATAATAATTTGACAAACACATTAGAAGACGTATTATAATCTGATTCATTATGATAAATTGCCTCATCTTCCACTCCTATTTCTATTTTAGTTTCTCTTAATCTATCTATTTTAACATTAGTATCTGTATTATTCTTATCACTTGTTTCCATTATTAAAGGTACTCCTACTGTTAGGAATAACCGTCCTAATATCGCTAATAAAATACTACAAAAACAAAATCTAAGACACTTTCCTTTAATTCCACTTTTTGGTTTTCCGCTAACTTCATTGTCGGCCATTTTGTCTCTGAGAAAATTTCTTTTCTCTTATCTTTTTCTTTTTTACAGTCTTTTGTCTTTTTATTCTTAAGGAGGTTTCAATTGGCTTTCGTCAATTTGTGCAATATGGACTTCTTCTGTTTCATCAGTCAGATCCAGGGACTCAAATTCTTCAAGAATGACGTACGTCCACTCTGGAGCCTTGTATTTTCTGTTTAAGTTTCTCAATCTTGGACTTCTTCGAGTTATTTTTGCTAACATTTGCTTAGGTTTTGTTTGACTTGTGATTTCATTCACTTGTTCTGGTTTCTTTTCAGATTTTCTCAGGTGATATTTTAGTTTCTTTACTCCAGTTGGCCAATTGTCTCCTTTTCTGACTCTTTTGATTTGTACCGCTTTTTCACCTTCCTTATCTCCTTGTAAAGTTCATTTTATTTCATTTATTCTGGGCACAATCTGTTCTATTTCTCTGTTCTCTGTGCTTGTACCATCTTTTGCTTCTTCCTGCTCAGGTTCTACTGTGTTCTGTTCTACTTCTTCCTGAGCTTGTTCTTCTAATTCTGTCTGATCCTGCTCAGGTCTTACTTCAAATCTTTCTTCTTCTGCCTGAGTTTGTTCTTCTAACTCTATCTGGTCCTGTTCAGGTCTAAATTCAAATGTTTCTTCTTCTGCCTGAACGTGTTCTTCTCTTTTTCCCTCCTCAGGTTTGTTTATGTCTCTTTCTGTTCTCACCTGAGTGTGTTCTTCTTCCCCTATCTCTTCCTGACTACTTTCTTGTCTTTTCAGTTCTGTTCTTCTTCTGGTTTCAATGGCATCATCAATTACTTCAATCACTGGGATCCATTCTTCCTGACTTAGCTCGGGCTGTTCATCATATGGTTGTCTTTCAGAATCTATCACTCTAGATTCTTCAATTTCACAGTTTACAACTCCTGATGCTTCAGCTTGCTCAGTCAGTGGTGGCTCTTGTTGATCTAATGGGCTCGGTACTCTTCTGGTATGACTAGCGTGAATCCAATTGGGCAAACCTGCACACTTCACTGCTGTGGTAGTGACTAGTATGACTTGCCTTGGTTTGTCCCACCTTGGTGCTAGGCACGGTTTTCTTGCATCCTTCTTCACTAGCACCCAATCTCCAGGATTCAAATCTTGCGCTTGATCTGGCTGTCTTTCAACTGCGTCTTCTCAACCTGATGAGAGATAGAACGCATCATTTCAGCCAATCCTTTGCAATAGTCCAATACCAGATCATCAGTTATACTCATTATTTTATTTCCAGGAATGAACGCCTGTCTCATGGCTCTTCCCATGAGTACCTCATGTGGACTCATTCCTGTCTTCCTGTCTGGAATGCTTCTGAGACCCATTAGCACAAGAGGCAATGCATCTGGCCATTTCAGCTTTGTGGATGCACACACCTTTCCCAATCTTGACTTGATTGTGCCATTCATTTGTTCAACAATTCCAGAAGCATCTGGACGATAAGCACAGTGACGGTTTTGTTCAATGTTAAATGCAGCACATATTAATCTAATTATTTCATTATTAAAATGAGGGCCTCTATCTGATTCCAAAGTGACCGGAAAACCAAAGCGTGGCACCAACTCCCTCAACAACAATTTTGCAACTGTAAGACTGTCATTTCTTCTTGTAGGGTAGGCTTCCACCCATCTTGAGAAAAGGCACACTATGACAAGTACATATTTCAATCCGTTGCAAGGGGGTAACTCAATGAAATCTAACTGCAATCTGGTGAAGGGTCCTTCTGCCTTTCCGATTTTTCCCCAGCTTACCACTGTCTTTCTACCTGGGTTCTGCTGTTGACAGGTTAAGCATCTTTGGCAAAGGCTCTCTGCGATTACCCTGAACTTCGGATTGTACCAACTCTGTCTGAATAGTATGATCATTGAATCTCTCCCTATGTGTGTTGCTCCATGGTATACTCTCGCCATTTTTTAAAGCAAACAATATGGCATGACTGGTCTTCCATCTAGATACACCCATACTTCATCATGTGGTCTCTTGGTACAGGCTGCCTTTATCCAGATTTCTTTTTCCTTTTCCTCAACTTCTTCCTGCAATTGTCTAATCTCATCCCATGTCTCTGGCACTGAAAAGTACATAAGTTGGCATCTGGTTTCCCCCGTTTCAATTTTTCTGTTTACGGCTACTGCATTTTTAGCGCAGTATTTTGCCACTTGGTCAGCATAATTATTGCCAGCAGTCACATAGTCATTTCCTGACTGATGTGCAGCGCATTTTACAACTGCTATCTCTTTTGGCAATTGTAATGCTTCCAACAAATCCTTTACATTTTTACTGTTTCTGATTGGAGACCCTGAAGAAGTCAGAAATCCCCTCTGCATCCAGAGCTGGCCGAAGTCGTGCACAATCCCGAAACCATATTGACTATCCGTAAATATGGTTACTCTCCAATTTTTCCCCTTTTTACATGCCATTGTCAAGGCAACCAATTCAGCTACTTGTGCAGACTTGACCCCAGGTAAACAGGATGCTTCAATTACCCCCTAAATTTTGCAAACAGCATATGCAGCACTTAGACCTCCCTCTTGTGTCCTAAGGCAGGAGCCGTCTACAAATAATTCATGATCTGCTTCTTTTAGGGGTGTCTCTCTTATATCTGGGCGGGGCTTTGTGCATAATTCAGTTACGTCCAAGCAATCATGATCACTTTCATTTTTTACTTCTTCATCAGAGGGGTCTGGCAATAGGGTAGCTGGGGTCAAAATCGTACACCTTGTCACAGTCACATTTTCAGCTCCCAAAATTACTCTTTCGTACTTTGTCAAATGACATGGGGTAAGGTGCTGTGTTCTTGTTCTGGTTAAAAAAATCTCAACTGAGTGTGGAACGAATACTTTTACCGGATGTCCCATCACTATCGACTCACTTTGCTCCAGACTCATACAAGTAGCAGCTACTGCTTTTAAGCAGCCAGGCAATGCTGAAGCCACCGGGTCCAATGTGGCTGAAAAATATGCCACTGGACGCCGACTCAATCCATGTGTTTGTGTTAAAACTGAAAGTGCACAATTTTCTCTTTCACAACAAAATAAAGCAAAATCTTTTGTATAGTCTGGCATGCCTAAGGCAGGGGCCTCACACAGACAATTTCGCAGTCTCACAAATGCCTCCAGGCAGTCGTCATTCCATTCAATCGGATCTTTTGCTTGTTTCTGAATCATCTGTATCAATGGTTTCGCTAACACAGAAAATCCATTTATCCATTGCCTGCAGTATCCAACTACTCCCAGAAACATTCTCATCTCTTTCTGAGTCTGCGGCAATTGCATTTCTTTGATTATTTTTATTCTTTCCGGTGTCACTTTTCTAACTCCTCTTTCTATTTTATGCCCTAGATATCTTACTTCTTGTCGACAGAACTGTAATTTTTCTGGAGACGCCTTGTGTCCTCCTTCAGCCAAATGGTTCAGCAATGCAATTGTATCTGTAACACAATCTTCTCGCGTTTTTTATGCCACCAGTAGGTCATCAATGTACTGAACCAGAACAGAATTTCTGGGCATAATCAATGATTCCAACCACTTTTTCAAAATCTGATTAAAGATTGAAGGACTTTCTGTGTACCCTTGAGGAACACGACACCATGCGTAAATACGATCTTCAAATTTAAACGTAAACAAATTTTGGAGGTCTGGGTGCAAAGGAATAGAAAAGAACGCTTGGCACAAATCAATTACTGTAAACCATCCTGCATTCCATGGTATCTGATAAAGAATCACTGCTGGATTTGGCACAATTGGACAACAGGGAATTACAATCTTATTTATTTTTCGCAGGTCCTGCACTATTCTGTACTTTCCGCAAGGCTTTTTCAGCCCCATTATTGGTGAATTACAGGGAGTACCCATCACTTCTTTCAGAATGCCTTGTTTAACCATCCGTTCGATTTCTGGAATAATTCCTGCTTTTACTTCTGGACTCATTTTGTACTGTCGGGTATTTGGATACACTGCACCTTCTTTCACTGTCACTTTAACCGGGTCTATATTTTTCATTAACCCAATATCTTTCCCTGTAAAATCCCACACTTCTGGATTAACTGTAGTTCTCAACTCTTCTGGTAATTAATTTTCAGTTATCAGTGAAAACATTTAATCTACTTCTGTTCCTTGCTTGGCCAGCATCATCTTGTATGCCACATCTTCATCAGGGGTTTGGAAAGCGACACCATCCGATGTACAATAGATCGTGCAGTTCATTTTGCACAAAAGATCTCTTCCCAACAGATTTACAGGACTAGAATCGCAAACTACAAATCGATGCATTTCTTTAAAGCTTCCAATGTGCACCTCCATTGGCTTTGTGATTGGTGTTCTAATCTGTTGGTTAGATACACCTACAACTTGGATTGTCTCTCCCGAGAGGGGTAGGTTTGGGATGTCTGCTGTTCTCACAGTAGACCTGGTAGCACCAGTATCCAATAGGAAAGTAATGTCTTTACCTTCTACTCTCCCATCAACAAATGGACCTGACTGATCTACCGGCAAGGATGCGCCAAGCACGCACTCCTCTTCCTCGCCCCTCAGGCAGCGTCATTGTGTAGTATCTGAACATACCTCATCATTCTGAAAAAAATATTGAGCAATTGTTCTATTATTCTTACCACTTTCTCCTTGAAATCCGGTGTTCGAACTGAAACTTTGATAGTTCACAAAATTTGGCATAGGAGCTGGTGGTACCTGATATTGTGGAGTGACTACCTGTTGCTGCTGATTCATAAGTACTTCATTCTGCATCTGTGGGATAAAATTTTGATTTGGCCCATTATTATTATTATTATTCTGTATACTCTTACACTCGTTCTTCCAATGTCCAAGCTTTCCGCACGCATGACAAGGGAACTTCTTTTCGCTTCTTCTCTGTCCATTCGCCCCTTAAATCTATTACCATTCGTTTCTTGATTATTCTGACTCTGTTCTTTTACTGGATTATTATTCTGCTCATTTGTCTTCTCTTCCTGCTGTTCTGCCAATTTAACTTGAGCCCACATCATTTTCTCTTTCAGCTTCCTTCGCCTGGCCTCTATGTCATCCCCGCAATATTTCGCGTACTTCAAAATCTCATCCACCGTTTTACTTTGCCAGCACAACATGTGCTGTTGTATCATCTGACTAATTTCCGGTTTCAAGCCATATACAAACCGATACACAAAATGTCCCATATCTTTGTCACCAATGTTCTCAAAACCACTATACTGCTTGAACACCTGCAACAATCGCTCATAATACGCATGTACAGATTCATTCGCTTCCTGTGTTGTTCTATATATTTTTACCCAGTCTGTTTCTTTAGGAGGGATTTTCCCTTTCAAGTATGTAATCACTTGATGATACTTTTTCATCACTTCTTCTGACGGTGCTCCTGTTTTTGCATCTCTAGAATACTCCTCATTAGGCCAATCAATTGTGATTTTACATTCTGTCCATAAATCAGCAGGTACTACTATGTCAAATAGACCATCCAGGTCTTTCAGTAACACCTTTGAGACCTTTACAAACCTTTCTACCTCTTTATACCACTCAACTGGCTTTTCTCTCAGTTTTGGAAAATCATTTGTAAATGATAAAATATCCTGTCTACTCCAAGGGACATGAACGTATCCTCCTCCAGGAACCTCTCTCATTGGACACAACCTCTCCACTTTTCCTGTTTCTCTCACTGGAAATGCAGCTATTGCCTCTCTTGCCTGTACTTCTTCTTTCTTCCTTATCCACCTAGTCCTCCATTTATCACTGTCTCCCCATTTCCGCAAAATGTTCATTAATTCTTTTATCTGCAACCTTTTCCCTGAAGCATTCACACTTTCTAAGTCTTTATCGGTAAAATCCACTCGATAGGGTTTTTGTAACAATTTTGATTTCCTTATATCTATTCCAATCTCTGAAGCAACTTCAGTTAATCTTTCATGAAATAGTCTTGCTCTCTTGGTTATACTCATACATAAAAACAACAATTCTTCATCATTATAAACATTTAATCTTTCTGTGCCCACACATCCTGTCATCATCTCTTCCAATTCCACTTTCAATCTGCTAATATCTAAAATCTTTGGTTTTGTGATCTGATTTTCCCTTTCCTGAGCCCACCTTTCTATATCTTCAGGGGTAACTATTGTTGTACCCGAAGTTCCAGCCGGAACTAAAGGTCTTCTCTCTCTCAAATTCATAGGTGTGGCTCTCTTTTGAGTTTCCACATTGGGTTCCACAATAGGGAGATCCATTAATGAAATAACTGACTCACTTTCACTAACCTGATCATCTGCGATTACAATCTCTTTTCTTGGACTATTCAATGGAACCGTCACAAGCTGTGATTTCTGGGTATCCTTATTATCCCCATACAATGGGATTACTGGACCAATGGTTACGGGTACTGTCAAAGCTTCTGTATTTAGATTCAATTGACCTATTCTTTGAACTAGTTCCTCCCTAGTTTTGTTCAAAGTTTCTCTCTCATTATCTTGCAACACTCTGTTGTATGATGTCTCATGTAAAATCTGTGGTGTTAATGGTATTACCATTACTGGCGCACTTGGGACAACCTTACTAGCTGCTTCTTGATACGGTGGTGGGTTCTTAATTAAAATATCCTCTAACAATTCATCATCTGACTCTCCATATCCTGTCAAATTCATGTGTTTTGTTTTCTCTTTACACTTTCCTCCAGAATGTTCCTCAGCCATTAACACTGGATATAACCCTTCCGATACCATCGCTCTCCTCCACTGTTTCATCTGTCCTTCTCTTGACTCATGCAAGTGTCTTGGAAAGAATCGTCTATATCTTCCACCTCTGCATTTCTCTCTTTCGTAAGATTCAGTCTCCCATTCTTCCAAAGCCTCATATTGAGTTAACCTGGGTCTCGGTTCTAAATCATTCATCTTCAATCTCAAATTCTGGAGAATCCTCCCATTAAACGTACCATCCTTAGGAAACACTAACACACCATCATCCTTTGTGTACTCTACCCAGTTTTCTAGCCATACGCAAGTATGATATCCTCTCTCCATCATCATGAAAGATGCTGGTGTCTTTGGTGGCGTAATAGGAATACCCTCTCTAGTCAACACAGGCTTATCGTTGACAAAGAAATTCTTTATTCTTTTAAAGATTGACATCTTTCTTTTCTCTCCATACATTCTTGAAGAACGGTGCAAGAAATTATATTCCGCAAACCCTTGAAATTTTCTACCTGTACGTCTTGCACTAACAGTCAAATCAAAATCCCGCATACAATCCTTCTCTCCTTCAATCCTAGCGTGGCTTCTATCTAAGTGTCCAGTGGAATCAGGCTCACACTCGTACTCTGACCAATGTCAGCGCGGCCTTTTCCTGACGTCAGTTCTGCTCCTCACTACTGACCCCTCCTTTACAATGCTGTTCCTGTCACATGCCCACTGCTTCTACCAATCCCAGCGCGGCTTTCTGTGACGTCGATCCTACTCAGGCGATTTCTAACCCCTCCTTTACCCAGCTCCTCCTGTCATGCGCCCGCTGCTTCTACCAATCCCAGCGCGGCTCTCTGTGACGTCAGTACCACTCCGGCAACTGACCCTCCCTTTGCAAGGTAATAAAAAAAAATTATTTCTTCAAAATTCTTTGAACTTCTTTGTTATTAACAACATAAAAACATTCGCTACTCTGTCTGTTCCACTAAACCAAAAGGATAGTTTATTTTCTTCCACTGCGAGTAAAACCTTCCGCTTACTCTTCACCTAAGCTCCAGAGAACCTGCTACTCTTCCGGGATCTTCTGTTAAGGAATTTTTGAAACCGGTATTTCACCAGCGAACTCCTTTTGCTGTCAATCTAGCTTAAAAGAACCTACTACTCCTTCAGGGTTACCCTTACTAGGTGATATAACGCCTAAAGTTTCATCAGCAAACTCTTTGCTTTCAACCACTCTCACTTTTGTTCAGGAAAAATAGTCCCTAGTTTAATACTGCCAGCCCTACCTAGCTTCTCAGTGTTATTCCAACAGACGAGTAACCTCACTGCAGTGTGGTTTCTATCGCCACCTGCTATACATTCCCCGGGAATTTTCCAGACAACATAAAACAGGACACTAACTCTTTTGTTAAAACATTAACCAAAAATCAGTAATCTATACTTATCACCAAACTAGTTACTAACAACCATAGCTCTGCTACCAGAAAACTGATCCAGCGGTCTACTAACAACAGATACTCTGCTACCATATACTCACTTGGGCCCATACAACTCGTTTCCGCTGCGCTCTAAGTAAACCACTGGAGTTTATTAGTTTATATGTTGCTCATACCTCATGATCTAGTTATTACTTCTTTAACTAAACCTTCTGCTAATCAAACAGTTCTTTCCTCTGGTCAATGGATCAGTTAGGTAAAACTAGTTGATGGCGATAATTGACATAACTTATTATGCATTCCTTAATAAGTATAAAATAATGACAGACTCAATAAGTTTTAAAATCTTTATCTAAAATTAGGGGTTTTGAACCGTCTCAAAGCGTTTCAGTACAAACACCTTCATTCGCGGGAATGCCAATTCAGAAATATCTCAGATAACACTTATCAATTCAGATCCACACAATAACTCTGCTCAGAAAGAAGAGGATAGAGACAGAAGAGCATTTATCAAACGATGAATTTCATACTTACCAAAGTATGGTGTGAAGACCAACCCTCTGGCCAAAGGGCTGGTAAGGGCCTCCCAGGACAGATCAGGAGACAAAGGCTTCAGGACAGGAATCAGGACAGGATACCTCACCTCACTATTTACCGACCATTACGTCGCATCCCTCTCTGACGCTCTCTTCCTCCTAGTGGTTCTTCCGCAATTACCCTTCTAAAACCCACCCAAATCTAGTAGATGATTCTGCATTCGATTTCTTCATCAGCATTTCAGAGCATCAGCACCACCCCAGCACCAACAGCATCCCAAGCTCCGAATTGTTTCTGCTGCTTCTGCTCCCAACACGCTAAGTTGAGTTCCGCTCCTGCTCCAGCTGCTGCTCTCTAACTAAACTAAACTACTTCAATTATACCCTTCCATAGGCATGTACCACCCATTAATGTTTCATTTGCACAGAATACTAACTTCTGATTGGACGGCTGGGGGGGATGATCATCACACCACACTTATTTTCATTTATTCTCTTTTAACCATTGTTTTCCAAACTCCTCCCATCAAACTTTATTCCGCCCTTCCTTTCCCATACATCTTTAAACTTTATTAAATACATTTGTAACTGATGTCTTGAATAAGTTCCTTCATATGAACTCTTCACCGTCATGTTCCCAGGGCACATCTCCGCCGACCTTGGACTCGTGTCAAATCCTTAGTCATCTCCCAGGCTTTCGTATCAGGACGCATGCGTCGCGCCATATTGGTTTGCTTGACTCGGACAACTTTAACAGGCCCAAATACGCACTAATAATAAAGTCAAAAAGAGAAATGTTATTCTCAAAAATAAATGGTTTCACTGTATACCTCCAACCTCTACTCTATCCCATACCATTTGTTATTTCTCTCTCTGCATTTGTGTTAGTTATAAATCCATTTCTAATTTCAGCAAGCAGGTGCCATGCATGTGAGCTTTCAAGCGGCCATTTTATAGCTCTTTGCGCAAGCGCCAGAATTTCCCTCCAAGCGAAAGCACGTCATACTACGTAGATGCAGTAGACGCATGCGCAATAAAGAACCCATGTTAAATGCGTCCTAGTCCTACGTCCGTGATATTTGCAGTTAGTAAACACATAGGCAAGCTTTATTCTTTTCCCGCGTATAATGAAAAATGCATATTATTAATCACGAGACATGTCATTAGTAATTCGCTAGTAAGTTAAATCGAGGAGATTGCTTCCGAGCAAGTCTCGTGTCCGAGACCTTGCTCCATCAAATGCTTGTCGCAAAAACAGCGGAGCAGTACCAAAAAGGTTTCCACTCAAGTACTCCTACAAGTTAGATGCCAATAATATTCCATTTGCTCAGATTCCTGGAGTGGGGGATAGAGTAATTCCAAACATGGATCGTAGGTTAGGTTTAATTCTAGCAGCACACGAAGGGATAGGTTCTGCACATGCAGGAGTTACGGCGACTGTTTCCTTATTGAAACAACGCTATTGGTGGCCTGGGTTAACAAAGCAGACTAAAGACTATGTCTTGAAATGCGACATCTGCCAGCAGATGAAAGGTTCAACCGTAACACGTCCAGCACAGACACCTTTATTAATATCAGACAAACCACTAGCGTGTGTTTACTTGGACCACTGCGGCCCCTTACAAAGAGATGGGGCTTACAGGTATATCATGGTTGCAGTGGATTCCTGCTCAAGATTCCTATGGGTGTGGCCCCAACGCTCGGCTGACGCTCGAACTGTTATAAAAGATTTGCGGTTCTTTATAGGGACATACGCAATTGGCACATTACATTCTGACCAGGGCCCTGCGTTTAGCTCTCAGGCTTACAAGGAGGCCATGCGAGGTTTGGGTGTAGCATTGCGATACTCCTCTCCATACCATCCAGAGGGAAATTCGGTCGTGGAGAGGAAAAACCGAGACTTAAAGCAGTCTTTAACAGCTAGAGTATTAGGCACGGGTGAGAGTTGGGTGAAGCATTTGTATGAAGTTCAGAGAGCATTGAACAACATGCCAAGAAGTTCTCGACTTAATCAAACCACACTATGTGGCCGATACTGAGTAGTAGGCCACGTGGACTCCAAAGTAGCAGACACCCTCCTCTCGCTACAATTCAAGAAGTTCAAACGGAAAGACTCCTCACATTCGAAGAGTCTCCGACACGGAATGATGGACTAAGCAACAATGCTATGGAACTCGTTCCCCTTGAAACTGAAGTTCAAATTCAGAGTCAAAATGACAGACAAATATCAATTCGACCAAATACAGATGTTTACATCAACATGCCTCAACGAGAGCAAACTATGATTTCCACAAATCCTGATGCAATACCAACAATTGATCGAACTGCTTCAGGCTAATTCATAAACTTTGATACTTTTTCTTTGGATCCAAGCGAATTGGAAACAACGCCAGCCAAAAATCACGCAAGCAGCAAGTAAAAGACTTTCTGAACTTTCTTAAAAAGACTTACCTGGTGTCACCTTGCGTAGAACTATGGATACTCACTGGGATACTTTTCTTTCTTTTCTGGGTAGGCTTAATAATAGTTTTTAGCATGCTTGTTAATGGAAGATACCTTCGACAAAGCTCTGCAGCCCAAAAGGTGAACTTACTTTTAAAACCACACCAAACATCTCATCGAGAACAAAGAGACTTGTCATCAGTGAACATTACAGCAGTTCCTATACCCGATGGTTTAGTTTGGGACAAGGTTGATTTCGATATATTTGGTCCGACCGAAATTTTAAGAATTCCTCATTTATTTAAAATATCATTGAGTGATATCATTACCTCAAGTACATTTTCCGATGATTGGGATTTTGAAACTGTTAATAACATGTTATCTGATTTGGAAAAATCTGCTGCATTTTCTAATAGTGAAACATTGGAAGCCACATCAGATTTCGAAACTATGTATTGTTATCAACACTATGGTCATCACTTTTTGCATAAATCTGCTAATCCTAGAAATGTGTTCACATACCACCATTGAGAACATTGTCCAACACCGCCGAAAGGCAGTTCAAAAACATTTGCACAGAAGTTTCCATATTTTTCAGGGTTCAATATGTCAGACCCAGCCTCATATTATTATAAGGTTGCACCAACATCAGCACAGAAAAATATGTTCCTTTATTGCCCAGTTGTCTGAACAAGGTTTCGACTTATGGAAAGACATCATAGACCTAAAATCTGTCTGGGGTACTAGAGATTGGCAGTTGCAGGGGATAGAAGCTTTGTTTAGAGCATGCCTTGTACCTCAACAAATCATGTTTTTGAACGAGACAGTGCAACAGACGTCTTGCCTTGGACTAGCCAAGAACAAAGACTTGAACACACCTCGGATGCCAACTTCATCACACACCGAGGGTAACATAACATCACAGGAAGAGATTACACTAGATGACATAATACAATACAACATATTAGACCCCGATTGGAAGCAGTGGTTGATTTGGCCCACAGACACTAATAGTTGTCAGGCAAGATTCATGGGTAAAGCCGAAGGGTTTAGCATCCATAGGCCAGATCCAAGTTATGTACAGAGACAACATCCAGGGGTAGTGACATCCTACAGTGTTGGGAAGTTGTGCCTCGATTGGCTAAAAACCTCAACACTCACACAGGTGAAACAACACTTATCCTTACTGTCACAGGATGTGAATCTTAGGGATTTTGTGCTAGGTCCCAGGAAGCCACGCCAGAAACGTTTCATATATGCTGGCATTTATGCTGCCTACAATGAAATATGGAAAATATCCCAACAAGAGGCCGCAAGAGACTACGGGAGATAGACCGTATCAATCTAGAAAAATCTCTAGCAGTGGTAGACAATAGGTTAACTACCTTTCACTGTGGCAGAATCACCATCCACAGAATGGCTAATCCATGGCCACATAACTCTACCGGTCACTACTTTTCAATTTCAGTATTGCCTTGAACAAAAGCAGGCAGGCAGATATGAAAAAATGGGTAAGGAATACATTAAGGAATCTTGGAAATTACCATACAGATTTCGATGCCGGAGTGGGGATCGAGAAGTGTTTCTAAGCGGTACAAACTGTGAGAACGCTTTAAGTGGATCACTCATATGTCAGGATATAATGCTACACAGGGCTTGTAATGGTTCTGTGGCGAACTTGTCCTGTCATCTGAGGGGTGCCCCAGCTGCAGTGATTACTCCAGCATTCGGGCTACTTTCGAATGGGAGTTACTTGATGCTGAACAGTCAAGGCTGCTTTGGAGTGCTCCTGGGAATCGCATATCTGGTAACCGTGAGCTCCAGGGTTACTTGTTGTATGCAAGTATTGTTTCCACCGACACATACAATCAAGGAGGCACCTTTATGGCCTTCACTGAATGTTTCTTTAATACGGTTTGATACTCTAAGCAGAATGAAAGCCATGCTTCTACAGAAGTCTGTGCCCTTAACCTCTGCTCGAGAGACTTTTGATCTCCAGATCACAAGGTCTTCGGCAGAGATACAGGCGCTTATCCATACAAACTGCCCATTCCATTTCGCAGAAATGGCAAATCGTATCTTTAACATGTCTGATACGACAGGCATTGTCCACCTATTTAAGACCATAGGTTCGGGACTTCTGAGCACCTTTCAGATGGTACTTGGAGTTATACCAAACTTCATACACTCCGTATTCGGAAGCATCTTTGGAGGACTTCCGCTCATCCTGTTCCTAGCAGCAGGTATCCTGATTGTTTTATATTTGCTACGCAATGGACGTCCCAGTCACCAAGGAGATGGGAAAAGCTCTCCTGGAGCGTAAATACCGTGACCGCATGGTACAACATCTAGACATGCCTCGCCTAAGAGAACTAAGTCCATCTTGGTTCTTGTCATTTCGACCAGACTGGATGGACTGCATCTTACCTGTCCTTCGATGCCTGTTTTGCGGAGAAGAATGCGTGTTAGACCTTTGTTTGACACTCCCATCATGTGCGCAACTGGATGTGAATGCTCTACTGGACCCGATAACGGCCCATCTTCTGCAGTGTCCTCAACGTATTCCCGTGTTGATGGTGGCATTCCTTGAGCCACCGCAGGTAGTAACTGCACCTGTTGGTATGGACACCGGCTCCTCCACTGACACCCAGGCTTTGGACGGCACACAGACTGCCACAGCTGCGGACAGTGTGGAACATCATCTGTGCTCAATTGACGTACTCTGCGAAGTGCTACAGGGGCCGTCTACTGCGGAAGCAAGCAA
This sequence comes from Calotriton arnoldi, assembly GCA_963921515.1. Taxonomy (NCBI): domain Eukaryota; kingdom Metazoa; phylum Chordata; class Amphibia; order Caudata; family Salamandridae; genus Calotriton; species Calotriton arnoldi. The sequence continues at coordinate 453,440 of CAWUFW010001839.1, forward strand.
TGAAAATGTTGCGTCTACCAGCCAGGACACATAAACATTTGGCTCGTCGTGTGCTGGAAGAAATTCGCCCTTTTTTAAACAAGCTCAAATTTGGAACTATGAAACTAAATTGACATCCCTTTCATTTGTTGGGCGTACATGGCTTTATAATGCTTATAGTGATTCGGAATGTAACCACGGACACTTTAGAGCTAGGGCTTGCAACATTTTTTTAGACATTTTTAAGTTTTTAGAAAATTTTTAGAAGTTTTAAACATTTTAAACTGAAGAGATGTTTTTATAAACTTTGTGCGTACCGCTATCTAGTTATGCTAGTAGTACAGTAATAAGTTGCATATGTCGTCCAGTCGGAAGAGGAGTGGGTGTTATATTCCATATAGGTACCCTATATAGGCGCAGGTAACATTGCAACCTTTCACCTATATTCTTCCCTACATTACATACATAACGGTTCCTAGGGACTGACCTTTTACCTAGATACGACACTGCATTCAGAACGCGGGTTTCCCCCTAGTTCGAATCTTATACATTATGCATGAGGCTTCTTGGAAGAACAGCAGGACTAACAGCAGGACGAACATCTCCTGTATAATATCTCTGTATAAAGTTCAGGCCTGACGTCATCCTTTAGGCCGACACAGTAACACAGCAAGGTAGGATCCCTGGGGAGACCTGTGGGTATATATACATCACATCTTGCTTAGAAAGATAGAGGAGACCGAGTCTTCCCGGCTGACACACTGACCAGAGATGCTGAGGTTCCTGCATGCAGATGCTCCAGCTAGCAGTGGTCTAACATCCCTCGCGAGGTGTCCAACTCGAGACCAGGACGGGGTCCCATATTCTCTCATTCTCAGGTAATGGGGTTGACTACATCCTAGAGGGATTCTTGGCATAATACCTACACAGATGCTAGGTACATTTAGGTACATCTAGTTAGGGAGGCATCGTAGGAGTACACACTTTTTATCATGTGTTTTATGTACGTGTATATATTCATGATTTCTGCAAGATGGTAGAACTATACCATCCCTTTACTTTCGTAGTATTGCTACTCATATATCTCTGCTACTGTCTAATGGTTGTTGCAGCTCATCTATTCTACACTAAAATAACAACTGTTCAATAAATACTTATTGAAAATGCCCAGACTGTTTATTCTGTGTATCTCTCTGAGACAAACAAAGGGGGTCATTACGATGGCGGGCGGAGGCACAACCGCGGTGCTGGCGGAAAATGACCTTTTCCCCACTCCAGCAGCGGTCTCCGCGCCCGCCATATTGCAATGGGCAAACATAGCCCATTTTCCGGCTGCCGCGGAGCAACGTGAACCGCCAGATTTTTGCACACGCTACCGCGGCGGTGGGAGCCAATAGAGACCCACCGCCGTGCGGAATGACGTCCCGACCGCCGTACAAATCACAATGCCACAAACAACCCAGCACACCGCAGCGGAGAAACCACCAATCCAGAGAAGGCGGAAGCACTACTGCGGAGCGCGAAACCAGATTCCCGGTCCACTCCACCCGGTCCGGACCGCAATGGATCCAGCTCTTCAAGCCATTCCGGTGCTGTACCTCATACACTACCAGCAAATAATGAACCGTCGCGGAAAACGCCGCAGGTACGCAATGACACAACTCTGCACACAGCCACAACACACAACTCCTGTGCTGATATACGGTTCCTGTCCACATCAGACACTCTGGTGGGGACAGGAACACCTCCCCAAGTGTACCCACACATGTCCCACCTGTCAGGAAATCACCCTTCCGCATCCGGGTCACCATCAACCGCGAAATCACTGCACTGTCCCGGTCACGTCACCGCAGCGGTGAAGACGCGGGAAAACATGCACAAAATGTAGTAGGCAGGTCCGGCGCCAGGCATGGCAGTCCACAAAGATTCACAGGGCTCCACCTCCACCCTTCCCACACTACGCTTCCCACACCCATTTGGGGCACATGCTGTGTGCTCCTCCTGTGCCCCCCCTGCACAATTCATCTCCCAGGTGTAGCCAGACCTTGCACCTCACACACCAAAGGACCAGGGCTCCTGTCTTGGAAGGTGGGGGTGAAGAGGAACACCCTGCACAGAAGCTCAGGGGCTGGACAACCCCCCTCCTCACACCTATCTCTCACTCATGTGAAGCAAACTGAGTCTAATCATAAAATGAAGACTCACACTGCATAAGAACATCCACTGAACTGTCCACACTGCCTGTCAAGTCACTCACAAACACCCCACACTGACACACAGCCATATACACACACCATAGGTCAGCCGCAATGTAGGACAATCAATGGGCCAGCCAAAAGTGAAGTGGACAGTGCTGGAAAACCATGGAGCAAGCCACATAGCATCCGTACATCACATGCAAGAGAAGGAACATATCACAACACCCTTAGGCCATCAAATCAGACATGGGTGGCACAGTGAGTGAAATTAAACCAAACTGACCTCTGTGTAACAACTCAGGGACACATCAAGGCAAGCCATGCATAGTCACAGGAATGATAGGAAGTGTCTGAAGTCATACAGTGAGCAGCCACACATCTGTCTCAACTGACTTGACATGTGTACATCATCAGTACAACACACATGGCCCATTGTCACACTCCTTGACTGTCAGACACAACTAGGACCTTCACACATACCCATTCTCTACCCACCTCATACCTGCAGCACTCAACACCTGTGAGAAGCACACATAAAGGCCAAAATGGTGTCCTGTGAGTTCAATGACAACCAATCACACTCCCTGTGATGCACCCACAAATATCACACTAACACACAGGGATGCCTGAACCAATGCAGACACCAAAACCATAGCCAAACACAAAGCTCACAACAACATACACAGAGGTACAACAAGCCCACACATGGGCAGCAAAACAGTGGAAAGGCAATGTGACCCTAGACAGAACAGGAATACACAACATTGTCACTCAGTACCAATGCACAGACACCATACCTCAACGCAAACAAGAGGTGCATCATCAAAAATCTACCATGAACACTAATGGGACAATCAGCTAACACAGACACAAACACCTCACCACCCATGAAGTGGACAAGGTGCCATATTGTACCAGAAGCATGCACATGCACAACCCTGAAAAGTGACAGGTCAAAAATAAGAGGACTAACCACCAATGTGCACTGAAAACAAGCCCAGCAACAAGAATCCTCCTTGCTGCATGTGACAGACTGTTAGACTTGGCATCTTTTGGCGTGTTTCCCCTGACTTTTTGCTTTCTGACCTCCCGGTTTTGACTCTGTTTTTGCTGGTGTAATGACTCTGCGCACTTTCCTCACTGCTGTCCAGTGGGAAAGTGCAAGTGCTCCTGTATAAAATGTGTTATGGATTGGTGTTTCCATGATTGGCCTATTTGGTTTATGTGTCAGTCCCTTGTAAAGTGCACTGCGAGTGCCAGGGCCTATAGACCAAATGCTGTTGGTGGGCTGCAGCACTGGATTGTGCCACCCACGCAAACAGCCCGTAAAGTGTAACTCGGGCCTGCCATCCCAGAGCCTGTGCGCAGCCTGGGGCTGCCATGTCGACTTGGCAAGTGCACACACTTGCAAGTCCCTAAACCTTCCCTTTACTACATGTTAGTCACCCCTAAGGTAGGCCCAAGGTACCCCTGTGGGCAGGGTGCGTTGTATGCGAAAGGTAGGACATGCCCGGGTGTGTGTGGCATGTCCTGAAAGTGAATTACAGCCTAGTTCGTTTTTCACTATTGCAAGGCTACCTGTTCCCCTAGGCCAGAACGGGCAGTTTTGATTATTACAGCTTATAATCCTAACTGACCCCGGAAACATGGTAGAAATTCGAGTTTAGTATGCCTGGACTCAGAATGATAAAATGCATCTTTTAGTGAAGTTGGTTTTAACATTCTGTGTTTGAAAATACCACTTTTAGAAAGTGGGTATTTTCTTGTCTAACCATCCAAGCCTGCCTCTGCGAGGTTGTGTATTCCTTGTCTGGAATGTGAGTGACAGGGGCTGGGGGATGCCAGGAGACAGGGTGAGTCAGCACAGGGCTGAATAGCAAGATCTACATGTAGATGGGTGGGAGGGGTCGCACCTGGGCCCTGAATAGGACAGTGCCTTCCCTCCACAATGCTGGCTCCACCTCCTGTGGTGCGTCTGATGTCCCTGGCCTACTCACTGAAAGAAGGGACGGAGACTTGTCAACAAAGTGCTCCAGAACTGGTTTGGACTAGGCAAAGGCCTCTCTGCCTTCAGAGAACAAAGGAATTTGGGATATAAATATTGGGGCCCTGACCCCATGAATTTAGATCTCGCTGGAATCAAGGAACCTGCCAAGACGAAGAGCTGGAAGAGCTGCCAGGAGGAGTACTGCCCCTTTGCTGTGTTGTTGCTTTGTTGGGTTGGCCTGCAGCTGCTGCTTCTGCCTTGGGCAGTGAAAGGACTGGACTGAACTTTCTACAAACTTGTGCTGAGTATCTCCAAGGGCCTGGAACCGAGCTGGCCTCCTGTTAAGAAGTCTCAGGGACTGCAAAGACTTCACAAGCCTCTGGGTACCGCTTCTGGAACGCTGTTTCAGTTGCCACAGAGGAAGGGAACTGCAACCGACTCCGTCAACCGAATCCATCCCTGGCCGGTGACCTGTTTGCACCGCAGACCGCATCGCCCGCTTCGCATCGCAACCCTGGTCTCACCGTGGGCGAAGTCCGACGCCGCCAACACCGAGCCGCTGCTTGCACCGTGACCTGTGGGCACCGCAGTTCGCATCGCATCGCTTCACTGAACCAGCCGGACCCGACCGACGCGGTCGCTGCAACTGGCTCAAGAGTCGTGACCGCACCGCATTTGGGGCACCGCTCGCACGTCTGCGACGCACCGCTCCGACTCGCACCGCTGTCCGACGCCAGCTCCGCATTCCGGCTAGGTCGCCTGCATCGCAACCTGTCAGCACCGCATCGAGCATCGTCTCACCCTGCATCGCACGCCTTGGACTCACCGACTCCGTCTGCACGACGCTCATCGAGCCGCTGCCTGCACCGCATCGAGGGACACCGCACCTTGCATCGCTCCGTCTTGCACCGCAACCGCGACGATCGCCTACCGGCTCGTACACTCCGTACCAGCCACAACGAGAAAGGTACTGTAACCGAGTCTGTTCACGACTCTGCTGGCCCGTATCGACGCGGTCGGCTGGAACTGTTAGACTCTGTGGTTTTCAGCATCGCGGTAGGCTCGGACGGAGCTACCGACTCGTACGAACTTTGCTTTTGTGCTATTCCTGCAAAGAAGAAGTTACCGTATCAAGCATTCATTCGTAAAGTATAGTATTGTGGATTTTTGTCGTAATTGGTCTTGTCTTGAGTATATAAAATATTGGTTATTTTTCTAAACTGGTGTGGTGTCCGTTTGTAGTGCTTACATGGTATTACTGTTGGTTATGTGCAAATGCTTTACACACTGCCTCTGAATTAAGCCTGACTGCTCGTGCCAAGCTACCACGAGGGTGAGCAGGGGTTACTTCACGAGTGTAACACCCTTACCCTGACTAGGAAGAAGGGTCCCTACTTGGACAAAGGTGCAAGCCCTTGCCAACTAGAGATCCCATTTCTAACACAGACACACAAGTAATGCACACCACACCTGCAACACACATCTGAATGTATCACACAGCAACAACCACTCACACACAACGTCATGCAAATAGAACATCACACACACATAGCATCAGTCAGTACAAAGAGCCAACACAGGCCAAACACTGCATACATCCACTACAAAAACACAACAGATGCACAGACCAATACATCACAATGCAAACTCAGCTGCACATCAGGGGGATGCACAACAAGCAAGTACAAGGCAACATACACTGACAACACTGCATGCACACCAAGCAGTGTGTGCACAACAACCAAATCCACACGATAAACTCCCACAACACAAATCACAGCACAAACATAACATCACACTCAGGAAGTGTAGCACTACCTCAGCAAACACACATACAGCTTAGCCATCACCCACAGATGCACAACTCATAGAGGAGTCACTCACAAAGTGTAGGCATCAGAACCACATATGGGGGATGGCATGACTCCACATACCACATACCATACTGGAGCCAAAAATGGGTCAAGTGACAGCAATGCATGAGAAAACTCACAAATATTGTCAGTGTGGCTGAGCAGTTCTGTACAGTGTGCACAAACAGTAACAAGACACATGGCTGATCAACAAAACACAACACAGACTTGCCTGTCACACACTCTGCATACTCACAACTGGCAGCAACAACAAGTAGGTGTCTCCCAGGAGTGCAAGGACACAACAACACACTGCACACTGCCCAACCTACAACTCCCACATGTGCCCACAATCTGAAACACATGGCAGACAATTGAAACAAACAGGCACTCAGCTTCTGTGTCATACATGTGTGCAGTTGGCATTGCAGGGACACACACACATCAACACTAACAACAAAATCACCCCTCGACACTTCATGACCACACAAGTGCACACATCCAAATGTACCCATGTGACTAGGAAGACAGGCCATCACAAGATGACCATACATCAACACTGCTGTTCACACATCAAGAAAGATCACACAGATATGATGGACCCTGGCCAGCCCGCAAGTAAACCTGTGGATAGAATACACCTCTGTTCTGGTATTGCATCATAACATGACATGTGGACAATTTAGCAAACCTGACCATATGATGAGTATGATAATCGTAGATCATCACAAACACCCATCATTGCACCCTCAAACCTCAGAAGAAAGAAGAACTAAAGTGCCCCTCACCACTGCCAAACCCAGAAAAAGTAAAAGAAGCAATTGGCAATGTGAAGGTGACATACAGAGCATTTGTCACATGCAACCATACACATACCGAAAACACTCACATTTAGCAAGGACACTGACAAAGCAGACAACAGGAGTAACTGTCTTTATTACATATCACCAAGATAGGCATCAAAAGTAGACAACAGCAAGGCCAGTGACCAGTTCATAGTTCAAAGTAGGTACATGTGTGCATGAGAACCTGCACAGGGAATGGGCATCCAAAGTTACAAACAGCAAGGCCAGTCCATAGTTCAAAGTAGGTACATGTGTGCATGAGAACCTGCACAGGGAATGGGCATCCAAAGTTACAAACAGCAAGGCCAGTGGCCAGTCCATAGTGCAAAGGAGGGACATGTGTGCATCTGAACCTGCACAGGGAATGAGTGACACCGTACACTGCCATGGGAATCACCACAGCTCTGAGGATACAGATGGGCAGTCCAGGCACCGCTGTGGGAGAGATGGCTTTGGGAGGGGGACTTTGCCTCAGGCTTGGCTGTCAGTTGAACTGGGAGGTGGCTGATTGTCGGGCACCGTTGGCAGACCAGACCTGGGAGAGGGAGGAGCAGCTGAGGTAGAGGCATCAGTGGCTTTGTGAGCCGGAGGGCTGCTTGGACCGGGTGGCATGGTGGCACGGGGAGGCGGAGAAATGCTGCTGTGGGACACAGTGTGTGAGGGAGAATGTGGAGGGCTGCCTTTCCACTTCTTGGGGATTCGATACTGAAGAATTGTCTTGGTAGGAATGTGAAGTGGGGCGGGCACAACAGCCTACCTCCCCACCAAAGGTGTTTCAGGTGCAGGTGGTGGCCCTCCCTCTGGTGATCTGCTGGGTCTGGTGGTACACTTGGCCTGGCCTTGCCTTTTCCCCTCCATCCCCTGTTGACCAGGTGAACCCCCCACAGTGCCCTCCTGTCCCTGCTTCACAGGGGTGTGGGTGGGAGTTGAGGTTGTGGGTGAACCTGCCTCAGAGAGCCGTTTCTGCGGACTCTTTGCAGGCACCAGCTTCACAGCAGGCACGGCAACTATTTGCCTGTCTTTGGGAGCAGGTTTTGGGACGGAAGTGTCTTTGGATTGGACTGATTTGGATGCATGTGAGCCTGAGGCCTGCTTCTTGGCTTGATGCCCCTGAGTGTCACCCGAAGGGCTTTTGGCTTTGCGTTCCTGTGTGACTTCTTTTGTTTTTGGGGATGGTGTCTGCGCTCTGGCCCGCTTGGAGTGCTGCTGTGTTGTGCTTCGTGTGGAGTACTTTGAGCCTGAGGGCTGTGGTGTGTGGTCACTCTTGTCAGATGTGGCCACTGGCAGGGTGGTTGCCGAAGGGACTGGAGCTGGACCCGGAGCCTGTGCCAGCTGAATGGCTGTCGTCACTGTGGAGGACAAAGACTGGACAGTCCTGTGTAGCCCACCCACGTCAGAATGAATGCCCTCCATGAAGGCAACTACCTGTGCCAACTTCTTGTCATGATCAAGGAAGGCATTCAGTAGAGTAGTCTGACCCACACACAGCTGGCGCAAAAGCTCCACCGCCTCAACACTGAGGGCAACAGGGGAGACAGGGGCAGGGGCAGCGGTGCCTGGGGGGAAGGACACTCTACCCCTCTTACTGCTGCGGGCACGGGCAGCACTAGTGGAACTAGCCGGGAGGGTGGGCACTGGACGATGTGTGGTGGACGAAGAGGCAGATTTCCCACTCCCTGTGTCCGCCAACATCGAGGAGTCACCGCTGGCATCAGATGACGTTGAGGTTGGTGTTTCCGGGCGTGATTCTTCAAGGGCACTCCGGTCCCCCTCCGAGGCGCTGGTCACATCAGTGTCAGTGAGCTCATGTGTTGCCGTCGAGCAAGATGCCTCATCCCCGGTGTCCGTACCCTGTCCTTCTGTGCCCTCTGTAGAAGCTGCAAGAGACAGAGATGTAGGTTCAGTTTAGTGTCATACTCACAAACATCATATGCAAACAAAGCACAAAACAAGATGATGATAGCCCCATGTTGAACACACCCCTGTGCAGTCTGCATGTGCAGCCACAATGTAAATATATGAAGATGCATGGGAACATGCATACTTGGCATTGATGACCCAAGAGATGTTCACACAGCCAAATAGCTTGCCCGTGCCACCATGTAACCTGACATACAGATCCCTGTAAGCATACCCACGTGCCTGTAGGTGAAAAAGATGTACATCTCAACTTGTTGTCACAGTCACATATAGAGTCACTTTAAGGGGACAACACAGATACAGACTCCAAAATGTCCACTTGCAATGGCCATGAGCTCCTGCCATCCACCATGTTGTGCTTTGAAGCACAACTACTGTTGCACATTGGTGTCAGATGTGTAGTTCTCACAAGTTCAAGGTCAGGCACTGCACACATCGACGAAAGCACACTAAGATGAGGCACACTGCCGTTCACTGCCCAGTGATGTCCATGACTCCCCTAATGCAGCAGATGCCATAAGGCCACATCTCAGCTTGCAATGTCAAGGGCCATTACATGAAGCACATGAGAAAGTACATGTACTGCAAATGCATGACAGCTGCACTCAACACAGAGGCCACTTACAAGCCATTGCATCACACTAGGAACATCACAGAGCTCTGCACTGGCTCAGGGTTGGGACACATGCAGTCACACACCCCAAAAGTCACTCTTGCAGAATACTCACCCCCAACTTGCTGCTGATGGGCCCTCAAACGTCCATCCAGCTCTGGCTGTGTCACTGCCAAGATGCGGGCCATTAGTGGTGTCATGCTCCTGCGCGCCAACCTGCCAGTCCGAGGGAGCAGCCCCAGCGTCATCTCTGCCACGCTCTTGCTCAGCTGGCAGATGTCATCCCACCTCTTATGACAGTGTGTGTGCCGTCGGTTGGAGACACCCAGAGCCCGCACCTTGCGTGCAATGGCCCTCCATATGGCCTTACGCTGGTGGACTTTGAGCTGCAGGCATGGGAGACAAGAGGAGGAAATATCAGTAACAATGGGTTATGTACCATTGTGTCTCAGTAGAGGAGCATGCACAAAATTAGCACAGCTATTCAGACATGCTTAGCAGGGGCCATACAGCATGACACGTAGTACATTAGCATAAGACAATCATACACAAATGCATGCAGGTATGAGGATGGGCACAGTACCTGGACATCTCATGCACATGCAGAATGCCAGCACAGAAAGCAATGTGTTGGAGGCCCACATCTGCAATGCAGTTTGTGAGGGAGCAAGACAGACATCACATTGTAAATGATGTTCCGTGGCAGAATCACTGTGTCCAACAATGCACACCCCTCAATGTCCTTGGGCTGTGAATGGCTCACTGTGTCATGGCGGTCACATTTAGGGACATGATCTGACATTCTCACACCCTTCTCACAAGGTCTGTCTTGTGCAATCCACAGGCCTAAGATAGCTCATTGAGGAATAGGGTGGCAGACGACACATATGTCTCACTCTGTCCATTCAGTGATGGGTCCCTGTCAATTTGGGCAGTAACTGTGCAGGCCAGAGTGGCTCACACTGAGGTTTAACGTGGGCCATCACAACAGTCACATGCATGTACAATATGAGAGTGCAAACAGTGCCTACACATGCGAGTCAGTACACATAATGAGAATAAGGGAAGGGGGATGTTTCTGAAGTACAACAATCTGCTGTGACATATGGGAATTTCCAACAAGATTGTCACCCTCCGGCAGTTCACTCTTGTGCATACTGCTCACAGATCCATGGTGGCAATAGAAATTCAAACACACTTCCATCAATACCCTCTGGACGGAAAGTCTTTGTAATGTCACAAATGAGCATGTGAAAACCTCCTGGACTCAAACATCCATTCGCACAGGCAATGTCTGTCCTGACTTCCACTTTCCAAACTTGCAGTGTCACTGTATGGCTGCAATAACACTGCATGTCCCTCCCATCCTGAAATGCAGCCCTGGAAATGGCGACAAACCCCATTTTCCTTAAGTCAGCATGCTAGGCAGTGTATCACACAAACCCACACTCTCAGGCACATACTGCAGCAGATCAACTTCATGTGTGCACTCCCTGCACTCTCACTTCCACTCTGAGACACTTACCATGACATCTGGAGCACCATAGAGCCTCCCATACTGTGAGAGCACCTCGTCCACAAGGACCTCCAGCTCCTCTGTGGTGAAGGGACGGGCCCTGATGTTCTCAGTTCTCGCCATCACTGGGTCCAGGAGACAGGAACAGCAGCAGTTAGTGGTGAAGAGTGTCAGGCAGCAGTGTCTGGAAGCAGTGGAAATGTGTGGCTCTCTCCCACACATATATAGCCCCCTGGGGTTGTTTCAGTGGTACTCAGATGCTGCAATTGGTGTTCCAGGTCAGCTTTTTTCAAATGCATCCAATGAGCGACCCTGCGGTGGCAGAGCACGCCTACCACGATTTCCAAAAATGAATTTGTCTACCGCGATTGCGGCTCCCATTGGCTGTAAGGGCATGGGCATTGGCGGTGACACACCGCGGGGCCCAGGCGGTCGCTACCGCAATCGTGCATCTTTCAATTGAATCCAATGACCGGCCCCGCGGTAGCGGAGCACGCCTACCGCGATTTTCAAAAGTGCATTTGTCTACCGCGATTGCGACTCCCATTGGCTGTAAGGGCATGGGCATTGGCGGTGACACACCGCGGGGCCCAGACGGTCGCTACCGCGATTTGGCCGCTTGGCATTGGTGCCTATGGCCGTGATTGTGGTGGCGGTGCACGCCAACCGCCATTTTCAAATGTGTATATCACTACCGCGATTGCGGTTCCCATTGGCTGTAAGGGCATGGGCATTGGCGGTGACACACCGCGGGGCCCAGGCGGTCGCTACCGCGATTTGGCCACTTGGCATTGGTGCCTATGGCCATGATTGTGGTGGCGGTGCATGCCAACCGCCATTTTCAAATGTGTATATCACTACCGCGATTGCAGTTCCCATTGGCTGTAAGGGCATGGGCATTGGCGGTGACACACCACAGGGCCCAGGCGGTCGCTACCGCGATTTGGCCGCTTGGCATTGGTGCCTATGGCCGTGATTGTGGTGGCGGTGCACGCCAACCGCCATTTTCAAATGTGTATATCACTACCGCGATTGCGGTTCCCATTGGCTCTAAGGGCATGGGCATTGGCGGTGACACACCGCGGGGCACAGGCGGTCGCTACCGCGATTTGGCCGCTTGGCACTGGTGCCTATGGCTGTGATTATGGTGGCGGTGGCACCTATGAACACATCATGCTGTAGCGATGGCAATGGCCAGTTCTCAACATTGAACAGTAGACACTTACTATGAGTCATGCCACCAGTTAGTGCAAACCAATGCTAGTGTTACATTTGACTCGCTGATGACTACACATGCCATGTCAGTGTACAGGATTACATGCATTGGCATGTACTCCCTCACATGTCACTTATGATATTGTTGTGCATGTACACAGATCTGTGGTGTGATGGACTCTCAAAGATGTACACATGTCAATGTGTGAGATGGCAAAGCAACACACAGTAATGAAGGTCTGGCTACATGATGTGCCCATTTCACTGTGTACATTGCTGAGCTCCTGTACATACTTGATCATTGTGCACACACTGTGCACACACTGTGCTCATTGTGTGTTAATATGTGCCCTGTCGGACTTACGCAAGAGGGTGTGGCAGGTACAGCAGCTACGTCGAAGCCAGCAGTGTTGCTGTTTCACACATGTGCTGTGTCAACTACTCTCAGGGCTGGTGACACAAGACGTTGAAATGTACCTTTTGGCATTCACATAGTCTGAATCTATTTGGGGGGTACTCACTGTGTGAATACTGGACAAGTGTACAACTGGTTTAGATCAAGGTGTCCCTACATGTAACTTGTGGAGTAAGCTGTAGTTTCATGCCAGTCATTGTTGGCGCTGTGTCAGTCAAAACCTAAGATGTTGTGCCCATCTCAGAGGGGAATTGAATTGACATGTGTCCCCTTTCCTCTCACCTAGGAGGTGACCAAATGTTTTTCGTCCATTCACGGTGCTTGCGGACATGGAGGATGAGGACGTCATACGTAAATTCCGTTTGGATCGACCTACCCTTCTGGACCTATGTGCTCAGTTGGAGTCCCATCTGAGGCCTCGCCGAACCTATCCAACTGCTCTGACACCAACATGTAAGGTGATGGCGGCCCTGCATTTATTTGCAACTGGTTCGTTCCAGTACACGGTGGCCAGCGCAGGTGGGATGCCTCAACCAATGTTCAGCATGGTGCTACGTGATGTCCTGTCCGCCATGATGAACTACAAGGACAGCTACATCCATTTCCCCAAGAGACATGTGTTGGCAGCTGTGAAGGGAGATTTTTATGACCTTGCCCACATCCCTAATGTTGTTGGTGCCATTGACTGCACACATGTTGGCCTGGTTCCACCACAGGCACGTGAGCACATCTACAAGAACAGGAAGCTTACACATTCCATCAATGTGCAAGTGGTATGCCAGGCGGATATGATAATCTCCCATGTCTGTGCCAAATTTCCAGGATCAGCCCATGGCTCCTACATCCTGCATAACAGCATCGTACCACAGCTGATGGCAAATCTGCATCCAGAGCGTGCGTGGATTGTGGGTGAGTATGCAGAGTCAAGTAGTGTGCTGTATGTGTGACATGCTGTCCTCTGCCACAGTTTTATTACAAAGTTGGTCTGTGTATCTCACACCTAGGTGACTCTGCATATCCCAACCGGCCTTGGTTGCTGAGCCCACTGCGGAATCCCCGGACCCCGGGTGAAGTCCGCTACAATGAGGCCCATGAGAGGACACGTCGTGTGGTGGAGCGTACTTTTGGTCTTCTTAAGTCTCGATTTCGGTGCCTGGACAGGACCGGAGGTGCACTGATGTACTCTCCCCAAAAGGTGTGTCAGATCGTAGTTGCATGCTGCATGCTCCACAACCTTGCCCTGCGCAAAGAGATCCCCCTGATCCTGGATGATGATGAGCAGCAGATGCCCCCGTCTGCAAACCCACACATGCCCAGTGACGAGGATAGTGGAGAGGAGGAAGGTGTCGACCTGCATCAACAGCTCATCAACCGCTACTTCCCTTGAAGGTGAGTGACATTGTTCAACGGTGCCATTGTATGCTGTTTTTGTAGTTGTAGGAAATGCCTAGGGGAGCTTTGTGACAGCTGCCTGTTGTTGGCTCTGTGCTGAGGGCTGATGTTTCTGGGATAGGGTAGTTATGCACAGCTCCATGGTGTCTATGTCGATATCGTTGCTCATTGTAATGTGTGCAGGTTTGAGTACCTTGATGACAAGTGTTGTGTAATGTGTGTGATGCCATCACCTGACAAGTGAATGCTGTTCTCTTGTGTTTTCCTAAGTCCCTTCAGCCTCTCAATGCCTCACAACAATCAGTGCACCTGGTACATTGTAATCTGAGTCAAGATTATACATCCTGTGATAAACATGGAGCTGACATGAAAACATAGGTGTGTAAAGAGTGTTTATTTACAATAAGTATATGTGACAGGGAAGTGATTATTTACAAATAGGTGGGAAGTGAATCAATGAGTTGTCAGTGATGGTAGACGAGACAATAGAGTAGTCACCACATTGATGTGGTGACACAGTCCAACAGACGCCTGCCATCAACATGGTAGTGTGGGTAAGGATAGTCAACAAAGTCAATGGCAAGGTGAAGAGAGGTGCCATCATAACTGGCTCTTTGACTGGCGTTTGGCTGGTGCTTTGCCACGTGATCCTCCCTTGTTTTTCCTCGGACGGCCCCTTGAGCGTTTGGCAGGGGGGGCCTCTGCCGCAGGCTCAGAGGTGTCTGAGGACTCATCCTGTTCCAGCTCACACATCTCTGTGGCCGCAGGTGAGGTGGTGGGACTGTCATCCTGCGGGCCACTGGAGGGAGGTTGAGCTCTCCTTTGGGCTGCAGGCCTGTCCCTCAGGACACCCACAAGCTGGCCCAAGAGGTCCACGATTTGGCCCATACATGTGTCTATGGACCTCAGCAGCAGGCGGAGCTCACGCGATTCTTCCAGAGCCTGGCCCGTGTGTCCCTGGGCTTGTTCGTATGCCCCAAGGACTCTGGCGATGTTGGCCAGGGATTCTATCCCAGTGTCCTGTTGATTTTGTCGCCCAGTTGCCCTCCCACCTGCCCTGCTGTCCCGGACCTGTGGCATCACCACTCAATGCACCCGTTGACTCTCCCTGCCCTCCTCAGGTTGTGGGGTGGTGTGGGTATCCTCTGAGGCAGGGACAGTGTTGCAGGCAGCACTGGTAGTGGTGGTGGTGGTGGAGGCCGCACAGGTCGTTACAGCAGGGGTCAGCGCAGTTGTTGTTGCTGAGGTGGTGGTGGTGAGGACAGTGGGGGCCTGGGACCTACTGCGCCCTGGCAGGCCAGATGGGCCAGGTTCTGGGTCCGCATCCGAGGAATTTAGGGAGTCTGCATCCGAGAGTCCATGTTCCGGGGTGGGGGGGAGACTGGCTCTGCAGGTTGGTGTTGTCATCTGCAGCAGTCAATTCTTGGTCACCTGTAGAACAGAGAAGAAATGGTCATTGAAGTGCACCCCACAAGCTTGGTGTTAGATGTTTGGATGTTACATGTTATACACCACACAGTTTACATTGAGATCACCTTGTATGGCTGCACGGTACTGAGCATCATGACATGATGTGCAGGTACCTACATTACTTGTCCGTGGTGTGATATGTCAATAGATACCAAGCTCCACGTACAGATTGTGTGATTACAAGGACATGTCGTCATCTAACGACTAGCAGCACAACAACTTTATGTGAAGCATCCTTGTTGTTTACTCTGCATGGAAGACCTTCATTCTGGGCATGTACCAGCCATTGTTATCTCATGCATCCCTCTGTCATATCATGTTCTTTGCTTTATTTTTAAAAATGACCTTGCTTGTTTTGTTTTCATATGGGCCTTGATGCTCTGCCACCATGGCACTTACACATAGCATTCACTGCTGTGCATGATTGTGCCCTGAATTTCTTCAACATGTGATTTGGTGAGTCAAACTTTAATTTATGTGACAGTTACATACGCTAAGCTGTCTGCACACTGGAAGTGGCTATTGGATCTATGCCAAGTTGGGTGGGATGTGAGGGCTGGTGTGGTCATATGGCTCCATGCTTTTTGAGAGGAATGGCAGGGTGCATGCACTGTCTACCTACCTGTTCTGTGACACAGTTGAGGGGAATTGCTGACACATGTTTCTGGGTGTGGGTGAAGTGCTCCATCCTGCTGAGCTGTGGGACGAGGGTGCCTGGTGGGATTTGTAGTGCTGGCTTTCTACCCACAAACACCCCTACCTGTTAAGATGGCTACCTACCTGTTAGGTGGAGGTGATCAATGCAATGGCTGCCACATGCTTCTGGGTGTGGGGGAGTGCTCCATCTTGCTCAGCTGCGGGACAAGGGGGCCTGGTGGGAGTTGTAGTGCTGGCTTTCCACCCACAAACACCCCTCCCTGTTAAGATGGCTACCTACCTGTTAGGTGGAGGTGATCAATGCAAGGGCTGCCACATGCTTCTGGGTGTGGGGGAGTGCTCCATCTTGCTCAGCTGTGGGACAGAGGGGCCTGGTGGGAGTTGTAGTGCTGGCTTTCCACCCACAAACACCCCTCCCTGTTAAGATGGCTATCTACCTGTTAGGTGGAGGTGATCAATGCAATGGCTGCCACATGCTTCTGGGTGTGGGGGAGTGCTCCATCTTGCTCAGCTGTGGGACAACGGGCCTGGTGGGAGTTGTAGTGCTGGCTGCCTGTACACATGCAACCCTGGGAATGTTGCTAGCTACCTTTGGGGTGATTCAGAGGGAGTGAATGTTAGATCTGTGAGACATGTGTTGGGGAGTGTGTGGTGCACATGGATGCATTTGTGCCTAGGGGGTGTAGCTTTGTAGTTGTGCAAGACCGTACATAGCAGTGTGATGGTAGACATTTGTTGTTACTTACCAGCCTCCACTCCCCCGGGTATTCCTGTGAGACTCTCTGGATGCAGTATGGCAAGCACCTTCTCCTCCCATGTGGTGAATGTTCTTGGTGGAATGGGAGGGCCACCTCCAGTCCTCTGAGCCAGCTCACGGTTCTTGTTGTTCCTCTCTTTCACCCTTTTCTTGAGGTCATGCCACCGCTTCACGATCTCCCTCTTGGTGCGTGGGACAGTCCCTACTGCATTGACCTTGTGGACTATCCTTTCCCACATTAGTGTTTTGGTGCCTAATGGTGTCTGTTGGACCATGCTTCCAAACAATTGTGGTTCTACTCTGATTGCCTCATCTACCATGACTGACAACTCATTGTCAGTGAATTTGGGCATTTTATTCTGTGCCATGGTGTGTGATGTGCAAAGGGGTTGAGAGTACAGGTGTGAGAGTGGTGGTGGTGATGTAAGTGGTGTGTGTGTGTGTTGTTGTGCTGGTGAGTTGTGTGGTGGTTTGCCTCTCCTTTGTGCTGTAGGCTTGGTTCCTTCAGTGGTGGAGTATTGCAAAGGATTGTGGTCAGGGAAGGGGCTGGTTTTATACTCAGCTATGTGGGTGTGTCAAAATGGAGTATTGATGTCAGGTGTGTTGTGTGGGTTGACCTGGGATTTGTGGTTTTTTACTTGCCATGGGGATGTGTCATTGGGGTGTATTAGGTGTTTTTTGAGGCTGAGCCAGGTTGCTGGGTACACTTGGTGGGCATGTTGTGTGTTTTTTTTGGTCGGCCGCCATGCTTTTTCCGGAGCGGCCGCGGCGGTGGGTATACGACTGCCCTTCCGCTGGCTCTCCCATTCATCACTGGTTGCGATCGCGGCAGTCAGAAACAGCGGATCGTTCCGCTGTCGCCTCAATGGTATCCTAATTTCATGTGCGGTCAATCCGCTGGCCGTGTGGCGGTTTGGGCTTTTTCCGCTGCAAATCTGACCCCGGCGGACGGATTTTCACCTGCTCCGCACGCTACCGGCAGTCTTTCTTGCCATCGTCCCGCCGCGGTCGGATTTTTCTGGCGGTTGATCCTAATCAGACCGCCGGTTTTCCTGCGGTACATGCGGACGGTTGATTCCAGCTACCATGGCGCTCCGGATGCTTTTCCGCCGCCATCGTAATCAGCCCCTAAGTGAGCACGAGTGACTGAGCGAAAGGTAGTATATTGTTTCCACGATTCTGAGGGATCAGGGTTGTCATGTTTTGAGGTTGCCAAGAACTATTCTCTCCCCGATAAGTGGAGATTATAGTGGCACTGTGAGCTAGCTAATACAGATAGGCTAACGTATCCGGTGGGGGTGTACGGAATCAGTCTGCCACCAAACCCACAGTTTATGTTATCCAAATGCGCAGATCCTGTATAGGTTATATAGGAACTACACGACAGGTGCACCAAAAAGATTGTTGCATCAGGCGCCACCAGCGCTAAATCCAGCCCTGTTTACAATACCTGCTTCCAAAGCTACATAGAGTGATCAAAAAAATAGATGCCAACTCCTGCACAGCTAAGTCCTCAATGGCAATAACATACCTTTCAGATCTGTCCTCTGCATACTGCCTTGACACCCGCATCACTGATTGTAGCTCAAACTGACACATACTAAATATCTCCCCACTTTCACCATTGTAATTTTTGCATTCATCACTTCAAAAGTAATTTGATGCTCGCAATAATTAATTAACAAAAAAAGTACAAAATTCCATAAATCTCATGCAACTACACTGCAATAATATTCTACAAAAGGTGGACCTGTCAACATTGCCAATGTCAGTTTTATTTTTGGCTCCGTGTCAGTGCCCCAAAAAAACCTAGCATCAGGGTTAGATTTGTGATGCCCTAAACAGACATAGCAGACTAATTATATGTGGGATAAATTAATAGTTGCCATTAATGTATTAGAATATTGGAAGCCACAGAGGAGTTCTGTCAGAGAGTACTTTATTCCTTATAATACATGGTTCCACCATCGCCCTTCCCACAGACTTAACCCTTGGTGTGGTGCTCTTTCATGTGTAAGAGATAGGATATTTGTAAAGATGAAGAATACAATTAGACTCTCTAGTGCAAAGTTAAACACATGAAAAAAGACATCTGTTACAAAAGGTTATCTGAATCAACTCAGTACAAGTCAGATTTTAAGAAACGCTGTAGGTCAGGATGTGTGGAAACATGCAGAGAGCGTCTACCTCTCCTATAATTACCAAAGAGTGGAAAAAATAAATAAACAAGTTGCCATAAATATCTCCTTTCTACTTATCATTGATTATCTAGAAAAACAGCTCAGAAGAAGGGAAAGCCAAGGTTCGTTTTCGTTTTTTAAAGTGCAGCTTTCATTATGCTCTCTGACCTTTCCGCATGGCTGTGACTCTGGCAGTAGGCATTATTACATCAGAACTCGACTGTAATAAGTTATGACCAATGAGCAGCTACGTTATTTCTTTATTACAGGTGACTAGGTGAGTCACACGTCGCCTGTAAAAAGGAAATCAGAGACAGTCTTTTATACAAGGATTGTAGACTCTTATATATTATAATGGCTTTCTTTTGGATCCTGTCATGGAATAAGGGTCCAAGGACATTTGACTCTGTATGTCCAGCACAAAGCATGCACAGAGGGGGACTATCTCAAAGGAGAGATGTTGGAATTGCAGAGCAGCACAGACATCTTTATTTATTAGTGTATTTGTACGAGCAACATAATATTGTTCAAGAAACGCTACACATAGCAACAAAAGAATGGCGCATAGGCTAACATCAGATTGGATAGACATACGTTTAGAGGAAATTCTTAATTTTATGGATGATAAAGTGGATATCACAAATCAATACATACATATGAAGATATTTACAGTGTCCTACCAACTAGAAGACCGGTAGGTACAGTTATGTTTTCCTGCCCTGAATGCCCAACTGTGAGTATCAGGCATCCTGGTTTTTGATTTTGGCCACAGCCTGGTGCAAATCCTCCATGTACACAAAGGGCTAGGCCTGTCCTTTGACATGAGAGAGGTCCTGGACCTTTCCTTGACCTAGAGGAGGTCACAAAGAATGGTCTAATTGGTTGGAGAGCGGACTACTGTCCCTGTCATGGGTTTAGTATGTAGCGTAGTTGTGGCACCATACCCTCTTTTGTGAATATGTAGATGTTATCAGACCTTTTTATTTGTTTAATGGGCATGGAGGCCTACTGGCCCATTTATGTAGAATTCCGCTGTTACATGCTAACTAAGGTCCTAGCACTTAAATCCCTTTGCATGTTTCCCTGTATGTCTATGTAACCTGCATGGTGCATACATCACATGTATGAGTGAATCAGAGTAATGGAGGCTATTTTGGAAGACTGGTCCAATCATGTGCACAATATAGAGGTGAGGTTGTTTTCCCAGAGGTGGAAGTGTATTGCTGGCATTCCTTAAAGCTGGCTGGAGAAGACATAGACACTGAAGTTGGAAAAGCTTCCTTTTTCCAAATTTGATTAGGTCCTTTTTCTGCAAGAGGTGCTGATGGGTCTTTCCGAACACTGCCATTTTGAACATGGGGGGGTGAAGGTGGGAAGGCAGTCTCTATCTTTGTGTGAAGGGTCGTTTAGGTGAGGCCAGCCTTTTATCACTCTTCCTGATCACCTGTAAGTTTGGCTGTTGAATGCCAGGTGCCGAATGCTCACACCCCTTTGTGTCTCTTTTGTGGGTGCTCCAACCTGGAGACAATTCTGCTGAGAGGAGCATCACTCTACACAAAGAATGAGTCTGGAAGACAGTCTGGGAGGGACACATGAAAGGAAAACAGTCCTAAACTGGTTCTGAAAGTGCAGATAGAGGCTACATATACAAGGCTGCTTTATCTAAGTAAATGTGGGCGCTGCTGACCCACTTGTTGGTCCAGTTACCAGTTCTCCTTGAACAAGGAAAGGGGTCCTCCACAGAGTATCCAGAGGACTGCTTTGCATCCAGTGCTGGTGCCTTCTAACAACCAGCTTCCCGGAGGTGAAGGTGACATCATCTGCAATGTGACCTGGAAAGAAAAATGGTCTCCCAGTCCTAAAGTGGCTGGAAACTAACCTGCCCGAGAAGAAGAGGGGATGAGTGAGCCAAAATGCAGAAAGTGCTGACTACCAGGAAATGAGAATTAAAAGAAATATAAAGGTGTGTATATTACATACTGACAATAAATCAATACATATTTTATTGCTGTTTGCACTGCTTAAGTCATAGATATCTAAGCAGCAAAATAAATTATTTAAAGAAAGGTCCAATTGCAGCAAGTGTTGCCACTGATGATTAGAAGTTTCATCATCAGGACACAAGATTTAAGGAGCATAAGCCAAACTTGATGCACTTGATCGGAATAAATCTGGGTATAACTGATATCAGGGTTCTAAGGTGGTGCGACCGGTGCCACTGCACCGGGTGCTGATTTCAGGGGCGCAGAGTTTGCAAGGTTATTTTGGTTTTAAAAGCACCTGCTGCTGTGTTCCTTGCGTCCAGCAATTTCCAGGTAACAATAAAAATGCCAAGATAACTCTAGTGATTAATGTTCTTCCTGGAGAGAGATCAGAGTTTTGTTTAGTTGAGGTTTTCTTTTGACTGATAATAAATATCACAGAGGGTTAATGTTAGAAATGGGGGTCTGTAGTTGGCAGAGGTAGGTACCTTTTGTCCAAATAGGGACCCTTGTTTCTATTCAGGGTAAGGGGGATACACACTTTAGATAACCCCTGCTAACCCCCTGGTAGCTTGGCACAAGCAGACAGACTTATCCCAAAGGCAATGTGTAAAGTATTTGTACTCAAAACACACAGCAATACAGTGATAGTACCACAAATGGACACCAAACCAGTTTAGAAAAATAAAGTATCTTTAGCTAAACTCAACAAGACAAAAACGACAAAAATCCAACATACAGGTAGTGAAATACGACTTTAAAACAGTTATTGAAAAAATAGCGCTTGTAGAAAACAAATAGCTCCACCTGGGGCTATTCCGACGTTGTGACAGCAATAAATCCAAACTACGGTGCAGACCGCGAGGAGCGCAGCATCGGGCACGGAGTCACACGGACCCCCTAACAAACAGTACCTTGGAAACGAAGTCTATGATGCTGCACAGCGTCGTGCAGGTGAGGCGTTGGTGCCGAGGTCAAGGCCGGCTTCCTGGCTGCCACGGGGAGGCGAGGCGTCGTGTCCTCGAGAAGGCGACGTGTCGAGTCCAGGACAGGGAAAGACGTTTGTGTCGGCGGTGAGGCATCTGTTCCGGTGACGATGCAAAGTCGGCGAGTTCGTGGAGTCACCCTCGGCGGTTATCGGCGTCGCGATAACAGGATGCAGGCGCTGGCGATGATGGATTCGGTGCGAGCACTGGCGTCGGGCACAGCCGGTAACTGCAGGCGTCAGCGGGCTTCGGAGCTGCAGTGCAGGCCGGGCTGTGTGTCGTTCACTTCAAGAGTGGTGCCCCGGGCCTCGGTGCAGGTCACGGTGTCACAGCGGCATCGCTGACGGCGTCGGAAACAGGTTTTCTCGCTTCTTTTAGGTTTTGTCCAGCTCCCAACAGCAATAACAACATCCAGAGGCCCAAAACTGGAATAGGCATCTCCTGACAGGTCAGAACTCTCAGCAAGAGGGTTCAGGGGAGCTGGGGGTGAAGTCTTTGTGTCCCTGAGACTTCAGAACAGGAGCCCAGCACACTTCGGGCCCTTGGAGATCTTGTTCAAACAGGTTAAAAGCAAAGTTCCAGTATGTGTCCTTTCCTTGGCAGAACAGCAACTGCAGGCCAACCCCACACAGCACACAGCAAAGGGCAGTACTCCTCCTCAGAGTTTTTCAGCTCTTCTCCTTGGCAAAGGTTCTTCTTGAGTCCAGAAGTGACCTAAAGTTCTGGGGTGTTAGGTTTAATACTTATACCCCAAAATGTCTTTGTTCTCTTTGTGCAAGGGTCTCTGAGCCCAGTCCAAACCAGTTCTGTCCTCACTGGTGCAGTGTGACCACAGGGGGTAGAGACAACATTGTGCAAGGGAGACAGGCCCTATTCAGGTACAAGGACATCTCCTCCCACTACTCTAAATGCAGCCGAGCCCTTTTCAGCTCAGCTCTGAGTGATCCAGGAAGGGCCAGGCACACCTCAACCCCCCAGTGGCTGTCCACATTGAATGCACATTCCCAGCCCCTGTCACTCCAAAACCAGACAGTCAATACACAAACAGGCAGAGGCACACAGAATGGTTAAACAAGAAAATGCCTACTTTCTAAAAGTGGTATTTTCAAACACACAATTTAAAAACCATCTTTACTAAAAGATGTGTTATTAAATTCTGAGTTCAGAGAGCCTAAACTTTTTTTCTCGATATTGTCCCAATGGGAAGTTATACTTGTAAGATGCTACAAATTATCTCTCATGTTATCCTATGGGACAGACAGCCTTTCAATAGTGAAAACCGAAATTGGCAGTATTTCACTATCAGGACATGTCACACACATGTCTTACCTTTCACATACACTGCACCCTGCCCAGGGGGGTACCTTGGGCCTACCATAGGGGTGCCTTACATGTAAGAAAAGGGAAGGTTAGGGTGGGTCGACATAGTAGTTAACAAACTGCGCACAGACACTGCAGTCGTAGGTCTGAGATACCTTTTCAGGACTACTCATGTGGGTGGCACAATCAGTGCTGCAGGCCCACTAGTAGCATTTGATTTACAGGCCCTGGCACACTCAGTGCACTATACTAGGGACTTACTAGTAAATCAAATATGCCAATCAGGGAGAACCAATTGTAATAACAATTTACACGGGAGCACTTGCATTTTGACACTGATCAGCAGTGGCAAAGTGCCCAAAGAATCTAAGCCAGCAAAAACGAAATCCAGCATAGTGTCAAAAATACAGGAGGTAAGGCAAAAAGTCAGGGGAAACCACACCAAAGATGCCAAGTCTAACAGTTAATATGCCTGCAGCAATGAACGTGTACCATGCAGATCACAATGTGCATATAATGTAAATAGGTCAGTGGGTTACTGATTTTCTAAGAGTCATCCATTTGTTACTTGCAGTTAATAAGTTAAAATACTAATATAGAACAGTGAATTATTAACTGTCATCAATGAACTGCATGCACAGTGCAAAGTATAGATTAGGGCTTAGATTACTGTTGCAAAAAGGGTTCATTTGGGTGGAAATCAATTCTTATTATTAAAGAGAACCCCTAACTATGCTGTTCCGTTTTCAATTCTAAGTTTGTGCTTCTCCAGACCTAGCGCTCTTAAAGTATTCTGCCTACCAGTATGGATGACTTGTCACTCTATACCTTGTAGTCCTCTGGCTTATGTAATATTTCCTATACACTCATTTACACACTTATGATTGATTGTCTCTGTGTAATGTGTGTGTGATGCAAAGTGCTCGGACACCCTACAGTGGTATGAGTGATGCTATATAACTAACTGAATGCATCTGAAAGCGAGTGGTTATGGAGACTTGAGGGGCACTGTTAAAAGGTGGTGGTGAGGGAATCTGTGGTGGAGGTGGGAACCACATCCACACAGATGAGGTGGGGCACCAACAAACATTGTTGCACCAGGCTCCACCAGCACTAAAGTCGGCCCTGCCTGATATTGTCAATTAATGCGCATTTGTGTGGCATTGAGATGATCACCTAGTGTGAGCAAGGTGCCAACAAGCGATAGTTGTGATGGAGCTGGGTAAACAAAATAATTTGTACCCTTTGGAAATTAATGACCTCTTAATAATTTAATAATACTAACCGTTTAAAAATGTATGTACTAACCAACAAATGCACCCTTTTTAGTAAACACTATATATGGGTAACATGCAGATTTGTGCAAAATCTAATCTATTTACAAATGTGAAGTTAATTAACTTTAGTATTATGATTGCATACTAATTAGAGTGAAATTGCATGATTTATGTTACGTAGTAGATTTGTATTGTGGCAAAGAATGCAGATGGTAAGTAAAATGGCTTTAAATGTCGCTTCTGCTAGGTAACACCTAACACGAGTCTTTAGAATGGCGGGTCGTAAACAGAAAGGCTTATTTTCTCTGTTTAATTTTGGTTGTGTTTGTTCTTATGATAGTTCGTTCGGGCCTGTTAGGCCATGCTTCGAAAATGGTTGCTGGAGAGGATGAGATCACGTGAGACGGCTAAGATGGCCTCTGCACAGAAGCAATAAAGAGAATCAAGTCACATGAATGCGGCCTGTGCCCAGAGTGAGAGATGTCAAGGTCGAACTGACCTACAATAAAGAGTGTGCTAAAAAGATTCAGCATGTATTCTTGGGAATGGATGGGAAAGAACTGAGTGACAATGGATGAACCAAAATGTGACCATCAAAGATCGCTACAAAATGAATGGACAAGTTGGACTGCTTTTGACCCCAGAGTCATGAGACTCATTGTATGTTTTATTGTCCCTAAAACAGTTTGAACAAGGAGGGCGATGAGGTGACTATCACCACCCCTCAAATGGACCAATTAGCGTGATTCTTGCCCCTAAGGATTGCAACTTTTATGTGTAGTAAGCCAGAGAATAGGGTATAAGAGAGTCTGCTCTTATGTGGGGTGGGCTGCTGATGCTGCTGCTGCTGTTGGTGTTTTCCTGCCATGCCGCTTCTTTATTTTTCATTTTTCCACCTCGATACTGCGAAAGACTCTGTCATTTTTGGACTTTGAACTTTGACTGGGGAAGGAATAAGATCGTTGCGGGAATTCAGCCCGGGAGGTGCGTCCGAGGAGGTTAGCGGGACAGTCAGTCAGTTTGGGAGTTCTATTCTGTGCTCTGCGGTTTATCTTCTTTTGGTGAACCATTCCTGTCAGCGTCCTATGACCATGGGTAATGCATAAATTTCCATTTTCCATTAAACTTTTCTTAAATGTTTATTGATATATTAAATGTGTTTGATTAATAAAGAATTTCATCTATTTGATTGAAAATTTAGATAAAATATATTCTAACTTAAAATGAGTCTGTGGTTCTTTAGTTCATTTATGATTTATAATGTTAAAAGGTTTTAATTGTGATTGAGCTGGTCTTAATCACCATCAACTTATTCTACTAGTTGGTCCATCGACCAAAGAGCGGAGTACCATGATGTCTAGAACCGACAGGATCAAAGGTTAATGCATATAATGTATGAATTATTATTCTGCCAAATTTAACAAGGTATCCCGTTCGTCCAGCAGCACATTCTCCTTGGCGTGAAATCCAGTGATTGAATGAATATATGTTATGCGGTGTCATGGGCCCCACCGACATAAGGTTTAATTGACAATAGGTTGCATAAGAGTTTTACTGGATTAGTGTCCTAAGGAGAAATTTACATAGCCGCCCTGGATCAGATTTCTTGGTAGCAGAGTTATGGTTACTATAGATTAGTTTGGTGATTATTGATTACTGATTTATTGATTTTACATGTCTGACACTTTATGTCGAATTGTATTAGGTTATGTGTAAGTCGAAATTTTGAAGCTTCCGGAAAGTAGGAAGTGGACGCGTGTGACAAGAGAAGTCACACGGAATAGTGCATTGTCTGATTTTCAAATTGGTGATAACACAGGATTGTGTGATGTTAGGGACATTTCATGTATGAAAATGCGTTTGAGTGAAATAGCAACAGGTTTTCTTGTGAAACTCTGGCCTTAATTCTCAGGAGCAGTGTAGTCTCCACATGTGTTTTATCCCCAGAGAAACGGGTTCACCCCTTGCTTGAGAGAAGGGTAAGGTAGAGATAAGTGCTACACTTATCGAACGAAACAGTATTCTTGTAAGTTAGAACAAACTATTTCTTTTGTTTAGCGAAACAGACAATGGTAATGTGTTTTACGTTGTAACTAATACATTTTGTCGAGAAGAGAAGGTAAGAAAACTGCCGATAATTTTTGTAAAGGAGGGGTCAGTAAAGACAGGAGTAGAACTGACGTCAACAAAGACCGTGCTGGTATTGGCCAGTTGCGGGAGAGCGAAGAGCTTCTTGATTGGTGCGTTAGTGTGAAGACGCGCTGGTATTGGCTAGTGTGAGAGTGACGTAGAGCTTTCGGATTGGTGAGTTGGTGTAAGACGCGCTGGGATAGGTCCGAATAGCCGAGCAGTAGAAAAAAAAAACAGAGTGGTGAAGAATTTTTGTGTATTTGTTTTGAGAAAAAGAACAGTGCAATATGGCTTATTATGAGTATGGTAGAGAGAAACCGTCTTGGTTTGCGAAGATTAAAAACTTTTTCAAGAAAGACAAAAAGGTAATGACTAGGGAAGAAGTACTTCCTCCGCCGAAAACGCCAGCATCTCATATGATGTTGAAATATGGCTATCATACATGTATTTGGTTGGAAAATTGGGCAAAATATACCCAAGGCGATGGAGTATTGGCATTTCCAGAAAATGGTTCATTTAGCACAGCTGTACTTCGAAATTTGAGAGAAAAGATGATGAAACTTGAACCGAGACCTAGACCAACACAGTTCGAAGCTTTAGGTGAGTGGGAAGATGAGATGTATGAAAGGGAAAGACACAGAGGTGCAAAGAATTATACTTTAGTCCATGGAAGAGTATGGGGATTGAATCATGAAGACAGGATGAGACGATGGCGGTATGCTAACATGACGGATGGTTTGTTTCCTGTCAGAACAGTTGAAGAGATTACAGGGAGAAAGTGTACGGAGAAAAAGAAGCATGCGGTAACAGAAAGGTATGGGTATGGAGATAGCGACACAGAGGATGAGTTGCTGGAGGACATTTTAAATAAAAGACCTCCTCCATATCAACAGAATTCTGCAGTGGTGACTCCAAATGCACCGCCAATGGAAACTGTAAGAAATCAAAGCCCTGATCGAAATTCTGAAATAAATAGGTCATTTGATAAATTAGAAACACCGCAGAATGTGAAGCATGATAATACAACTGAATTAGCCAGAACCACAAGAGAGTTGACTGAAAAGATAAGATTACTAACAAAGAATATGGAAGCTGTGACTGTGCCAGTGACGATAGGGCCAGTAATTCCGGTATTTGAAAATCAAAGAATAGATGAGCATTCCTTGACAATACCATTGAACTCTAGTATGCAAAAAGTGAGAGAAGGGATAATTCCAGAAAATAGAGAGGCAAGAGATTCCGTTGGTTCATGTAGGTCGGGTCCACCTACAAATTTGACAATTAATGAGAGTCAGATAAATAGGATTCCTATGGGAACCGAGTCAGCAACTGAAACCCCAGAGAGAAGTGTAAGTTGGGCAGAAATAAATAAAACCCCTGTGGGACCGACTGCAGAAGAATTAAATGAGTGGGTGAGGAACTTGCAAAAGAAAGATGCTGAACCACAACCTTTGGATGTGATCAGATTAAAAATAGATATGGAGGAATTGATTCTAGGGACTATTGGTACAGATCAGTTGAAGTCCTACCAAGATGACGAGTTAATGTTCATGTGTAAAAGTGTTACTTGGAGAGCTAGGAACTTGCATGAAAAATTGGAAGAAACAGCGAATGAACTAGGAGTAGAGTTTGGAAAAATCAGAGGATTGCAGAAACCGTACAGGGTAGACTTTAGTGAAAAGGATATAGAAAATCTGAACACTTCAGGACGGTTAACACAAATAAAGGAACTGATTGTGTTATTGAGAAAATGGGGAGATGTGGACAGGTGGAGTAGCAGGTGGATAAGAAGAAAAGAGGAAACAACCGATAAAGCTTCATTGGCTTTTCCGGTAAAGGAGAAAGAACCGATAGTAATGGAATATCCAATGAGCGAAACTCCAGGAGGAAGCTATGTACATGTCCCATGGTCCAGACACGATATATTGTCATTTACAAATGACTTTCCAAGATTGAGAGAGAAACCCGTAGAATGGTATAGACAGGTAGAAAGGTTTGTAAAAGTTTCAAAAGTGTTGTGGGAAGATTTGGATGGATTGTTTGAAATTGGTGTACCAGCAGATTTATGGACAGAATGTAAGATTACAATTGATTGGCCGAAGGAAGAATATCCTAGAGATGCAAAAACGGGAGCCCCAGGTTCAGAAGTAATGAGAAAATATGAACAGGCAATCACGTTTCTGAAAAATAAAATCCCACCAAAAGAAACGGACTGGGTAAAATTGATAGAACAACTCAGGAGAGTAAGGAATCTGCACATGCCTATTATGAGAGACTGCTTTTGGTCTTTAAACAGTATAGTGGTTATGAGAATTTGAGTGAAAAGGACATGAGTCATTTTGTGTATAGATTTGTATATGGCTTGAAACCTGAAATAAGTGAAATGATTAAGCAGCATATGTTGTGTTGGCAGAATAGCACAGTAGATGAAGTATTAAGATATGCAAAATATTGTAGTGACGATATTGAGTGTAAACAGCGTAAACTCAAGGAAAAGGCAATGTGGGCACAAATAAAGGTTGCAGAAAAGCAAGAAGCTCAGATGAATAATCAGTCTAGTGATGCAGGGCAGACTAAATCCAAACCGAATATAGGTAAGGGAAAAGGTCAAATGAGTATAGAAGAGGCTAAAAAGAAATGGCTGTGTCATAATTGCGGAAAATTAGGACATTGGAGAAACGAGTGTAAATTTCCTCCAAAAGCTAATACAGAAAATCAACCATTAAATCCACAGGTGCAGAATGAGGTGAGTTACCAACAGCTGCAACAACCGCAGGTAGTTACTCAACAGTATCAGGTGCCGCAACCACCTCTTCCAAAGAGTGTAAATCCTCAGAGATACAGTACAGAGACAGGATTCTACGGAGGAGAGCAGGTAACAAAATTGCCGCGCGCAGCTGCAGTTTCACAGTATTGGTTACGGCAGGATGGAGATGAATCGGATGAAAGCTTATGACGGTGCCTAGGAGAGGAAGAAGAGTGCGTGCTTGGCGCAACTCTAGAGGTAGATCAGTCGGGTCCATTTGTGGATGGAAAAGTGAATGGTGTAAATGTTACATTCCTTGTGGACACTGGAGCTACCCGTTCTACTGTTAGATCAGTGGAAATTCCAAACCTTCCTCTCTCAGGAGAATATAGCCAAGTTGTAGGTGTTTCAAACAGGCAGATCAAAACCCCTCTTACAAAACCAGTAGAGGTGAAAGTTGGACCATTCCAAAAGATGCATCGCTTTGTGGTTTGTGATTGCAGTCCTGTAAATTTATTAGGACGCGATCTACTTTGTAAAATGAATTGCACCATCTACTGTACCCCAGATGGTATTGCTTTCCAGACACCCGACGAGGATGTCCTGTATAAAATGACAATGGCAGAACTAGAACCAGGAGTGAATGACATGTTTCCTGTGTTTGATACAGAGAAAATCCCTATTGAATTGAAAGGAATAGTCAGGTCTGATGTATGGGATTTCACAGGCGAAGATATTGGACTAATGAGAGGAGTTGATCCTGTAAACCACATGATGCAGAATGGTACACAGTTATTGATTTGTGCCATGCATTCTTTTCTATTCCATTGCACCCTGACAGCCAGCCATTATTTGCGTTCCGGTTCGGAGACCGTATTTTGGCATGGTGCCGAATTCCTCAAGGGTATACTGAAAGTCCCTCAATCTTTAATCAGATTCTGAAGAAATCATTAGAAGATTTAAAAATGCCTGAAGAATCTGCGATTGTCCAGTACATTGATGACCTATTAGTGACATCAAAGACCAGAGAAGCATGTGTTACGGACACAATTGCTTTATTAAATCATTTGGCAGAAGGAAGACACAAGGTGTCTCCATCAAAACTGCAATTTTGTCAACAGGAGGTACAATACCTAGGTCATAAGATTGAGAAAGGGATGCGAAAGGTGACGACAGAAAAAATAAGAATTATCCAAGGAATGAGAGTCCCTATGACGCAGAGAGAGGTGAGAATGTTCCTCGGAATGGTTGGTTATTGTCGACGGTGGATAAGTGGATTTTCATTGATTGCAAAACCTTTACAGCGATTGACAAAAAGGGATGTCAAAGATCCGGTTGAATTGGATGAGGAGGAAATGAGGGCTTTTAAGGAACTGAAAACAAGTTTGTGTGAGGTATCAGCATTGGGAATGCCTGATTATGAAAAAGAATTTGAGCTGTATTGTAGCGAGAGAGACGGATGTGCACTTTCAGTATTGGTGCAAAGGCATGGAAAAATGAAAAGACCAATCGCCTATTTTTCAGCTGTTTTAGACCTGGTAGCAAAGGCGTTGCCTGGATGTCTGAAAGCAGTAGCTGCTACTTGTGTGAGTCTGGAGCAGAGTGAAGGCATTGTGATGGGATATCCTTTGAGAGTATATGTCCCACACTCCGTTGAAATTCTTATGACTCGAACATAAACCCAATTCATGACACATAGTCGGCTGACTAGGTATGAAAAAGTGATTTTGAGTGCAGACAATGTAACCATTGTAAGATGTACGAGTGTGAATCCTTCAACTTCATTGCCAGATGAAGTAAATGTAGAAGTCAAAGATGATGTTGATCATAAGTGTTTGGATGTGCTTAATTCTGCACAAAGACTCGCCCTGATATCAGAGATGAACCTTTGAAAGAATCAGATTACGTGATGTTTGTGGACGGATCATGCCTGAGAACAATTGAAGGAGTTTTAAGTGCTGTGTATGCTGTGTGTACGGTGGCAACCATAATGGAAGCATCCTGTTTGAGAGGAATACGTTCAGCCCAAGTTGCTGAATTGACTGCTCTGATTCGAGCATGCAAACTGGGAAAGAACTTCCGAATTACGGTGATCACGGACAGCCAGTATGGCTTCGGAGTGGACCACGATTTCGGACAGATCTGGTCCCAGAGGGGATTCCTGACTTCTGCAGGATCTCCTATTAGGAATGGTGAGTTTGTGAAGAAATTGCTTGAGGCGATACAGCTACCTAAACAGATTGCAGTGGTAAAATGCGCTGCACACAAAAATGGAACCGATTATATTGCAGTGGGTAACAAATTCGCTGATGAATTAGCTCAATATTGTGCCAGAAATATGGCCTCAATGAACCGAAGAAGGGAAAAAGAGAATGTTTCATGTCCCTTGCTGTTTACTAACACAGTTGAAACCTGGGATGAGGTAAAACAATTGCAGGAAGAAGCAGATGATGAGGAGAAAGATGGTTGGATAAAAGCAGGTTGCAGACAAAGAGAGGAAGATGAAGTCTGGGTTTATAGAGATGAAAGACCAGTTATGCCTGATAGCATGATCTCTAATATGGCACGGATGTACCATGGGCAGGCACACATTGGTAGGGATGCCATGATCAGACTTTTCAGACAGACCTGGTACAACCCAAAATTTAGGGCTATAGCTGAAAGCCTCGGTCAAAGATGTCTTACATGGCAACAAATAAATCCTGGAAGGAAGACAGTAGTGAGCTTGGGAACAATAGG
This sequence comes from Calotriton arnoldi, assembly GCA_963921515.1. Lineage (NCBI taxonomy): Eukaryota > Metazoa > Chordata > Amphibia > Caudata > Salamandridae > Calotriton > Calotriton arnoldi. Next base: position 485,617 of record CAWUFW010001839.1, read on the forward strand.
ACGTGAAGGAGGTCCTTTTACCAGAATGCAACTAGATTTTATTGAAATGCCCCCAAGCAATAGGTTGAGATATGTTCTTGTGGTCGTTTGTTTGTTTTCTCATTGGGTGGAAGCCTATCCGACAAGAAGGAATGATGGAGTTACTGTAGCTAAGCTCCTATTGAGAGAATTCATTCCTAGATATGGCTTTCCAGTAACTATCGAAACAGATAGAGGAACACATTTCCAGAATGAAATAATCCAACTGATATGTGAAGCACTTGACATTAAAAAAAAACTGCAATGTGCCTACAGACCAGAGGCTTCTGGAGTGGTAGAGCAAGTAAATGGAACAATAAAGAATAGGTTAGGGAAAATGTGTCAAGCCACAGGACTCAAATGGCCTGATGCCCTGCCATTGGTGCTGATGAGCATCAGAAGCATACCTGACAGAAAAACAGGTCTGAGTCCTCATGAAATAATCATGGGATGAGCAATGAGATAAGCGCATGTACCTGTCAACAAACTGCTGACTATAACTGATGATCTCGTATTGGACTATTGCAAAGGATTGGCTGATGTGGTGCATTCTGTGTTTCATCAGGTTGGACCGGATGTGGCCACTCTTGAAAGAAAACCAGCTCATGATTTGAGTCCAGGAGACTGGGTCCGCATTAAAGTCCACAGAAGAAGAAACTGCTTGGTTCCACGCTGGGATAAGCCACGTCAAGTGATCCTGGTGACAACAACTGCTGTAAAGTGTGCAGGTGTGAAAAATTGGATTCATGCCAGTCATACCATCAGAGTTCCAGATCCTGAAGCTCGACCTGTAAGTCGACATCTGGAAATATCAGATACTAGCTCAGCATCTGAAGCAGAAACTGAAACGATCAGAGTTCCAGATATTGAAGCTCGACCTGTAAGTCGACATCTGGAAGAAACAAGTACCAGTTTGACAACTGAAGAAGAAACTGAAACGATCAGAGTTCCAGATCCTGAAGCTCGACCTGTAAGTCGACATCTGGAAATATCGGATACCAGTTCGGCATCTGAAACAGACCAACCTGAAACTGGTGAAAGACGAAAAGAAAAAACAGGAAACAAAAGAGCTGATATTGAAACTGGAGAAACTGAATCAAGAAACAGCGACAGTGAACAGCCAAGTACAAGTTGTGGGAAAATTCCTCCAGAGATTGTCGAGGTAACTGAAGAAAATTTAGATTCAGATAGAGAGATTGGGGAAAGTGCGGAAGAAAACCGAGGAGTAGTAGGGTCAGAACTACAAACAGAAGACACACAGGGAAATTTAGATTCAGACAGAGAGATTGGGGAAAGTGCGGAAGACAAACGAGGAGGGTTAGAATCAAATTTTCAAACAGAAGAATCACAAGAGGATTCGGATTCAGACAAAGAAACTGCGATCATAAAGTTCAAAGTTAGAGGAAGTGAAGTGAGGTCTGAGACAGAATCTGACGAAAGTGAAGAAGAAAGAAAGCAAAGAATAGGACCAAGAAAGAGAACTTGGAGAGCAGAACGAGAAGAAAAAGAAAGTGAACTGAAAAGGCCAAGAAAAGGAGACAATTGGCCCAACGAAATTAAAAGACTGAGATATAAAATAATAAATTTGAACAAAGATAATGCGGAACAAGTAAATGAAATAACAAGTCAGAAAGGACAAAGAAAACCAAGTGAAAGACAGTTGCAGAGACCAAAAAGAGTGAAGAGACCTAACTTGAAATATAAGTCACCTGAATGGCTATACATAGCACTGACCGACATTAAAGAAGTAGATAGCAGTCACGAAATCCCAGACAAAGACTGTGAACAAATGGGTGAGAGTGAATTGCACCAAACCTGAAAGACAGAGAAAGAAAACCGGACTGGACACCTAAACTGAAAAGACAAGAACAAGTTCTGAAAAGAACTGAAGAGAGCACCAAAAGAGACTGATTAAAGGGTAGAGTGGCTGAAAAGTCATTCTGAGGTGTGGAAACACATTTTTCAGTACATATATATATAACTAGATAGTATTACAACATGGTAGACACTGAGAATAGAAGATCTAGATGTGAGTTTTTACGTAGATGGTGTAGGATGTGTTTTTATTGTACAGGTTTGCTAATGCTTATCTGCTTTATTTTAGCAATAATAATTCCACTTAGGTTAATTGTAGAAAATACATCCGTACTAGTGAATGACACGAATAATGACAAGAAAGCTAACATAAAGAACACTGCAACATTAGTAGATAGTACTGATTTTCATAGGGATAAGTCAATAACTGATTTTTCCAAGAATGTCTTCACAAAACTTTTATACGCATATATGTGGAGACAATGGATGTGAGAGATTGTTATGTCTGTATGCAGTTACCAGCGTCTGTAACAGAAGGTGTGACATATCATCACCTTCCTTTGACGTATGGAATAACTTGTAGCGTTTTAGCTAGCCTATTTTATAAAACAGGTAGATTAGAATATTACTACACTGACATAGATGCTGTTTTTGCTAAAATTCCCGTAATCCCTGAATTAAATAAGGTAAAAGTTGCAAAGGTATTTGGAGAGTTTTTCTTAGAAACAAAAGAATTAACATTAGAGTATACATTTAGGCACAATCTTACTTGTGAGTTAAAGAAAGAAGAAAAGATTTTCTTAGACATGGTAGAGGACAGAAGAGTTAAGTTTCAAAGAAAGGTAGTAGGAGAAAAGACAAAAACCCCACTTTGGGCGTTTGAAGAGAGAAGTTACGACAAAGGTGAAACAAATGCAGCTATGGTTCTGGATTGGCCCCAACAGGGAAAATTGTGTATTAGTAGAGGTAACACTATGTATGATAACTATTTCGTGGGTTCTAGTGAGTGCCAAGATACATACAAAATTCTAGGGGGATGGGGATTTAAAGGAGGAAAAGATCCAGTATTCCCAGGGATCTATTATATTTGCGGAAATAGAGCTTATTATAGGTTACCGGACCATTGGTATGGAACATGTTATCTAGGCCTGGTCTTTCCCAAAATTTTTCATGTGGAAAGAGGAACAAAAGGAATTCACGAGATAGGTAAGACATTAACCCGTAGGAGGAGGGAAAGCTTCTCAGAAATAGTAGGTGACATTTTTGGAGCATTGATACCAGCAGTGGGTATATCTTTGAATGCATACAAGATTCAGAAATTGCCTACAGTAGTAGATCGTTTATCAACGAATACTGCTGGAGGGTTCTTAATGGTAAATACCTAAATGGTTGCCATGAGAGCTATGGTGATGCAAAATCGACTTGCCCTTGACATTCTATTGGCAAAAGAGGGTGGAGTCTGTGGAATGCTGAAGGTACAACATTGTTGCACTTGCATTCCAGACAAAAGTGAGAATATACAGAAGTATATAAAGAACATTACTGACTTGCACAAAGAAATTGCTCCACTGGAGGTTGAAGGTGTTTGGGAGAGACTTGGTAAGAGTTTTTCCTCAATGAAGTAATGGTTCACAGAAATAAGTAGTTCTCTTATTGGGAAAATACTAATACCAGTCACAGTATTAATAATAGTAATGCTATTATTGAGATTAGCATATGTGTGTATTAAAAGAAGAAAAAGACAAAATAGAGTAAAAAGAGAAAATGAGAAAAATAAAGAAAGAGAACGGGAGATGGGAGAGATAGAATTGGAAGAGTTAAAAGAGAACATGTACAAACGGTCTAAAAGACAAAATGAAAAGAACACAGTTGTATAAACTAACAAAAAGCAAGTGGACAAGAAGCATTTATCTGATCAATTTGTAGGGATAGGTTTTTGTGGTGATATTAAAAATCACCAAAGGGGGGAATTGATGGAGCAGGGTAAACAAAATAATTTGTACCCTTTGGAAATTAATGACCTCTTAATAATTTAATAATACTAACCGTTTAAAAATGTATGTACTAACCAACAAATGCACCCTTTTTAGTAAACACTATACATGGGTAACATGCAGATTTGTGCAAAATCTAATCTATTTACAAATGTGAAGTTAATTAACTTTAGTATTATGATTGCGTACTAATTAGAGTGAAATTGCATGATTTATGTTACGTAGTAGATTTGTATTGTGGCAAAGAATGCAGATGGTAAGTAAAATGGCTTTTAATGTCGCTTCTGCTAGGTAACACCTAACACGGGTCTTTAGAATGGCGGGTGGTAAACAGAAAGGCTTATTTTCTCTGTTTAATTTTGGTTGTGTTTATTCTTATGATAGTTCGTTCGGGCCTGTTAGGCCATGCTTCGAAAATGGTTGCTGGAGAGGATGAGATCACGTGAGACGGCTAAGATGGCCTCTGCGCAGAAGCAATAAAGAGAATCAAGTCACGTGAATGCGGCCTGTGCCCGGAGTGAGAGATGTCAAGGTCGAACTGACCTACAATAAGGAGTGTGCCAAAAAGATTCAGCATGTATTCTTGGGAATGGATGGGAAAGAACTGAGTGACAATGGACGAACCAAAATGTGACCATCAAAGATCGCTACAAAATGAATGGACAAGTTGGACTGCTTTTGACCCCAGGGTCATGAGACCCATTGTATGTTTTATTGTCCCTAAACCAGTTGGAACAAGGAGGGCGATGAGGTGACTATCACCACCCCTCAAATGGACCAATTAGCGTGATTCTTGCCCCTAAGGATTGCAACTTTTATGTGTAGTAAGCCAGAGAATAGGGTATAAGAGAGTCTGCTCTTATGTGGGGTGGGCTGCTGATGCTGCTGCTGCTGTTGGTGTTTTCCTGCCATGCCGCTTCTTTATTTTTCATTTTTCCACCTCGATACAGCGAAAGACTCTGTCATTTTTGGACTTTGAACTTTGACTGGGGAAGGAACGAGATCGTTGCGGGAATTCAGCCCGGGAGGTGCGTCCGAGGAGGTTAGCGGGACAGTCAGTCAGTTTGGGAGTTCTATTCTGTGATCTGCGGTTTATCTTCTTTTGGTGAACCATTCCTGTCAGCGTCCTATGACCATGGGTAATGCATAAATTTCCATTTACCATTAAACTTTTCTTAAATGTTTATTGATATATTAAATGTGTTTGATTAATAAAGAATTTCTCCTATTTGATTGAAAATTTAGATAAAATATATTCTAACTTAAAATGAGTATGTGGTTCTTTAGTTCATTTATAATTTTAAAAGGTTTTAATTGTGATTGAGCTGGTCTTAATCACCATCAACTTATTCTACTAGTTGGTCCGTCGACCAAAGAGCGGAGTACCTTGATGTCTAGAACCGACAGGATCAAAGGTTAATGCATATAATGTATGAATTATTATTCTGCCAAATTTAATAAGGTATCCCGTTCGTCCAGCAGCACATTCTCCTTGGCGTGAAATCCAGTGATTGAATGAATGTATGTTATGCGGTGTCATGGGCCCCACCGACATAAGGTTTAATTGACAATAGGTTGCATAAGAGTTTTACTGGATTAGTGTCCTAAGGAGAAATTTACATAGCCGCGCTGGATCAGTTGCTAGCGCGCTCCTGTCAAACTCAGAAGATCGCCTTGTACCGATGAACAAATCTCCGAAGGGCAGAAGGGCAGAAGCATCACTCAGTGAGTGAGTGGTGTGCCGGTACAGACACAATCTGAAGGGATCAAGTGAAAACTCCGAAAGAATTCCAGCAACCTTGCAAATGGACTGTGGTAGGCACTGCTGGCGACGTTTTGAAAACTGCATCAAAAGTAATTGTGTTTTTAAAAAATATTCCCCATCACCACTACCAAGGTAATGGTCAGATTACATACCGGGAAACATCATTGCTTCGATTCTCCCTTTCTTGTCCCAGTAATTATTAAATGCCGAGGTCGGTGCATCCCCTCAACTCAAGTACCCTTTTCTTTTTAAAACCATCTAAATTCTAGAAAGAACATTTTATCATACTCCCTGAACAAGCCACACCCCTAACACGGCTCCATAAAAGACGGACCAATCCAGTCACCTTCCAGAATTATACCAAGAAAGTCACCAGATCACAGACGAACCACTGGTAAGAGGGGGTGGGGGTAGTTAAGCCCATATGCTCCTTCTTCAGCCATGAGATTACCTACTTTTGGCAGATGCTAGTCTCCTATTTTAAGTCACGTGATCATGCTCCACTCTCCAATATTTATCTCACGATCTAGTCAGACTTTGAAGCCGACACTTCCGCTGTTTTACTGCTGGATCTCTGACGTGCAAGACATTGTTATTCCTCTAAAACCCTCTTGTGCTATGCTGCTGGTCCCCTCCACCCTATGGGTCTGTTCAGTTCTTAAAGACGTTAAAACTGGGTGTAAACAACCTGAGTGAAAATAGAGGTGCTATTATCAATCTTCTCAATTGTCAGGCTTTGCCTTGATACAAGGCCCGAATCTGTTGTGATCAGATTCAATATTCTGGTTCTGGCATTCAAAATACTTTCAACAAACTCAAATACATCTTTAAAATTATTAGCAGTCAAAACCTCCTGCCCCTCCCAAAGAACATTGTAACAATTAGTATTTCTTTTCCTTATAAAAATAAGTGATATTCTAAATTCAATTCAATCCTCACCAAACCCCATGGCAAGGACTCAAATCTTTGTCTGGCCCTATCACCTTCTCGAGTCCTACATCTATACATCTTAATACAGCCTCCCTTACCTTCATGACTTTCAGCCCTTTTACTTCTGAGTATGTCTAGTCTAACATCCTTTTGACATCCTCTGGATTCCTTACTTGACCATTTTCCTGCTAGACTCTTGCCTCTCACTGTGCCATATACCTACTCTCAGCTCACCTTGCTTTTTATATTTTCCGTCTCTACTGGCACTTTCCCTCAGTGCTGGAAACCATCCATGGTCATCACCCTCCTTAAAAAACCTTTGTCAGATTCTTCTAGCCCTTCCAGTTATCACCTATTTCCTTGATCCCAGCATTTTCTAAAATGATAGACTCCTTTGAAAACTCCCAAATCTACTTAGAAAGGTCATCTGTCCTGGCACATATGAGCCAGTTTTCGATCTCATTTTGCACTGAAACTGTTCTTGTCTCCGTTTTTAAAAACATCCTTATGCAGCAAGATGACAGTTAATCTTCTGCCCTCATCCTACCATACCTATTGGCAGCCTTTGATACCATCTCCCACCACATATTGACTGAGTGTTTTATTAACAGTGGTTTGGTAAGCAAGGCCCTCAACTGGTTCGCCTCTTTTCTTTCTAACCGCCCCTAGGCTTTCTATCTCCTCCCATTGACCCTACTTCAAACCACTTGCATGCGTTGTCCCCTAGGGCTCCTCATTGAGCTCGACCCTTTTCTGTTTTTATATTGTGTGCTGGCGGGAAACAGCGTTTACAATGCTGTTTCCACAACGTGCTTCCATTACAACGCGGTCGTTACAACGACTGCGTTGCTTCTACGCGATCCATTACATCGCAAGTCGTTTCAACGGCTTGCTGTATGGGGCGCGCTAACCTAAGGAATAGTAAAATTTACTATTCCAACACCTTCCCTACTGTTGCACACGCTGGAGTTGGAATAGTAAATTATACTATTCCTAAGTCCAGCGCGCCCCCTACAGCAAGTCGTTGAAACGACTTGCGATGTAATGGATCGCGTAGGAATGGAATGCGTTGTGAAAGCATTCGTTGTAAAGACCCATATTCGTGCTGGCTTCACTAATCCAATACGTTGGCTTCACCTTGTTCACTCTTTCAGATGACACCTAAGTTATTTACTTTTTTGGCAATATGGAATGTTTACAGTGTCTCTTTCAAAACTGTGTTTTGAAGTTCTGGAACTGGATTACATTGAATCAGCTCAGACTGAATTCTTCCAAACGGAGACTCTAATCTTTGGGTCTCCCTCTCCATGGAACAACAATTGGTGGCCCTCAGAGCTTGGCCCACCACCTTCCCCCTCCTCCTCAGTCAAAACACTTGAAGGAGTCGGTGATTCCAATCTTACTTTCCAGCATCACATTTCCAATCTGGTATCCTCTTGTTTCCTCCTGCTACAGACCTTGAAAAAGAGCTTTCCTTACTTACCAACAGATTACAGAAAAACAATGTTCCAAACCTTGAATTTGGGAAGATTGGATAATTGCAACACCCTTCTCATCACTCTCCCTAAATCTCTTCTTAACCGACTTCAGCTGGTCCACAACACAGCTTCCTGTCTCATTCTCAATCTTAGAAAATTCTGTCACATCCCTCCCCACATATTGTTTTATGCAGTGGCTGCCTATTGTCAATTGTTGCCATTGTAAGGGTCTCTGCCTCTGTCATAGAGCCATCCATAGAAGTGGCCCTAAATATCTGCTGAAACTTTTCTGTAGATACACCCCTGCAAAAACCCTTTACTTCGGCGACTGCCAATTTTCCTGTTGTTCACAGTAGGAAATACCAAGCTAGCTTTCCAATATCACACTGCTAAACTTTGCAATGAGCTCCCCTCTATGGTTTGTGCAATTGAATCCCACTTGCTTTTAAGGAAACTTCTTAAATTTCATCTCTTTCCCTTATAATATATTCTCGCTTCTCTTTTTTTCTGTTTTAGAGGCTTTGCATATGGCCAGGTCTACACTGGGGTGGCATGGTGAGCAAAAGAATGATGGATTTAACCCAGATCTTTTGACTGGGGGTGAATGTTTTGATTTGTTCTGCATTCCGTCTATCAATTGTGTGTCTTTTGCACTCAGTATCAGGGCACCAAGAATTGAGTAGCAGAGTGCCTTATAAATTTCATTTCATGCACTGGAATGATGAAGGGAAATTTGGAGTAATAAAGGTTACTGCTAAGTAATTTAACCATTGCATCGTCATCTGTTTCCTCATCCTATTCCTTACTCGACAAGGATATAAGTTAGCGACATAGGTTTGTTGAGATCCAAACCAGTCAAGAGTAACAAATGAAGTGCCAGACCAATTGATGTTATGTGGCACTGAAAAACAACAGTGTAACAGCAAATAGGGACAAAAACAGAAAAAACGGCCAACAAGAATTAATAACCAACATGATACCAGTACAAGAAAGCACTGCTGAAGCTTGTAAGGGGAACATCTAGAGAAAAACTGCCCAGTCAAGCTATCAGCTACATGAAGGTTGATGTCAAACAAGTTCACCAGAACAGTAGGATTTACACCAGGAGTGACAGGTCCGGAAAGGCCTCACGAGAATCTCTTCACATACGTGGTCAACAAGAAGAAAAGGAAACATAACAGAGTGTAACACTGATAGCCCTCAACTATAAGAAAGACATGGGGATATACTCCTGAGCATGAGAGGAACTGCAAAAAGGAGGGTTTCATTGCATCTTCCTTGAAATAAATAATAACAAGAGTTAGGGCTTGCATCTGCTGTAGAAGAAGTCGGGTGCTCTGCCCGGACTAGCCTTCGCACTCGAAGAGTGGATATACGCCTACTGTCTACCAGGTCTGAGTGGATAGGACTACTGTACGGGCAATGAAGACTCAGCCTGCTCGCATAAGGGTGACCATCACACATGCTTTACCTTCTGATCCAAGACTGTGAAGGAAACCTCCAAGATAAGCATGTCAGCTTATCACAACAAGTATAAGTTCGAAAACAGCAGGTCGCAAGCTTGCACCATTTTGTACACCTCTTTCTCAGAAACTACCAACAATGACTAACGAATTATTCGAAAATGACAAAAGTAGCGTAACACCCCTGAACTTAAATATCAGCAGCAAAAATAGGCCAAGAAGGTACACCTGGTCACTGTTTTGAACAGGGAACTGATCCAGCGCGATATTAGCAAACAGCATTCATACACCAAATACTCACTTGGGCCCATACATTCATACTACGCTAATACTTAGGCTGGGGAGTCAGTTGTACTCTTTATCAAAATCCCTGCTACCAATTACCTTTCTGATTGAAGAGTAATGACTTACCAATGAATCCTTTGCTAATTGGGAAGTTTAAAATGAGTGACATTCATTATAGTACATAATCCTGAAAATAACCACTGAGTCAGGAAGTTTTAAAATGTTTATCTAAGATTTTTAGCAGAGTAAATACAGAACCACATAGTACTTAATCGCATATCAAGGATGAAGCATAAAATAAAATTATTGATTAATGACGGTCCCTCAGAAAGGAGAAGAAAGAGACAGCAGCGCAACTAAGGTTGCAAGTATATTTACCTAAGTGCGAGAACCAAACCCCTTGGCCAAGGAGTTGGAAAGATAGGACGCAGGAAGGATGAAGAGCAAAGACCTCCTCCAGGTTCAGGACAGGACCGGTGACCTCTCTATCAACGACGCCTGCGTCGTTCCCCTCTCTGATACTCGACTTCTCCTCAATTCTCCCGTGCCTTCCTTCTAATGGACTCTGCCGCCCCCTCCTCAGGACCTCTCTGGATATCAGTTCAGTCTGCAATCGATCAGCTTGTCGGTCTGGAGCCTCTGCCTCTCTGTGTGGACACCTGTTCTCTCTGGTCCCTCTGCTCTCTCGTCTAGTCTCGTGCAGCACGGCTTCCTTCAGCTCTCCTCTGGTCTGACTAATTAGCTAATTCTATATCTATTATACCCTTCTACGCCCATGTACCTCCCCTTAATGTTACCAAAATATGGGACAGGGACAGGGGGTTGATCCTCACACCATATGACTTTAGTTCAATTTTCTGAAGACCATTGTTTTAAAATACCGCCCATCAAATTTAATACATTTGCTTTATTTCCCACCCATCTCACGACAAAGTTTATACATTCTTCATGTACATAGTTGCAAATTTAACAGGAACAACATGAGTACAGTAATGTTGGCCATTAGGTCGTGGCCTTGGACGACGTCCAGGTTGACTTCATCTTTTTCTTTGGCAGCCATGTAGGACACATGCGCAGAATCATTGTCTCTCGAGTTTCAGTTCACCAACCCCAGGCCCAAGTTTACGAACTGATAAAAGTCAAAGAAGAAAATATTAAAATCACAAATAAAATGTTTCACTGTATACCCACTCTTTCTATTCTATTCCCATTTATTTATAAATTCTATCCCGCATTAGTAGCGTTAGAGAAACGACAAATTAATTATAACACGAGAGCAAGCTGTAGCATGTGAAAACATCAAGCAGCCATTTTAATGCACACTGCGCAGAAGCAGGAGTTTCCCACCAAGCAAAGAGAGACGTCACACCATGTGGTATGGTTGAGACATGCGCAGTAAGGTTCCCGCGCTTTAGCGGCCATTTTAGAATAAAGACAAGCGTTATTTGTTAGTTTAAACACATAGGCAAGCTTCCTAGCTATTCATGTAATGTATGCAAGGTTTAGTACAAACAATACAAGTTTTAATAAATTAATACTTTGAGGAGATTGCATCCGAGCAAGTCTCATTTGTGAGTCCTTGCTCCATCAATCCCCTCTCTGATGGCGTTTCTGAGCCATCAAATACTACCCACAATCAGATGCCAACCTTTTAGCATAAAATAGTCTCATTTTCATTTTTACATTTTCTATTCTTCACATCGCCTTTCAATTTCTTGTATAATTCACTTCTCAAGTCTTCCAGTTCAATTTCATCAAACTTTCTCTTCTTTCCTTTTCCTGTCACATTGTACGATTCATTCTTTCTACAACATTTGCACCATATTATTATTGACAGTACTATTATTGCTATCCCTGCTAAGGGTACTAATATTTGACCTATAAGTCCTTTCCCTATATTAGTAAACCAGGTACCAATTGATGCAATACTACTTGTCAATCTTTCCCATACACTATCAACTTCCAGTGGTTTAAGTTCCTTCTCAAGTTTAGTTATATTCTGTATATACGTTCCAATTTCTGCACTTTTATCAGGAATGTAAGTGCAACAGTGTTTCGTCTTCAATAATTTACAGACTCCGCCCTCTTTTGCCAATATAATATCAAGAGCAAGTCGATTTTGCATAACCATAGACCTAATCGCAACCATCTCCGCATTAATCATTAGAAATCCTCCAGCAGTATCTGTTGATAAACGATCAACCACTGTAGACAATTTACATATCTTCCTTGAGTTCAGAATTATTCCCACTGAAGGTATCAATGCACCAAATATATCACCTACAATTTCTGAAAAACTAGCTCTTTTACTACGTGTTAATTCACTGTTATTTTCATTGCTCCCAGTGTTTCTTTTTACGTGGTATATTTTTGGAAATACTATTCCAAAGTATCAACTTCCATACCACCATGCAGGAAGCCTAAAGTAAGCCTTATTCCCACACACATAATAGATTCCAGGAAAAACTGAATCTGTTCCTCCTTTGATTCCCCAACCTCCAAGAATTAAGAAATTGTGTTCACATTCACTGGTACCGATGAAAACATTGTTATAATCAGTTTATAACCTATGTAGATAAATTTTCCCTGTTTTTACAAAATCCAGAGCCATAGCAGCTTGAGCCCTGCCAGGTGTGTAACTACCCTCTTTCTCAGCCCAAGATGGCAAATGAGTCTTATGCTCTGAAGCTTTCTTTTGAAAATCTTGTCTTCTATCCTCTACTAAATTCAAAAATATCTTTTCTTCTTCATATAATGAACATGTTAGATTGTGTCTATGTGCATGTGTTATATCTATCGATTTCATTGTTAAGAAAAATTCTCCCATAAACTGTGCATCTTGACTACTAAGCACTGGGTTCATACTCTTTCGAATCAGAACCTCAGAAAATATCACTTCTATGTTTGAATAATAATACTGAAGTCTCCCTGGTCTATAAAATAAACTAGCTAATACACTACATGATATGCCATATGTTAATAGTAAGTGATGATATGTTAACCCTTCTGCTACTGATTCGGGTAACTTCATACAGACATAACAATTACTAACTTCCATAGTATCTACATATTGAAACAATAATTTTGTGAAAACATTTAAACTAGTGTCGTTATCAGTTATCTCATGATGAATTTCTGGTTCATTTTCTGCCATTAGTTCTACTCTATTACCCTTCAAGTTTGCGGTCCTTTCCTTAGTTTCGTTATTATTCTTTTTATCCATTATCATAAGGTAAGGAACTGCTACGATCAGGACTAACCAAACTATAAGCACCATTACTAGACTACATATGCATACTGCACAGCATCTCTTACAAGATTTCTGTTTTGATCTCCCAGCAACTCTATCATCAGGCATTTCGACAAGGAAGATTGCTCTTCTTATCTATTTTCCGTTTCTTTATAGACTATTTCACGTGGTCAAGGTGGACGTGTTTCTTTCTCATACGTTAGTTCTGCACTTGTTCCTTCGTCACCACTTTCACTTGACTCTGAGCTCTCGTAATCTTCAAGAATGATGTAAGTCCAATCAGGACCCTTGAATTTGTTATTCACAAGTTTCAGTCTTTTACTTCTTCTTTTCTCAGTTTTGCTTTCTTGTTCTGTTTGACTTGTTACTTCATTTACTTGATCTGGATCTTCACTTCTGGTTGTTATGTGGTATTTTACTCTTTTAATGACACTAGGCCAATGATCATCTTTTCTTGCTTTCTTTGTTTGCACTGTTTCTTTATTTTCGTCTTCAGAAACCTTTTTATTTTCACTATTTAGCACTGTTTCGTCTTCTGCAATTACTGTTTTTCTTACTTGCTCCTTTTCAGGTCTTATTGGTTTCTCTGCCGCAGCTCCTCTGTGAGTTTCCAATAACTGACCTTGTTCTTTGTTTATTTCTTCATGTTCGTGATTCTCAGGATTTTCTTCTTCTGTATACTTTTCTGGATCTAACTGGTTCTGATCAGGGCTTATTGCACTTTGAACTTCTGCAGCCTGACCGGATTCTTCTAAACCTGTCTGTCCCTGCTCAAAATTGGTTGGTTCTTCGTTATTTTGAGCCCAGTTTCCTCTCCCTATCAGGGCCTGCTCAGGTTCTTTTATTGTGTCTTCTTCTTTTTTCCTGAGCTGCTTCTTCTTCACCTATCTGATCTTCTTCGATTTCTTCCAAGTTTGCTTGACTTCTTGTTCTGTGGTAAACTTCAGGAATTTCTACCACCGGTATCCAGTCCTGACTTGTGCTCGGTTGTTCTTCTTCAGCTTCTCTTGAATCTCGAACCTGAGATTCTTCAGCTGGGCAACCTTCAGCTTCCTCAGTGATTGGTGCTGATTGAGGATTTTCTTTTTTAGGGTCTGGTACTCTTTTGGTGTGGCTTACATGAATCCAATTAGGAAATCCTGCACACTTCACTGCTGTATTGGTGGTCAGTATGACTTGACAAGGTTTGCCCCATCTAGGTGATAGACACGTTTCTCTGGTGTGATTCTTCACTACCACCCAATCACCAGGATTCAGATCATGTTCTTGTTCAGGCTGCCTCGAAACTGCGTCTTCTCCAACCTAGTGAGAGACAGAACGCACTAGGTCAGCCAATCCTTTGCAATAATCCAGAACCATATCATCAGATATATTCAGCAGTTTATTTGTGGGAACATGTGCTTGTCTCATTGCTCTTCCCATCATTATCTCGTGTGGGCTCAATCCGGTATTTCTATCAGGAATGCTTCTGAGTCCCATTAAAACAAGTGGCAATGCATCCGGCCACCCTAATGATGTTGATGCACACATTTTTCCCAGTCTGGATTTTATAATGCCATTCAATTGTTCAACCACTCCAGAAGCCTCTGGGCGATATGCACAGTGCAGTTTTTGTTCAATTTGAAATGCTTCACAGATTATTTGGATCACTTCGCTGTTAAAATACTTTCCTCTATCTGATTCCAAAGTTACTGGGAAACCAAACCTAGGAATGAGTTCTCGTAGCAACAACTTTGCAACTGTAATGCTGTCATTCCTCCTGGTAGGGTAAGCCTCCACCCACTTTGAAAACAGACACACTATGACCAGTACATATTTCAACCCTCTGCATGGTGGTAACTGAATAAAATCAAAAATGGAGTCTTATAAATGGACCTTCTGCCTTTCCAATCTTTCCAAACCCGATTATTGTCTTTCTCCCTGGATTATGCATCTGGCAGGTTAAACATCTCTGGCAAAGACTCTCTGCTACAGCCCTGAACTTGGGATTGTACCAGTTTTGTCTGAAGAGCCTAATCATTGCATCTCTCCCTATATGTGTGTCTCCATGATACATCCTGGCCATTTGAGAGAGCAGATAGTCAGGCATGACTGGTCTGCCATCAGTGCAAATCCATACCTCGTCATCTCCCCTTTGAGAACAACCCACCTTGATCCATATATTCTTCTCACTTTCATCAGCATCATCTTGCAATCTTTTAACATCATTCCATGTTTCAGGTGGCACATACAGTATAAGTTGGCAGCTGATTCCCATTCTTTCCACCCTTTTATTGACTGACAACCTATTTTTGGCACAATGTTGAGCCACAAGGTCTGCGTATCCGTTGCCGACTACCACCCAATCATCTCCTGACTGGTGTGCGGCACATTTCACCACAGCCAATTCTTTTGGTGATTGTATTGCTTCTAGCAATTCCCATACAAACTGTCCATTTTTAACGGGGGATCCTGAAGAAGTCATGAAATCCCTCTGCATCCAAAGTTGGCCAAAATCATGCACAGCCCCGTAACCATATTGGCTATCTGTAAATATAGTTACTTTTTGATTCCTCCCAATTTTGCAAGCCTTTATCAATGCAATCAATTCAGCTATTTGTGCAGATTTTACTCCTGGTAAATAAGATGCTTCAACTATTCCAGTTAATTCACACACTGCATAGGCAGCAGTTAGTTTACCGTCTTCATGCCTTTGGCATGAACCATCAACAAATAGCTCCCTGTCTGGCTCTCTGAGGGGTTGTTCTTCAATATCAGGACGTGGTTTCGTGCATAATTCTGTTACTTGTAAGCAATCATGTTCTTCTTCCTCGTCATCTTTAATTTCCTCATGATATGGGTCTGGTAGTAAGGTAGTGGGATTCACTATTGTGCATCTTACTATAGTCACATTTTCAGCACCCATTATTATCCTCTCATATTTAGTCAGCCGACTAGGAGTAAGATGCTGGGTTCGGGTTCTTGTCAGCAGAATCACAACCGCATGTGGAACATACACCTTCACAGGATGTCCCATCACAATTGACTCACTTTGTTCAATGCTCAAACAAGTAGCCGCTACCGCTTTTAAGCAGCCTGGCAACGCGGCTGCCACTGGGTCCAATGTAGCAGAAAAATATGCTATAGGACGTCTGTCTAGACCATGTCTCTGAGTTAGAACTGAAAGTGCGCAATTTTCTCTCTCATGACAGAATAATGCAAAATTTTTCTTATAATCAGGCATGCCTAGGGCAGGTGCGGAACACAGAGCATTTCTCAATTTTACAAAAGCTCCTACGCTGTCATCATCCCACTCAACTGGGTCCTTTGCATTCTTTTTTGTCATTTGAATTAACGGTTTTGCTAACAGAGAAAATCCTAATATCCATTGTCGACAGTAACCTACTATTCCTAGGAACTTCTCTTTGTGTTACTGGCATTTGCATTTTCTTTATTAATTTTACTCTTTCCGAGGTTATTTTTCTTTTTCCCCTCTCAATTTGGTGTCCCAGATACTTATCTGCTGTTGTACAGAACTGTAATTTTTCAGGTGAGACTTTATGCCCTTCTTCAGCTAAATGATTTATTAGTGCAATAGAATCAACGACACAGTCCTCTCTGGTGTTTGATGCCACCAGTAAGTCGTCCATATATTGCACTAAGACTGAGCTTCCTGGCATCACTAGTTTCTCTAGACACTTTTTCAATATCTGATTGAAGATGGAAGGACTTTCCGTGTACCCCTGAGGAACACATTTTCATACATAGACTTTGTTCTCGAATTTAAATGAAAAAAGATACTGGCTATCTGGATGCAAGGGTATCGAAAAGAACGCTTGGCATAAATTAATTACAGTGAACCATCCTGCACTCCAAGGTATCTGATATAGAATTACGTCAGGATTTGGCACTATAGGACAACATGGTTCTACAATCTTATTTATTTTCCGCAGGTCTTGAACAATCCTATATTTTCCACTAGGTTTCTTTAGACCCATTATTGGTGAATTACATGGGCTACTCATTACTTCTTTTAGTATGTTTTGTTCTACCATTCGGTTGATTTCTTCAATGACTCCTGCTTTTACTTCTGCACACATTTTGTACTGTCTGGTATTTGGGAAAATCGCACCTTCCTTTACAGTAATTTTAACTGGGTCTATTTTGGCCATAAGTCCTACTTCCTTTCCTGTGAAATCCCATACTATGGGGTTTACTGTAGTTTTTAATTCTTCTGGCAGCTCATCTTTTGTTATTAACGAAAACATCTCATCTACCTCTGTACCTTGTTTTGCAATCATAAACTTATATCCATGATCTTCATCTGGGGTCTGAACTGCCACACCATCCGGTGTGCAGAAAATTGTGCAATTCATTTTACATAACAAATCACGGCCCAATAAATTTACTGGACTAGAATCACACACTACAAATTGATGCATTTCTCTGAAATTTCCAATTTTAACTTCCATTGGTTCGGTAGGTAAGAGGTGTTCTAATCTTTCGATTAGCTACCCCCACTACTTGGATAGCTTCTACAGAGAGAGGAAGGTCTGGAATGTCTGCTGTTCTTACAGTAGACCGGGTAGCACCAGTGTCCAAAAGAAAGGTAATATCATTACCTTTCACATTCCCTTCAACATATGGACCTGACTGATCTACCGGTAAGGATGTGCCAAGTACGCATTCCTTCTCCCCCTCTCCCAGGCACCGTCATGAACTGTATTAACAGAAATCGTCCTGTAAAAGAAACTGTGATGTTACATAATCATTCTTACCACTTCCTCCTTGATATCCGACGTCTGTACCGTGCTTTGCTCTGCTTACATTACCCTGAATAGGTGCAGGTGGTAACTGATTCTGAGGATTTACACCCTGCTGTGTGTCATTCTGCGTCTGTGGATTTAAATTTTGATTTGGGCCATTATTATTCCGAATCTTTTTACATTCATCCTTCCAATGCCCCAATTTCCCGCATCCATGACAAGGAAATTTCTTTTTAGCCTCTTCTCTACTCATTCGTCTTCTCACTTTTCCACCATTCCCAGTGTCACCATTCGTTCCAGAATCCTTTCCTTGATTTTCACTCGGATTATCCAAATTAATTCCCTGTTTCTCGGCCATTTTCACCTGTGCCCACATTACTTTCTCCTGCAATTTCTTATGCCTGTCCTCAATATCATCTCCACAATATTTCGCATACTTCAAAATTTCATCAATTGGCTTCCCCTGCCAACATAACATGTGCTGCTTAATCATCTGACAAATCTCTGGCTTCAGACCATAAACAAATCGGTAGACAAACTGACTCATGTTCTTATCTCCAATGTCCTCAAAGCCACTATATTGTTTGAATACCTGCAATAAACGCTCATAATTGGCGTGTACCGATTCACTGGCTTCTTGGGTAGTTCGGTCTATTTTTACCCAATCTGTTTCTTTCGGTGGTATTTTCCCTTTTAGGTAAGTTATTACTTGCTGGTACTTTTTCATTACATCATTTGACGGGGCACCTGTCTTTGGATCTCTAGGATACTCTTCACTCGGCCAATCAATTGTAATCTTACAATCTGTCCATAAATCGGCAGGTACCACTATATCAAATAAACCATCCAAATCCTTCAACAATGCCTTTGACACCTTCACAAACCTTTCAACCTGCTTGTACCATTCAATAGGGTTTTCTCTCAACTTTGGAAAATCATTCGTAAATGACAAAATATCCTGTCTGCTCCATGGGACATGTACATATCCCCCTCCTGGAACTTCTCGCATCGGGTACATTTGATCTGTCTTCCCTGTTTCTTTCATTAAATATTCTGATGCTGTTCTGCTCAATCGTGCCTCTTCCTTTTTCTTGGCCCATCTAACTCTCCATTTATCTAGGTCTCCCCATTTTTGTAAGACTGTCATTAATTCTTTTACTTGTAATTTTCTTCCAGAGGCATTCATGTTTTCTAAGTCTTTGTCTGAAAAATCTGCTCTATAGGGTTTCTGTAACACTTTTGATCTCCCTATTTCAATTCCCATTTGCAGAGCTAAGTCTGATAATTTTTCATGGAATAAGTTTACATTTCTAGTGATACTTCTGCATATGAACAATAATTCTTCCTCATCGTAAGCATTAAAGCGATCTAACCCCACATTTCCTGCTATTATTTCTTCTAATTCAACTTTTAATTTATAAATATCCAAAATTTTTGGAGGTGTACACTGTTGATCTGATCCTTGTGCCCACCTTTCTAAATCTTCGGGTGTTACTACAGTGACATTTTTTGCTCCCGATGAAGTTATTAGGTTTATATCCTTCGAGCACCCAGGTGTAGCCCTTCTGGGAGTGCTATTTACAGAATCTCGAATCGGTAAATCTATTAATGAAATCACAGAATCACAGTCACTAAAGTGATCCTCAACCATTACTACTGCTTCAGGTTTATGAACATTCACAGGAGTAGGCGTAACTAGCGGTGGAGGATAGTTTCCCTTGTCACTATATATTGGGACCACTGGACCAATTGTTACAGGTATGGTCAAAGAGTCAGGATGTACTTTTATCTGTGTTATTTTCTGTATTAATTCTGCTCTTGTTTTCTCCAGTGCTTCTTTTTCTTTATCATGAAGTACCCTACTAGGGGTGAAATCATGCAATACCTGCGGTACCAATGGTGTCTTCAATGGTGGTGCACTTGGGGTGCATCCACTTATTCCTTTCTGATATGGTGGGGGGTTCTTTAATATCTCTTCCATAAATTCATCTTCAGAATCTCCATTTCTCATCAAATGTTTTGTCTTTTCTGTACATTTACTCCCTAACAGTTCTTCTGCTGTTAGTATTGGATACAGTCCCTCTGTAATCATTGCCCTCCTCCATTGTTTCATCTGACCATCCCTAGACTCATGTTGGTTTCTGGGGAAAAATCCTCGGTCACCCCTATTACTCCTGGATCGATCACGCTCAAAAGCCTCGGTTTCCCATTCCTCTAAGGCTTCGTATTGAGTTAATCTAGGCCTGGGTTCTAAGTCATTCATCCTCAATCTCAAATTTTGAAGAATCCTCCCATTAAAAGTGCCATTCTCGGAAAATGCTAATATTCCATCATTTTTGGTATATTCTATCCAATTCTCTATCCATACACAAGTATGATAACCTCTCTCCGTCATCATGAATGAAGCGGGCGTTTTAGCTGGTGGAATGATGATTCCTTCCCTAGTTTTGATTGGTTTATCCTTTTTAAAATAATTCTTAATCTTTTGTAGAAATGACATTTTTCTCTTCTCTCCGTACATCTTGGGTAGATCTCGATGTATAAAATTATATTCTGCAAACCCTAAATATCTCCTATCCGGACGAGTTCCTGTTAACGTTGGATCGTGTTTTAACATGCAATCTTTTATCCACTAAAATTTCAGTTTCTATGATATCAACCAATCAAATGCCAGCTAACTTTTATCTCTGAACCAATCCTAGCGCGGCCTTTCTGTGACGTCTGTCTGTCAACCCCTCCTTTACAATCTGCGCTTATCTGTCCCTCGCGGTTTCGACCAATCCCAGCGCGCCACCTGTGACGTCAGTACTGCTCCTGACTACTGACCCCTCCTTTACAAGAGTTGTTCCACACCCGCTGTTTCAACCAATCCCAGCGCTGCGTTTTGTGACGTCAGCTCCCTCTCCGGCAGCTGACCCTCCCTTTACAAATTCGTACGCAAAACCTTATTTTCTCTACGATTTAATTGAAATTCAGTAACAACATAAAACATTCGCTATCGTGCCAGTTTCTCTAAATTAAAAAGATAGTTTCTCTCACACTTAGTAAAACCTTTCCGTTTACTAAAACATACACTACGAGTAAAACCCTTCAGTTTACTCTTCACGCAAGCTTCAGGAGTACCTGCTACTTTTTCAATGTTACCCTTTCTAGGTGATATAACATCAAAATTTTACCAGCATTCCTCTTGCTATTACTCACACGCATAGAGTCCCTAACAAGTACTGATAGTCCTACTTAACTTTTCAGTACTTTTTCTGCCTGACAGATAACCTCACTGCAGTATGGCTTCCACTTACCATCCGCTATTCAATTTTCCCCGGGGAATTTCCAGACAACATAAAACAACTTTGAACACACGGATGTTAGTTCATAAAAATAAAATTCTCATTACCCAATTAACAAAGTAAAACCATCCTCTGATCACCTGATCACCAGAAAACTGATCCAGCGCAATATTAGCAAACAGCATTCATACACCAAATACTCACTTGGGCCCATACATTCATACTACGCTAATACTTACGCTGGGGAGTCAGTTGTACTCTTTATCAAAATCCCTGCTACCAATTACCTTTCTGATTGAAGAGTAATGACTTACCAATGAATCCTTTGCTAATTGGGAAGTTTAAAATGAGTGACATTCATTATAGTACATAATCCTGAAAATAACCACTGAATCAGGAAGTTTTAAAATGTTTATCTAAGATTTTTAGCAGAGTAAATACAGAACCACATAGTACTTAATCGCATATCAAGGATGAAGCATAAAATAAAATTATTGATTAATGACGGTCCCTCAGAAAGGAGAAGAAAGAGACAGCAGCGCAACTAAGGTTGCAAGTATATTTACCTAAGTGCGAGAACCAAACCCCTTGGCCAAGGAGTTGGAAAGATAGGACCCAGGAAGGATGAAGAGCAAAGACCTCCTCAAGGTTCAGGACAGGACCGGTGACCTCTCTATCAACGACGCCTGCGTCGTTCCCCTCTCTGATACTCGACTTCTCCTCAATTCTCCCGTGCCTTCCTTCTAATGGACTCCGCCGCCCCCTCCTCAGGACCTCTCTGGATATCAGTTCAGTCTGCAATCGATCAGCTTGTCGGTCTGGAGCCTCTGCCTCTCTGTGTGGACGCCTGTTCTCTCTGGTCCCTCTGCTCTCTCGTCTAGTCTCGTGCAGCACGGCTTCCTTCAGCTCTCCTCTGGTCTGACTAATTAGCTAATTCTATATCTATTATACCCTTCTACGCCCATGTACCTCCCCTTAATGTTACCAAAATATGGGACCACTATTTCTGATTGGACAGGGACAGGGGGTTGATCCTCACACCATATGACTTTAGTTCAATTTTCTGAAGACCATTGTTTTAAAATACCGCCCATCAAATTTAATACATTTGCTTTATTTCCCACCCGTCTCACGACAAAGTTTATACATTCTTCATGTACATAGTTGCAAATTTAACAGGAACAACATGAGTACAGTAATGTTGGCCATTAGGTCGTGGCCTTGGACGACGTCCAGGTTGACTTCATCTTTTTCTTTGGCAGCCATGTAGGACACATGCGCAGAATCATTGTCTCTCGAGTTTCAGTTCACCAACCCCAGGCCCAAGTTTACAAACTGATAAAAGTCAAAGAAGAAAATATTAAAATCACAAATAAAATGTTTCACTGTATACCCACTCTTTCTATTCTATTCCCATTTATTTATAAATTCTATCCCGCATTAGTAGCGTTAGAGAAACGACAAATTAATTATAACACGAGAGCAAGCTGTAGCATGTGAAAACATCAAGCAGCCATTTTAATGCACACTGCGCAGAAGCAGGAGTTTCCCACCAAGCAAAGAGAGACGTCACACCATGTGGTATGGTTGAGACATGCGCAGTAAGGTTCCCGCGCTTTAGCGGCCATTTTAGAATAAAGACAAGCGTTATTCGTTAGTTTAAACACATAGGCAAGCTTCCTAGCTATTCATGTAATGTATGCAAGGTTTAGTACAAACAATACAAGTTTTAATAAATTAATAGTGAGGAGATTGCATCCGAGCAAGTCTCATTTGTGAGTCCTTGCTCCATCAGAACAACAAAGCAGGCCCTGAAAACAAACAAAAACGGCCAGCAGGACTACATTAAGAGTAGCATAACATAAGATGTTTCATGTACCTGCATTTTAGCCTTGCATAAGCGCAACATTTTGCACAAGATAGACAGCACCTAGGTGAGGGGAAAGACTAAGAGCTCTCCTTAACAAGTACCAATCCTCAATGATTTGCAGAAACAAACACTCATGCAACAAAAACAGACCAGGACTTCGAACACACCAATTAACTCATGGAAACAAAAACAAGATAATCAAGGTCCGGTTATCCAAACTCTGTAAATGGGAATTCTAGAATAAGGCTAACCCAGCCATGTTGGAACTAAGCTACTGCATGGGATAAACTGTGACAAAAACACAGTTACCATCACCAGATTGGCCTTCAACACATGAACAGTGGTCAGGCACCAGATTGAGAAGGGATTGGATGTTCCAGCAACATTAAGATAATTCTAAAAGTGAGTATATCTACTCTGTTTTAGACTTTGTTCCCCAAGGGAGAGGGAAAAGAGGGTTGAGGCATTGTTGGAAAAAAAAACTCAAGTGTGACTGGCGGTTTAGAGACCAAAAGAACCATTTGAGGAGTACAGGGCGAATTTCAGATCTAAATAACTCTAAAAGCCTTATGAGAAATGACAATATTTTAATTCTCATTCCGCCAGGACGTCCTACCAGAATAAATATAATGGGAGAGACTTAAACAGGCAATCATTAATCTTGTGAAAAAGAAGACAGCAGAGGTGCAATTCCAGTAGCTTCTGCTACCCTAATAAAAGTAAACAAGATGTAAGAGAATAGACTCGAAGCTAAGGACATTATACGTGTTAGGATCACAGAGGGAGCTAAACCATCCTTGCCAACCAACACCAATCCAGACAACTACATGAAGACATGTAACAAATAAAAGAAGATAACATCACCAAAAGTTCCTGAACCACTTATTGATAGAGCAGACTTTATGAAGATGTAGCACCCGAGTAACCATGGAAGTTAAACCTTTAAAGTTCATACCGAACATCAGAAACCGTAACCTCAAGGATCCCCAAAAGAGAGCTTTGGTAGGACCCAGTTATCCATGAAAAGAGAAAGAGCAACTGTTGACAAAAATCTCAAGGACGAAAAGAAGAAGTTCAGCATAAAACACAAAACCAATCTCCAGCACCAGCTGGAGGGAATAGCAACTAATTTCAGAAAGCATGTTCATAGTTAGGCAACTCTGGCATCCCCAACAGCCATAGAAATTAACCATGAAAGAAACCCGTCTTCAACAAAACCTCAACAGGAGCCTGGTTGACAGCATCTACAATGCGAAAGGATATGGCTGTCCAAGTTAAGGATCCCGATCCAACATTGCAATGAAGTAAAAGGATCTGGGGCTCATCATGATCGCCTTCAGACCAAGACTGCAAACATACTGAGGCGGAGAATCTAACAGAAGCTTGTCCATGATAGCCAAAATGCACAAAAGAAGACCTCTACCTGTATCAATTTAAAGTTTGCTAAATGTCATATGTTTTCATTGACCACTCTTACTAGACCATCGTACATATTGACATCATTCAAAGAAATGTAGTCATTGCTTAATTTATTATTTTTTGACTTTTCTATACAAATACATTAATACATTCATAAATACTTATCGTGACTAAAAAAAATTCTTTTAGAAAAATCAGATCCCATTGCACAACTCTCACTCATAAGCATACAGTCACCTTCATACGCAAACATACTCACGCGAAACCAAAAATGGGATCTGATTTTTTCTAAAAAAAAAATGTTTTAGTCACGATATGTATTTATGAATGTATTAATATATTTGTATAGAAAAGTCAAAAAATAATAAATTAAGCAAATCTACATTTTTTGAATGATGTCAATATGTACGATGGTCTAGTAAGAGTGGTCAATGAAAACATATGACATTTAGCAAACTTTAAATTGATACAGGTAGAGGTCTTCTTTTGTGCATTTTAGCTGTTTTTTCCCCCTGCTCCTCTACCTACATTTAACTTCAGGGGACTCCTTGTCTATAGTGGTTGCTTGTCCATGATAGTCTAATGAGAGCAGGCCATCAGTGTGGGCTGAAGCAGCCAGTGTGTACAATGTTCTCTGCCCCAGTAGCCAAACACTATCATGTCACTATTTTAACAGAGAACAATAAAGGCCCCTATACAATAATCCACCCCAGGTACCTAGAACTTTACATGGGAAAGTGTAGAAAATTGAGTGAGGATACCTGACCTCCCATGGTACTGTGGTCCAATAAGAAGATCCCCATCATGAAAACAAAAAAAAAACAGGAGAGGGCAGAACGTAAATGGCAATGAGTGATATCATTTCAGACCAACATTCATAAATACTGAAACAGTGCTCAACCCTACTGTACCTGTAATCATCGCCCTAAAAGGGGTACACAAGGTCACAATGAAGAGATGATGGATAAGCCCGTCACTTATAATGGCCTCTAAAATGTTACTTCTGCAGTCACTACATGGCTCAGCCAACCCTGAGGCAGTCAAGCACGCCATGGTAAAAACTACAGATGAGGAATCCGTAAGTGGAGTGGGCTGGGAATATCTGTACCAGAATATCATTGGATCAGAATATCGAGGGACACAATATCGAAAACAAAGTTTCTATAGATGGTCTATTCCTCACTCCATATATGCAAACCTTGAAGATATATCTTCAAGGTATGTAGATGTGGAGGTAAGAGTACTAAATCCATACTGTTGTGATGCAATGTCAAGTCTTAGACTTAGACTTAGAATTAGTTTATTCGGTCTGTTTTGTAATCTACAGATCATAAAAGTACAGAAGGATATAAATACATTTAAAACCATATTGAATTAAATAAATCGAATTTCGTTAGAATCTGACAAATTAATTAGTCAAGTTAAAAAAGAATCACAACATCATCTAAGTCCTTTAGAAACCACTTAAAAATATGTAAACATATTAAATAACAATTTCAATAATAAAAACAACATGACAATCAATCATTCACATATAGTCATAAAATAGCCCATATATAGTTAGCCATTAAGATTAACTAGCTTAACATGTTTCATGTGCAGTGAGAGCCATATTTTTCCTTGTTCTTAGACAGGCTAGCAAGAAAGAGCCTGTCACAAAACAGGTATTTGGATCCTCGAGTTGTTTTATATACAATAATGCCGGGCGGCATTGCCTAAACTTTAGCTTCATTAGGATTGGGAGGATAAATCTATCTCTTTCCTTCTTGTAGAGCCCACAGAAAAAAAAGATATGAAGGTCTGACTGCACCAACTCCCTATCACATGGGCATCCCTTCAGGTCAGAGCTCCTATACCTTCTTGAAGGATAACCTAACATCAGTGTAATTAAGTTTAGGCGGAATCTCAGCAAAATAAATCTGTGTTGTCTATTTCCAATATTATATAAGTAGGAGAAATCCCCCACAATTATAGGTGGTAGTTGGAGATATAGCATCACTGATTTCTTCTGCCGATTTCCTTCCTGGCGCTCATATGCCGCCTTTGAGAAGAAAATTTCCTCCAGTTTGTACTTCGAGGTTATTCTACACAAGTTAGGACTAGTGAACAATTCCTCTAAACTTAAGGCAGCTAGGTTTACCCTCACATACTGAAGCCAAGGGAATTTACATGCATTTTCCAAAGCAATACAATTTTTAATTATAAGCTGCGTTAAATCTACAGTATCTCTGCGCCATATTGAGTGCCACAAAAGTATCGGGGTGATCTTGATAATATCTGTTATATGCGGTAGTCCTGCTTCCGTATGGCAAATGTAGTTCGAACACGATCTGGGGAGAGAAAGTACTTTCTTAAAAAATCGGTCCTCTAGATTTTGGAGTTGAATTGCCGGGACCATTCCCCGTATACCTGCCCCGTATGTGGCTGCAGAGAGTGTCTTTGCCTGGTATATTGACGTTATAACGGCTAGTGGTTTTGTGCCCAGTCTGCTAGCGAAAAAATGTATAGCTTCCATGCTCCTTTCCATCTCCAAAGCTCTATTTTCCACCATATTAGCCCAGGACTGTTTTTTGTCAAAATGGACCCCTAGATATGAAAAAGAGTCAATCACTTCTAGTCTCCTTGGGCCTAGGGCAAAAGATTGCGATCTCTTTACCACAGGAGTACCTACTATAAGAACAAAAGACTTTGCTTCATTTACTTTTAGACCCACTGAAGCCATATGGGAAGCATAGGCAGTTATCAGGCGTTGAAGAGCCACCCCCGTACGAGCTATTAATACTGCGTCATCCGCATATGCGAGAATCGGTATGGTTTGGGAGTCAAAAGTGGGCACATCTAATATATCTCCAGTTAATGCACCACCAATCCCGTTTGTATATAAAGAAAAGAGGAAGGGGGCGAGAACGCACCCCTGCCTAACACCCCTTGCGATCTTAAAAGAGCGGGTGCACTCCCCGTCCTTCCCATACCTGACACTGGCAGTCGCATTTGTATACAGCTGCTGAATAAAACGGGTGAGTTCTGGGTCCACCCCCATTTCCTCCATTATCTCCGACAAGTGAGAATGGTTTACGCAATCAAAAGCAGAACTTAGGTCCATAAAACCCAAAAAGATCTGCCCTTGTTTTGCTCTGGTATCTTTATCAGTTATCATAGCTAGGTTGAGGCACTCGTCTATAGTGCCTCTACCAGCCTGAAAACCATATTGAGCCTGCATCATGATCTTATTCTCCTTTGCCCACTCTTCTAACCTATTTAATTGTAGGCGTCCCATTAGCTTGGCTGTAGTATCCAATAATGAAATGGGTCTGTAGTTCTGTGGTTTTTGTTTGTCGCCCTTTTTAAATATAGGAACAATAATGCTAGTGTTACATGAGGCTAATGGGGTGGTTTTCGCAATTTCATTAAAAACATTAGTTATTAGAGGGGCCCATAAGTCCTGGTGGTCTAGAAAGAAATCTATGGGGACACAATCGGGCCTGGAGTCTTTCCACTAGTACACTTACCCAGACCCCTAATAACCTCCTGTACAGAAAAGGTCAGATATTCATTTATTGGTCTTTCAAGATCAGGACCATTAGACCCAGAAATGTTATTTGAGTCAAAAATCTCTTCAAAATGGGCTATCCATTGATCTTCGCTTACATGAGTATCTAGAGAAGGGTGTGTAGGAAAGTAGGATCTGCTTCTTATGGTTACGTCCACTTTTTGCTTTTTGCACCCACTGTTTTGACTAGGCTGGCTGGGATCCTGCTATTCAGGTCCCCAGCATATCTGCTTTCTCCCTTAAATTGCAACATATGTACTTTGGTACACTCCAGATTGGATACTGGGGTACCCTTATAAGTCCTTAGTATGTGGTACCCATGTACCCAGGGCATAGGTACCCCAGAGGCCTCCCATGGGTTGAAGCATGTATTATGCCACCCATGAGAGGCCATGCAAAATGGAACTCTAGGTCTGCTACAGCAGCCTGTGTAAGTTAGTGATTGCACCACTTACCTTAGATATAGGTTCACTATATCTATATATATCACTACACTTAAAACTTTGTAGTCACCCCTATAGCAGGCCTTAACAATCCTGAAGGCAGGGTGCTGGGTTTTGCATGAGAGGGTGCTCTTGCCTGAGCAGGGCCCCTCTGCAGTCTTCGGAGACCATTCTCCCGGGCTGTAGGTGATACTACCAGACTTATAGGTAGAGGTGCATTATAACCTCGTGGTAAATGCTATCTCGAAAACGACTGCAACGAAGTATGTCGTGTTTGGTGTCAAACACCTTGGAATCATACCTCCACACCAGTAACTGGTGTGGGAGGTATGATTCCTCCCCTCAGAACCGAGGTTCTGGGGGTACCTAAGTCTACCAGTTCCAACTTTCTCGAGCATTACAGCACAAAATGGATGCTGCCAGCCACAGACACGAGTCTGCCCTCCTGCTGCTGAGCCAAGCTCGAGCAGGGGAAGGCAGCACAATAGGCATCCTGTCACAGGGAGGTGTTACCACCTCCCAGACAGGATTTAGTGTATTGGGGCTGGGTGGGTGCACTGTCTCAGTGCCAGAAAGTCTGCACGAGGGGCACACTTGGTGTCCCTGTGCAGAGTCCAGTTCAAACCAGTTCTGGGAGCCATCCGCTCCTGCTCTGGCGCGAAACTGGACAAAGGACATGGGTGTAGCCACCCCCCTGTCCTGTCCCTTCCCTAGGAGGGTCCCAAGAATCTGTCCAACCCTTTCCCGTGGGTATAAAATGGGTTACCTGGCTACAGGACATTAGATTTTACGTGGACAAGATTCTGCAAGAAGATACCACTACACTTTGACCGTCTGGACACGCTGGACTTTGCTGGACCTCCCTTGGGCTCGACTTCGTCTTCCCTTGCCGTCCCCAGTCTCACCACTGTCCGTGATCCATACAGGCTCCGTGCAGGACCCTGTGGACCGCCAAGACAACAGAAGAATCTCCCTTGGAGTGAAGGAGTCACTCCCCTGCAAACGCAGGCACCGTAACGCATCTAACCGGTTTGCTGACCCTGAGCTCCTGTGGACTCCGAAGGCTCCAGCAACACAGGAGGTGGGTTTCTGAAGGTCTCCGAGGTTGAGCTGCCCTCTCACTGAGTTTGAGGCAGATATCCCTTGTGGGGACCGTATAACCGTACTCCTGTGCACCGCTTCCATTTGCAGCTGCACATGCCATTTGTAGCCCTGACCCCAGCGCATCTTTTCTGAGAAGGACTCCAGCATCCTTGCACTCTGTGCCCTGCTAGCTGGTATCCTGTGGAACCGCCTGAGGTCCCCTCGCGACTCCTGTGCCTTCGGCCTGTGGGTCCACTTGAGGGTCAACTTTGCTTTATTTGGGCTCCCCTGGTTGCTCCTGGTCCTTGCTGGGCCAAATCGACACTGAACTTGACCATCTACGTTGTTGCCGTTGCCAAGGCTTGATTGGTGCTCCAGCCGGACACCGACCCCTCAGCACTCAACATCCTTCGTGGGACAGCTCGCCTCTGGCTCCTGGTTGTCCTAGACGTCTCCGGGTCCTCGCAGCTGAAGAGTCAAGCTCACGTTCAACACACCTGAAGCACCCGACATCGGTGGGCATTCGTCTACCGAGCCCCTGGTCAATCCAAAGTGACCCAGACTCTGTCCCCTCTGCTTTCAGGTTCTTCTCATCTAGAATCCATGTTTGGATTCCACCGGACACTTTTCGTTCTTCCCGCAGCAGCATTTCTTTGTCGACATCCATAGAAAACTACGAGGGTTTCCGACGCTACTTTGCACCTATGCACCCGACTCCTCTGGGATAGGTAACTCTGGTACAAAGGTATCCACGGGTGGGGTGGCTCTTCAAACTCTTAAGTTCCAAGGGTTGTCTTCGTAATCTGCTGGGAAGGGTCCTTAATCTCTGATTTTCCAACCACGACTTTCCCATTGAATTGTACGGAGCACGCGATCGTGTTCCCACACTGCACCCGTCCTCCGTGGGGTTCCTGCTCACTCACCTTGGGTGGTTCCTTGGGGTCCCAGCGATTCTACACCTTCTAGACTAGGTCTAGTCCCGAGTCCTGGTTCTTATACCACTTATTTAGTATATGGTTTGGTCTCCCCCGGGAGTCCACTGTGTATTGTGCTACTTACGTTTGATTCTTTGCAACTGTATTATTTGATTTGTGTTCTATCCTCGTGTAGAGGATACTAGAGAGTGTTATATATAATAAATACATATTTTTATAACTACTGTGTGGTTTCCCTTTCATTTAACCAATACTATAAGGTTGCATTCTGGTAAAACAAGGTGCTTAACATTCCTTCAAGACTTAGCCTGAAGGCTGCTCTCCATAGCTACCACTAGGATAGCTTTCAATAAAGGTTATCTTTGACCTAATCACCATAAGGGTTGTTTGGACTGGTATAAGGTGCCCACTTTCATTAGTGGACAGCATATACCAGGCCAACTTCTCACAGGGTCACTGTTTTTTTTAAAGTAAGGAGCGTTGATCGCTCTCCAAAAGTCTTTTGTACTCTTGGAGGCGGCCGCTATCTCCAATTGTTCCCATGCTTCTTCTCTTATAGCCTTTTCTCTATCCTTTCTTTCTGGCCACCACATATGCCTTACGAAACAACTTGATCTGATCCCTGTCTTTTGGTTGTTCTTTTAGGGCCTTATGCAAGTTCCTTAGAGCTTTTGAGCAAGCTCGATCAAATCACCCTTTCTCCTGTGTTTTTGATGGAGTTTTAGTACTCGTCAGGGCCAGTTTTACTTTTTTCAATAGGGTCTCGAAAGAAGAGGGCAAAAGGGAAGTATTGCCATCGCACTCTAGGCATTTTAGGACAAGCGCCATATTTTCAGCTAAGAATTGTGGTATTACTTTCAACTTGTCTATTTGTGCCCACCTCAGCTGGTAGCCATTTTTTCGGGCTAAGGTAGGCTTCTCAATTTTTTGATCCGAATTTTCCCCCCTTAGATTTATCATTAATGAAGTGGAGAGAATAGCATGGTCACTAAAAGCAGTAAATTGTATTACTATTTGGGCAATCCTACCCCGTATTGAGCCTGACACTAAAATATAATCTATGGTTGAATCATAATCCTTTCTATTGAAAGTCTAATGGAATTCGCCATTTGTTATGTCAAACTCGTTTATCATTTCCAGATTCCTTGTATGGAGGAGTCTATTTAAACAGTTTCCATACTCATGCTGTGTAAAATGAGATACATTTTCACCCTGTATATCTTCAAGAACACAAATATTATTTGATTTGAGCTTGCATGGCTGGACGTTAAAATCTCCCAACCACGCTATATTTATATCTTTTTTCCGCTTTCCTATGCTAACCTTTCTTAATTCAATTTCTAGAGAACTCACCACTGTTTGAGGGTCTCTAAAGTTATTATTATAGAAATTTATTAATAGCCAATCCTGATCGCTATCTCCCTCTATCAATAGTAAATGAAAATGTGGGCTTGGGGACACATTTTTTTTTAATTTTAATACACAATGTGTTTTTCTATTAGAGTAAGCAAGCCTCCACTTGCTCTCCCTGCTGGAGATGGGACAGCGTTTGTTTGATAGGATCGACACCCATCTATATAAATGTTTTCCAGGGCCCAAGTCTCCTGGAAACATACAATATCATGGTTTTGCCACAATGCCAACCATGATAAATTATTCTGTTTTTTGCCCAAACCTGCTAAGTTCCAGGAAGCTATTTTTACAGCAGTTTTATAACTCTCTCTACAAGGGGGAATGGTACTCTCTTTCCCTTGCTTAGGAGACGATTGCCCCTTCAATAACTGACCTTGTGGAATTTGTTTTAAGCCAGGCATCGTTAGTCAATCACAGGCCTCAAGGTCTGTGAGGGAGGTAAATCTATTTCTCATTGTTAACCCCAAATTTTGGGTCACATTTACCATGTTCATTGGATTTGTGTTGTCAAGGGGTATTACAGTAGTAGATCTCGCCAGGGGTTTAATACATGGGGGTATATATCTGTAAAAGTACTCCAAGGAAGAGGGGAAGATCTGTGACCTGGATAGGGTATGGGCTTTCAACTGCGGCAATAATGATCTAGCTACTGTTTTGTTTTTAAAGCTTATTACAACACAATCTCCTGGATACACTTTGGGTGAAGATCCCACCCATCCAATTCTCCTGGCCATTATAATGTGATTAAACAGGCCTTCAGGTGTTCTTTCATAGTGACTAAGTTGGCTATTTATCCGGTGTAAAGACTTGTCCATCAACTGTCTTGTTGATTCCCTTTGACCTTCCCTTAGATTAGGCACATTTACTAGCACCAATACTAATGGTGACGCGGCAGGTGGCAGATCCAAAAATTCAGACTGTCCTATCTTACTGTATTGGTTTCCTACATGTGGAAGTAAACCTGGCTGATCAGCTACGAGTTGGCTATCCAAAACCCTTGCGTGTATGGTATCCCGATTTAATAGAATAGGGCGGGCAGTTGTGCATCTGATGGGTGGGGCTGTTTATGTTTCCCCATATTTGGATGTTGGAGAATGTCTCTGGGGTGATCCTTACCTGCAGATTGGTAATCTAGATTTACCTCGGGGTCTTCTTGCTCTATGTACCCCCTCTTTGGGTCTCCCCCCTCCCCTTGCTCAGGGCCAACTAAGCCCTGCCCTTTAATACCCACAATCTCCCTGTTTATTAAGATGCCCCCAAGCCTCTCTTCAATTTTACTTATTCTGTTCAGTATAGGCTGTAATGAACTAGCAATCAAATTGACTATTTTTTCCCAGAGTACTTCATCATTCAAAGAATGGGGGAGAGTCTCCACAGGAGTAACCTTCGTGTAAGGTTTTGGATCATTCTCTTTAGCCAGTCCCCTCTTGACTTTGGCAGGTTGCTGTCGCGACTGTCTCCCGGCTCTCTTCCTTTTTACTGATGGCTGAGTACCCTGAACTGGGGAAGACGACGGGTTTAAATCAGTCTGACTGTCAAATAGGCTATTTGTGAGTGGCTGTATAAACGCTTTTCCCATTCCTGTCGCTGGGTCTACAGTTTGACCCGAAGGCGTTACAGCTTGCCCAATGTTTCGTGACCCACTCTCCAACGACAGCCTCTGCTCGGTAAGCTCAATCTCCTGTGTCAACACATTTGCTGCTTTTGTTAAAAATGTGTCCAAAGTATTCACTATCCCCCCTCCTGCTTGGTCTGTGCCTGTGGCTGTTTTCCTCTTCCCCATGTCTAAACAGGCGCGATAACGTTCGCTTGTGACAATTAAGTCTATAATGCACTGACCTGTATTTTGTAGTGCTTCTTAGAGGGGGGGCCCAGCCCAGCCTCCTCTGGGCTACGACGGGCATGGACAGGCCCGACCTTGGCCCGGGCACGCCCGCGCGCGTCCCGCGCTGCGGGAGTGCGTGGCCGCTTTTGTAGCGCCTCTTGGCGCGAAGTGCTGACGTGGGCGGCTACGCGCCAAAAGGGAAGCAGATGTCGTGGCACTCCTCCCGGTCTCCAGACCAGCAGGGGTGGTAGAGCAGGCAAAAAGCGGTTCCCAAGTCAGGATTGTCCCTTATAGTTATTCATAGTGTTACTATGTCATTGGGTAAGCACTGTGATGTAGTTTAGAATGTTGTGAGTGGGGCTAACAGTTGGAATAGAAGAGATTGAAGGGAGTAGGTTGTTCCTGTACTCTCTTGCAGTTGTGCCTGTAATGATTGAATAAAGAATGTATAAACTTCAGAAGCTCTACTTTTCTTCACTATACATACCTCCATTAGAGCACTGACATCTTTGATATTTTGTCCCTTAAAATGATAACCACTATATTGTGAGCCGTTGGTATTTTGGCTTTGCTACTCCTTACCACTATGGAATGAGAATAACTCTGAAAAACAGTTTAATAAAAACAATAAACAGCTGAATAAAAACAATGCTCTTCACAAGCGGCTATCTGAGGCCAGGCACACATCTTGGAGGTCAAACTAGAGGGTAGAGCTGCTAATAGGCAAGCTTGAAAAGTATCAGTGGGAAGGCCTACACAAGTCACCCTGGGGCTGAATGCATCTAGCAATGGACCATTCAGCTCCTAGCAGGTCCACGGTACTGCATTATGATCTAATCCGGCTATGGGGTTGGAGAATCCAATCGACTCTTCACTCACCTGTTCCAAAATCTATTGACTACTGGAGAGAATATTGAAAACATCTTGAGATTAAAGAGACCTTCAATCAGGAATATGATAATTTGTGTTATCTGGACTAGAACCTTGACCTTCCAGCTGAGAGTCTGAAATTTTAATCACTATTCCTCTAGTGTTACTTTTGCATGTACATGGACCTGTTTTTTATGACAGTGGCACCTGATTCCATTACTGTCCAGCTGCTCTTATGTCTGCTTTGTCATGACCTTTAAGTCAAACTAACTGGTCTGGATGCAAAAGGCTCCACAGAAATAGGAGAGGTGCCCTGTTATTCAGAAAGGGACAGGGTCTCAAAGTAAATTTACTAATGTCAAAACTCCCTTTCCTTGAACCACATTCACTGACTCATACCATTCATTCAAACTTCTATTAGGAAAGTAAACTGGATGCGAAAGGGACATCAAACAGATCCCCATATTGGAAGCAAAGAGGAGAGATGCATGGAGGATCAGAGCACGCCACCCTTTAAATCAGCCCGGGCGGCCCAGCGTGCAGCCCATGTAGCCTCCAGATACAAACCCACTGCAAACCCAGGGCGGCCCAGCCAATCCCAATGGGAGGAGCCTGAGGTACTCCTGTTTCTCCTTCTATGGCTTCGATGGCGACATCCTCAACATCACAGTTACTGCTAGGGTGGTGAGACTGCCAGGCGAGAAATAGGCAAAGAGAAGTCGGAATAGGGAACCACCACAAGGAGGAAGCAGCAAGAAGAACCGAGGGTGCACCCCCTGTAAAGACCCTGTCAGAATCAGGGCTACCACACTGCCCACAAGAACAAGGCTGCAGTGAGCCTAAAAGTAGAAACATCTGAACTTGAAGAAGTGGAGAAGGGTGGCTGAAGGGAGCTTATGTGAATATAATCGTAGGAGCTCCAAACCAGCCGGAGCCCAGGGTGCCCATCCATGGATGAATGCACAGAAACAAAACGGGTGGATTGGGGTCATGTTCAGGAAGTGTGGGAAAACGTTGTTCTTTTTAGGATTTACGGAACTTTAAAATGGGTGCATTATGGGATAGACATCCTCCTTATAAAGTTAAGAATGGGTCGCGGAAGGAAATGAAGAGGTAAAGAAGCATTCATTTCTTGCAAAGTTTTTATTACATCTACTGATATGATGCTCTTATAAATGCGCTGAACTATTGACTACTAAATTTCAGAAAACCATCTCTGAGCGGCAATACTAAAAGGTTGCTAGTAAAATTATTACCTTTAAATACTCCAAAGGTTTGTTCAATTTTGAGGACGCTGGGCCTGATTCACAAAAGTAAGGTTAGACTTTTGTGCAAGTTCACTAATTTTTAGGCCTTTCTCCTATCTTTTCACATGCAGAGTCTCCGCAGTCATAAATAGGCATCTCCTAATTAGTTTATGTGGAGAAACTCTGTAGTTGTAGGATAGGTCTCTCCTATCTTATTATGTGCGGAGTCTCCGCATTTGTCAGATAGGCCTCTCTTATCATTTTTATGTGTGGAGTCTCCGCAGTCGTAAGATAAGCCTCTCTTATCTTTGTATGTGTGGAGTCTCAGCAGTCGTAAGATAGGCCTCTCTTATCTTTGTATATGCGGAGTCTCCGCAGTCGTAATATACACCTCTCTTATCTTTTTATGTGCGGAGTCTCCGCATTCGTCAGATAGGCCTCTCTTATCTTTGTATGTGTGGAGTCTCTGCAGTCGTAAGATACACCTCTCTTATCATTGTATGTGCGGAGTCTCCGCAGTCGTAAGATAGGCCTCTCTTATCTTTGTATGTGCGGAGTATCCGCAGTCATAAGATAGGCCTCTCTTATCTTTGTATATGCGGAGTCTCCACATTTGTCAGATAGGCCTCTCTTATCTTTGTATGTGGGGAGTCTCTGCAGTCGTAAGATAGGCCTCTCTTATCTTTGTATGTGGGGAGCCTCCGCAGTCGTAAGATAGGCCTCTCTTATCTTTGTATGTGCAGAGTCTCCGCAGTCATAAGATAGGCCTCTCTTATCTTTGTATATGCAGAGTCTCCGCATTTGTCAGATAGGCCTCTCTTATCTTTGTATGTGGGGAGTCTCCGCAGTTGTAAGATAGGTCTCTTTTATCTTTGTATGTGGGGAGTCTCCGCAGTCGTAAGATAGGCCTCTCTTATCTTTGTATGTGGGGAGTCTCCGCAGTCGTAAGATAGGCCTCTCTTATCTTTGTATGTGGGGAGTCTCCGCAGTCGTAAGATAGGTCTCTCTTATCTTTGTATGTGGGGATTCTCCGCAGTCGTAAGATAGGCCTCTCTTATCTTTGTATGTGGGGAGACTCTGCAGTCGTAAGATAGGCCTCTCTTATCTTTGGATGTGCGGAGTCTCCGCAGTCGTAAGATAGGACTCTCTTATCTTTGGATGTGCGGAGTCTCCGCAGTCGTAAGATAGGCCTCTCCTATCTTTGTATGTGCGTAGTCTTCGCAGTCGTAAGATAGGCCTCTCTTATCTTTGGATGTGCGGAGTCTCTGCAGTCGTAAGATAGGCCTCTCTCTTATCTTTGGATGTGCGGAGTCTCCGCAGTCGTAAGATAGGCCTCTCTCTTATCTTTGGATGTGCGGAGTCTCCGCTGTCGTAAGATAGGCCTCTCTTATCTTTGTATGTGCGGAGTCTCCGCAGTCGTAAGATAGGCCTCTCCTATCTTTGGATGTGCGGAGACTCCGCAGTCGTAAGATAGGCCTCTCTTATCTTTGTATGTGGGGAGTCTCCGCAGTCGTAAGATAGGCCTCTCTTATCTTTGGATGTGCGGAGTCTCCGCAGTCGTAAGATAGGCCTCTCTTATCTTTGGATGTGCGGAGTCTCCACAGTCGTAAGATAGGCCTCTCTTATCTTTTTGATGTGCGCAGTCTCCGCAGTCGTAAGATAGGCCTCTCTTATCTTTGTATGTGCGTAGTCTCCGCAGTCGCAAAATTACTATAGTGAAATTAAACTTGCAGTTCGTCAATTCAAAAAAAAAAACTTAGACTGAAGTGTAAGTTTACCTTTATGAATCAGGCCCCTAGTGTGCATACAAATGCACCCCTTACAGCTACATTTCTCCCAGCTCACCAGCTCTGCCTACTGCACCCCTCACACCCCTTTTATCATATCTAAGCTGAATATTGCTGCTCAGACTTGGACTCCAGAGTCCTCTGGTCCCAACCCGGTCCGCAATAGGAAAATAAAGGATTCATATTTCAGCATACATTGTACACACCTTTGTATACAGCTTACGGAGCACTGTTTGCTTTGCCTTAGCTAGATGTTTGCATGTGATGCTTTGCATTTGGTTTGTGTGCCACTTTGTTTGCTGTTTTTCCTTTGGTTTCTGTTTATGGAGCTCTTGAGAGTTTTCTTTTAAAAAGGGCTTCTCATGGCCAGGCAAGTATGTTAACTTCGCCTGAGGTGGGGGTGGGGCAGCTTTCCTGGCTAATAACTGGGTTTTTTCTTTATTAAACAATGAAATAAATGCATGTAGTCATGAGTTTGCAACAGCTGCCACACCCTGAACACAGTGTGTGCACAACCTCCCTGCAACCCTGCGGATTGCTCACATCAAACTGCTGCTGTCGATATGTTTCCTTCAGCCTCACCCATATGACGCCTATTCCAGTTTAGCAGGAAACTGGGAGAGGTAGACGGGTCACTGTCACTCGGGTAGCTTTCTTGCAAGACTCAACAAGATGTGCATTTCGGAACGTAAAAACAGGAAAAAGTTGTGTGGGAAGTTGTGCATTAAAAGAAAATGTTGTTGTTAAAAAACTAAATTAAAAAAGCCTGAATTGTGAAGATTAAATCGGTTTATTATCATAATAGAAACCTTGTTGTATATTCGCTACAGAGACACCGCCCTGATTTCGTAAAAGTAAAACTGAATAAAAGTGTGTTCTCTTTCGAAAGTGAACTTTACACAACCCCAGACAGGAAGGGCCCGCAAACAAGGCTACCGGTATGTGGTCACCGAGAAGGACTCTTGGGGGCATATTATCAAGAACGGCGTTAAAATTTTCGCCGGTTTAGGGGCAGAA
The DNA here is from genome assembly GCA_963921515.1 of Calotriton arnoldi. Classification (NCBI taxonomy): domain Eukaryota; kingdom Metazoa; phylum Chordata; class Amphibia; order Caudata; family Salamandridae; genus Calotriton; species Calotriton arnoldi. The sequence continues at coordinate 524,106 of CAWUFW010001839.1, forward strand.
AACTGCCGCTAAAGCGGCGATAATGGGCTTGATAATATGCCCTGGAGAATTCCAATAGAAGCCCATGTTCACACCAGAACATGGACTTCTATTGGAATTCTCCAGGGCATATTATCAAGCCCATTATCGCCGCTTTAGCGGCAGTTTTCTGCCGCTAAACCGGCGATAATTTTTAACGCCGTTCTTGATAATATGCCCCTTAGTCCCCTTTTAGTCCCAAAGTAGGGGGCATATTATCAAGGGCAATATCGCCGCTTTAGCGGCACTTTTTGCCGCTAAAGTGGCGATATTTTTATCGCCCTATTAGCAAGCTGTCGCTAACAGCTGTTAGCGACAGTTCACTGGCAATAGCGCCCGTTTTCTTGCCACTTTGCATGTCAGCGATATTTATCGCTAATGACATGCAAAGTAGGCGTTCCTCAGTTACAGTAAAGGGAAACAGTCACAAAGACAAGTTCTCCCTATTATCAATGCCCGCGTTGCGTCCAGAAAAGTAGCGCTAACCGCGATTACCGCCGTAAGCTAACGTCTGCAAAAAACCAGACTTAGCTATGCATATCATGGGAGGTGGATTCTATGGCTGAATCCACATCTCCCTATCATCAAGCTTTCCTCTATCGCTGCGGGAATATCGCTGGATTTCCAGCGATATTCCCGCATATCGCCGCTTTTGCAGGATTTCTGATCGCCTCAGTGATACGCGTTGATGATAGCGCGCTAACCGGGCGATAAATTCAAGAGACAGACGGCAATAAATATTAAAGCGCTAAGCGTGCTTTGCGATATTTATCGCCGTCTGTTGCTGATATGCCCCTTGGAGAGGTCAGACAAGATACGGACGCTGATCGCCAGTAATACAGCCCTTCGTTTACTACGGGGCTGGCCGAATTCACCTTCTGAAGCGCCCTAATAGTCGCAGCCTCATTACAAGGTGACGCGGTGGCGTAGCAAGGGTGACAGGAGGCAGGAGCCCTACAGAAAGAAGGGCTTGGGCCCCTCACACCTGCGGGCCCCTGACTCACTGCATCTACCGCACTGCTGATATCTACGCTCGGCTCTGGAGGTGAGGTTACACAGATTTTAGAGTACCGCTGAAATCGGCGGGAAAAGTGCCAGAAAAAAATGTGAAACCTGAAAAGAAATTCTAAGGGGGGTCCCCTGGACTTTTTCTTGTGGCAATCCTATTTTTCACCTAGTGGTTTACTGCTCAAGTAGCGTTGCACTTACTAACACTGATTACACCCTTCAATAGAAAGAGGTCCTGGCCATTAAAGGTGGCTTTACTGTCTAGAAGCAATATTTAGACAGCAGGCCCCATCAAATGATGGTTAATATTGAGTACTTTTGTTTTGAACGCTTTATAAGTCAAAGGCACAGCAGGTTCGACTTTCTTCAATCAACTCGATTCTCCAGCTCCCCTTCCACAGGCAAGTGTCCATCCCTTCTAGTCATCAGGGTATCACCCTCATAGTGATAAGTAAGCAGAGAGGTTCAATCAGGTGACAGAACAGTATATATGCTCCCTGCTATCCTGATTCACCAGAAAGTAGTTAAAATACCTGGACCTTGATGTATTATCCTACAACACTGCTTGGCCTTCAACACTCAAGATGTCATCAGTCTTAAGTAACAACTTTTTCAATTATTTTATTGTTTTATTCATACAAACATAAACAGTCATTGCACTGAACTAACCGGCTTGAAATGATTGCACGTCATAGTGTTGCATTAATAATAGTATAATACACATTGATCATACACTACGCCCAGACACATTGGGAGGATCTTCATGAAACATAAACAGCATATAGTTCAACTACGAGATAAACATAGGGCGTCAGCGAGGAGATTGAGCGTTATGGGTTAGCACGGCAATCACTTCAAACAATGGCATATGGCTGGTGTTAATCAGGTGAAGAGAAAATAAAGCAAACAAGCATTTGCAATGCAAACGGTCTCGCATTTGTGAAAGTTAGAGCTATTTGCATTATATATGAAAATGTTTTTTTACTTATGTTTTTTTTTTTTTGCAGTGGAGTAACGTAACAGGTAAAGCAGCAGACTTTGGAACTAGTGAACTATGTTTAAGTTTTGAGATTGATTAACCGTCCTGTGCTTTATGTAATTTTTTTGTTTTTGTTTTAATTAACAGGTACTGCGCAGAAGGTTCATAAAACCCCAAAAATAAATAAAGAAGCAAAACAGTGACAGTGAAGTCACTCACTCGCTGGTTAGGACGAACGGGGGCTGCAGAGGGACATTTATAGGGGGGCAATGTGGTATGTGCATTGTAACATGTTACAATGTGTGCACCTTGCGACAGGACACTAACTACACGAGGGGCGCGTGCACTATAAATCTGTTGGATACAAGGGCCGCCATTCACTGATGTGCTGAGATGTGCACTGTCTGTCAGACGTGAGGGCGGCACTCACTGCAGGGCGGGGAACAGTGAAATGAGGGAGAAGGAGGGCACATGGTGCACTTCAATGACCTCCTGTTGGAAATAAAACAAGGGGCACAAATCCTGTTAGATAGTGCATGCGCTATTAGGTTCCAACTAAAAGGGTATCATTAATATTGGTACTGTCATTTGTACCCAGAGGTAAGAAGAGTTGCAAAAACACCATGGTGCAAATAACATTAGCACCAGGGACGCGGGGTGTTTTTTACGCAATGACGAACGGTGGTAGTAAAAGGTAACAACATAACACAGTTCCTGCACCCAATTTGCTGGTGTTATTACCCCTTGAACAGTGTGCTACTAGGACAGTTAACACCTGTTCCAAACTGGTTGTAACTGACTGTGCAAATTCAGAAGCAAATGCAATTTTCACTCAGCTTCTGATGTGAGCATGTCTTTACGAGCATCAGTGGCAGCCATCCAAGGGCACAACTCCCAGAATGCATTAGCCTGTCTAGTGGAAGAGCAGTACTGTAAACACGATGCTGTGCCGGCAAGAATCGAGGTTAGGACCCAACCCACCACACTTCTGCTGTAGATGACGTTACCAAGAACAGCTCCAGAATAGTGATTTTTTTTGAGCCACAACTGTGATTTTACTTTGCCATTTAGCTACTCTTTTGTCCCATATCCACAGTCTACCCCCTCTTTGGCCATTTGTAGTAACACCTTAAGGCAGCTGCGTACACACTCCCTTATGTAGCACGACCAAAGCAGGAGAAAGGAAACGCAGCTCAGTTGTGAATGGAACGCCCTTCCGAAGTCTATCAGCAATGCCACAGTCACCAGAAACACATTTCAAGACCAACATACCATTGTAAGTTTGTTAGGAATCTCCTCCCCTATGCGCTGTCATCATTCCCTCATGAGACTTTATGGCTTTGCCAATGCTTGTTAGAAATGGTTAGAAAAAAAAGTTAACGTATATCCACAATGCTCTTTTATTCGAAATCTTTATATTGCAAAAATGCATATTTTGAACACCTAAAAATGTAACAATAAGGGCAAATAGTCCAAACAGACTGTTGAATGCAGTCATATGGTGATAGCTGCCACGCTGCCCCATGTCTTTAGTCAAAGCTACTTTTCATTCTGAGACTCAAGGATTTTCATTTTTTCATTCCTAACTTGGTTTAAGCAGTCGGAAGTAGCTTAGGGTGTGACGCATGACATGGGGCCACCTTGCAGTCATGCGTGCTGAACATGCTTGCAAGGTTTTGTTGCTGCTTAAGTATTTACTTATTACAACAAGGGGTTGGGCCTATACTTACGTCCAAACTAGGCCACCTTAATACTAAGGAAAATAGAGGGGGTGCAATAGAGACTTGATGGTGCATTCCATCGAAACAGCCCAAAGACTCTGCCGCACACAGGCAGACGAGATTGAACAATTCATCCAATCGATTAAAGATAATCATACAGTCCCTGAGGCTAAAGCGCTATTAGAGAAAATTGAAAAAGAAATAGCTACTTTTAAAGACAACACAATCAATTTCAAGAACTCTAAATTCGAACGCGACAGGAAATCATTCAACCTGGAGACGGTCTACCCCTACCTACGAGAAGATTTCTATAAACGTGAAGACTCACGCGGTTACTTAACTGATTACAGAGGCAGGTCAAGACGCAAGTTCTTAACCTTTTCTGATACATCCTCATCTGACTCCACAGGCGAGTCCGACCCACGGGAAGGACCTTCTCATGGAAACCAGCCACGAAAAAACAACAACTCTTTTTTAGGTGTCGGCCAACAGCAACAGAGAGGAAGGTACAAACCACAACCGTGGTAAATGAGCACCACACGGAAAAATTATCAATCGTGAAGAAGACCGCAATCATAAACCTATCCACTAAAATTTTGACCCCTGATCAAGAAGCAGTTTTGGAACTTGGCTTAAAGTTTATTCCTAGCCAAAAACAAGTTCTGGTCCATTTAAAAATGGAAGCCATGGAACTATTTAGGAAAATTCGGCTTCACATATTTTTTAAAGACAAAGAGATGCCACAAACAAGTGAACCTTCTGGACTACGTAACAAGTCGACGTTTTGTCCCCCTACCTACAGCACTCCCAAAAGCATTCTCACCTTCGAGCAAGTGGTCCTATCCTCACTCAACCAACTCAATCCCTGCAAGGAGTTTGTCAAAAGTAACATGCCGTTGAGACAAAAACTGGCAATCAAAAAACTTAAGGAAGACAAAGAGCTGATTATCAAGCCGGCGGATAAGGGCGGTGCCACAGTGATTTGGGCTAGAGAAGCATATTTGGAAGAAGGTCGTAAACATGTCCACAATCAAACATGGTATAGGAAAATTCCATCAGATCTGGTAAAACAGATCCAAGTTGAAATCAAATTCATAGTTGATGAAGCATTGGAAGTTGGAGTCCTCGGTCCCAAAGTACATGATTTTTTGATAAAGAAACATCCAAGAATACCGGTCATCTACTTCCTTCCGAAAGTTTATAAGCATGCCACCTTACCCCCCGGACGTCCAATAGTGTCCGGGTGTGATTCGGTCCTCGAACCCATTTCTAAGTATGTAGACGTTTTCCTCAAGCAATTCTTGCCGAATGTAACTTCCTATTTGAGAGACACCACCGTCTTTATCAATAAAATCGAAGGATTCCATTTCCTACCAGGACAGCACAGGTTGGTCACACTAGACGTGGTATCTTTATACACGCAAATCCCCCAAGAGGAGGCCCTAGAAGTACTGGAATGGTACCTGGAAAGCAGAGACCGACCTCATCGCGTTCCAACACAATTCATCATCAACCTAGCATCCTTGGCATTAAAACGTAACTACTTCAAATTTGAAAAAGATTACTTTGTACAGGTGAAAGGGACCGCCATGGGTTGTCCCTTTGCGCCAGAGATGGCGGTTCTCTACATGGCCAAGTACGAGGACCGTTTCATCTACAATAACAATCCATTCAGTCATAGTTTGGTCCAATTGCATCGGTACATTGACGACATTTGGTGTATTTGGACTGGCACAGAAGAAGAACTATTGCAATTCTATAGGTGGTTGAATGAAAGAAGTCCAGACATCCAGTTTACATTAACTCACAGTCTCAATAGCTTGACTTTCTTGGATGTTGAGGTACGGCCATCTGAGACAGGTTTGATTACTACGTTATACACAAAGCCTACTGATAAAAACACAGCTCTCCACTTTCGTAGCCATCATCCAAAGAGCCTCAAAGACAATCTGCCTTGTGGGCAGTATTTACGTATTCGGCGTAATTGTACACGAAAAGAGGATTATGAAATACATGCGAACCTGTTGACAGAAAAACTGAAAGAAAAAGGCTATCCGACCAAGCTACTAAGGCACTCGTGTAAAAGAGCCAGGTTTACACCTCGCGAAACCCTTCTTGACAAACAACCCAAGAAACCAATGTCCCGACTAGTCTGTGTGTCCACATTCGGCCCCTTTACCAACTCGTTCAAAAAGATCATACGACAGAACTGGCATCTTGTAAAAGATACCGACAAAGATCTGAAATTGCCCCTGTTCGCCTTAAAGAAAAATTTCAGTATTGGACAACGTATTGTAAGGGCGTCTGAAGAGCCCCACAAGAGAGATGAAACCCTACACAGCTTTCTGAACCTCCAACCAGTCACAGGACACCATAAATGTGGAATGTGTTTAGCATGCAACTCGACTATTGAAGGCTCAGAATTTACAGTTGGCAGTGATAAGTGGACACACAATGAATTCTCAACCTGCAAAACGAAAAATGTTGTCTATGCTATACTCTGCCCTTGCCAACTCGTTTACATTGGAAAAACGACGCAAGAAGTCAGACAAAGTATCAGTCAGCATCGGTCTAGAATAAAGAATAAAGTACAGAATGCACCCCTGGTGGCGCATTTTGAAGAACTCAAGCACACTGAAAGAGATTTGAGATGGACTATTCTAAGTGTTGTCAAACCGAACCCCAGAGGGGGTGACCTAGAAAGAAGACTGCTGCAGAAGGAAGCTTATCTAATAATGCGCTTTAACACAGCCTCTAAAGGACTTAATGAAATGTCTGAAGTCAACAGATTGTAACTATATCTGAACTCTGTCTAGAGTAATCACTTGCCTCTCACTATACATTCCCAACCAGCTTTAATACACTAGTCCCATCTTAGACTTATTGGAATGATATCCCCCTTCCTTTTAATCCGTCATTGAAAAGACAAAAGCCCCCATTTTTTCAAACGATTTCAATAAAATGAAAATTCCAAGACAAATGCAACAACATGATATTTACTGAATCAAGCTGTTGCTAATGGAAAGTTTTCAATTCCATTTTAGGTCTCGCCTGCATAGGCAAAAAGACCTTTTGGAATCGCTTCGGCTTTTCAGCCAAAAACGTGCACGCGTTCCATTGCCTTCAATGGCAACGCGTGCACGTTTGGCGATTCACTTGCGGGAGCGAGCGGCGCCATATGGTAGCAATTATCGCTCCTGGCACCGCTCGCTCCCGCAAGGGAAACGCTTTCACTTTTGCCGACATTTTTTTCCCCTGGTTGTTGACAAGGGGGATACGCCTCCCCGGTTCTCCTCCGGTGGGATACAGGGCCCTGCTGCCCTGTACATGGAGTGTGGTCAGCGTTTAAAGGCGGGAGCGATTGATGAAGCGCTTTAAATGATAACGCTGCGCCCGCCACTGCTTCCTTTTCTTATTTCGCCAAGAGCGACTTTACAGACCCCCCAAAACACATTTTCTTACGACCCCGAGGCAGCTACCCAGAAACAGCAAAAATTAAACCTGCGTGTACATTACAACACTAATGAAAGTTCACACCGTAGAATCGCTTCATGTCGTATTGTACTTATTGCATATTAATTATATCATAAGGAACGTTATATAACGGCTGTATCATTTACGATTCATCACATCGCACCATGTCATGTAGTCGGGACTGGTGACTCGGTGGACTAATACACTGCAGGGATCTGTGTTTGACCTCATGTCACAGGCTCACTCAGCTTTCATCCTTCTGAGGTCGATACAATAAGTAACATTGAGTTGGGGGATAACCAACATCTTCTGTTTCAGCGCCAAGATACTCTTCCGAAATGTGCGCTTTACAAATACATATGTGATGTTTTGTCACACAGCTCATTGTATTATATTATACCGTATCGTATAACGTATCATCGAATAATAACGTATCGCAGCATATATCGCTCAGTATCACATCGCATCATATATCATATTGTTCCATACTACATCACACACGTTACAATCTTTACCACTGTATCACAGCACGTCTCACATAATATAATTTATCATATCATACACACATCGTATCATAGAACGTCCCACACTATTTATCGTATTGTCTCATATTATCTCATATAATAATCTTACACATATACCCTATTCTATCTTTCCATAGGATAAGACAATCATGCAGAATTTAAAATACTATGCTAAATTGAACGGTGTGAGATGCGATATCGCCGCATCTGGTTCTCTTGCCAGCCACACATCTTAGGAGCGCGTGTTATTTATCATTCTGTACACATAGGTAAGTAAATGGATGGATGCGTCACCGGGGTTTGGGGACTTGCGTGGTGGTGCACGTATATTGTGTGCCGGTACAACGCTGTTTTCTCAAGACTTCCGCTATGATTTAAGGTGGGTTTTATCGTCTACACGGCAAGCGCATATATGTGTAAATATCGCATATGTTCATGTTACCGCACGCTCGCGTGTACGTGTTAACACCTCGGGTGGCGCAATACATGTGATATTCAGCAACGGCGTTCATTTCACAGACAGGGTAGGGCATCTTTGTGGCAGACGCGAGTGTCGCAGCCTGTTCAGTGCACAAAAGGATGTGACGTCACACGCACAAACAGACCCGGCTCGGAGCGGAAGCGCACTTGCAGGAGTTGCTTGCTGCCCCCGGGGAACACAAACATTCTGTACACAGAGGAGGGCGCGGTGGGAACCATATGTGAACCTCGCTTTGATGCCGAAGTCTGATGAAATAGACAAGGTAGAAATCCAGGGATAAATACCGAAGCGGGGATGTGGGGCAGAGCAGCCCACATCCAGGCAGGGGCGGATTGAATCAGGGAGGGCCGAAGCGTTCAATCAACGCTTTAGGTACACTGAGCCGGTGAGATGTGGGTCTGTGAGATACTGCCTGAATAATGGGTCTCATGGGGTCTGTGGGGTAGAGCTGTGGGGCCAGGTGAGGGTAGCGAGATGGGAGTCTGTAAGTACTGGGTCTTCGAGATTAGGTCATCGGAAATCAGGGCACAGGACAGGAAGGATTTCCAGAGCGCGGGGCATGATGTAGTAGCATCAGGGCTTTAAGTGGGATGAAAAAACTGGGGGTCTCTCAAAGGGGTGTGGCCAATGTAATTAAGGGCGTGGCTTAAAAACACGTAAGCTAAAAATCTGTGCTTAGCACAGTGTGCCGCCCGACTTGTATTTGGCTGTTTCTGGCTTTGCATCCAGATAAGATACAACAAGTAACACTACACCTACAAGCCAGGACTATTGGCTTTGTCAATGGTTGTTAGTTGCATAAGATAAATAGGCAGCAACTATGGCTTGTATATAATATTGAAAAAGCTTCCATAAGAAATTACAATAGGTCTCGAATGCTCGACCTAAAAAAAGAAGAGGGGGAAGTAATATCCCCCCACCCACCTAGGAGGAATGCCAAAACTTAATGTAGAAGCCAGCTTATCTTCTGGGGAAGAAACAAGCGCACAAGGATGGTTTGGCTTTGGGTACAGATAATACGTGTCGAATTAATATTGCCGGTCTCTTGAACGTGTTGACTCGTCTAGGAGGCCATGGGTACCGTTTACACAGCTGACAGTTAACGTTGTGATAATGCCACTTCTGGGGTGACCCTGGAGTCTCAAGAGATGGGAGGCTCAGGAGTCTCGATAAGTTAAGGCACGGTCCTCAGTTTTGTAGCAGAGACGATCAAGGGGGTCTATTGTCCTTGTTTAGCTCTAAAAGTTTCTGCAGGAGGATGTGGTTGCTGCTTGACCAGGGCTCATACCCCAGTCAACCAACAACCCAATTTTCTAACACTTCACAAAAGTCATACTTGTCTGCGGCCTCTTTTGCTTTAGTGTCTCCATACACAACTCCACCCATAATTCCAAGTCTCGGGGCACATGGGCACCTCTCTGGGTGGGCAAGCTCATGAGGGGTATGTCCAGAGCTAAGGGGTGCAGAACCTTCATGAGCGAAATACTATGCTTGTAATAGCTCAGGTCCAAGGAGAGAAGCAGAGGGCCACTTCACGGGCCCGAGGATAAGGAAAGAAAGACTGTGAAGAGCGCCCTTCTGAAACTGAGCTTGAGAGAAGCCTGTTTCATATAAGTGACTACCTGCCAGCCAATTGGCCAACCACTGGAGTTGTGCAGACAGGTAGTAAGCCCGAAAATCAGGGACTCCCAGTCCACTCTCCACCGTTGGAAGTCAAATCTTAGAGAGCACAACCTACCTGCGTCCTGTGCCTCAGAGCAGAGTGGAGAGGAGAGGAGGCCATCCACCTCCCTAAACTTCTTAGAGGGTAAATGGAGTGGGATGTTAAGAAAGTAGTAAAGAAGTTGCTGCAACATTCCTATCTTAGCAACCGCTGCACGTCCCAACAAGGATAATGGCAAAGTGATCCAGAATGCGACCTGTGATTTGAGAGCCCATACTTCCTTACCCACATTTTCCTCCAAAAGTTCACTATGCGTGTGAAAGATTTGTATACCCAGATATCGGAAGGTCCTAGGGGCTCAAGAGAATGTTGCATCGCCCCGTTGGATCGTCTGATACCGATGGATGGTTGTGTGCAGCTTTTGATTCAGAAACATACACACACAGGCTGAGTGACTTATGCTATGTGGATGTGGTGGTGACTTTGGAGCCACTTTCCATAGTGAGGTTCTCATGGAGCATTATGCACTGAGACTCACTGGCCCCCTGTGAATGGTTTTGTCCTTTTCAGCTAAATACTATGATTTGATATTAAGTCAGACGACTTTTTGTCCTGAAGAGACCCTGAGAATTAGTAGGGGTCGAAACAACGACATTGTCTCACTTGGTTACTGTTCATTGATGATCGGACATGGTGCAATGCTACATGCACATGTGTCCCCTGTCTGGAAATATTTGTAACTAGTGATTATTCGTTGTGTGTCCTTTGTATATTTTTTCTATATTCACTCACATAATGGAGCACTGCATCGCCTGCACTTATGTTTAATGTTGTAACAATATCTGCATATAACTACAAGTACACTTCTATATACACACATATATATATATATATATAAAAAAATCTGAAACCCCGATGTGCACCTTTTCTGTACAAAGTTTGATGTTTGAGGCACAACAGTGTTGATCATTACAATTATATATATATTCACTGAAAAAACCATAGGTTTCAGGCACGTTATAGTTAGAAATTAGCATTTAAAAAACCTTACAAATTCACTGAAAAAACCATAGGTTTTAGGGACAGTTATAGTTAGTTGGACATTGCACTCGTACAAAACCCGTGAAATTCCCCGTTATAGTTAGTTCAGGTAACTATAACTCACGCCCGCAATGCACTGATGATGACGTCACATATTACATCACTCATGACATGGTCAGTGACATCACTGATGACATCACTGATGACATCTCAAATGACATCACTGATGACATCATCCAGTGACTGTGTGTTTCTGTAAAGTTTAAATATGTTTAATATATATAGGGAAAGGCGTATTGAAGAATGAGTGGGTGTATAAGTGTCTGAATGGATGATTTAGTAGGTGCGTGACTCACTCTATAAGTGAGTGATTAAACGTATCTTACTGAATGCATGGGTTAGTGACTAAACTGGGTGAATGTCTGTATCCGTCTGTCTGTTGCTGTGTAAGTGGCTGCATGGGTTTGTGAATAGCTACATGAGTGTCTATATGAGTTATTGATTGGTTGTCTGAGTATCTGTATGGGTGCCTGAGTGTTTGTGTGGGTGGGGTGTGTGCGACTCTGTGCATAGATGTGTGAGTGGGTGATTCACTGGGTGGATGGTTTCAAGAGTGCATCTGTGATAGACTGTATGGGTGGGTAAGTGTGTGTAAGAGTGTGTTAGTGAGTGAATGTATGTCCCAGTGGTACATGTGTGAGTAACTACATATGTGAAAGGCAGTATATATGTGTGTTGGAGTATATAAATAGCTATAAGTGAGAGTGTGTGATTGTGAGAGTGACTCTATGGATGAGTGTGTGCTTGTATCAGAGATTGTATAAGAGCGTAAGAATGTGCTAGTATTTGTATGAGTAAGTGAGCTGGTGTGTGTATAACTGTATAGGTGAGTAAATGGGTGTGTGCTTAATTTTTTGCATGACTGACTAGGTGTGTGAGTACCTCTATGGATGAGTGGCGGTGTGTGAGTGTTTATATAGGTGTATGAGTGCATATAATAGTCCTGTACTGTGTGACTATAAGTATGAGTGACTGTACGGGTGAGTGAGTAGATGTGTGTGTGTAGACCTAAGAATCAGTGAGTGTGTATATAGTAATTGGTGTTGGAGTGTCTATGGTTTTGACAATGGCAGTCTGTAATTTACAGTGGGTGTATCAAAAGTTATATTAGGGTGTGAGAAGATGCATCAAATTATCACATGGATGATGTCATCAGTGATGTCATTTGAGATGTCATCAGTGATGTCACTGACCATGTCATGAGTGATGTAATATGTGACGTCATCAGCAGTGCATTGCGGGGCGCGAGTTATAGTTACCTGAACTAACTATAACGGGGAATTTCACGGGTTTTGTACAAGTGCAATGTCCAACTAACTATAACTGTCCCGAAAATCTATGGTTTTTTCAGTGAATTTGTAAGGTTTTTTAAATGCTAATTTCTAACTATAACGTGCCTGAAACCTATGGTTTTTCAGTGAATTTCAAAGGTTTTTAAATGCTAATTCCTAACTATAACATGTCTGAAACCTATGGTTTTTTTCAGTGAATTTCAAAGGTTTTGTAAATGACAATTTTTAAATGTATTAATTGTTATATTTATTTTTTGATACTGATTTACTACATTTTTTAAAACTATTTATTTTTAGATATTTTATTTTTTAAATTACATTATAATTATATTTTACATTACATTACAAAATATACTTTCTCAGAATGAATTACTTTAGTTTAAATACTTTGCAAATAGGCAATAGACTTTTAAGTACAGTAGTTACAGTTGTTGCAATGGGCAACACAATTTCAAACACAATGCAACATTGAGCTCAAAGTGAATTTCTAGTTAAATGCAATTAGTTACTTTATGGATTACTTTTCTAACCACAGGACTGGATCCTAGATTCAGTCCTGGGACATCTCCTGTAAACAGTTGAGTAAAAGCGTTTTGGTTACAGTAGTGTTTTTTAAGGAATATTATTGTATTTTAAAAGTTGAAACTTTTTCACATAGAATCACCAATGTTATAATATGGGAGGAAATTCACTTAGCAGGTAAGTAGTGTTATCGTTACTTTTCCTTACTCAGTGGTGGATCCTGGATCCAGCACTGGTGCATCTCCTGTAAACAGTTGAAATAATGCATTTAAGTCATACAGGCGATTTTTAAGGAATATTTGTAGTTTGTGAAAATTGACACTTTGAAACTTTTCTGCTGAAAACCAGACAATGGATTCCTATGGAAGGAAATACAAGTTACTGGTAAATACGGTTAGAATTACTTTTCAGGGTCAGTGCTGGGCTAAAAGATGCAGCACTGGGTTCTCTCCTGATAACAGGTGAGTAAATCGGAATTCGTAGTTCGGCTGATTTTAGAGGAATATTATAAAGTTCCAAAACTCCACACTTAGAAGAATTTCCAAGTGAAACCAGTCAATGTTAGCCTATGGAAGGAAATTCAAGTTACTGGTAAGTATGGTTAAAATTACTTTTCAGGATCAGTACTGGGCTCAAAGGTGCAGCACTGAGGTCTCTCCTGATAACAGGTGAGTAAATCGGAAATCGTAGTTCTGCTGATTTTAGAGGAATATTTGTATGTTTCAAAAATCAACACTTAGAAACTATTTCAGCAAAAAGCAGGCAATGATATCCTATGGAAGGAAATTCAAGTTACTGGTAAGTACGGTTAAAATTACTTTTCAGGATCAGTACTGGGCTCAAAGATGCAGCACTGAGGTCTCTCCTGATAACAGGTGAGTAAATCGGAATTCGTAGTTCGGCTGATTTTAGAGGAATATTTGCACAGTGGTGAAGGGAGGGGGCGGGGCTTCAGGTGACATGTCTGCAAACAGGCCCCGTGTCAGGTTCCATCAGGGAAGACACTGACAGAGGTCACGCACGTGACAGGAACCACAAATCCCATGATTCCATGCGGTGGTTACGTTACTGACGTCATCACGCTGCCGGATGGGCGTTATTTAGACTCTTCAGAGGGAGCTGCGGGTGCCGGTTAATCTACCCGCTGAGTCGTCGAGTCCTCGAGGTCTGGTAAGGGTGCAGCATTGCACCGCTTTCCTTTTCTTCTTTATTCTTAGCCGCTCAGCGGTTGCGGCATACTTCTGTTTCTTGCCTGGGTTTACCGCTCTCCCGTTGGCTGAACCTCATTCCGGGTTCGTGCGGGAAATCGGAAAGTGCCCGTTTGTCAATGCGAGCCAGCTGATGGTTCTGGATTGCCTTTCTTATTCGTTGAAGGCGTTCTCTCATTAAGGATTGGTTATTCGTCCAAGGGATTTCGCTTGGTGTACTTTGTCCTAGCTGTGATTATCCACGGATACGTTCCTAAAGTATCCTTGTGAATTGCTCTATATCTTACCTTCAAGGGGAGTCTAAGGCTCATAAGGAGGATATATCACTGGTACTTAATATTATTGGCATTTATTCTATACTCACGAGGTTAGTGAGGCAGATGCAAGACAATCTGTTCAAACATTATTGTTCTGAGAATTATCAGAAATTGGAGTACATTAATTTCACTTAAACAGATCGTTTACCTTTGGAATTGGATATCGCACATGTCCTGAAATTAAGGATTGTCACTGTCTTGCACTGTATGTGTACATGTCTATGTCTGGGGGCCCTCTTTATATTTCTTCGCTACAGGGGAATCTGAAATCTCTAAAGTCAGCCCGGCACCCCTGTAAAGCAACACACAGCATATCATTGGGTAGGTGTTAAGAGAGCCAGAAGAGAGGTACAGGTGAATTAGTGCTCCCATATTATTAAAGTGTTGTTTCATTTTCTTAGATATGCGCTGCAACATGGTAGACAATATATGCTGACTAGAAAACAAAGGATTTTTCTTTACAGGTATATACAGGTCATATGCTATGCAATTGGTGGATATGTAGTATAAACCAGGTTGTGTGTAATTACCTGGTATAATCTGAATGTAATTGTCTTGCAGGTCTCCCTCCCCGCTGTCCCCATCCTTCCCTTCCCCCGCTTGATCACTCCATGGAGTCTGTGTATTAAATCAGACCGTGGTGGTATCGAGAGGTGGACCATAAAGAGCAACATACGACCCTGAGGATTCAAGGCTGCGACAGATTAACCGGCCTGTATATTTAAATACTCCCGGTCGCAGGTTGAATATGGCCACACTGGATGACGTTATAGCCGCGCTGGCCTTGGTGCAGACAGAACTCACGGCCTCTAGGGCTGAAACAGCCAATTTACAGGCCGTAGTTGACAGAATGCAAAGGAACCCATTTAATGCAGGCGCAGTGCAGGCGACACACACAACACCTGTGGTAGTGGAGGTACCTACTCCCATACCTTTGGCCACCCCAGAGAGATTCCACGGGGAGAGTAGTAAAGTACAGGTCTTTATGACGCAGGTGATGCTACATTTCTCCTGTAAGGTCAAGGCCTTTACAACCAACCACGCCAGGATCGCTTTTCTCATCTCTTACCTGGCAGGGGATGCTGCACAATGGGCCGTGCCCTTAGTGCGAAAAGACGACCCGTTATTATATGACTGGGACTCCTTTATAAGGAATTTGAGAAGACTTTCAACCGCAGATCTGCCACACACTCAGCTGACAGAGATTTGTTAGAATTAAGACAAGGAAACCGGGAATTTATTGCGTATCTTAACGATTTTCGTAGACTCATTACGGAGACGGAGTGGCCCGAGACTAAACAGGCTGCTATATTTCATCAAGGGCTGAGAGAAGAGATGAAAGACATCCTGGCACAAATAGACCCTCAACCAGTGTCTTGTGAAGATTTGATAAGCTTGGTGTTACGACTGGATCATAGGCTCAATGAACGCAAAGGAGAACACAAAAGAAGAGAGCGTATGCCTGCGCGGTTCGAGGCCCCCCGTCAATCCGAAGTTCAAACAACCACCAAAGCTGAGCCCATGGAAATAGGAGCAGTGCGTTCTGCACTTACTTTGGAAGAGAGAGATTACAGAAGGAAGAAGGGGTTATGTATTTATTGTGGCAAGAAAGGACATTTCATCAGAGAGTGTACCTTGAGATCTAAGTATCCTCGCACAAACAATAGACAGATGTTGCCAGTAGCCTCTATGTCCTCTGCGGGAAACGACAGGGCTTGAGGAACACCGAAGGGACTTCTTCAAGCTATTCATACATCCCTTCTTTGAACAAAAACCCCCTATGTAAAACCGACCATGTATTCTTGGACATTAGTTTCTTTATCCATGACACATGGTGTCCGGTTCAAGCGATGTTGGATTCTGGAGCAACAGGCTGCTTCATAGATCAGGAACAAGCCATTGCCCTGGGACTTAATTTACGAGAGAAAGAACACCCTGAAGCAGTATATGCGGTAGACGGAAGACGTTTGGAGGCTGGTCCTATTCAGTTTTGCACGGAAGACCTGGATGTACTACACGGCCCTAACCATCAGGAGAAGTTGGTATTCAATGTTATACAAGCACCACAGTACGGTGTCATTTTGGGATTACCATGGCTGAGGAAACATAATCCCCAGGTGGATTGGGTGGAAAGAACCGTTTCCTTCTTATCGGAGTATTGCATACAACACTGCCTTCAGGAGAGGAACAATCCAGCTACAACCTTGGCAGGAAGACACCATATCGCTACAGCGGCTGAACATCCAGTCTTATTACCTAACGAATACAAAGAATACACAGACGTCTTCAACGAAACGATGGCTGAAACATTACCACCACACAGGCAATACGATTGCCAAATTGATCTACTACCCGGCGCTGTCATACCATCGGGGAGAGTGTATGCGTTAACCGAACCGGAAAATATCCATCTCCGTGAATACTTGGACAAGTACCTGGCTTTGGGCTTCATCAGGGTTTCCAAATCGCCTGCCGCCTCTCCATTATTCTTCATACCTAAAGCCAACGGAGAGCTGCGTGCATGTGTGGACTTTCGTGCGCTCAATGCCATTACGGTAAAAAACCGGTATCCGTTGCCTCTCATCAATGTTTTACTGGAACAGGTAAAAAGAGCAGTCATTTACACACAACTAGACTTAAAGGGGGCATACCATCTGGTACGGATGAGACAGGGCGACGAATGGAAGACGGCATTTAAAACACGCTTTGGCCTCTATGAATATCTGGTAATGCCTTTCGGCTTATGCAATGCGCCAGCCGCCTTCCAGTATTTCCTCAATGATGTGCTACGAGAGTTTCTTGACCATTTTGTGGTGGTCTACATAGACGATATTCTGATCTACTCGCCCAACACAGAGATCCATGACACGCATGTACGCACCATTCTACATACCTTGAGACAACACCAGTTATACTGTAAAATCAGTAAATGTGAATTCAGCGTCACCACTGTGGAATTTCTAGGGGTAATGCTGACACCTTGGGGTAAGGAAATGTCAGAGCGTAAAGTACAAGCAGTAAAGGAATGGCCTACTCCCACGACGGTTCGCGATATCCAGTGTTTCCTAGGGTTCGCAAACTTTTACCGCAGATTCATCGATTGTTTTTCCAAGCTGGCCGCTCCGCTCACACGCCTTTTACAGAAAAAAGTGGTGTTTTGTTGGACGGAGGAGGCTCAACAAGGCTTCGAGGCACTGAAGAAGGTATTTGTATCCGCCCCGGTGTTGCGACACGCTGATCCCGAGCAGCCATACATAGTGGAGGCAGACGCATCCGAATATGCTGTAGGGGCTGTGCTTTCACAACGCCACCTAGATACAGGCCAGCTTCACCCAGTGGCTTTTATGTCCAGGAAGCTAAATTCCGCTGAACACAACTATACCATTGCGGAGAAGGAGCTGTTGGCAATAAAGAACGCTTTCCAAGAGTGGAGACAGTATCTAATGGGATCCAAACACATAGTCACTGTTTTCACAGACCACCGCAACCTCCAGTTCATGACAGCTGCTAGACATCTGACACCTCGTCAGCTACGCTGGATGCTGTTCTTTGCGGAGTACAACTTTTTGGTGACATTTAGACCCGGGAGCGAAAACAAGAAAGCCGACGCATTGAGTCGCCAAACCACCCCGACTATCCCTGACGCCCTTCCCCTGAATGCCATTGTGAGTCCTCGGAATGTGATATGTGCCACAGTCACAGAAAAGTTTCTTAGGAGCATTAAACTTAACATGGCTCTTGACAAATGGAAGGTATGGTTGGAGAGGAACAAGGACTGGACAGTGAAGGATGGTCTTCCGGTGCATGGGAACCAGTTAATGTTGCCTATCCCTTACTTAAGGAAACAAGTGTTCTATTGGTGTCATACTTTACCCAGTGCGGGTCACAATGGCGTCGAGAAAACCACGGAACGGGTACTCCGTCAGTTCTGGTGGCCCACCATCAAAAGAGACATAAAGACTTGGGTTGGTGAATGTACGGTCTGTTGCCAGATGAAGACATCACACACCAAACCAGTAGGGCTATTGCAGCCTCTCCCTACCCCGGCCCAACCGTGGGAAAAGATTTCGCTTGATTTTGTGGTAGGGATGCCACCAGATAAAGGACATACAGTCATTCTCGTAGTAGTGGATTATTTGACGAAACCAGCCCACTTTATTGCCTGCAAGAAGATACCTACGGCGGGCGAATTGGCACAAACCCTTTTAAGTAACATAGTGAGATTACATGGACTTCCTCAAGTGGTGGTATCAGACAGGGGGACTCAATTTACTGCTAACTTCTGGAAGAAGTGGTGTTCGTCGCTGCAGATCACCTCTAACCGGTCTACGAGTTTCCATCCCCAGACCGATGGCCAGACAGAACGAGTCAATCAGACCATGAAGCAGTATCTTAGATGTTTCGTGGATGTCACTACAGAGGCGTGGGTAGACAGCCTGTGGTTGGCGGAAGTAGCATACAATAGCGCGTTACACAGCTCTACGAAACACACACCTTTTCACTGCACGTATGGGTATCACCCTTGTTTCACCCCCTTCCAGCATCCTGTGGGCCAGGGATCTGTGCCAGAGGTACAGGAACGGATAACATATATCCAAAAGACACTACAGCAAGCTCGTAAGGAGCTACAGAAATCAAAAACCCTGTATAAAGCATATGCGGATAAACATAGGCGAGAAGGGCCTACATATAAACAGGGAGAGTATGTGTGGTTATCCACCAAAAACATACGATTCAAGAAATACAGCATTTTTAATCCTCGATACATCGGCCCCTATAGAATAGTTAAATTGATTAATCCAGTGGTGGTGAAATTGGCTTTGCCCTCCTTGCGTATTCATCCTGCATTTCATGTTTCCCTACTGAAACCCTCACATTCCAGGGTACAGAAGACGCCGACTCCCGTGCTGGTGGATGGGGAGGTAGAACATGAAGTGAGGGGTATCCTGGATTCAAAAATTCACCGCACCAAGTTGTGGTACTTGGTTGCTTGGAAAGGTTATGGTAACGAGGAGAACTCATGGGAACCGGCTACAGGGGTCCACGCACCTCGCTACATTCGCCTGTTCCACAAACGCTTCCCGCATAAACCTTGCCTCTGTCAGTGTTCTTCGGGAGAGGGATGTACTGTCAGGTTCCATCAGGGAAGACACTGACAGAGGTCACGCACGTGACAGGAACCACAAATCCCATGATTCCATGCGGTGGTTACGTTACTGACGTCATCACGCTGCCGGATGGGCGTTATTTAGACTCTTCAGAGGGAGCTGCGGGTGCCGGTTAATCTACCCGCTGAGTCGTCGAGTCCTCGAGGTCTGGTAAGGGTGCAGCATTGCACCGCTTTCCTTTTCTTCTTTATTCTTAGCCGCTCAGCGGTTGCGGCATACTTCTGTTTCTTGCCTGGGTTTACCGCTCTCCCGTTGGCTGAACCTCATTCCGGGTTCGTGCGGGAAAGCGGAAAGTGCCCGTTTGTCAATGCGAGCTAGCTGATGGTTCTGGATTGCCTTTCTTATTCGTTGAAGGCGTTCTCTCATTAAGGATTGGTTATTCGTCCAAGGGATTTCGCTTGGTGTACTTTGTCCTAGCTGTGATTATCCACGGATACGTTCCTAAAGTATCCTTGTGAATTGCTCTATATCTTACCTTCAAGGGGAGTCTAAGGCTCATAAGGAGGATATATCACTGGTACTTAATATTAGTGGCATTTATTCTATACTCACGAGGTTAGTGAGGCAGATGCAAGACAATCTGTTCAAACATTATTGTTCTGAGAATTATCAGAAATTGGAGTACATTAATTTCACTTAAACAGATCGTTTACCTTTGGAATTGGATATCGCACATGTCCTGAAATTAAGGATTGTCACTGTCTTGCACTGTATGTGTACATGTCTATGTCTGTGGGCCCTCTTTATATTTCTTCGCTACAGGGGAATCTGAAATCATTAAAGTCAGCCCGGCACCCCTGTAAAGCAACACACAGCATATCATTGGGTAGGTGTTAAGAGAGCCAGAAGAGAGGTACGGGTGAATTAGTGCTCCCATATTATTAAAGTGTTGTTTCATTTTCTTAGATATGCGCTGCAACATGGTAGACAATATATGCTGACTAGAAAACAAAGGATTTTTCTTTACAGGTATATATAGGTCATATGCTATGCAGTTGGTGGATATGTAGTATAAACCAGGTTGTGTGTAATTACGGGGTATAATCTGAATGTAATTGTCTTGCAGGTCTCCCTCCCCGCTGTCCCCATCCTTCCCTTCCCCCGCTTGATCACTCCATGGAGTCTGTGTATTAAATCAGACCGTGGTGGTATCGAGAGGTGGACCATAAAGAGCAACATACGACCCTGAGGATTCAAGGCTGCGACACCCCGTGGCGCGTTTTAAGATGGGGAATTAAATCCTCCTCAATCCCGAGGGTCCCTAGGGGCCAAGTAGCCCACCAGATACCTCCAGTATGCGCCAGAGAGCTGCGTTGCAGAGAGGTGTTCAGAGGCCACGCCCCTTTTTGCACCTCTCTGCAACGCAGCTCTGTGGCGCTTTCTGGACGTACCTGGTGGGCTAGTTGGCCCCCAGGGACCCTCAGGATTGAAGGGGATTTAATTCCCCATCTTAAAACGCGCATTGGGGCCTGTTTGCACACATGTCACCTGAAGCCCCGCCCCCTCCCTTCACCACTGTGCAAACACGCCCCGTGGCGCGTTTTAAGTTGGGGAATTAAGTCCCCTTGAATCCTGAGGGTCCCTGGAGTCCAACTAGCCCGCCATGTACCTCCAAAAAGCGCCACAGAGCTGCGTTGCAGAGAGGTGTAAAAAGGGGCGTGGCCTCTGTACACCTCTCTGCAATGCAGCGCCCTGGCGCATACTGGAGGTTCCTGGTGGGCTAGTTGGCCCCCAGGGACCCCCAGTATTCAAGGGGAATTCGTTCCCCCTCTGCAAACGCGCCAGGGGCGCGATTGCAGAGTGGTAAAGGAAGGGGCGGGGCCTGCAACACGATCGTTTTTTTTTTTTTATTATTATTATTTTTTTTTATGCTTTTTTCTGCCCAGGGGGTCCTTGTGGGAGCCCCTGAGCAGACCTAGGGGGTCAGGGTGTTTCTACCCTGCCCCCTTTGTGCGTTTTGCACACTTGTATCTTGTGTTTTTTTTTTTTTAATCGGCGGGATCCACGCACCCTAAGCGCATCCCGCCGTTTAAAAAAAAAAAAATGCTTTTTTCTGCCCAGTGGGTCCTTGTGGGACCCCCTGAGCAGACCTAGGGGGTCAGGGTGTTTCTACCCTGCCCCCTTTGTGCGTTTTGCGCACTTGTTTCTGTGCCTCTGTTCTACCAGGCATAAAATGGCTGCCAACACTTCCTGATTTGGAGTGTTGACAGCCAATTAGCATGCAGCTCGTGATCGGGACGGTGCGCGCAGGGTGCGCTCAGGGTGCGCAAATCCGACGCGGCCATAGATATATATATGATTTTCCTTTTGATTTTCTCAGGAACTACTGAACGGATTTACACCATTTAACAAAAAGGGTTCTTTCTGAACCAAGAACTACCTCTTTGCCAAATTTGGTGTAATTCCGTTCAGCAGTTCGGGCTGTAGCCGTGGCTAAAGTTTCCTATGGGAAAATGAATGGGGAAAACATGTTTTGGGACCTCCCTTTTTTCTCGGCCCCCGCTTGACGAATCACCCCGAGACTTTCAGGATCGGAGCGAACTGGAGCGGGCCACAAAGTTTGAAAATTTCACGAAGATTCGTCAACCGACGCAAGAGTTATTTCAAATAGAATGTTGCGGATTTCCTATGGAAAATAGGTCCTAACTATAACTATCTACTGGCGACCGCCAGTAGATAATATATATATATATATATATATATATATATATATATATATATATATATATATATATATATATATATATATATATATATATATATATATTTATAAAATATTACCAAAGTAGGTAATGGCCACTTGGTTTTCTGAATATTACATTTGATGTTGGATTCTCAAGACAAGTGCAGGAGTTTCCATTATTTCATAAAAGAGTCCTGCTGTGGACTTTGTTGTTCAAATAACGTTCATAGACCTTGGTCCCCATGGGCATAGTAAGGGTTGTCCTTGTGAAACATTATATGCAAACTCCATGGCTGTGGCGATGGATAGAGACCTGGTGTCAAGAAGTGAGCCAGAGGAGTGCAGCGTTGCTCCTGCGGCAGCCAGGGGCCCCATTACATCTTGGCCAGAGCTGGAATGAAATTGCACTCTAGGACAGCCTCCTTGCAGCTGGCACCCACTGAAAGGATGTAGAAGTGCTGACTGCTTAGGACTCCCATAACTCTGCATTTTGGGAGAAAGCCAGAGACTGAAGCAGACTGCATGAGTAGATTGTAGCCCATTAAGGGTTAATCTTGCCTGTGATCACAACAGCAAAATGGAGGAGCAAGGAGGATTTCTTTAAACCCGGAAAAGCAACAGCAAAGGGTGGCAAGGGAAGTGTAAGTGAAGTACCTGGTGAAGGCAAAACCTTAACTCCAGGGAAAGGACGCTTCTTCACTCCATAAAAGCAGGTTCCATCCATCAAGGAGGGGGTCTGTCGAAGAGCCAGGTTTTGAGGTTTCTTGCGAAGATGGGGAGCGATGTTGTCTGTCTGAGGTGGAGCGGAAGGGCGTTCCATGCTTTGGCCGCGAGGAAGGAGAAGGAGCGGCCTCCCGATCTGGTCTTTCTGGTGCGGGGGACCACGGCGTAGGAGAGCTGGGCTGATCGTAGGGTCCTTTGGGGTGCGTGGAATTTGAGTCGGCTGTTCCGGTATGCTGGTCCGGTGCCGTGGAGGGTCTTGTGTGCGTGGGTGAGCATCTTGAAGGTGATTCTTGCCTCGACAGGGAGCCAGTGGAGTGTGCGCAGGTGCTGGGAGATGTGGCAGTGTTTTGGCAGGTTGAGGACCAGTCTTGCGGCGGCGTTCTGGATGTTCTTGCGGGTGAGGTTTTTGTTTATTCCGGCGTAGAGTGCGTTGCCGTAGTCGAGTCTGCTGGTGACCAGGGCGTGAGTGATGGCCTTTCGGTGTTCGAGGGGGATCCATTTGAAGGTCTTACGAAGGAGGCGGAGGGTGTGGAAGCAGGGAGACGAGACAGAGTTGATCTGGCGGTCCATTTTGAGCTCGGAGTCCAGGATGATTCCCAGGTTGCGTGCGTGGTCCGTGGGGGTTGGCGGGTTTCCGAGGGTGGGGGCCACCAGGTGTCGCTCCAGGCATCGGGGTTTGGGCCCATGATGAGTACTTCTGTTTTGTTGGTGTTTAGTTGTAGGCAGCTGTTTTTCATCCATTTGGCGACGGCTTCCATGCCTTCTCGAAAGTTGCGTCTGGCGGTGTTGGGCTCGTTGGATAGGGAGAGGATGAGCTGGGTGTCGTCTGCGTATGACACAATGTTGAGTCCGTAGGTTCTGACGATGGGGGCGAGTGGAGCCATGTAGACGTTGAAGAGCGTCGGGCTGAGGGAGGAGCCCTGGGGGACTCCGCAGGTGGTAGGTGTGGGGTCCGAGAGGAAAGGGGGAGTCTGACCCGCTGCGTCCTGCCGGAGAGGAAGGAGCGGATCCAGTCGAGGGCCTTGTCCTGGATTCCTGCGTCGTAGAGTCTGCGTATTAGGGTGCGGTGGGAGACTGTGTCGAACGCCGCTGATAGGTCGAGGAGGATGAGGGCTACTGTTTCTCCTTTGTCCAGTAGGGTGCGGATGTCGTCTGTTGAGGCGAGGAGGGCGGTTTCCGTACTGTGGTTTTTTCTGAAGCCGGATTGGGAGGAGTCGAGGATGTTGTGTTCTTCAATGAATGTGGCAAGTTGGCTGTTGATGGCTTTCTCGATGACTTTCGCTGGGAACGGGAGCAGGGAGATGGGTCTGTAGTTTTTGAGGTCGGTGGGGTCCGCTGAGGGTTTCTTTCGGAGGGGGTTGACCTCGGCGTGTTTCCAGTCGTTGGGGAACGAGGCGGTCGCCAGGGAGCGGTTGATGGTTTGGCGGAGCATGGGTGCGATGGTGCCGGCGGCTCTGTTGAAGATGTGGTGGGGGCAGGGGTCCGTGGGGGCCCCTTAGTGGATTGACTTCATTGTCTTCAGTGTGTCTTCGGTGGTGAGGGCTGTCCAGTCGTCAATCGCTGGTTTCCGGGTGTCGGGGGTGGTTGGTGAGGGTTCAGTGTGTTGGTTGTCTTCGTCGAAGTTGTCGTAGATGCTCTTGATTTTGTGGTGGAGGTAATTATTTTTCTAATTGGTGTACTGATGTGTAGGCCTCTCAGGCTAGTTGGATTTAATGAATTTGATTCGAACCTAAAGATAGCTGAGAGCCTTGTTGACAGCTGCTATCGGTTTTGATGGCCATTTACCAAACTTTTAAAATTTCTTTCGTTTTTCAGAAAAAAACTCCAAAACTGTGAGTTTGTTTGAGAAAGACAAAAATCGACGGACTCACACACATATGGAATTTTCTCCCAGAGGGTGGGGATCATTACAAGTTTTTCCTTCATTCTTTGCCAGGTTTTTCCTGGCAATCACAGACAGGAAAAAAAGACATAACTACGGTTACCTTAAATAGGGCAGATGGTGTAATGTCCTTGCTCTGATGGTCCCTATTGCTTCGGGCTGTCGGGGGAAGTTTTTAGTCAATGGAGCCAACAAGAGCTCTGTCGAAAGAAAAGGTCTGCCTGTCTCTTAATGAGGCAGATGGACCAAGGGTTTGGCAAACAGGGTACTACTTATTTGCATTTGAAAGAGAGAACCCTGTCTGCCAAACTAAATCAGGCCCAGTGTCTTAAATAAAATTAAGACTTTCCGTCATTAACACTAGGAAAATTCACATTATATGACAGCTTGTTTGCTAAGAGAAATCCAATGAGCTAGTAATAGTTTACACAATAAACCAAACTCAGGCGCACCCTGTCTTTAATATTTCTGTATAGAGTTTTTGGTTTGTCTAGCCAAATGAGGTTGGGAATAATTTCAGGCCTTTCAGATTGCCTGTTTGAAAGCCATTATTGACCGTCAAAGTTCATAGGTGTTTTGAAAGTCCAGGTTTACACCAGTACCCATGGTTATATCTGCAGTCCTACCTTGAAGTAGAAGCTTTTATCATATGAAGTGAAATACAAAGGTTTTCTCATGAATATAATGTTAATATTATATTTCTATGCATAGGTATTTTGAATGTTCAGTACTTCTCGCTTGCAGGATTCCCATCAACCTACAAATGACCAAAGGTGCCTGAGGGGCAGTCACTGTTTTTCCAAAATGACTGCTTAGACCTGATAGATGAACTGATAGATGAACTGCTGTCCTTAAACATTTGATTTCATGATTGTGGTTGGTGCTGCGTAAAGTGGTACCAGCAGTTCTGGATCACCAAATAGGCACAGTAGACACTGACCTATAGGCCCCACTCCTTATAGGGGCCCGCCACAACGGATCAAAATAATATTGATTTGATCGTGAAAGAAAATTTCAATCAAGCTTTCTTAAACTGTTTCCAAAAGATAGAAAAATTGAATCAACTCAAAGAAACACAAGCATTTGCATAGCCAATAGGTCTCGCCTTTGGGACCTTATAAGTGTTTAGCCATGCAACAGTTGATGTTGTTGCACCAAGGATATTGTGCTGGATAACTAAACACTTATAAGGTCCCAAAGGTGAGACCTATTGGCTATGCCAATGCTTGTTTTTGTTAGGCACGGGGAGATTAAGTGAATGTGCTCAGAATCACAGGATGCTGAGCGTCCTTGCCGAGAATCGAACCCGGTTCCTCATCTTCGAGTTCGACTGCTCTAGCCGTTAGGCCACACCCTCTCCCCAATGTAATGTTGCAGTTTGTTGTTATGATGGCCATTTTTTGTGCTGTTGTGTGTTCGTGTTGCCTTGTTGCATTGTTATTGCTGTGCTGTACTGTGGCTGTTGTGTTCACTTTCGAACGTTTTGTTGTGTTGGGCCTTGTTATGTTTTGTTGTGTTGCCAATCTCCGTTGTGTTGCGTTATTTTGTTGTGCTCTGAACTTACTTTGGAGATGTCAACAAATGCTGCTACCTTTTCAACCAAAAGCAGCACATTCCTTTAAAGTTGCCTTGGCAAACAACCGTTTACCGCTGTGTAACGTGGTTAAAAACACTGCTCCAACTCTTCTGCTCTTTAACACAGCAGTCAGCCCAAATCTGTGGAGGAGATCTGTCTTAAATTAGCACTTTCAGTGCTCACTTTATGTGAGACGGCCCTGCACCTTAAATTAGCACTTCAAGAGCTATTTTAAGCGGTGTAGCCTCTCCAGTTTCTTTGTAGTAATGGATTTATAACAGTGCTGCACACGAGAAGGCAAATCCTGGCGACAGCACAAATGTGACTGTTTTGTCTTCTTCATTTTCTCTGTTTATTTGAACGCTCACACGTACAACTTAAGAGTACAACACACACCATGCAGCTCAGGCCATTTCGGAACTTATAAGTGCTTATCTTTGTAAGCACTGCACTAGCATTGGCAAAAGGAAACAAGCGCACGCGCACTAAAAGTTTTAAAAAAGTGTCGGCAAAAGTGAAAGCGTTTCACTTGTGGGAGCGAGCAGCGCCAGGAGCGATAATTGCTACCATATGGCGCCGCTCGCTCCCGCAAGTGAATCGCCAAACGTGCACGCGTTGCCATTGAAGGCAATGGAACGCGTGCACGTTTTTGGCTGAAAAGTCGAAGCGATTGCTAAAGGTCTTTTTGCCTATGCAGCGCATGCGCGCTGTGTAGGCGAGACCTAAAAAACTTTACATTAAAGACTCCACTGAATACGACATCTTGCAAAAGGTAGACTTCCAAGATATCCTGAAAGATTTCACCACAAACAAATTGAGGAAAGTGAATATTTAAAGTTTTGTTGGTTTATTAAAATTAATCAAATTAAATTTTTGTTTAATAACATTAATCATTGTTAATGTTTAGTTTTGTGTAATAAAATTGGTTTATTAAAATTGATGGTTGGTAAAAGAAATGTTTTAGGAGATCATTTGCGAGGGGGGAGGCCCAGAATTTTGACTGCCTAGGGCCCTCCACAGCGTTTATTCCAGCACTGGGTACCAGAGGGTTGAAGAGTGTCACAAATTTAGTACCGATGTACCCCTAAAAGAATGAAAGGAAAACACATCTGTTTTTACAGGTGCATGCTGCATATCCTTTCATAGGCAAGTAAAAGATGGCTCACCATGGAAGGAGATGCATATCCAGCTGGGATCTATTGGGTTATTGGCCTATAATATCTGCAGAATTAGAAAGTTTAAACAGTGGCATAGCAAGGGGGGGGCAGTCCCGGGCGGCATGGATTTTGAGGGCGGTGGCCTCCCCCCCCCGCTCTTACCTACGGCCATCGCGGGGCGGTGAACGCAGGATAATCACCAGCACCCCCCCCCCACCCGCTCTGCTGCCAGGAAACAAAAGCAGTTACTGCCACAGGCGGCAAAAGGTCTAGCAACGCCACTGAGTTTAAAGCTTAAATTCCAAAGCACTAAAGACCACAACTAGCAGCCTTCAGCACATCTACATATCAGATACATATCCTGGGATAACCATGAGTAGTTGCATCGGTTTAGGGAAGACATCTGCCAAGAGATGTGTATCTAGGACATAGGCTCCAAAGAAAGTGAGAGATGACTTGTGGTATCTTTACCCTACATTTCCAAGATAAAGACAATTACACTCCTACCTACCTGCATACTCAATGACCAACACAGGCTCTATTTCCCCTGTTTGTCACACAGCTTTATGCCCCTTACAGATTATCAGGTACCTAAGAGGGGGTATGTCACCTGCACTATTAAGGTCCACTGGGGGAATAGGAATCATCACATTGCTGAACTCAAAAGTAGTGGTTATCTATG
Source organism: Calotriton arnoldi (assembly GCA_963921515.1). Lineage (NCBI taxonomy): Eukaryota > Metazoa > Chordata > Amphibia > Caudata > Salamandridae > Calotriton > Calotriton arnoldi. Next base: position 552,285 of record CAWUFW010001839.1, read on the forward strand.
GTAAAGTTTAAAAAGTATTATACACAGTCTTCATGTTCAGAAAAAGCTCCCTAGGATGGAATCTTTGTTGCAGTGGAATGGAAGAAAATAAAGTTCTATCATTGCTTTATGGTCAGCTCAGCATTGCAATGCCCAAAAGAAGTAGAACCCTTATACTAGAAAACACACGTAGCTTGGGCAGATGTAAAAGGATTGGGATGCGGAGGGAAACCAAAGAATCCAGAGGGAAACAGCAGGTGATTGGGTGTGGGACCCATATAAGTGGTAATTCTGGCTGTTCACAGGGGCGTAACACAGGCCACCACAGCCCCTATGGCTCTGTGGGGCCCTGAGGCCTACAGGGGACCCCCTATTCTGCCATAAGCGAATGAATATCTTTAATATATAGGAAATTGGAGGCCCCTTACAACATTCTTGAGTGAGGCCCGTCATTTTGCTTTAAGCCGATGGCTGTTCATTTGCAACTTGTCCAACTAGGAAGGAGAGACTAGAGGGCACTTGAAACAATTTAACTTCAGTTCTGTGGGATTTGCATTTATGTTAAACTTGGGAAGTGGGATAACCCTTACTCTCTGTATGTCAAGCCATTGTTTGCTGAAGAGATCTTGAGTCGGTGAATGACTTGACCACTACATTTCTCATACCGATTTCCCATCCTCACATCACATCCCTTACTAATGTTTCTTTTAAGTTTTCCAATTTCTACACACACCACTCATGCAAAGGTTGATCTGCTTTCTATAGTTTCGTATGTATGGCTCCCACTCCCTTCTCATGAAGCTCTATAAGTACAACGATAGGCTGATGTTGCTTTCTTCGAAGATTTTCCACAAGTACTTCTGCACGGTTATATCTGTTTGACTAAGAATTTCCTTTTTCCCCCACATCCAATCAACTACCTATGTTTTCTTGTGGAAGTGTATTTATATTTTATCTTTATTGTATTGTCTTGTGTTAATCCATATGACGACTTCTTCAGTTGTTATACAAAGCTCGCTGCCCCGTGTCTAGGCAGCACTTTATATATTTTATAAACAAAAATAAAAATGAAGAACCTGATTATGCATGCAGAAGAAGCATGGCTCCAAAATAATAATATCTTGTTTTTAGATTAACCATTATTAGTGTTGCCTATGACATTCACACACAAATCTGAAGACATTGTCTCTGATGCGAGAAGTGGAATCAGGAGTGGCTTTTCCTCAATGGCGGAGGAGTGTCTCCCCACTGGCTCAGAGCCAGCAGGTGAAAAAGAAAACAATATTCTGTCATTGTTTTATTTTCCACCTGCTGGCTGAGCCAGCGTGCATAGGGAGGGGCAGGGCAGGGGCCATGGGATGGGGAAGGGGGGTTGAGGACTGCTTTGTGCACATCTAAGTGCGCATGTGTGTTTGGCCAGCTGTCTTAGGCCGGCCAAACACACATGCCCACTTGGTTATCTGCAACCGGGCTGTATTGAACATCCAGGCTGGAGAAACAGCACAGATCCTGTGCATGAACGTAGCGTCAAATGAGCCCGCTCAGGCCAATTCCCGTGCTGCTCTCATAGTATGAGAGCAGTGCAGGGATTGCACAGGGAGTCTGTGATGCTGCCCCAGTGCCTGCTGGGACAAGGAAGAACACCGAGGCGTAAAGCAGGAGGCGGCCGGCAGCTTTAGGTAAGTTCCTTTTAAAAAATAATATTATTTTCACTTTGTTTTTAAAAGTTTAAGATCGCCCTGATTTGCAAATGTAGGTCACTTTTTTAACTATCTAATTCGCTAATGGGGGGCCACATTTAATTAGGTGCCCGGGCCGTTTTCTGTCTCAGTCCAACCCTGTATGGTGCACTTATAATGTCCAGTCTTTAAAGCGATCATTCGAACCAGACTGCTTCCCCAAAGCTTACTGAGTTTCTTATCTATCGCACAGTTCATTACTTCAATTTATTACATGGATTGGAAAGCTTTGTGCCAGTACTGAAAAGTAAACAATGGCGTTGGAATCATTTGAAACAACGTGGATGGAAATACATAAAAGTGTTCCTTAAGCCTTTTGTTGTTAAAATATGTGGACCGAAAAAATCGAAGAACACTTTATTGCATCAACCAAAACCAACATCAAATCGTCATCAAAAAGAGGTAATGTATATATTTTTAACTTTTTTCATGCACATGCACATATGTGTAGTTGCAGAGTAGACCATGCCACATGTAACCCCTTTCAGCCATTACTGCCTTTTTGGTAACATTACGTTGCATTCTGGGACTTGAAGTGTAGCTTTTACCACTATAGGCACAACAAGCATGTACAATTTCAATAGGTCTGGCTTTTAACCCCTTGCATGCTCGGGACGGCCCCCGGACGTCATGCGTCACGGTGGGCGTGTGCGGAGGACGGCCCCCGGCCGTCCGAACCCCGCCCACTATTCAAATCGCCCGCACAGCGCGAAAATTCGCGCCGCATGGAAGGGGTTAAGGAATGTGTAAGGTAATGCGAAGCATATGTATTTGGGTGGAAGTGATAGAGCACCATGTTCTCGTGAAATTTGTAGGGGTGCATCATAATCACCGTTAGTCCGCACCCGCATATATCTAGACATATATTAATGAGTGCCTAGTAAAATGTAATTTGAATCGCATTATTAGAGTGAATAGGAGAGTAGTTGTGCCATTATAATTATGCAAATGTAGTGCATCATTGAAATACGTATAAAATGATGCATAGATGATTTAGTTCATGTGTAGTTAAAAATGTAGTAGTTACGTGTATGATATTAAGTTGCACGTGTAGTTATTTTTGCATATGAAATGTATGAGCCTATGTTTAAAGAAGTAATTAAGAATTGTGTGTTTAAATTGTGTAAAGGCCTGACTGCATATACGCCAAGGAAAGGCCTGTTCGTTTTTTTATGTTAGCTTATTTTGTAGGCAGAGAGAAGGTGTTCTCTTGGAAAGGCTCTCTGGGCACAGTTGGTAGATTTGTACAGAGGGAAAGTCTGTTGAAATGTATCTTCTGTTGCAGGTGCAAGGACACATGCCTCGTTAGCGAAAGACTGGCTCTTTGTTTTAGGAGTTAGGGTGGTGGGAGGCATTGGGATGGGAGTATACTGGAATGTAGGGATGATACTTTCAGCGGAGAAGGTGCCTGGGACTCAAGGTCGCTGTAACCGTCCTGGATGAAGTAAGAGTTTCGATGGAAAAGTACGAGAAGGAAGACCTGGCCGAAGAGGCGTGACAAGGGCGTGTTCAATTGTATGTGGATTTTGTATTAGGGACAGTGCCCCGAGGAAGGAGAGAGAGGAGGTAGAGGAGACCTGAGAGAAGGGCAGAGAAAGAGATCTATTAGGAAGGAGCATCTTAGAACGAGCTCGAAATGCTAAGTGAGTGCACTTCTTAGGAAGTCTTCACAGCTGACACCTTTTCTTTTACTCTTGCCTGGGGAAATTCGTTAAGTAGGGATGTCACCTTAGTGGTAGAGTAGGGACAGTTTAATGGTTTACGCTTATTTAGGTAAATGAAGAATAATATAGAGATTGGAGCAGTTATTGTTTGTTTAATACTTTTGGAGCTAACGATTCTTCTTATCCTGAGTCGGATGAGACTCCTGCGTAGGATGATGTTTGTATTAGTGCCCATCTATTTCTTTAACCTCGTGTTGAGGTGCTTGCATGTGCAGTTATTCTTGGCTGTAATAAACCCACAAAATTGAATTCGGAGTCAGTGGTCTTTTAAGGTAAACTGGACTCTAAATTGTTGCATAACCGAAATGGATTTTCGCCCTTCACACTATTCAGCAGGTAAAAAGATTCTGGCGACCTGAGGATTCTTATTGATGGTGAGATAAGATAAGAATCCCACTTTATCAGTTGGTAGCAGAGTAGGATGGTTTCCTCTGATAGTAAGGGGAGATCTAGATTAGGATAAGAGATTATTTGCCCCATAGAGCCCGAGTGATGATGATCCAGTGGATTGGAGAGCGACGGCAGTCGATGAAAACTGACGGAGAGTGACGGTGCGGCGGAAGTAGCAGTTCGTGGTAGAGTGAGTATGAACAGGGTGATGCTTGTTAGATTGCGGTGTTTAATTGTTGTGCGATGTCTTGCGGAGTTGGAATGAGAGTCGTGTGATTGAGGATCGGACCGTGAGCGTGCGCGGGGCCGAGAGATTTGATTCGATATCCCGGGATAATAGATTGTGGTGTAGAAGACACCCAGAGCTGAGATTGTTGACCAGAGGTTGTGGGAGTCATGAGACGTCGTTGATTAACCCACTGAAGATAGGGAGCATATGTGTGAGTGTGTGAATAACCAACGCTGGTCGTAGGTTGTTGTGTGCAGAACATTGAGTGTTTGGATCTTATCGATTGTGTCAGAGGTGATTGTCCGGTCGTTCACGGACAGACAGTTGCCAGATTGAGGTCAACAGTTTCGAGAGGCTGTTCGGTCATTGGTAGACCGACAGTCAGAGAGGTGATTGTCCGGTAGGACAGACAGTTACTTCAGAGTGTGATTGGGACACGTGCGAGCGAGAAAGGGTGAATTGAGAAGGAGGGGAACTGCTGCGAGTGGAGGAAGAGTGACGTCAGACAGTGCCGCCCTGCGATAGGCCAGTTGGTGTGAGCCGCGCTGGCATTGGTGGATTGAAATCAGGAAGTAAAAGCGAAATTTTGTGTGGGAACGGAAATCTGCTTCATCATGAAATGTTTTAAAGTTTTACGAGAACTCTGTAGAGGTGATAGACATGTGGTTACTCGGGGAGGAGAGGAAGCCCCTCCCGAGGATACGCCAGCACATTACATGGCTAAGAATGTAGGATTACACACTATAATTTGGCTTGAGAATTGGCATAAAATGACAGAAGGAGAAGGAGAATTGACTTTCCCACGCTATGGTACTTTCAGGTTGGAAGTGTTATATCAGTTGAAATCTGTGATGTCTTCCTTGCGACCACTACCTAGACCTACACAGTTTGAGGCGCTACATGCATGGATTAGAGCAGCGTATGACAGGAAGAGAGACAAAAGCCAGGAAAGGGTGAAGAAGTCGATCAGGGCATTTCAAGATGCGAGATGGGATGCACTGGAGAAAAGGTGGAGAGTGGAAACAATCGAGGGGGATAGATTATATCCGTTGATGGAGGAAACGGGAGGCACGCAGGAAAAGAGTGCAGAGGAAGATGACAGTGATACGGATGATAGCTTGTTAGACAGACTGCTGTCAGAGAGACCACCTCCATTGAATCCAGAATATAGCGAAGGAAATTCGATTGTGGCAGGAGGGATGGGCGAGTCACAGAATCAGACAAATGTGAGAGTAGTGGGAAAGATCTCCACAGGAACGGAGGGAGTGGGAACCCAGTCTTCCATGGGGAATATGTGGTTGCCGGACTCCCTGACGGTGCCTGTCACCATTGGTCCCATAGTATCAGTGTATGACCCAGACCGAGTAAGTGAAGGAAGTCTAATACAGACGACAGGGAGAGAGGGGATCAGCGGTGGAGGGAATGGAGCAGAGGTACAAATGGTCCGTTCTCCGAAGCCCATAGAAGCGAGCACGCCACTGCCAGCCACCGCAGACTCCTCTAGTGGACAGGTGGATGTGAGACCGGTAAGACCAGGGTCTTTGATCGAGTCCAGGTCAGCTTTGAGAATGTGGGTACCACCTGTAAAGAATCAGAGCGATAGAATGCCAGGAGATGTGGAGCAAGACAACTTAGGAAACAGACCAGGTTCCAGGAATACGATAGAAGAGAGCAAGCCATGAGAACAAAGCAGTGATTATGACGAGCGGAATGGTGCGGCTTGTCAAGAAATGTTGAGGAGTGCCGTGAAGGCAAGGTTGCTGGATGTAGTGAGACTAAAGGCAGAGGTAGATGAAATGATTAGTGGGAACCTGCCTTTGGAGAGAATAGAGATCTATGAGCCAGACAAGCTGCTTTTTGTAGCAAAGGATGTGACTCATAAAGCGAGGGCCGCACATGAGAAATTGACAGAATTAGCCAAGAAATATGAGGTGGATATGAATAAAATGAAATCGTTGCAAGGATCCCATAGGTTGCAATATAGTGATCAAGAGCTGGAGGAGAAAAGGGTCACAGGATTAAGGACGCATACTAAAGACCTGATTGTAGGGATGCGTATATGGATAATGCTAAACAAATGGGAGGATAGGTGGTCGAAGAAGAGGATTGCCAAAAAGACTGTAGGAGAAACGCCGCCTCCGGGGGGAGGGATGATGGGCGTAGGGAATTATCCTTTACGAGAAGTACAGAACGGAGGGTACGTGCATGTGCCATGGAGTAGAGGTGACTTGGCTGCATTTACAAATGATTTTCCTCGGCTGAGGGAAAGACCGGTAGAGTGGTACAAACAGGTCGAGCGTTTTGTTAAAATTTCGAAGGTATTGTGGATTGATTTGAACACCTTGTTTGATATAGTGGTACCAGGAGATTTGTGGACAGCTTGTAAAATTGCAGTTGAGTGGCCGACCTTCAAACCTGAAAGGGATGCTGTTACAAATGGTCCGTCACCTATAGTCATGAAAAAGTTTGAACAAGTGATTACATGGTTGAAGTTGAAGATCTCGCCTCAAGACATTGATTGGGTTAAGATAGATCGAACTGTGCAGGAACCCAAGGAGACAGTGCATGAGTATTATGAAAGACTCCTGCAAGCTTTTAAACAGTATAGTGGACTAGATACCTTAGACCCCAAGGATATGGGACAGTTTGTCTCAAAGTTTGTCTTAGGATTGAGATCAGAGGTTAGCCTCATGATACAGCACCATTTGATCTGTTGGCAGAACAAGCCGGTAGATGAAATCTTGCGGTATGCGAGGTACTGTAGTGATGAAGTAGACTCAAAGCACCGGAAGCTGAAGGACAAACTGATGCTGGTCCAGATGCAAACAGCTCAGGTCCAGCCTAGCGGAGGGACGCTGGGAAGAAGACAGGGAAACTACCAAGGGAACCAAAATGGGCAAGGTCAGGGAAAAGGGAAACCTATAGATCCCAAGACGGGGATGGATGTGGCGACATTAAAGAAGACCACTGCGTGTCATCTTTGTCATCAGATTGGACATTGGAAGCGCGAGTGTCCCTTGAACCCAGCCAATCAGGTGCAGCAGGAGGCAGAAGTGGTTCAGGTACCCGTGCCGGAGGTAGTCAATACTGTGACGAGGCCCAGATCGACGAAAGGGGGGACGTTTAACCCACAGGTGCAGGTTCCCCAGCCACCGAGAATTTTGCAAGGAATGCGGACTTACCAGCAGATGCCTTTTTGAAGGGTATGATGAGTACAGCCCAGACCCGTTAGCCTGACAGTGCCTGAGGGGGGGGGGAGACTGCACACTTGGAGCAGTCTTGGAGGTAGACCAGAGAGGACCTTTTGTGGAGGCAGACATTGATGGTCATCCTACCACTCTTTTGGTTGACACTGGTGCTACCCGGTCTACTGTGAGATCAGCAGTAGTCCCCAACCTACCCCTCTCGGGACAATCAATCCAAGTTGTTGGAGTGTCGAACAAGAGGATAACTAGCCCATTGACCGAACCGATTCCAGTGAGCATAGGCTCTTTCCGAGCTAGACACCAGTTTGTGGTGTGCGATACGAGTCCAGCTTGTCTGTTAGGAAGAGATCTATTGTGTAAATTGAATTGTACTATCTATTGCACACCTAGGGGAGTGGAGGTTCAGACGAAGGATGACGATGCTACCTTCAAAGTTGCCAATCAGCACTTGTGTATAGAAATGTACCCTGTGGTGACAGTGGAGGAACTTCTACTAGATCTGAGGAATTGTGTGTCACAAGAGGTGTGGGATTTCACGGGAGAAGAGATGGGACTGATCAAGGGGGTTGAACCTGTACAGATCCAGGTTAAGCAGAATGCCGTATTCCTTAGGACGCCCCAGTACAATCTGTCACCTGAGACGATTGCAGGGATTAGACCTGTAATCGAGTCTATGGTCAAGCAAGGCATCCTGAAGGAGATAAGAGGTAGCCCATGTAATTCACCTATCATGGGACTACAGAAACCGAGCGGGAAGTTCAGGATCGTGCAAGACCTGCGAAAGTTCAACACGATAGTTGTCCCATGTTGTCCAGTGGTACCGAATCCATCAGTGATACTGTTTCAGATCCCATGCAAAGCCGAGTGGTTTACTGTCATTGATTTGTGTCAAGCATTCTTCTCGATACCGCTCCACGAAGAAAGCCAATTTCTTTTTGCTTTCTGGCTGGAAAATCGTGTGTTAACGTGGTGTCGTATCCCTCAAGGGTATACAGAGAGTCCATCGATCTTTAATCAGATCTTGAAGAAGAATCTTGAGAGTCTCATATTGCCACAGAACTCAGTTCTTGTGCAGTACATAGATGACCTACTCGTGGCATCAGAAACAGAAGATGCTTACAGGATAGACACGATAGCCCTAGTGAATCATTTGGCAGAGAATGGACACAAAGTGTCTCCGAACAAATTGCAGCACTTTCTGAACGAAGTACAGTACTTGGGTCACAGATTAGAAAAAGGCAAGAGGAAGGTGTCACCAGATCGAATTGAGGCAATAATGAACATGGCAGTGCCCACCACTCAGAGGGAAGTCAGGATGTTTTTGAGAATGGTCGGCTATTGTCGTCAGTGGATTCCAAATTTTTCCTTGAGAGCAAAGCCTTTACAGAGGCTCACGCACAAGGATGTGAGTGATCCGGTACCATGGGACGAGGAGTGCTTGGTGTCATTCCTAAGACAGAGAGAAGATTTGTGCAGTGCACCAGCTTTGGGAATGCCCGATTACAACAAGGCCTTCTCACTGTTCTGTTGCGAGAGAGAAGGTTGTGCATTAGCAGTCTTAGCTCAGAATCATGGAGGTGTCCGTAGACCAGTTGCTTATTTTTCAGCTACTCTAGATCCAGTAGCTTCTGCATTGCCCGGATGTCTAAGATCCGTTGCTGCAACAGGTGTCAGCATTGAAAGATGTGAAAGCATTGTAATGGGTCATCCTCTGACAGTTTATGTGCCACACTCTGTTGAATTGTTAATGACCAGAACTAAGACTCAGCACCTAACGAATAACAGGTTAACGAGGTATGAGCAAGTCATACTTGCCGCAGAGAATGTGACTCTGAAAAGGTGCTCCGTCTTAAACCCTGCGACATTAATGCCCATACCGAATACAGATGATGAAGATTGTGCGGACCATGATTGTCTTGATGTGACTGAACTGTGTACCAAACCGAGACCTGACATTGTCGATGAACACTGACTGACCCAGATGAAATTTTCTTTGTCGATGGTTCATGCCTAAGAGACAGTGTTGGTCAACTGAGAGCAGCGTTTGCTGTATGTACCATTTCAGGAGTGGTTGAAGCCGCTTGCCTAGAAGGAGTACACTCCGCGCAGGTAGCTGAGATCATCGCCTTGACTCGTGCCTGTTTGGCTGCTGATCAAATCCGAATCACGATCTACATGGACAGCCAGTATGGGTTCGGTGTGGTTCATGACTTCGGACAGTAATGGTCACAGAGGGGATTCTTGACATCATCTGGTTCACCCATTAGGAATGGAGAACATGTAAGACAACTGCTAGATGCATTGCAATGTCCGAAGGAAATCGCAGTTGTAAAGTGCACTGCGCATGGAAAGGGGGATGATTTTGTTTCCTTGGGAAATAACTATGCTGATGAAGTTGCCCGTTTCTGTGCAGAACAAGGATGCATATTTACAGAGGGTTACACAGGAGAGAGCCAAGAAAGAACCGAGCTCAACATGATGTTGGCCATGGCAGACACTTGGGAGGAACTCAAGCGCCTGCAGGATGAAGTTTCAGACCAAGAACGGAATGGATGGGTCAGAGCGGGATGTGAAAGAGAGGATGTGGATGTTTGGGTTTCCAGTGATGGGAGGGCGGTATTGCCAGAGAATCTGCTGAGCCCGATGGCGAGACTAATACATGGACTGATACATCTTGGTAGAGATGCAATGATGCATGTGTTTAGACAGACGTGGTATAACCCATGATTTCGTGCGATTGCTGAAGCAGTTTGTCAGAGGTGTGTTACGTGTCAACAGATGAATGCTGGAAAGAAGACTGTGGTCACATTGAGTCACATTGGAAGGTCAGGAGGACCCTTCAATAGGATGCAGCTAGACTTTGTAGAGATGCCCAAGTGCAATGGGTTGAGGTACATTTTGGTGGTGGTGTGTGTATTCTCACAGTGGGTGGAGGCTTACCCAACACGCAAGTGTGACACCCTCACAGTGGCTAAGTTATTGCTGAGGGAACTCATCCCGAGGTTTGGTTTTCCGACCTCTTTGGAATCGGATAGAGGAACACACTTCCACAGTGAAATCATGAAGCTGCTTTGTGCTGCATTGAATGTTGATCAAAGATTACATTGCAGTTATCAACCAGAGGCTTCTGGGATAGTGGAACAGGTTAATGGAACTTTGAAGGCAAGAATGGCAAAAATGTGTTCATCAACGTCTCTGAAGTGGCCTGACGCCCTGCCGCTTGTGCTTATGAGTATTCACAGTGTCCCCGACAGGAGAACTGGGTTGTCTCCCCATGAGATCTTGATGGGGAGGGCAATGCGGTTGCCAGCAGTACCAGCTACAGCTTTGATAAACATCACTGATGACTTGATTCTCGATTACTGTAAAGGACTATCTGATGTGGTCCGTTCTGTGTCCCATCAGGTGCAAGCTGCAGCTGTTCCGGCCTCGAGTGATCTGTGCCACGACCTGTGTCCAGGCGACTGGGTGCTTGTCCGAAAGCACGTGAGGAAGAGCTGTCTGGACGTTCGGTGGCGAGGCCCGTACCAGGTAATACTGGTAACGAACACAGCAGTGAAGTGTGGAGGATTGCCGAACTGGGTGCATGCTTCCCATACCCGCAGAGTTTCAGCACCCTCGGAAGAAACAGCTCCTCTCGTGAATGAAAATCCAGCTGATGTGGCAGGGCCACATGAGAGGACAAGTCAAGCTGTGAGAGCCGCTGATGCAGCTGGTTGTGCACCAGAGCAAGCTGAAGAGGGTCCCGACAACCAGAACCTCGACTCTGACTCGGATGACAGAGGTGTTGTTGTGGGTGGTGTAGAGTCAAATTCAGCAGAAGAAGGAAGTGGTGCACAGGGTATAGAGGGGGAAAGCGGAAGAACGACCAGAACTGAGGAGGCTTGGCCAGAGAGACAGAGACGACTGAACCTGAGGTTGACACCCGAAAGAGATCTTGCTCCAGTGTCTGAAACGTCTGAATCGGAAGTGAGTGATGGAGAGCAGACTCAAGAGGGTCGGAGGAGGTCGAAAAGAATGAGAGTACCTTGCCAGAGATACGCTACCCCGGAGTGGACTTACACAGTGACTAATGCCGGGGGTAGTGAGTTCGGGGAGGCTGAGGTCCGTGCAGGTGGTCAGCAAGAGCCCGAACGTGGTGTTGAAGGTGGTGCTGTTAGTGCGAGGGCTCGAAGTCGAAGGAATACTGACCCTCACGGTTCCGAATCCCCGCTTCTGAGTAAAGTCCGAGAATTGGTTCTGCATCGACTCGAATTTCCGTCATTTGGATTTGAGCCGCCTTCACATGAAATGATAATTCTTCGTCTTGAACTTTTGTATCATGTTCTAGAAGCGCTTGCAGCTGATCTTATTGTGGATTGAGTATAAACTGGAAGAAGAATAAACTTAGGGACTTTCCACTGAAGAAGAACGAGAGCTTAGGGAAGTCTTTTTCTGGACTATGTAAATAAGAAACAGTAGTCGAAAGGGGGATTTCCAGAGGTTTCGGAGTGTTGCTTGAACGGGTTAAGCAAGTTCGTGTGGAGGAGACAGAGACTTTTGAGTGTTCGTTGCTGAAGTCCAGAACTTTGAGAACTTTTGAGATCATGGAGGCTGGAGATCCACATCGTAGATCCAAATTGATTCTAGGCACATTTATAGGGGGTGTGATAGTTTCTATAATCATAGTAGTTGTAGTTTCATATGTGGTTCCACACGAGCTAGCAGTGAAGGGGGTGCCAGGGACTCCAACACCCACTACACCTAGCAAAAAGGAGGGAAACATAGGAGACCACAGAGCTTTGCTAATAGAAGAGAGTCGTAGGTTGCATGTAGATTAATGCGTCTAGAAGTGATTTTAAGCTTAACGTGTATGCCAAGCTGCTATATGAGTATGTAGATGCGATGGATGCAAAAGATTGTTATGTGTGTATGCAGTTGCCAGCTTCAGTGGATAAGGGTATTAGATATCACCATCTTCCACTGACATGGAATTTCGTGTAGTTTGTTATTGAGCGTGTTTTATGGGAGAGGTCACTATGAGTACTTCTTTTCCAACTATGATGCCGTGCTTTCAGAGGTTCCTGCCCATAAACATTTGAACACGTATGATTATTACAAGGCGGAAGATAGACTTGGAAAGTACTTCATACCGACTTCGACTTTAGATACAGCTTATGCCCATAGACATACTTTAACATGTGCATTAACAGAAGTAGAGAAGAAGTTTGTAGATCAGGTAGAAGATAGATATAGAATGTTAACACAAACACGTCACACTGGAGATAGTCCTGTAGATTGGACAGACGATGAGAGATTGCACCGAACAAAAGGAAGTTATGGTCCTATAAAATTGGATATGGGCCAAAGGGGAAAGTTGTGTGTGAGACGTGTGCAGACCTATTATGATAAGGTCTCTGTGGGACAGAGCGAGTGTGATCATGTTTTCACTATGGAGGATTCAGCAAAGAATTTTCTGCAAGGTCCTGTACAAGTGACACCTACGGTGTATTTTGTGTGTGGAAGGAATGTTTATGTGAGGTTGCCAGCGAACTGGTATGGTACATGTTACTTGGGAATAATATTTCCAAAGATCTACCATGCAGAGGATTTGGAGCTTTTGGAAGGTGGAAAGCATTCAAGAGTGAAGAGAGGTACGAGTGCAGGAGCTGTAGTAGGAGATATCTTTGGAGCAATGATACCAAGTTTGGGAGTGATCTTGAATGATGTGAAGATCCGGAGATTGGCGACTGTGGTTGATGAATTATCAATGAATACAGCAAAGTCGTTGATACTTGTGGATGGAGAGATGTTGTCGATAAGGACAATGGTTTTGCAGAATCGTCTTGCTTTGGATGTCCTATTGGCAAAAGAGGGCGGAGTCTGTAAAATGTTGAAGGTTCAAGAGTGCTGCACTTATATACCAGACCACAGCAAGGATCTGGAGAAATATATAAGTAACATCACTACGATCCATTCGAAAATTGCGGATTTGACTGAAGAGGGAGTTTGGGAGAAAGTTGGCAAAGGATTTGGTCAAGTGGGAAGCTGGTTTGCGAATTTGGGAAAGGGATTCCTTGGCTATGTTCTGAGACCTCTCATTATTGTGGTGGTTTGTGTGGTTTGTCTGTGGGGTTTGATCAGAGCATACAAGTGGTATCGAGCAGACAGAGCTGAGAGGGCTTTGAGAGAAAATGAGACGAGAATGGCTAGACTGCAGGACAGTCACTATCGAAATATTAAGAGTTTGGAGAGATTCCGACGGGGGAGAATGGCAACAAGTTCTGTTTAGGCCGGTACTTTCTCCAAGGGAGTTGTAAAGATGTGATGACAGGAGTCATCAAAGGGGGGAACTGAAAGAGCGCCATGTTCTTGTGAACTTTGTAGGGGTGCATCATAATCACCGTTAGTCCGCACCCGCATATATCTAGACATATATTAATGAGTGCCTAGTAAAATGTAATTTGAATCGCATTATTAGAGTGAATAGGAGAGTAGTTGTGCCATTATAATTATGCAAATGTAGTGCATCATTGAAATACGTTTAAAATGATGCATAGATGATTTAGTTCATGTGTAGTTAAAAATGTAGTAGTTACGTGTATGATATTAAGTTGCACGTGTAGTTATTTTTGCATATGAAATGTATGAGCCTATGTTTAAAGAAGTAATTAAGAATTGTGTGTTTAAATTGTGTAAAGGCCTGACTGCATATACGCCAAGGAAAGGCCTGTTCGTTTTTATGTTAGCTTATTTTGTAGGCAGAGAGAAGGTGTTCTCTTGGAAAGGCTCTCTGGGCACAGTTGGTAGATTTGTACAGAGGGAAAGTCTGTTGAAATGTATCTTCTGTTGCAGGTGCAAGGACACATGCCTCGTTAGCGAAAGACTGGCTCTTTGTTTTAGGAGTTAGGGTGGTGGAAGGCATTGGGATGGGAGTATACTGGAATGTAGGGATGATACTTTCAGCGGAGAAGGTGCCTGGGACTCAAGGTCGCTGTAACCGTCCTGGATGAAGTAAGAGTTTCGATGGAAAAGTACGAGAAGGAAGACCTGGCCGAAGAGGCGTGACAAGGGCGTGTTCAATTGTATGTGGATTTTGTATTAGGGATAGTGCCCCGAGGAAGGAGAGAGAGGAGGTAGAGGAGACCTGAGAGAAGGGCAGAGAGAGAGATCTATTAGGAAGGAGCATCTTAGAACGAGCTCGAAATGCTAAGTGAGTGCACTTCTTAGGAAGTCTTCACAGCTGACACCTTTTCTTTTACTCTTGCCTGGGGAAATTCGTTAAGTAGGGATGTCACCTTAGTGGTAGAGTAGGGACAGTTTAATGGTTTACGCCTATTTAGGTAAATGAAGAATAATATAGAGATTGGAGCAGTTATTGTTTGTTTAATACTTTTGGAGCTAACGATTCTTCTTATCCTGAGTCGGATGAGACTCCTGCGTAGGATGATGTTTGTATTAGTGCCCATCTATTTCTTTAACCTCGTGTTGAGGTGCTTGCATGTGCAGTTATTCTTGGCTGTAATAAACCCACAAAATTGAATTTGGAGTCAGTGGTCTTTTAAGGTAAACTGGATTCTAAATTGTTGCATAACCGAAATGGATTTTCTTCCCTTCACACTATTCAGCAGGTAAAAAGATTCTGGCGACCTGAGGATTCTTAGTGATGGTGAGATAAGATAAGAATCCCACTTTATCAGAAGCAAAGAGCTATAGAATAATAAGGGTGTAGGTTAAAAGGTCAGGTGACAGTTACATTATCAAGCCAGACCCACAAATCCATGTAGGTTAATGACTGCCCTCCTCCCATCTGTGCTGCTGGCAAACAGAGACAAACACCATAAATTAGCTTGTTACCTAAGATACTTTTACAGCATTACGATGTCATGTGTGTTCCCCTAAAAGTTCAAGCTCAGGCTGCTGGATAAATAAACAAAATGATCACAGCTGGTGGAGGGCAAGCACTTTTTTTTGTGGAAGCATATAAATTCTGCCCAATCGAAACATGTGATCCTGGCTCCCATCATGTGGGCGGAGCCAAAGCCCCTCTCCAGTGGTACTCACATAATTGTCTGGCGAAAGCTGCGCTGTTAGACAAGACCATAAAAATCGCAGGATGGCAAATGATAATGGTAAGGTGTCACAAAATGGAAGCCCCATGCTGCTTTACCAATGTGCATATTTGTGAGTTGTCTGTGTCTTGCATATGACTCTGTGTGTGAAATGTGTGCAAGGACGCCTGTACAAAACAGCAACAAATACTTTTCAGCTCTTCTAAACCAACCATCCAAACACATTACGAAGAAAGGCAGAAAAGGTTACACTTTGTCTTCCAACATTTCAGCTAAGAGTGGCATATTTGGTCTCCATATTTTGTTTGCATCCTGGCACTTGTAATCCTGCATTTACAAAGGGGAAAGGACTGTATGAACTGCTCTCACTTGCAATGGGGCACCTGGAGACTTCCTTGGCACACCTATAACACACTGATGTGTGCCCACTATTGTACATGAGCAAGTGCCTCCAATGAATTATCACCCTGCTTCCTTGTGATGTTGGTAAGTGACGCTTCCAGGTGATCCTGCATTCCTACTCCCATATGAACTAAACTAATTCTATACGTCCTGGAAAAAATAAAATGCAGCCAAAATGTGGCCTTGCTGCTGTTCATTGATGCAGAAAAGGCCTTTTATAGGGTGCAATTGGCATTTCTGACAATAATCCAATTTGATTGGGTCACAGATTTAAGGCAGGGCTGCTGAGTGGCTATTCTCCCAATCCAACCCTAGAGACAAGGAGATAATGTGCCTTGGGTCGGTAGCAGAGGACTGCGTAAAGACTGCGGTAGAAATTATAAGTAAATGCAGTGAAGAGCGTGTTCACCTACCCTTCGCTCTGCTCGCCCGGAGGTGTAGGTTGGATTGGGAGACCTTAATAGGTTTATACAGTGTAGGTACTTTTTAAAGTACTTCCCTATTTAGTCGCTTTTTGGAATCATTTGATATTGCAACCTCATGCACCTAGCCCTGACTAAGGGTAGGGATACTTATTATTATTTTTTGGTTCTGAAGAAATGCCGCAGATCTCTCCTAGACCTCTGAGGCGTGAAACATGTCGATCTGCACATATTGAGGGATTGCCATTCTTCATAATTAGAGTTGACAATCCACACATTAATTTTTTAACCCTACCAAGGGGACCCTTGATTAACTATATCTCACGGTACCCCCTAGGTAGTTTTAACTCACCTCTTCTTACCATCCCACTCACCCCACATATTCGCATTCATCATCACAGCTATGTACAAAAGATTTTCTCCAAAGAGCCCTCTCACAGGGCCCGTGGGAAATTGCAGCACTGGCCCAATGAGGAGCTAAGCCCGATGATGAAGCATGGTGTGTGAGGGCACTAGCTTCCAATAAGGAAGACTTCCTCCCTCCCGCCATTATCCAGTGGCGTAGCTAGGGGGGGGCGAGGGGGGCGGACCGCCCCAGGCGGCACGAGCTTTCCCCCTTCCCCCCGCACTTGCCGTCGCGGCTGCAGGAATCGGCCGCTACCCGCCCCCCCCCCCGCTCTTCTATCATTTTGCCGAGGGCGGCAAACGCAGGGGCCGCCACGGGCAGCCTAAGGCCTAGCTACGCCCCTGATTTATGTAGGGACTTTTTATGTTTCTATTTATACTTACCCTGTCCCTACTAAAAATATTAGGGTACCTCCCTTTTTGTTTCTTACATTCTAGCTACGCCCCTGCCATTATCCAACCAACCACATCTTTCGTAGGAACAGTTACCTGCCTAGTGTTTTTGTACTTCTTGGGAGCAAGGGTTCTGGACCTTTTAATAGCTCCCTGCCCCCCCCCCATGTGATTGATATAGTGAAGTGATGTCACTGACTCTTGTAATTTTTATGAAACATTGCTGACATCGGATGGTCTTTCGAAAAGACAACGCTGTGCGATGAGAGCACCGGGCCAAAAGACTGGTTGGGGTTTAGACATGTAATTGTGTGAGCAGTTATCGACACCCACTGCTCGCCACCAGCACCACAAAAAACATAAACAACAATGTCCGTTTTCAGAGATAATTCAGAGGTTTTCGAACGGAATGTACAACCCGAGAAACTCTCTCTGAAGCCTTGACATAACCTCAAGCCATCGATTTATTATGGGATAAAACACATAAATATTTTTTTTTGCAGTTTTTATAAAGCGCAAACTCGACCCGAAGGTATTGGAGTGCTTTACATGAGCACCAGTTACATTACACAAGGACACCATATTGGCTGCAAACGGGACTGAAATGTGCATATTTGAGAATATCAACGTTTAACTAGTTTGTGAAACACTGAAAACACGAAGAGTAAAATAATTTACTACCTTCTAAAGGGAGCTTTGTGCATGGGCTTCATTGTATTCATTTATATCATTTCTAAATGAATGATTTGAGAAAAACATATAGACACTCTGGTTTACCCACACTCTACACACAGTGTAAGCAGCATTCTTGAAAGATGATTAAAAAATGTTAAAACACTTCAAATAAGCAATGGAGTAATAGGGGCTGTGCTAAAATCCCAATCTCTGTGTATTTGTGTCTGTTGAGGAGCTCAGGCAACAGGGAAATCTGACACTGGCCAGACCAAAGGGCTAGCATGATAAGCTCCATATGAGCACCTTGAGTGTAGGATACCACAGCTACAGACATTATAGAAATATAACAGTATTTGCTGTAGAGAACCATAGACATAGAAGACGCATATCAAGCTCCTGCAGTTGGATGCGGTATTTTTTATTGTTAAAACAAGAGAAATCAAAATGGTTTGATAATAATAACAGCTGCTAATAAACAGCACAAAAGTACTCTGGGGTCAGATGTGAATAGCAAGTGTATCAATTCAATGAGCTGAGTTTTCAGCTAAATCAAATCCTTATTCAACCCTCTACAAAGACTGATTAATGACTTGCATGCCGGGTTCTTGTGTCAAACATTATGGGCCACATGTATCAAAGTTCCATGTTGCATTCCCCAAATAGCGAATTTTAGGTCATCACTATTTAGGGATTGCAAAATGGTATGTAAGAAAATGCCGATTCCCTACTAGCGATTCCCACAGAGTCGCAATCGCAATTTGGGAATAGCTATTAGGATATGGTACTCCATTCGTTCCTATGGGTCTAAATGCCCATAAGTGCAAATGGTTTTGCATTACCTAATTTGCGATTACCTAATTGGTAATTGCAAATTAGGAAATGCAAAATCAAGGATGCCCAAGGCCCCAATTAAAGCACCCCCAAAAACAATTTGCACATGTAAAGTGCACACATGCCCTAGGGGCATGTGTGCCATACATGGCACTTTGAAAAATGCATTTTTTGTGCGTTTTCAAAATTTGCACATGGTTATCATCGACTTGGAGTTGATGGTAATAGCATTTCCTAAATGCCCAGTGTGCATTTAGGAAATGCTTTGTACATGTGCTTAGGGAATCGCAAATTGCGATTCCCTCTTTGGAGTCGCAATTTTAGGTAATCGCAAAAATTTTCGATTACCTACAATGCACTGCCAAAGCCTTTCATACATCTTGAAAGGTTATTTTACATCCAAAAACAGTCGAATTTACCGTTTGCAAATGCAAAATAGGTTGATACATGTGGCCC
Organism: Calotriton arnoldi; assembly: GCA_963921515.1. Lineage (NCBI taxonomy): Eukaryota > Metazoa > Chordata > Amphibia > Caudata > Salamandridae > Calotriton > Calotriton arnoldi. The sequence goes on from CAWUFW010001839.1 coordinate 571,187, forward strand.
TTCGTCTCTAAAATTATTAATCAAATAAAAGGAACACTTGTTCCTCATTGTCAATGATTTACTTGTCTCTTAGCTTGGAAAACATTCATTTAGTCCTTTGCGCACTAGTGAGGAGTTGGTGCACGTTTCTTGTTTCTGCCACCACACGCCTTTTGTGAACTTTGTAATGGAAGCACCCAGGCATGAATATTTAGGATTTGGCAGAGTTTCAAAGGTGTTCTTTCTCCTTCTGCACTGTGAGTAAAGGTGCAAGCAAAGGAGACTGCGCTGAGGGTAGATTCCGGGCTTTCCATCCAGTGTAAACACCACCTGACCATGCCACGCGACTCTGCAAACTGAAACCAGGCCAAGCCGAGCTGAGCCCTGCCAAACACCACTGAAAAGCACAATATCTGGCTAGGCCACGTATTCAAAACCAAATGAAACGGCCAGGGCTGCCAGAGATGTTTTCTCAAATTCCAAAGAACGTGTATTGCTGTCAGTCTGTTGATTCTAGGGAAGCAGGCATCAGAATACATTGGCCCTTTCTCTGACTTTTACTTGCAAGGGTGGGACTAGGCGCCCGCTTCAGCAATTGGATTTGTTGCACCTACACAGGTCCCACAGCATCAGTGATGGTCAATGGCCTGCTGTCCAGACCCTTTAACATACTGAGGGGAACAAGGCATGGGTGCCCATTGTCCCTACTTTTATTTGCTCTATATTTGAAGCCCCTAGGGGAATGTATTCGTGGGAACCCCCTGATCAAGGGCATTACTATGGGACATCAGGAACATAAAATCTCTCTTTATGTAGATGATGTTATGCTTGCGATTGCAGAACCCCGCTCTTCTCTGCCATCACTCCTGTTAGAGTTGGAGGCCTTCGGCAGGGTCTCTGGCTTTAAGGTTAACTTACAGAAATCCCAGGCTCTCAACCTCACTGTACCACAGGGTAATAGAACCCAGCTGGAGAGCCTCTTCTCACTCCATGGGAGACTCCAGGGACCCAATACTTAGGTGTTCAAATTCACTCTACCGTAGAAAAGACAGTGAAACGTAACTACGCAGCTTTGCTGGTGAAAGCATGCTCAGGTAGGCAATCCTGGCGGGGGTGGTCCAATATCTTAGGTGGGTGAGATAGCAGCGATCAAGATGACTCTTCTTGCGCTGATCCTCAATTTAATGCACGTCCTTTCCCTGCATCCACCCCCATATGTACTTAAGAAACTCCAGCATCTGATTGAAACTTATATGTGGGATGGCAACAGAGCGTGCATAGCCAGAAAACATGCCTTCCTACTCGGGGTGGAGGGAGGGCTGGGTATTCCTCATCTAACGTGCTACAATCAAGTGGCAGAGTTAAGATATATGGTGGAATGGAACAGGCTTTGCACAGAAAAGCACTGGTGCTTTATAGACCAAGCGATCGCCGGCATACATAGATGGAAAATACCATGTGTAGGAAACTAGGATCTGCTTTTATGGTTACCCCCACTTTTTGCCTGATGCTAAGCTGTTATTGACTAGTCTGACTGGGATCCTGCTAATCAGGACCCCAGTCTATCTGCTTTCTCCCTCAAATTGTTATGTACAGGACTTAGGTACATCCCAGATTGGATACTGTGGTACCCTTATCAGTCCCTAGTATATGGTACGAAGGTACCCAGGGCATAGGTACCCCAGAGGTCCCCCATGGGCTGAAGCCTGTATTATGCCACCCATGGGAAACCATTGAAACTGTAACTACAGGCCTGCCATTGCAGCCTGTGTAAGCTGGTGCTAGCACCACTCACGAAAGATATAGGTTTTCTATATCTAGGGTCACTGCACTTAAAACCTATGTCACCCCTATAGCAGGCCTTATCAATCCTGAAGGCAGGGTGCTTGGTTCTAAGTGCGAGGGTGCCCCTGCATGAGCAGGACACCCCTACAGCCTACGGAGTCCATTCTCCTGGGTTGTAAGTGAAACAGCCATATACTATGTAGAGGGGCACCGCGTAATTACGCGATGACCATCTCGAAATTGGCTGAAATGAATCCTATCATGTGTGGTATCATGTTGGAATCATACCCCACACCATAAACTGTGTGAGGTATGATTCCAAGCACTGGAAGAGCCCTCCGTTAGGCTCTCAGTGCTCCCGGTACCAGTCTTCTAGATCCGGACAGCACAACATGGCTGCTGCCGACCAGAGACACGATTCTGCTCTCCTGCTGCTGAGCCAAGCTCGAGCAGGGGAAGGCAGAACAATAGGTATCCTGTCACAGGGTGGTGTGACCACTTCCCAGACAGGATTTAGTGTATTGGGGCCGGGTGGGTGCGCTTGCCAGCGCCACTCAGTCTGCATGAGGGGCACATTTGGTGTCCCCATGCATAGTCCACTTCAAACCAGCTCTGGGAGCCGTTGGCTCCCGCTCTGGTGCAAAACTGGACAAAGGACATGGAAGTAACCTCCCCCCTGTCCAAACCCTCCCCTGGGAGGGTTCCATGAATCGTCCCAACCCTTTCCTTAAGGTACTTAAGGGCTTACCTGAGGGTGGGTCCATAGATTTGTCGTGGGACAAGATTCAATTCAGACACCACTTCTACTTCTACAGTCTGGGCTCTCTGAACTTCGCTGGACTTCGTTTGGGCTCGACTTTGTCCTCCTTTCAGTCTGCTGCATCGTCTGTGCCTGTGCACCATACAGGAACCATGCAAGGCCTGTGAGCATCCAAGACACCTGAAGGAATCTCCCTTGAAGTGAAGGAGTCACTTCCCTGCATTCGCAGGCACCCCAACTAAGCAGACCGGTCTGCTGATCCTGAGCTCCTACGGACTCCAAAAGGTTCTGCAACACAGGTGATGGTTCTCCACAGCTCTCAAGGCCTGCCCTGCCCTCTCACCAAGTATGAGGCCAGAATCCCTTGTGGGAGCTGCAGGAACCGAACGCCTGTGCACCGCATTGACTTGCAGTTGCAAAGGCTTGTTGACTTCCTACCACCAAGATCTTTGGGTTCCAAGTAGCCCCAACCTCAAGTATCTCCAGTGACCAAAGTCTTTGTCCACATCACATCGCATCGTTTGCACCGTGGCCTGCATCTTTTGGTGAGCTGCTGGAGGTCTTCTTGCGACTCCAGTGCCTCCGGCCTGTGGGTCCTGTTGAGGGTCACCTTTATTCCTTTTGGGCTCCCCTGATTGCTTGGGGCCTGCCCTGACTCCCCTGCTTGTGGTGAGTCCCCTGGACCTTGCTGGTACCGACATTGCACCTTCTTCGACTTCTACGTTGTTTGAAGTTGCCAAGGCTTGTTGGTGCTCCCGCTGGACACCAACCCCTCAACTCTCGACATCCAACATGGGACAGCTTGTGCACGGCTCCTGGTCTTCCTCATCATTGCCTGGTCTTCACAGCTGCAGAGTCAAGGTCACCGTCAACTCTCCTGCAACACCCGACATCGGTGGGCATTCGTCTCCCAGATCTCCTGGTCACTCCTGAGTGACATAGACTCTGTCCCCTCGGCTTGCAGGTACTTCTCATCCTGAATCCACCTTCGGATTCCACCGGACACTTTCTCCTTCTCCAGCAGCGGCACTTTCCTGAAGTCCTCCATTGGGTTCGATGGAGGTTTCCGACACCACTTCACCCCTATGCACCTGGTTTCCATTATTATTATTATTATTATTTAAATTTGTAAGGTGCACAGCTACCCCGAGGGGTTTCCCGGCGCCAGCCTGGTATGGAAGGGAGAAAGAGGAAATTACTGATTAAATAGCCAGGTCTTCACTCTTCTACGGAAGCTACCGAAAACGGTTTCTTCCCGTAGTGAGCTAGGAAGAGAGTTCCATAGGGAGGGTCCAAGGAAGGAGAAGGACCTACCGCACATCTGAGTGAGTTTAATTCTAGGAATAGTGAATTTCGACTGTCCGGCAGAGCGCAGAGGACGAGAAGGTATATAGCTGTGGTTCCCAAACTGTGCGCCGCGGCACCCCGGTGCGTCGTTAGTAGCAGCCAGGGGCGCCGCGCACATCTTTGGAAAGTGCACATCATGTTGTGAGCAATTTAAAAATGTTGCGTCTTTTGACGCCCTACATGTCAGCTGGCGTCAGGAATCGTGGTATGGCCCAGTGTTCTATTATTATCAGACTTATCACAATGAATCGAAGATAATTGTATTTTATTTTTTATTTATACCGGCAGCCTTGGCATTTTCATCAGCCTTTCAGCGAGTGAACCTCATTTAAATACACCCAGCTGCAGCGCAACATACTGGGGAGTTACAAGTCCCACCTGTACAATCCAGAATCATGGTTTGCCCCAAGAGCGCACGGCCGCATTCCGCACGTACGTGTTCACGTAGTCTCCGCATACGCAGGATGACTGTCAAGTGTTATTGCTGCCCGTGTTTTGCCGCGCCTATGGGGACCCTCTTCACAAGTTACATCAAGTAGGTTGCTAGAATAACTGCAAAGACAAACTCGTGACCACCAAGCCCATGTATTTTTAAAGAGGCAATCATATTTACCGCTTTCCAGGGGAGAGAAATTAAAAATGAAAATGTGACGGGGTAAATAGGTTAACTGCAAAAATATCCAAAATGTTGAGCATATAATAAGACACTTATATTTCTCTACATTTGTTGTTAAGAAGTACTCGTTATTGGGGCGAAAAGGCAGCACAGAGTTTTGTCTGGTTCACCTGGTAAAAGTAAACATGACCCGACCAGTCTTACCAGGTCCTGGTATGTTAAATTCTGCTAAAAGCCGAGCGGGCCCATAAGATCAAGGGTGCCATATGCCTATTTTGTTTGAATGTTTAACATACAAATGATATATATAAAACGAGGAGGGCAAGGATGCTGATGCGTTATTTCCGCTCCCAAATAAAATTATTATTGTTGCAAATAATTATTTGTAGTTTTTGGAAATACTGTTATTTTGACATTGACCTTGAAAAATGGGGATTTACTTCAGGAATTGCTATTACCGCGGCGCACACATTTGTGTGGCAATTCTCCATTTTTATCCGATTTCTCACCCAGAGATGTCACCATTTTTAGTGCGTAAAAATGCTGGGGGATGGGTAAACACCAACAGGAGATTATTCTGTGGAAATTGTAATCCCCATTCAGCCGGTAACTTGTGATGGCCGAATCCTGATTACCACAGCAGAGAAAAACAGGAGCGTCTTTTACCCCTCCATGCACTGACATGAAGACAGACACAGCAGCCCCAGCTCTGCAGCACTCCGAGCCCTCACCCACCCAGCACCTCTCTGGCGTTGCAGCACTTCATGCCCTCACCCACCCAGCTTCTGTCTGGGCCTCTGGTGCTGCAGCACTCTGAGCCCTCGACCCGTGGCGGCACTGGTCTGACTGACGCTATGGCACCCATAGCTCTCACCCCGGCCGTCATCTCTCTACCGCTGGAGCAACCTAACCAGACCTAAAACCGGACAATCAACATCACTAGCGCTGCAGCACCCCTGATAAACACCCACTCAGGCCGGCACCTCTCACACTGCTACAAACTGACCTGAACTCTCAACCGGGCCAGCACTTCTCTAGCGCTGCAGCCCCCTGGAAATCATCTTGTGTGGCACCTCCCTGGCACTGCCACACCCTGATCTTTCACCCAAGCCAGCAGCTCCCTATATCACTTTAGCAACCCTAATCATCAACTTATCCGGGTCCTCTCTAGCGCTGCAGAACCCCAAACCCTCACCCAGATCGGCATTTCTAAGGCACTGCGGCACCCAAAACCCTCACCTAAGCCTGCACCGCTCCACACAGCCTCAGCACTCTGAGGTCCCACCTAATCCAGCACAGCAGAATCTCTCTTCTCTAGTATTGCAGCAGCCATGGCCACCATCAAGGGTGGCACCTCTCTGGCATGGCAGTATCCTGAGCTCTCGCCATCTAGCACCCCTCTAGTGCCCCAGCACCTCTGGCTACTGCTGCCCTTCAGGCAGAAAACTGGAATTACTTCCGAGGTCGGGCATACATTCCCCCTACCGGTAAAAGAAAGTGACATGATGGGGAGCCACGGCCAACTGGCAATTATGTCAAGGGAGCCACAGGTCAAAAAGGTTTGGGAACCACTGGTATATAGAGTTGGGCTAAAGATTGCAAGTATTGAGGGGCCGTTCCAGATTTAATTTTGAACATATAGCTCAAGGCTTAGAATTTAACACGATTCTCCACTTTTAGCCAATGAAGATCACGGAGAGAGGCGGCAACTGACATAGTCTTCGGCATCTGACAAAGCAGCCTGGCAGCTGCATTTTGCACCACCTGCAGTCTTTGCACCATAGCTTTGTTAGAGCCTAATTAAAGAACATTGCCGTAGTCTAGCCTGGATGTAATCAGGGCATGGACTACCGCTCTTTGAGCAGAGAGGGGTATCATCCACAGAATTTTCTTTAACTATTTTAGGATGGTAAAACAGGTTGGGGCCACCTTTGTGACTTGTTGTTTCATTGACAGGTTGTCGTCAATGATGAATCCCAGGTTACGAACTTGATGTACAGGCTGAGGTAAGGCACCCACCTCAGAGGGCCAGTGTTGAGATCCCCAGAGATCTTGTTCTTTCCCTAGGATCATGACTTCAGTTTTGTCTCCATTTAATTTGAGTAAGTTGTTTTGCATCCAAGATGCAATTTTTCTCAGGCCAGCCTGAAGAGCAGATGATTCAGATCCCTTGGATGCGGTGAGGGAAAAGATTATCTGTGTGTTATCAGCATAGAAGAATAGGGACAGCCCCGCCTCCTCAGCAACATCTGCCAGAGGCCGAACGTAAACATTAAAGAGCAAAGGACTCAGCACCGAGCCTTGGTAAACTCCATGGGGTGATAGATGGAGTTTAGAACTTGCCGAGGTAGGGAAAACCTGAAAAGTACGGTCAGTTAGGAAAGGGCGGAGCCACTGTAGGGCTGAGCCCCCAAGGCCCAAGGACTGCAAAACTCTCAGTAGAACAGTGTGAGACACCGTATCAAAATCGGCGCTGAGGTCGAGTAAAATAAGTGCCACCGTGTCGCCTTGATCCAGTCGATGCCTCAGCATTTCGGTGACTCCAAGTAAAGTAGATTCTGTAGAGAATCCAGCTCTAAAACCCAACTGAGAGGGGTGAAGAAAGTTCTGGGACTCGACAAAAGAAGTCAACTGGGAATTAACATGTTTTTCGAAAATCTTAGAAAAGGCCGGGAGCAACGAAATGGGCCGGAAGTTTGATGGCATAGTTGGATCTGCGCTGAGTTTTTTTAAAAGAGGGAGCACCATGGCATGTTTCCATTCCGGAGGAACAAAACCTTCCTGTAAAGAGGCGTTGAGGAGGTCCATAATTAGCAGGAGAGTGGGGCCATCGAGCTGTTTCATCACAGAAATAGGAAGGTCACAAGGGGAGCCTGATTTGATGGTTGCTAGAAGTCGGTTGAAAGCGCTGTGTTCCAAAAGGGACCATGCTTCCAGCTTAACTGAAGGTTTGACATTACAGTGACTCTGAGTCACCCCAACACTGGTAGCAATAGGGTGGGTGTCGATAGTGTGCTGAAATATTTAAGAAATTTTCACTGGTCAGTGCAGAGTATATTTTTTTGACTTTATCTACAAAGTAGAGGGCGAGGTTCTCACATTGCTTTCTAGTTAGAGTAAGAGGGGTGGACTGAGTATTAGACTCTTTAACCACCTTAAAAAGAATTTTAGGGCAGTTATGAGCTTGAGAGATTTTATGAGAGACAAACTCAGCGCAAGCTGCTTGCAGAGAGTGTGATAGTCACTTAGAGCCTTTTATAGGCCATCTTGGCATCTGTCTGGTAGTGTTTCCTCCACTGCCTTTTTAGAGTTTTGCATCTGGATTTTTCAGTCTTGAGCCTCTCAGTAAACCAAGGGGCTGGCAACCGATGGTTGCCAAAACGTTTGTTGGAAAGAGGAAGGCAGGTGTCTACTGCCCGAGAAATCCAGCTTTGGATAGAGCCAAGACCTGAAGTAGCAATCTTTTTGATAGCTGGTCTGGAGTCAGCTAAAAGATTGTTTAAAGCTCCTACATCGAGCTTAGCCCAGTGTCGAACTTTTGGTTTCGGTTCAGTGGCGCCTACCAGGGGGCAGGCTGCAACTTTCAACAGAAGGGTAACTGCAAAATGATCGGACCAACACAGCGGAAAAGCAGGGGGATAGATAAGATCCGACAAATTAGAGAAAATCGGGTCAAGCAGGTGACCTGCTGCATGGGTGGGACCTGAATTACAGAGTTGAATATTCATTGCTTCAAGATCAGCAATGAATGCCGCACTTTTAGTGCACGCAGGGTCATCTAAGTGAAGATTCAGGTCGCCCAAGATGGTAAAATTGGCAGCATTCAAAACATAAGGGGTTATTAGGTCGGGGAAGGACAGTGCCCAAGGTCCAGCCGGACCCGGAGGACGATACACTAGTATACCAGACATAGTGAACTTAGGTGTGAGCGTAAGTTTAAATAATAAGGCTTCGCAGTCATTGGCAGATAAATCCTCACAGTTGCATTTAATAGAGCTTTTGTGGATAATAGCAATGCCACCCCCCAGCTTTAATTTTCTATCCTTCCTGGGGGTGGAGTAATTAGTAGGGACTGCTGCTGCCACTTTGGGCCCTGAACTATCATGTAACCAGGTCTCTGTTAAAAAGACGGCATCAGGTTAGTTATTAATTAAAAGATCAAAAATATCAGCTCTATGCTTCGGGAGCGATTGACAATTGATGCTGTAGATGAATGTAAAATCTTGATGTAGTAGAGGTGTGCCTATGTGCGTAGTCTTCCCTAATAAATCAGTGTGCTTGGGAATCCCAGGTTCATTGCTTAGGGGTCGGACCCTACCAATGTGATCATTGTATAACGTGCATGTGAAAGAGAACCTACAGTGCTGGCAGCCCAAGGGGGCTTTGTCTAATGCAATCGTTTGACAGTTGGGAGCGGGGGGCCGATGAAGTTCTAACAATTGTTTTGCGGCGTAGTTTATTCTCATTGTATTGGATTAAGTAGTGGTCTGAGGCGAGACGCCATGTAAAAGCTGGACCGCTAACTGGAGCGGAACGTGAGGCACAACAAAATAGCTTCCTAGGGGGAGGAGCCCAGACGTCTAAAGTGCGAGTGCAAAAAATTACAAAAACACACAGCTCAGGTCACAATTAAAAATACTGAGTATAACACACTCAGAAGCAGGTAGTAAAAAATAAGGATTAAAACATAAAACCAGATTATTCAGATTTCTAGTCGATTCAATCAATTTAAATGTGCAAGGATAGCAAACAGATAGGAGAAGAGCCTACCGAGCGCTGCGCGTCCGCTCCCGGGCCATTAAGTAGTGGTCTGAGGTGAGACACCGTGTAAAAGCTGGACCGCTAACTGGAGCGGAACGTGAGGCACAACAAAATGGCCTCCTAGGGGGAGGAGCCCCGACGTCTAAAGTGCGAGTGCAAAAGATTACAAAAACACACAGCTCAGGTCAGAATTAAAAATACTGAGTATAACACACTCAGAAGCAGGTAGTAAAAAACAAGGATTAAAACATAAAAACAGATTATTCAGATTTCTAGTTGATTCAACCAATTTAAATGTGTAGATAACGTGGGTACTAGGGTATCCACAGGTGGGGTGGCTCTCCAACCTTCTGTCTTCCACAGGGTTTCTTCAGGGTCCACTGGGAAGGGTCCTTAATCTTTAAAATTCCAACCGCGACTTACACGTTGATTTGTACGGAGAACGCGGTCATGTTCCCACACTGCACACGCTCTCCGTGGGGTCCCTATCTACTCACCTTGGGTGGTTCCTTGGGTCCCCAGCACTTCTACGTCCTAGACACTGTCTTGACCCGAGTCGTGGTTCTTATACCACTTTCTTAGTATATGGTTCGGTCCCCCCCTGGGGTCCACTGTGTATTTTTTGCTATTTACGTGATTTCTATGCAAAGTATTGTGTGCATTGTGCATATCTCCGGGCAGGAGATATTTCTATGTGTTAGAGAGTATTATAAAATAAATACATATTTTTTATAAATACCTTCTTTGGTTCTTTTTCACTTAATCTATACATATAAGATTGCATTCTGGTAAAACAAGCTGTTTTACACTCCTTTTGGACTAAGCCTGAAGGCTGCTCTCCACAGCTACCACTTAGAGAGCTTTCTAAGGTTGTCTAAGGCCTCTTAAATCACCATAAGGGTTGTCTGGACTGGTGCAGGTGATCCAGCGGGTTACTAGCAACAAGCTTTCATACACAAAATACTCACCTGGGCCCATTCATTCACGTTAACTAATAATCACCGCTGGTGGGAATCAGTTGTACTCTTTATCAAATCCCTGCTACCAATTACCTTTTCTGATTGAAGAGTAATGACTTACCAATGGACCTTTGATAATTGGGGTTGAAATTAGATCATACAATACATAACTTCATTAACCACCTGAAATAACCACTGACTCAGGAAGTTTTAAAACGTTTATCTAAATTCTTTAGCAGAGTAAATTACAAATCACATAATACTTCATCGCATATCAAGGAGGAAGCATACTATATAATCACCTATTAATCACAAATGACGGTCCCTCAGAAAGGAGAAGATAGAGACAGCAGTACAACTAAAGATTACGCATTTATAGATACCTAAAGGTGTGAAAACCAAACCCCTTGGCCAAGGAGTTGGAAAGATGGGTCCCAAGAAGGATGAAGACCAAGACCTCCGGACCAGGTTCAGGACAGGATAGGTGACCTCTCTACCAACGACGCCTGCGTCGTTCCCCTCTCTGACACTTCGTTCCTCCTCGATTCTTCCATGTCTTCTTCTAATAGAGTCCGCCGCCCCCACCTCAGGACCTCTTTGGACAGCAGTTCAGTCTGTAATCGATCAGCTCTCGTCTATGGCAGCATCTGAGCCTAAGTACCTCTAGCTCTCTCTGCGCTCCTAAGCTAACTAATTAGCTAATTCTATATCTATTATACCCTTCTATGCCCATGTACCTCCCATTAATGTTTCAATATTATGGGCCCACTATTTCTGATTGGACACACACCATGTCAATTTAGTTCAATTTTCTTAAGCCCATTGTTTTAAAATACCGCCCCTCTCAATTAATACATTTGCTTTATTTCCCACCCGTCTCACGACAATTTTTAATACAAAGTGTATACAAAATGTATCAATTTGTAGGACATCTCGGATGAACTGTGAAGGTGATCAGCGGGTCATGTCCTTGGACATCTTCCAAGTTGACTTCATCGCTTTCCTTTGTTAGTCTTCAGGGCGCATGCGCAAATCACATGGTTTCTTGAGCTGCCGTTTAGTCAACCCAGGCCCACTTTACGAACTAATAGAAAATCAAAGAAGAAACATATTAAAATCAGAAATAAATGTTTTCACTGTATACCCCCTACTTCTACTCTACTCCCATTTAATTATAAATGTCTATCCCGCATTAGTAGCGTTAGAATACCACATTATTAATTGCAGCAATGCGAAAGCTTTAGCATGTGAGGACATTAAGCGGCCATTTTAGCATACACTGCGCAGAAGCAAAAGATTCCCTCCAAGCAAAGAAAGACGTCATACCACGTGACATGGTTGACACATGCACAGTAGAGTTCCCGCGCTTTAGCGGCCATTTTGGATTAGACAAGGATTACTTATTAGTGAAAAACACATAGGCAAGCATCTTCTAGATAAAAATTTTGTGTTTGCACATTATTAATAAAGACATTACAAAGTTTTAGTACAAATTAATTAATACTGTGAGAGGATTGTTTCCGAGCAAGTCTCATTGTGAGTCCTTGCTCCATCAATCCCCTCTCTGATGGCGTTTCTGAGCCATCAAAACTACCTACAACCAGATGCCAACTTAACATATTTCTGTCACATTTTCATTTTTACATTGTCTATTTTTATCTTCTCCTTTCAGTTTCTTATAAATTTCACTTCTCAGATCTTCTAATTCCATTTCATCCAATTTCCTTTTCTTGCCTTTTCCTGTCACCCTATATGTTTCCTTCTTTCTACAACATTTGCACCATATCATTATTGACAATACTGTTATTGCTATCCCTACTAAGGGTACTATTATTTGACCTATAAGTCCTTTCCCTACATTAGTAAGCCAGGTACCAATTGACGCAATGCTATTTGTCAATCTTTCCCATACACTATCAACTTCCAGTGGTTTCAGTTCCTTCTCAAGTTTAGTAATATTCTTTATATATGTTCCGATTTCTGCACTTTTGTCCGGAATATATGTGTAACAATGTTTCGCTTTCAACAATTTACAGACTCCGCCCTCTTTTGCTAATATTATATCAAGAGCAAGTCGATTTTGCATAACCATAGATCTAATCGCAACCATCTCCGCATTAATCATTAGAAATCCTCCAGCAGTATCCGTTGATAAACGATCAACCACTGTAGACAATTTACATATTTTCCTTGAGTTCAGAATTATTCCCACTGAAGGTATCAATGCACCAAATATATCACCTACAATTTCTGAAAAACTAGCTCTTTTACTATAGCCTTATAGCCCGCTGCCGAGGGCTATACCAGTTGTTAAAGGCCCTGATCCCGAGTTATAGGCCCGAGCCGCAGGCGAGGCCTATAACGAGGAGAGGGCCTTTAACAACTGGTATAGCCTGAGGCAGAAGAGCTATAAGGCTATTAGAACATTCCACCCACTAAGGGTAGAATGTTCTAAATTAAAAATGGAGAAATAAAAAGACAAACATTGGAATGTTGGAGTGCTGGGCTTATACCAGCCATTATAAGCCCAGAGCTACTCCATTGTCTTCAATGGAGCTCCCAACATTCCAATGTTCTAATACGTGTTAATTCACTATTATTTTCATTGCTCCCAGTGTTTCTTTTTACGTGGTATACTTTTGGAAAAACTATTCCAAAATAACAACTTCCATACCACCGTGCAGGAAGCCTAAAGTAAGCCTTATTCCCACACACATAATAGATTCCAGGAAAAACTGAATCTATTCCTCCTTTTAGTCCCCAACCTCCAAGAATTAAGAAATTATGTTCACATTCACTGGTACCAATAAAAACATTGTTATATTCAGTCTTTAACCTATGAAGACAAATGTTCCCTGTTTTTACAAAATCTAGAGCCATAGCAGCTTGAGCCTTGCCAGGTGTATAAATACCCTCTTTCTCAGCCCAAGGTGGAAGATGAGCCTTATGCTCAGATGCCTTCTTTTCGAAATTCTGTCTTCTATCTTCAACTAAGTTTAAAAATATCTTCTCCTCTTCACGTATAAAACATGTTAAATTGCTTCTATGTGCATGTGTTATGTCTATCGACTTCATTGTTAAGAAAAATTCTCCCATAAATTGTGCGTCTTGACTACTAAGCACTGGGTTCAGATTCTTTCGAATAGGAACCTCTGAAAATATCACATCTATATTTGAATAATAATACTGACGTTTCCCTATTCTATAAAATAAACTAGCTAGTATACTACATGATATACCATAAGTTAAAGGCAAATGATGATATGTTAGACCTTCTGCAACTGATTCAGGTAACTTCATACAGACATAACAGTCACTAACTTCCATTGTATCTACATACTGGAACAATAATTTAGTAAAAACATTTAAACTAGTATCGTTATCTGTTACAACGTGATGAAAATCTGGTTCATCCTCTGCTTCTATTTCTACTCTATCACCTTTCATGTTATCTATCCTTCCCTTGGTATCGTTGTTATTCTTTTTGTCCATTATCATAAGGTAAGGAATTGCTACAATCACAACTAACCACACTATAAGCACCACTACCAGGCTACATATGCATATAGCACAGCATCTTTTACAACAATTCCGTTTCGGTCTCCCAGAAACTCTGTCGTCAGCCATTGTTGACAAGGAAGATTTCTCTTCTTTTCTTTTTTTTCTTTCAAGACTTTAACGTTATCAAGGTGGTTTCACTTCTTTTTCATAAGTCAGTTCTTCACTTGTTCCTTCGTCACAACTTTCACTTGACTCTGAACTCTCGCAGTCTTCGAGGATTATATAAGTCCAATCAGGACCTTTAAACTTATTGTTCACGAGTTTCAATCTTTTGCTTTTTCGTTTTTCAGTCCCACTTGTTTGTCCAGATAAGCTTGTTACTTCATTTACTTGTTCTGGGTCTTCACTTCGTGTTGCTATATGATATTTTACTCTTTTAATCACACTAGGCCAATGATCCCCCTTTCTGACTTTCTTGTTTTGCACTGTATTTTCACTTTCCGAATCTTTTTCAATTATTCCTTTATTTTCAAGGTGTGGCACAATTTGTTTGTCCTCGATTTCAGTTTCCCCTTCTATCTGCTCTTGTTCAGGTCTTGTTGTTGTTTCTTCAGTTGCCTGAATGTGAGTTTCTGCTAATTGGCCCTCTTCAGGATTGACGTTTTTATGCTTGATGCTTTCTTGTTCGATGTTTTCTTGGTTTTCTTCTCCCTGAACGTGTTTTTCTTGTCCTAACTGGTTCTGATCAGGGCTTATTGCACTCTGTACTTCTGCAGCCTGACCGCGTTCTTCTAAATCTGTCTGTCCCTGCTCAAATTCTGTTGTTTCATTGTCAATTTGAACCCAATTTCCTTTCCCTATCTGGGCCTGCTCAGGTTCTCTTATTGTTTCAATCTTCCTATCCTGAGCTGGTTCTTCTTCGCATATCTGGTCCTCACTAATTTCCTCTAATCTAGTTCTACTTCTTGTTTTGATGAAGACTTCAGGTATATCAACCACTGGTATCCAGTCCTGACTTGTGCTCGGTTGTTCTTCTTCAGCTGCTCCCGAATCTATCACTTGGGATTCTTCAGCTGTCCAACCTTCAGCTTCCTCAGCTATTGATTCTGTCTGAGGTTTTCTTTCTTCAGGAGCTGGCACCCTTTTGGTGTGGCTTACATGAATCCAATTAGGCAAGCCTGCACATTTCACTGCTGTGTTTGTAACCAATATAACCTGACACGGTTCGCCCCACCTGGGTGATAAACACGTTTCTCTGGTGTGATGCTTCACTACCACCCAGTCTCCAGGGTTCAGATCATGCTCTTGTTCAGGCTGCCTGGAAACTGCGACTTCTCCAACCTGGTGAGAGACAGAACGCACGAGGTCAGCCAATGCTTTGCAATAATCTAGAACCATATCATCAGTTATGTTCAGCAGTTTATTTCCAGGTACATGGGCTTGTCTCATCGCTCTTCCCATGATGATTTCATGCGGACTCAATCCTGTATTTCTATCAGGAATGCTTCTGAGTCCCATTAAGACAAGAGGCAATGCATCTGGCCAATCTAACGATGTGGATGCACACATCTTTGACAATCTTGATTTTATTGTGCCATTCATTTGTTCAACCACTCCAGAAGCCTCTAGGCGGTACGCACAGTGCAATTTTTGTTCAATTTTAAATGCTTCACAGATTATTCGAATTACATCGTTATTGAAGTGACTCCCTCTATCTGATTCCAAAGTTACTGGGAAACCGAACCGTGGAATGAGTTCTCGTAACAACAGTTTTGCAGCTGTCATTCCTCCTGGTAGGGTAAGCCTCCACCCACCTTGAAAACAGACACACTATGACAAGTACATATTTCAGTCCTTTACATGGTGGTAACTGAATGAAATCTAACTGTAATCTCACAAATGGACCCTCTGCCTTTCCAATTTTTCCCAAACCAATTACTGTTCTCCTTCCTGGATTATTCATTTGGCAAGTTAAGCACCACTGGCAAAGACTCTCTGCTGCAGCCCTAAATTTTGGATTGTACCAACTTTGTCTGAAAAGTCTAAACATGGCATCTCTCCCTACATGTGTGTCTCCATGATACATTCTGGCCATTTGTGAAATCAGGCAGTCAGGCATGACTGGTCTGCCATCTGAATATACCCATACATCATCATCTGTTCTTCGGGTACACCCTATTTTCATCCAAACATCCCTTTCACTCTCCTCAGCATCATCCTGCAATCATTTCACATCATTCCATGTTTCAGGTGTTGAACATAGCATAAGTTGGCAGCTGATTCCCATCCTTTCGACTTTTCTGTTTACTGCCAATCTGTTTCTGGCACAGTGTTGAGCAATTAGGTCTGCGTATCTGTTACCTGCTACCACCCAATCATCTCCTGACTGGTGTGCGGCACATTTCACCACTGCCAATTCTTTTGGTGATTGTATTGCCTCCAATTATTCCTTTACAAACTGCCCATTTTTGATTGGGGATCCTGAAGAAGTCATGAAATCTCTCTGCATCCACAGTTGGCCAAAATCATGCACAACCCCGTACCCATTTTGACTGTCCGTAAATATGGTTACTTTTAAATTTTTCCCAATTTTGGAGGCTTTGATCAAAGCAGTTAATTCAGCTACTTGTGCAGATTTGACTCCTGGTAAATAGGATGCTTCGACTATTCCAGAAAGTTCACATACATCATAGGCTGCACTCAATTTGCCATCTTCATGCCTTAGGCATGAGCCGTCCACAAACAGCTCCCTGTCTGGGTTCTTCAGGGGCATTTCCTGTATGTCAGGACGCGGTTTGGTGCACAACTCTGTGACTTGCAAACAGTCATGTTCTGTGTCGTCCTGAACTTCTTCACAATATGGATCTGGTAATAATGTAGCAGGATTTACAATTGTGCACCTAGCTATGGTCACATTTTCAGCTCCTAGAATTATTCGCTCATATCTTGTCATCCGACTAGGTGTGAGATGCTGAGTTCTAGTTCTTGTTAACAGGATTACAACTGCATGTGGGACAAACACCTTGACAGGATGTCACATTACTATTGACTCACTTTGTTCAATGCTCATACAGGTAGCAGCTACTGCTTTTAAGCAGCCTGGCAATGCTGCAGCCACTGGGTCCAATGTAGCAGAAAAATATGCTATAGGACGCCTGTCTAGTCCATGTCTTTGGGTTAGGATTGAAAGTGCACAACTTTCTCTTTCACAGCAAAACAGTGTGAATTATTTTGTATAGTCAAGCATACCCAGGGCAGGTGCCTCACATAAAGCATTTCTTAATTTTACAAATGCACTGGCACTTTCATCATCCCATTCAATTGGATCTTTTGCTTTCTTTTTGGTTAACTGAATTAAAGGCTTCGCTAGTAGTGAAAACCCTACAATCCACTGTTGACAGTATCCTACTATCCCTAGAAACATTCTCACCTCTCTTTGTGTTACTGGCATTTTCATTTGCTTAATTATTTTTATTCTCTCAGACGTTATTCTTCTCTTTCCTCTTTCAATTTGGTGTCCCAAATACTTAACTGCTGTTGTACAAAATTGTAATTTCTCAGGTGACACTTTGTGTCCTTCCTCAGCCAAATGATTTAGTAATGCAATTGAGTCGGCGACACAATCGTCATGAGTTCTTGATGCGACTAACAAGTCGTCTATATATTGCACCAAGACTGAGTTCCTGGGCATTACTAATTTTTCTAAGCACCTTTTCAGTATCTGATTAAAAATGGAGGGACTTTCTGTGTACCCCTGAGGAACACGATTCCACACATAAACATGGTTTTCGAATTTAAACGAAAACAGATATTGACTATCTGGATGCAATGGAATTGAGAAAAATGCTTGGCACAGATCAATTACAGTAAACCATTCTGCATTCCATGGTATCTGGTATAGGATCACTGCAGGATTTGGTACTATAGGACAACAAGGTACCACAATTTTATTAATTTTCCGCAAATCCTGAACGATCCTATATTTTCCACTAGGCTTTTTCAAACCCATAATTGGCGAATTACAAGGGCTACTCATGACTTCTTTTAATATGCCTTGTTTCACCATTCTGCCAATTTCCTCAGTAACTCCTGCTTTTACTTCTGCACTCATTTTGTACTGTCTGGTATTTGGGAAAATTGCGCCTTCTTTTACAGTGATCTTCACTGGGTCTATTTTTGCCATGAGACCTACTTCTTTCCCAGTAAAATCCCATACCTTAGAGCTCACTGTAGTTCTTAACTCTTCTGGTAATTCATCTTTGGTTATCAAGGAGAACATCTCATCTACTTCCGTACCTTGCTTGGCTATCATGAATTTGTAAACATGATCTTCATCCGGGGTCTGTATTGCAACACCATCCGGTGTGCAAAAAATAGTGCAATTCATTTTGCACAGTAAGTCTCTGCCCAGTAAATTTACTGGACTGGAATCACACACCACAAATTGGTGCATTTCTCAGAAGTTTCCTATTCTTACTTCCATGGGCTCAGTAAGGGAGTTCTAATCTTTTGATTGGCTACACCTACAACTTGGATAGCTTCTCCAGAGAGAGGGAGGTCTGGGATGTCTGCTGTTCTTACAGTAGAACGGGTAGCACCAGTGTCCAAAAGAAAAGTGATATCATTACCTTTTACTTTCCCTTCAACATATGGACCTGACTGATCTACCGGCAAGGATGCGCCAAGTACGCACTCCTTCTCCCCCTCTCTTAGGCACCGTCATTGATAATCATATGGATTAAAATCATCCTGTAAAAGAAACTGTGAAGTTACATATTCATTCTTACCACTTCCTCCTTGATATCCAACGTCTGTACCGTGCTTTGCTCTGCTTACATTACCCTGTATAGGGGCAGGTGGCAACTGACTCTGAGGATTTACACCCTGCTGTGAGTCATTCTGTGTCTGTGGATTTAAATTATGATTTGGGCCATTATTATTTTGAATCTTTTTACATTCGTTCTTCCAATGTCCCAACTTTCCGCATCCATGACAAGGAAATTTCTTTTTAGCCTCTTCTCTACTCATTCGTCCTCTTACCTTTCCACCATTCCCTGTGTCACCATTCGTTCCGGATTCTTTTCTCTGACTTTCTGTTGGATTATCTAAATTAATTCCCTGTCGCTCAGCCATTTTCACTTGAGCCCACATCACTTTTTCTTGTAGTTTCTTGTGCCTATCCTCAATGTCATCTCCACAATATTTAGCATATTTCAAAATTTCATCAATAGGCTTTCCCTGCCAGCATAACATGTGTTGCTTAATCATCTGACAAATCTCTGGTTTTAGACCATAAACAAATCGATAGACAAACTGACTCATATTTTTGTCTCCAATATCTTCAAAACCGCTGTACTGTTTGAACACCTGTAATAGACGTTCATAGTAGGCATGTACCGATTCATTTGCTTCTTGGGTAGTTCTGTCTATTTTCACCCAATCTGTTTCTTTTGGTGGTATTTTCCCTTTCAAATAAGTTATTACCTGGTGATACTTTTTCATTACATCATTTGATGGGGCACCTGTCTTTGGATCCCTAGGATACTCTTCACTAGGCCAGTCGATTGTAATTTTACAGTCTGTCCATAAATCGGCAGGTACCACTATGTCAAACAAACCATCTAGGTCCTTTAACAAAACCTTTGAAACTTTCACAAACCTCTCAACCTGCTTGTACCATTCAATTGGTTTTTCTCTCAATTTTGGAAAATCATTTGTAAATGACAAAATGTCTTGCCTGCTCCATGGGACATGAACATAACCTCCTCCTGGAACCTCCCGCATCGGGTACATCTGTTCTACCTTTCCTGTTTCCTTCAATAAATACTCAGATGTCATTCTATTGGAACGTGCTTCTTCCTTTTTCTTTGTCCATCTAGTTTTCCATTTATCCAATTCTCCCCATTTCTGTAATACTGACATTAATTCTTTAACTTGTAATTTTCTACCAGATGTATTCATATTTTCTAAGTCTTTGTCAGTAAATTCTGCTCTATATGGTTTCTGTAGTACCTTTGACTTTCTTATTTCAATTCCCATCTCTGAAGCCAAATCTGTTAACTTTTCATGGAATATTTTTACATTTCTGGTTATGCTCCTACATACGAACAATAATTCTTCTTCACTGTAGGTATTTAAACGATCTACTCCTACATTGCCTGCTATCATTTCTTCTAATTCGACTTTTAATTTATAAATGTCCAAAATCTTTGGGGGTGAACTCTGTCTGTCTATTCCTTGTGCCCATCTTTCTAAGTCTTCTGGAGTTACTACTGTTGCACTTTTAGTTCCTGAAGATGTTATTATATTTACATCTTTTGAGCAACTAGGTGTGACTCTTCTGGGGGTGCTATTTGCGGATTCTCGATTAGGCAAATCCATTAGCGAAATCATAGATTCACAGTCACTGATATGATCATCAATTATTACAGCTTCATGTTTAGGAATATCCACAGGTGTAGGCATAGCTAAGGCTCGGGCAATTTACTTTGTCACCATATAAAGGGACCACGGGACCAATGGTTACAGGTATGGTCAGGGAATCAGGATGTACATTCAACTGTGTTATTTTCTGTATCAATTCTGCTCTGTTCCTGTCTAAAGCCTCTCTTTCCTTATCCTGAAGTACCCTATTAACTGGTGGATTATGCAGTACTTGAGGTACCAATGGTGTTCTCAAAATTGGGGCACTTGGGGAACATCCACCCAGCCCTTCCTGGTATGGTGGAGGGTTCTTTAATATTTCTTCCATAAATTCATCTTCGGATTCTCCAAACACTGTCATATGTTTAGTCTTTTCTTTGCATTTGCTCCCTAACGGCTCATCTGTCATGAATACTGGACACAAACCCTCAGTAAGCATCGCTCGTCTCCACTGTTTCATCTGACTTTCTCTTGTCTCATTTTGGTGTCTAGGGAAAAATCCCCTATAACCCCTATTGCTCCTTGGTCTATCGCGTTCAAATGCATCTGTTTCCCATTCTTCTAGGGCTTCGTATTGCGTTAATCCTGGTCTGGGTTCTAATTCATTCATTCTCATTCTTAAATTTTGAAGAATTCTCCCATTGAAAGGACCATTCTCTGGGAAAGCTAATATTCCGTCATCTTTTGTATATTCTATCCAATTTTCTAACCATACACAAGTATGATAACCCCTCTCCATCATCATGAATGAGGCGGGCGTTTTTGCTGGTGGAATGATAATTCCTTCCCTAGTTTTGATTGGCTTATCCTTCTTAAAATAATTCTTAATCTTTTGTAAGAATGACATTTTTCTCTTTTCTCCGTACATTTTGGGTAAATTTCTGTTTATTGAATTATATTCTGCAAAACCTAGGAATCTCCTGTCTGGACGTGTTCCTATTAAAGTCGGATCACGTTTCCACATGTAATCTACACTGTCCACTAAGATTTCGACTTCTATGCTGACAACCAATTAAATTCCGGATAACATTTGTCTCAGGGCCAATCCTAGCGCAGCTTCTCTGTGACGTCTATTCACCCTCTCTGACGACCCCTCCTTTACAATATGTACTTCCCTGTCCCTCACTGTGTCGACCAATCCCAGCGCGGCACCTGTGACGTCAGTAATACTCCTAACTACTGACCCCTCCTTTACAAGCTTGCTACACGCCCGCTGTTTCAACCAATCCCAGCACGGCGTTTGTGACGTCAGCTCTACTCTGACAGCTGACCCTCCCTTTACAAAATCGTACGCAAGACTTTATTTTCTCAACGCTTCTTATTAAATTTTAATAACAACATAAAAACATTCGCTATCTTGTCAGTTTCCCTAAATTGAAAAAGATAGATTTCTCACACTTAGTAAAACCCTTCTGTTTACTAAACATACACTACGAGTAAAACCCTTCCGTTTACTCTTCACGTAAGCTTCAGAAATACCTGCTACTCCTTCAAAGTTACCCTTTCTAGGTGATATAACATCAAATTTTCATCAGCGTATTTCCTTGCTGTCACTCACACACACAGAGTCCCTAACAAGTACTGATAGCCCTGCTTAACTTTTCAGTACTATTTCTGCCTGACAGATAACCTCACTGCAGTATGGCTTCCACTTACCATCCGCTATTCAAATTCCCCGGGGATTTCTAGACAACGTAAAACAAAACTTTAAAAACGGATGTTAGTTCATGAAAATAAAAATTCTCATTACTCAATTAACAAAGTATAACCATCCTCTGATAGCCAGAAAACTGATCCATCGGGTTACTAGCAACAAGCATTCATACACAAAATACTCACCTGGGCCCATTCATTCAGGCTAACTAATAATCACCGCTGGTGGGAATCAGTTGTACTCTTTATCAAATCCCTGCTACCAATTACCTTTTCTGATTGAAGAGTAATGACTTACCAATGGACCTTTGATAATTGGGGTTGAAATGAGATCATACAATACATAACTTCATTAACCACCTGAAATAACCACTGACTCAGGAAGTTTTAAAATGTTTATCTAAATTCTTTAGCAGAGTAAATTACAAATCACATAATACTTAATCGCATATCAAGGAGGAAGCATACTATATAATCACCTATTAATCACAAATGACGGTCCCTCAGAAAGGAGAAGATAGAGACAGCAGTACAACTAAAGATTACGCATTTATAGTTACCTAAAGGTGTGAAAACCAAACCCCTTGGCCAAGGAGTTGGAAAGATGGGTCCCAAGAAGGATGAAGACCAAGACCTCCGGACCAGGTTCAGGACAGGATAGGTGACCTCTCTACCAACGACGCCTGCGTCGTTCCCCTCTCTGACACTTCGTTCCTCCTCGATTCTTCCGTGTCTTCTTCTAATAGAGTCCGCCGCCCCCACCTCAGGACCTCTTTGGACAGCAGTTCAGTCTGTAATCGATCAGCTCTCGTCTATGGTAGCATCTGATCCTAAGTACCTCCAGCTCTCTCTGCACTCCTAAGCTAACTAATTAGCTAATTCTATATCTATTATACCCTTCTATGCCCATGTACCTCCCATTAATGTTTCAATATTATGGGCCCACTATTTCTGATTGGACAGGGACAGGGGGTTGATCCTCACACCATGTCAATTTAGTTCAATTTTCTTAAGCCCATTGTTTTAAAATACCGCCCCTCTCAATTAATACATTTGCTTTATTTCCCACCCATCTCACGACAATTTTTAATACAAAGTGTATACAAAATGTATCAATTTGTAGGACATCTCGGATGAACTGTGAAGGTGATCAGCGGGTCACGTCCTTGGACATCTTCCAAGTTGACTTCCTCGCTTTCCTTTGTTAGTCTTCAGGGCGCATGCGCAAATCACATGGTTTCTTGAGCTGCCGTTTAGTCAACCCAGGCCCACTTTACGAACTAATAGAAAATCAAAGAAGAAACATATTAAAATCAGAAATAAATGTTTTCACTGTATACCCCCTACTTCTACTCTACTCCCATTTAATTATAAATGTCTATCCCGCATTAGTAGCGTTAGAATACCACATTATTAATTGCAGCAATGCGAAAGCTTTAGCATGTGAGGACATTAAGCGGCCATTTTAGCATACACTGCGCAGAAGCAAAAGATTCCCTCCAAGCAAAGAAAGACGTCATACCACGTGACATGGTTGACACATGCGCAGTAGAGTTCCCGCGCTTTAGCGGCCATTTTGGATTAGACAAGGATTACTTATTAGTGGAAAACACATAGGCAAGCATCTTCTAGATAAAAATTTTGTGTTTGCACATTATTAATAAAGACATTACAGAGTTTTAGTATAAATTAATTAATACTGTGAGAGGATTGCTTCCGAGCAAGTCTCATTGTGAGTCCTTGCTCCATCACAGGGTGCCCACTTACATAAGTGGACATCATATACCAGGCCAGCTTCTCACACCATGGCTGCCCAAAAAACACCTCCTGCCAGGGGAATATATCACCCTAGTCATGGAGGCTACTATAGGGTCATGGGACAGGGTTAAAGTGGCCCAAAAACTCTCCACACCTATCTCACCGCTAACACCTATTATAGGGAACCCAGATTTCTCCCCTGCTATGCATGGTACGGCATTCCTGCCCTGGCAAGAAGCCAACTGTAAAGGATAGGAGACTTTTTTGACCAACATGGCCTTTAGACTTTTCCCAAATCAAATCTGACTATGGAATACCGGAGGCCGAATACTGGTGCTATATCACTATTAAACACTGGGTGACACACCCTCTAGTGCGCCCTTCCGCTAGCAGACCCCTTACGCCTTTTGAGAAGTGACTTCTCACCCATCACCATGATCAGCGCCTCCTCTCAGATGTTTATGCCATTCTCAACACCCCCACAAATCCTAACAAATCCCCAGCCCAACGGAGATGGGGACTAGAATGCCTGCACCCTTTCACCTCAAAAGATTGGTCAGACTATTTGTACCAATCTCACACCTCAGCACATGGTGGCTCAGGGAAGAAAATCCTACTTAAAATAGCGCACTATTGGTATTATACACCGGGCAGGACCGCCAAGTGTAAACAATACGGCAATGGCGGAGGCTGGTGCAAATGTGGCCAGCCAGGCACACTGACTCACCTACTATGGCATTGTCCCAAAGTACACCGTTACCAGACTAACATATTAGGGGACATTGACAACATGTTTGACACTGACATACCTGGATTCCCTAGTTATATCTTGCTAGTACTCACCAATGCTTTGACCTATCGACTTCGCTCAGCAAGGGGAGAGGCAATTACACTAGCCCTGTGTGCAGCCAACAAGTCCTCCTGTCGAAATGGAGCATAGAGATGGTGCCAACCTACACTGACTGGCTATATATGTTGTTATGTTATGTTATAACGTTTTCTAAAGCGCACAGCTGCCCCAGCAAAGGGGCGTCCCAGCGCTGACAGCAGAAAACTGCAAGGCTACCAGAAGGAAAGCCTAGGACGGAGGAAAGAGGTATGTTTTGATTGCCTTACGAAATAACAAATAGTTATCTATTCCACGAATATGCAAAGGTAGCCTATTCCAAAGTTTAGCCGCCAAAGTAGAAAAGGAACGTCCGCCTGCACGCACCCTCCTCACCCGAGGGACAGCCGCCAGATGCTGCCCCATCGACCGAAGTTGGCGAGCAGGAATGTACGGTGCAATTAAGTTGGCCAGAATACCTGGCGAAGAGAGCTTTAGAATTTTAAAGGCAATACAGAGGGACTTGAACTCTACCTGTTTGGCCACAGGCAGCCAGTGTAGCCGACGAATGGCGTTCGTCGTAGAGCACATTCTGGGCAAGCCAAGAAGAGTTCTGGCAGCAGCGTTTTGAACCCTCTGCAGTCTCAGAATTTCAGCCTTATTTGTCCCCAAATAAAGTGAACTAGCATAATCCAATCGCGATAGAATGGAAGCCTGCACAATAACCTGCCTAATGGGCGGGTCAAAAAACCCCAGCACCGGTTTAAGCCCACGCAAAATGCCAAAGCAGGTCCCTGCCACTTTCTTGGTTTGGGTCTGAAAGGTAAGGGCAGAGTCCACCCAGACACCTAAATTTTTTACCACCTGTTTAGGGGCAGGTGCACCTCCCAAGGTGGCCGGCCACCAGCGTTCGCTCCACAGCTCAGGATCTCTTCCTACCAGCAAGACCTCCGACTTGCTGGCATTGAGCTGGAGACAGTTGGCCGTCATCCACTCAGCGACAGCCTCGAGGTTGCTCCGAAACTTACAAGCGTCTCGTACATGGTCGTCCGTGAGTGCGACTACCAACTGAGTATCGTCTGCGTACGATACCACTGTGAGCCCTTTGCTGCTGGCCTCCGCTGCCAGCGGTGAGACATAAAGATTGAAAAGTGTAGGGCTCAAAGCTGAGCCCTGTGGCACCCCATGTTTGGAGGTATGGGGCATGGAAACGAAAGGGGGAGCTGTAACCTGGAAGGTCCTCTCAGTAAGAAAAGAGGCAAACCATTCCAGGGCGGAGAGGTGTGGTGCAGCGGCCAGGGCAGCTGACTTCGGAGCACAGGGTTCACGGTTCGATCCCTTGCTCCGGCGGCAGCTCAGCTCAGCACCCTGTGACTCTGGGCAATAGCTCACTTAATTTCCACAACGGCCCCCAGCGCCTTGAGACCCGTAAGGGTGAGTAGTTCGCGCTTTACAAATACGGATTTATTTAATCTACAATACCCACTTCCTCCAGCCGCTGTAGCAGGATCTTGTGAGAGACCGTGTCAAACGCGGCACTGAGATCTAATAGAATCAGCGCCGAAGTGCGGCCCTTGTCTAGCGCCCTCCTTAGGTGTTCGGTCACAGCTAGGAGCGCAGTCTCAGTGCTGTGGCCAGAACGGAAGCCATTCTGAGTGGGGTCTAGAATGTTGTTATCCTCAAAAAATCTAGATAGGATGGAGTTAATATAAGCCTCAGAGGTCTTGGATACCCAAGGCAGGAGAGAGATGGGGTGAAAATTTTCTGGCTTCGCTATGTCAAGATTGGGTTTTTTAACAATGGGATCACTCTGGCGTGCTTCCAAGTCCTGGGGACAACTGCCGTAGACAGAGACAGATTAATCAACTGGCCCACAGGTGAAAGGAGCACCGGCAGTGATTTTACAAATTGCTCAGGCTTAAGGGGGTCAGCCGGAGAGCCGGACTTGACCTTGCTACAGAGCCCAAACAACTCATCTTGAGGGATCGGCGGGAGAGTAGCTAACCTGCGCGTCGGAAAGAATTTGGGCCTAACATCAGGACACGTAGTAACTTGCGGGAAGGTCTTATAGATGTTCTCCACCTTCTCAACAAAGAAGGTGGCGAGGATCTCGCATTGCTCATTCGACGAGATCGCTGGTGCTATGGGAACTGCCGATGATTTAAGATCTTTAAGTATCGAAAAAATACTTTTGGAGGGGTTACTACTGTTCCTAATCTCAGCCGCAAAGTAAGCTGCCCGTTCGGCTTGAATAGCCCTATGATACGTCTTAATAGCTGCCTGATAATGCCCCTTCAAAGTAGAGTCGTAGTCCCGTCTCCAGGCTCGCTCCAGCTTTTTACAGGCTTTGCGTTAAATGATCAATTTGTCATTGAACCAAGGATTAGATTTGGTGGTACGGCTTTTAGACCACTTTGCCGGAATGAAATAATCCAGAGAGTGGAGAATCCAATCTGATAATGCCCTATCGGCCGCATCTGGGTCATCTGGCATAATAAAAGTAGTTGCGGAAAGGCGGCCGTGAAATTGATTGATATCGAGTTTATGCCAAGGGCGCCTAAGAGAGAGCTTCTGGGACGTCCTCCGGGCGGGTACAACCCCCGAAAGGGTCATCAATATTAAATAGTGATCGGACCAACACACCGGAGTAGGGGTGTGAACAATGAGGGAGGAAGGGTTAGAAAAAACAGGATCCAACAAGTGTCCTGCCACGTGGGTGGGACCATGAACCAGTTGAAGTAGTTGACATGCCGCCAGGTCAGCTAAGAAGTTTCCCATTTCGGCATCATTGGAGCTATCAATTTATGGTGTCGACAAGCGCAGCCCTAAATTCCTTAGACGGTCCTGGCGGGCGGTATATCAATAGTCCAGACATAGTATAGCTAGCGCTGAATGCAATCCCAAAGCGCGCACACTCACAGCCCGCAAGAGACTCTTTAACAAGGGTGCAGGAGTAACTGGATTTAAAAACGACTGCAATACCACCTCCTCTAGACTCTCTATTCAGAGTTAAAATGCTGAAACCCTGGGGGAGCGCCAAGCCTGGCACAGCCACCATGTCTGCTGATAGCCAGGTTTCTGTTAAAAAGAGAACATCAGGAGATTCATCCTGTAGTAAATCATATACATCCGAAGAGTGCTTAACTAAGGAAGGGCAGTTAAGGCTTAAGAGTTTAACATTATGCCCAGATCTAGAGTGGGGACAGGGGAGAACAGGGGTCGCCCAGGAATAAAAGCCACAATTCAGACAACAAAACGGACCTTCCGGAAGATTGCCAAGAGGGTGCCTACACAGTTTTAGATCTTTTTTTATGGCCAAAAGGTCGCTGGAGGAATAAATAGGCTTATCGAGGACAGAACCAGCTGCATGTCTGGCGTCTGGTGGCGGCCAGACTCTGGGAACTCCTTGGTATAGAAAAGGTGACAGCTTCTGTGGAACACACACTCCCACAATTTGACAAAACCTGGTGCCCATGCTTCCGCACAGAACTTCAGTGAGTTAACCTGTCCAGCTTACCTGCGAGTGCTTCGCCTCACGCCGACGGAGAGCACCACTATTGAACTTGCCACCCGTCCTGAGACATTCTATTTACTGCTGCTGCTGGGGATGGTGGCAATCGACGAGCACTACTCATTCCCATTCCTTAACTCCTACCCTACCCCCATTTCCTATCACTGGACACTTGGACTCATCCCTTTCTCTTTCCCACGCCCCCATCCTCCTCTCCTTAGTTCACACTCCCTTCCCACTCCCATTCACCTCACCGGCCATTTGGATGTAGGTGAGGTCACAGTTCTGTATATGTTTTTCTTCCTCTGAAAACCAATAAAACAGATTTAAACATAAAATCAACCTGAAGAAGTATTTCCGGTCCCAGGAAAATGTTGGGAAAAAAAACAAATTAGACTGCAAATTGTTAAAGGAATAAAGCTCGTAGTAGAACACTTCCGGGGACATCAGGTTCCACTTACAGAAACAGGTAGAAGCTGAAATCAATGATCTTCTTCAGTAAAATATTATTGAACCCACCCGTGATTGGGCCTAGCCATGGCTGTCCCCAGTTGTCCCTGTCCTCAAAAGACAGTTTGGTGGCCACATCTGCGTGTGTATGGACATGTGACAACCCAACCAGGTAACCCAGAGCATAAGGCATTTAGCTTCAGCATTCAAGACGTGAAAAATCAGTTGTATGGTGCACATCTGCTTCCATTACTGAACAAAGGTTATGAGTTGTAGCCAGAACAACCGTCGTAATACTTCGCCATGTTAGCCACTCGCAGGGTCCTGTTTAGGACCAAGTGACACATGTTTGGTGCTGGTGTTGTCTTCCAGCATGAAATATGAAAAGTAAATTAAGACATTCTTAAATCCCTGAATTACAGTGATGATGACCTCGTATTAGGCAAACTTCAGCAAGAATATGACGAAGAGCTTGTGAAGGTCTG